>JAQFVV010000016.1:9513593-10197274 GCA_028023455.1 Epiperipatus broadwayi
TTATTTGCTATACTTAATATTTAATATCTTTTAATATCTCAACTCTAATATGTTTTATATCTCATATTTATATCTCTCGACTTTAACTAAGTTTTAACATTTTTCACTTTATTAAACTTTTTGTTTTATTACGCTTAATACATAACTTCTTTGTACTTATTTTATATTTTTTCATAATATTTATTAAACCATATCTTTTATATTTATCATTTCATTATGCAATTACTCAATGATATCTCTAAAACATGGGTACAGATCAGCACTTCAAGCAGAGGGGAGAATACTATTGAAAGAATACCATTGATAGCATAATCACCAATGATATTCATGGACAGATTGAGCTATATGAAGCATAACATGACTACATTTCCTGACTGTGGCCACCTTGACTGTTGCAAGATAACTCTGCCATCCAGAGCATTTATTTGTATTGAGAATCAAACTCAGGCACCAACTAACTATATGTTACATAGCCAAAATGCTCAGACATCCCAACTAGCTGTTATCAGACATCCCAACTAGCTGTTATTCTTAATCAAGGGGGTCCAGCACATTAACTTAACACAAATAAACATTTACATCTTTAAATAAATGATGATGCAGTGACAAGAGAAAGAAAGTGGACCAAATAAAACTATTAAGCAAACAACAATATTTATTCATGCACACAAATTTAATATAACATAACAATATGAAAATGTACATAAAATATAAATGATTAATCAGGATAAATTTTTTAATAGTCCTTTGTTAAAGTTCATTTCATTTAAAAATAGTGTCTATAAACAATTATTATGGAAAATATATATTACCTAGATTTTTCATGATATTAGATGACTTTTTAATCTCCATTGATGGTTTCAGGGCTTGTCTTCCATTCTTTGACTTGACAATAGAAGAGAGTTGTGGTAGCAACTTTTATATGACTTAAATATTGGTTCCAAGCATGAACAGTTGATTTTGGTGGAGGGCATAGAGTATGAAGCCCAGTTGAACACTTCTAAGGCAGTTTAGCAATGCATGTTGCTAGTTCATAATATTGTCTACAGCAATAATAACTGGATCTATACTGTACTTAGATTTCTAAATCTCTGGAGCAATGAATAATGTAAAAAATCAATAACAGCATGAAGACCAAAATAAATCAATAACAGAATGAAAAACAAAATAAATAACAATAGACAGTTATGAATTTTATACCCTTTCTCTCCTGATTTTTTTGTCATAGCTTTAAGTTTTATCATACCTTAAACCTAATTTTTTAGATTAAATTTTACATTTCTCAGTAATTTAATCGATTTTTACATTCTTCTTTAATCTAATCATTTTTCTAGATTAATCTACTATCTCTTCATGTTTACATAGTTCATAATTAATTCAATTTCAATATTATCAGCAGAAATTTTCAATGGTATTTAAAAAGTTTACTTTCACTAATTAATTAATCTTTTTTTTTATTTTAGATTTGTTTTTACTAAGGATTATTTTTAGACATTTTATTCTTTTAATTTCTTTTTGCTTATAAAAAGAGGAGTAAGTATTTAAATCTTTTTTTTCTTAATTTTTTCACCAACCTGCTTTCAATAAATAGTTTTATTCTATTTTAAAAGCACAATATAATGCAATCTTTTTACTTTACAAAATTGTGTTTTAAAATCTTTAACTAATTATTTCTTTAACTATTCTTTTCTTTCTTATTAAATATGATCGTATATTTTTAAATTATGATATATATATATATGTACAATAGTAAAATATGTTTAAAAATACATATATACAAGCAACAAAGATTACAAATTATAAAATTTATATATAAGCCTTTTTCGACAAATTATGTTTTTTTTTGCCCTTTTCAATATGTCTCCATGATTTAAAGCACATACAGCGACATCTATATAAACACATGAGAGAAGATAGATAAACAAATGGATATCTGACATGATCTATTATGTGATTTTTTCCCCCTCAATTCTACTACAAAATTACTCTGTTATATATATTGAATGGATATATATCCACATATATTAATTAATTAACTATCCATTCTTTATCCATTAACCACTTATTATTTAACTTAATGGATGTATAACAGAGTAATTTTGTAGTAGAATTGAGGGGAAAAAATCACATAATAGATCATGTCAGATATCCATTTGTTTATCTATCTTCTCTCATGTGTTTATATAGATGTCGCTGTATGTGCTTTAAATCGTGGAGACATATTGAAAAGGGCAAAAAAAAACATAATTTGCTGAAAAAGGCTTTTATATAAATTTTATAATTTGTAATCTTTGTTGCTTGTATATATGTATTTTTAAACATATTTGACTATTGTATACTTGAAGTGCAACATAAAAAAAGAATTGGTTTTAATTCTGATTCTTTTTCTGTATATATATTATAATGATCCAAACGAAGTGGTAGATCGCATCGCCCTGCACCGCACTACCAAAGGGTGCCATCTAGGCATTTGAGCCTAGAAAAATTTATAAAGTAGGCAGATACGCGCTGTTAGGATTCCACTTTATTTACATATTTAGATCGTTAGCCCATTGTCACTAGCTCAGCGGAGACGCCGAGATAAAAATCTATAAATTTTATATCTTAAATATAAAGGAATAAAATAATAAAAGCCACTGCCAGAAATTAACACAGAAAAATATTTATTTACGCACATATAAAATCATTCTAAATTCGAGGAATAAGTTTAACATTTAGATTTTTATCTTAATTTTTAATTTTACATTTAAAATAGCTTGCTATAATGTTTAATATTTTATTTAGAGGGTCGAGTATGGAATGGACTACATAGGTCTGCATTTGAAAGGAAAATATTCTTCCCTGATTTAACCTTAGGCAACAAATTTCGCAATCAACTGGCGCCAATCCATCTGATACATTCATGTATTCAATGTAGCATGATACGACAACACAAAATACTATATTGTCAGGAATGTACATCTGAACAATAAGTAGAAATAGAGAAGACATTGACTCTCCACCAACAGGAATGTGACATCTGTGGGCAAGTAGATCAATAAACTAAAAACTCCATAGGAATGGAATGCGGTCTTCTGCCGACTTACAAACCCATCCATAGGCAAACAGAGGGTGTGTGGCTTATATCTATAATCCTGCCCGTAGCGGATCTCATACTACATGTACTAATTACACAAATATATCCAATCCATTGAACCAATTCAACTACGAAATGAATAACCTAAGATTACCCTCCCTTAATACAACTTTACAAAACTATATAGCCATTCGCGCCCGACTTAATTTTAACATTTATATACGTTCGCACAGATTTATTTAAAAATGTTGGGTATAGATCGATTACACAGATTCCACGGTCAAAAACATTTCAAAATAAACATAAACGATCAAAATACAAAATTATTGATACCGATAATCGCAGAGGGAAACTTATAAGTAACCCAATAGTATTCACCATAAGATACTTGCATTGTCACCAATAACTTAAAAGACATCCGAATAAATACATTTTAGATACTCACCGTAAGGTATCATTATTTATCGAATGTCTATATATTTTGATCAAATATGAAAACCAAAATCTAATTAACCGGAAGACGGATCCATGCTATTTCCCTATAGACAACTTAAATGTAATGCATTTAATAATTTCTCCAATAAAATATTACTACACATAAAAATATTAAAAGGGAAATGATTCTTTTCACAATCGGGAAAGATATAAAATTAACCATTATTAATTTGATTTAAACTTACAAAAAGTCAGATAAGAGTCCATTTTAAATAAGTCGGCTTGTTTATTAATTTGTTCAACTTGACGAAAGTTCTTGATTATTTAAAAAAATTTTTAAGTTCATTGTTAACAGCTTACAGAAGAAGAGTCCAGGTTCTTGTTTTTCCACGGAGTCCTTGTTTGAAACCCGGTCAGATGTTCCGGAGGCAGCATTAGCTGGTTCCTTTCGGTATCACAATCAGTTCATTTTTTAAAATAGAGAGAGAGTGTGTGATATTGCGTCTCTATCACCACTCTCAAAACAAACAGCTGGAACTGCCCAATACTCAATATTTCTCCTTTTTATATTATCCACAAGGATTCACTGAACAAAAACGTCACTAATCTGTTTTTTTATTATGGTCCGGGCCAAGGCTTAGTGCTTCCATTTGTCAAGCTAAAATCTCTTTCTTCTCTTATCTAACTTTCCATCTGACTTTTTAATTAAACAGCTTTTAGATAATTAATAAACAATCATTTCCTTTTATAGATTACAGGAATTAATTAATACCTGTTTTTATTTTAACTTACGTTATTTTTTTATTAAAATATTTTTATATTTCAATCTTGTATTTTTTTATTTAAAAAAAATACATTCAAATACTTTTTTTTTTTTTTTTGTTTATGAAAAAAAAAAAATTTTTAAAGTTTAACATCGTGTACGATATATATATTTAACAATGTTTTAATTTTAGCTGTTTAGTTTTTTACTTTTAGTTGCGAGCATTTAGTATTAGTTTAGCAAACATATTTATAAACTGAGAAGTCAATAAACATTTATGTTAAGCAACTTACTAAAATTATTTCATTTTTTTGTTACTTAAACCCAGGTATAGATTTCAAAAATTAAATAAATTTGTACTGAAACAATTGGATCCAAACTCGATCCAAGTTTCATGCCTTATTTAGCACTAACCTGAGATCAAACCTGATCTCTACCTTTTTAATAGTAAATTTGTTTGCCGGACTGTTTATATTCATACACACACCAAGCCTATTTTTTTTTCTTTAGCCTTGTTATATTTATTTAATAATGAACGTTTTAATTTTACTTTAATTTCTATAATAAGGTTTAAATAATGTTAATTTTAATAAAATAATATTTATTTATTACATATTTTTGTGTGTGGATATTATATATATGTGCGTATTTTAAATATTAATAGTAAAGTCCGTTAAATAGATTTGCTTAAAAACTACTTATATATTTTTCTATTAAATTTTAGTGATTAAAAGTCACATTCTTTTGGATAGATCTGGAAAGTCACATAGGCTACTCAATAAAGGGACTTATCTTAAATTAATTTTATTTTATCTTAGTAATCCATTTGCGAACTAAAAATGGATTCTTAACAAAAGACTTAAAAGATTTATCAGAAGAGTGTATCTTAGAATCACAATAGAGCATATTAATTTTAAATGAATGGACAGAACAATGCCTGAAGCTATGGAAAGATAGAATATCCTGGAGCAATGCTAAAATACTATAAATACCCCCCAAAAAGAGAGTGAGAGGAATCAGATTACTATAGTAAATGAGTTGCAGTTTGAATCTATGTCGGTATATTTTATGATTTAATGTACGCAAAAATGTAGGCTAAGGTCGGGGCACATAGTTGTTGTTCCCCTAGCCTTTTCCAGTAACATCAGTATGCTACCATGAAACTATCTACTGCCTCCTGAAATCATAAATAGAACTGTTGGTGAATGAACTTTGCTGAATAATAAAAAGATAGCTAGCTATTTCATTGATGGAAAGGTGTCTCATTTCACTCTCCAAAAGAAACTTGCAAGCAGTTATGAAGCCTACACATGAAAGGACTTGTTGGAAGGTAATATTACCACCAGAAGGATTTTTTTAAAATATATAATTCGCTTTTTTTGTCTTAAATATCTTTCGTAATATCAATAATTAAATATTGCAATCCTATCCTAGATAAACACGCTTTTTAAGATACGTAAAACTTATATAGCTGTTGTAATTTTGTTTTTGTCATTGCTCTCTATAATATTAATTCAACTTTACTAGTTTCTCTTAAAAATACCTTTTTATTTTATATTTCTTTTCTTATGGCAGTTTCCTATTATTTATTAATTTATGATTTAAATATTTAAATATCTATGCGCCAATAAATCTAATTCGGTGAATTGAAACCTTCCTTAAATATTTCCAATCGGCCCTTTAATGATTGGTCGATTTAATACTCTCCCAAATGAGCGAGTATTTGTTTAGCTCATTTTTATTCACCAAATTGGAATTACTTTATTAAATGTAATCCAGTAATACATATACTTCATAATTGTGATCTGTCAATAAAATGAATATCGTGTGTTGTTATTTTGTTATTAGAGCACTAATTCGAGTTCGTGAGAAGGAAATGAATATTTATCACAATAGATTTTAATATGCTTTGATGAGATATTAAAGAGGGTTTTAAATGAAATTTGCATTTGGGAAATCTCTAAATAAAAGGGTGCAATTACTTTTATTGTTATTTAGTACCACATTATAGTCTTGATTGTTTTATTCCAATTTGATTTTGAAGGAGTTCAAGTCGCTACGCTTTGACAATTATTTTAGTATTTAATTTAAGTAATGGATGTGAATAAAGCGTCTATTGTATTAATATAGGCATTGCTGGCATAAGCAAATTATTCTAAGTTCAATGAACTCGCTATTATTTTAATAAATGTATTTTCGGAAATCTAAGCTATTAATGCGGATTTTCATTCTTCAGGATTCTCATAGTCAGACAATAAGGCTCAAGGGTGAAAAAAAGGCCCGACCTCATTTTTTCTTATGTCCGAGAAAGCTCGGTCTCCAGGTTGTGATCTGCGAAAACGCAGAGTGACCAGTTTGTTCTTCAAATATAATGGTGAAATTTGCATCAATCTTATCAATGTTTTTATTCCTGCTATGTCAGTACTGCTTTTGTTCTCAAGATCTATATATTTCCTTTAAAGTTGCCTCTTAAGTCGTGGCGAAGTGAAGTATGTCAAAATCAAAGTGATTTATTGTTTAGTTATCCCTTTTAATGTTGATAACCCACTTGATTTAAAGCCATTCCCTTTTTAACAGCAAATTCCTAAATGTACGTAATATTTTACACAAAACGCGTTATAGAAAACCCATGTTTTAATCATTGATTTATTTGTTAGTCGTTTCATGTTAAAGCATTATATAATTAAAAGACCATATTGTAGACGTTATAAATCAAATATTCATTTGTAAAAGATATTATTTGATGTTTATAAAATATTAATTTTATTAATAATAAATTAGTGCATCTAATAGCAATGAGTCTACAGATCACTACCTCATTGGCACATATATCTTCCCTGCCTATATTGAACGAAGCATTTAATTAATGTTGAATAATGTTTTCCAAATATTAGAAACTAGTAAAGAAAGTAGTTTTATTATATTAACCAATTATTTAATTATATTAAACAGTATTGTAAAACAAACCTGTAGTCTATATTGCTTTATTATTATTAACCCCAGATATTGTATTGCTGATTTGATGGCTTAAACACACATACTTATTAAATTCTTATCCTAGTTAGACAATTTATTTGTGAGTTTGCTTATTCATTTATATATAAATTCCATTAGTAAAGTAAAGATCTGTGATGACAGTAGTTTTAAGTAATTTATCCGGGTTTCTCATGTAAATCTCCATAAGCTAGCGGGCCGTACAAAAGGAGTTTGCGTAATAATAATACTATGTACTGTGTAGATATGATAAAGGAGTTCAAAGAGATGTAAAAAGGTGAGTGATATCGAAACTGACTGGTACAGTACAAATGCAATAGTAAAATATTAAGATATATTAAAATAAAAGCAGACAAACTGGCATATATATTAAGGGGAAAATGAGCTAATATAAAAAAGAAAAATAAATAAATAAAATGAATGAAAATATCATTCATATAACAATACTACAAAAAGTATATGATATATAAACACCACTACAAATAAATTATTTCATGAAGCAAAATTATTATTAATAATAAAATTGATATAAAGAAAAATGTAAAAAGATAAAGTATATTTATTATATATTGCAGCAAAATAAATAATAAAAATAAATTTTATTCTAATTTTATTTGTATAATTGTGAAATAGAGTAGAATCTTTTACAAAAGTGATAAATTATAGTACTATAAGCATCTTAATGACCTAAGAGGTTTATTAAAGTTGATGATGCAATTTTAATAATTATAATAAGAGGATGGCAAACAATGGTAAACATTATTATTGCTGGTCAATTATTATTTTTTTCAATGCAGTTTTGTCTTAGTTATTCTATTGACTTAGAGAAGAGAAATTAAAGCAGACCCATCCTTAATCAGAGTATATGATTAATTTATTTTAATATCCTGCATTTGCTAGTTAGAAATTATTTTAAGTCATGCAATGACTTCCAGAATCCATAGTAATTGCCCACATTCAGATCTGAACAAGATAATATAAATATAAATAATGAAAAACAAATATTACTTAAGGAGAAGATCAAAAATATGGACAGAAGATTAGAATCAATAATCATAACATTGTTTTTGAAATTATGTAAGAAAAATATATATATTAGAAAAGTCAGAATCATACTAAAAACATTAAAATTGGTACAAACAAAAACAAATGCTGAAAGGGACAAAGGACAGTTAAAATTTGCAGAACAGCAATATAAAACCAAGAGTAATGAGATAAAGAAGACAGTCATAGATGTATATTGTGGTGAATGCAAATTCAGATAAGAATATATACAAAAAGAAATTTTAACAGAAAAAACAATTAAAATAAAGAACAACAGTGAAGTTAAATAAACATAAAGCAAATTTTAATGAAAAAAAATATCAAAAAAATTTGTAAAATAATTTATTGAAATTGCATCATCATCTTATAATAATAAAGATGATATTTTATTAGAAGACATTAAAAGAAAACCAAATAAATTAAAGAAAAATATTAGTCTTAAAAATAATGGAATATCTGAAGAAAATAATGAATCTATTTGTTGAAATATTTCATGATCTAGTTAAAAGTATAATATCTTTTAAAAATAGAGTTGACAATTTTTGCAAAAACAAACATTTAATCTTTTAATTTTATATAAAGAGCTCACAAATAAGCTTTTAACAAGCTTTGCAGAATATCCTTAATCCCAGAACATTTTCTGCTACTGGCTTCCTCAGGAGGTGTTAGGATATTCAAGAATTTGTTAAAAAATACCAGGACAAGCCCAGTACTTTATCTAATGGATAACTATTAAGTAGAAAATCTGAAATTTTCAGACATCCATATGTCTTCCAATCCAGATACCTAACTTAAATAGCCATAGGAGACTGAACTAAGTTCAGATAGACCATATATTAATAGCTTTAGCAATATAAAATTACCAAAGCCGTGATAGCAAAAAAAAATAAATTAAAAAAAATAAATCAAATCAGATGTCACATGATCTATTTTAAACAAGCTTGTATTATAGATGTTATATAAAGAGCTCACAGATACTTAATAAAAAATACTTGATAAAAAATACTTAATAGTTGTCCATTAGATAAAGTGCTGGGTAGCAGAAAATGGTCTGGGGTTAGGGATATTCCGAAAAGCTTGTTAAGAGCTTATTTGCGAGCTCTTTATATAACATTTGTAATACAAGCTTGTTTAAATTAGATCATGTGACATCTGGCTTGATTTTTTTTGTAATCTTTTAATTAAATGATGGAAATAGTGAAACATATAACAACAAACAGAATGCCATCATCACAACCTTCAGATACTCATAGTAGATGTAATTTTTTTTTAAGAAATCAACAGACTGTATAATATTATATGGGAAGAAGATAGAGAAACTAAAGCAATACAAAATCATTGTTCATACTAAATTATAAAAAAAGAAAGCAAAATTAGAATTAAAATTATAAAATCATTACATCTATTAGCATTTTATATATAATCTTAATGAACATCTTAAATGAAAGTTAAAGTTTCATATAGAGGTAAAAATTTCAGATTAACATCCTGAATTTAGAAAAGATAGTAAATATTGATTACACACGAACATGATCAAAAAAAAAGAATAAATGAAAAGCAAAATCAACATTTTTGAAATTGAATTAAACAACATAGAATGTTTTATTTACCTTGGAAACAATGTCACCAATATTTTTGACCAATGAACAAGATCAGAAAATACAAAGATGTCAGGATACAAACAAATATTCTTAATGTATGCCTGTTAGTTAAAGTGTAATCCATTCATGAAATATGGGCACCGACAAAAATTCAGGGGAGAAAAATCTAATTTGAGAAAATTATTTAAATACAAAAACTAATTGTATAAAAAATTTTAATTAGAGAAGGAAAAAAAAAAAAGCCATAAATTGTAACTATGGTCATATATACAAATAAAAAGTTATAATTTTTGTTTATTACATAAGGTAGATTTATAACACAAAGATGTCAGAAAGGAAATGTGAGTTCAAGATGCATCCAATACTTATTTGAATTTATTTATTAATCAAAATTCTACTTGGAAAACTTAATTAAGTATTTGAAATATTTATATTTAGTTACTGACTTTTACTTTTTTATTTATACAACATGTTTTTCTAATTTATTATAATCTAGTAAATAATTAGTATTTCTGGTTCTTGCATATTGATCTAAATGATAATGGGTAATACACTTCAATAATTGGATTTTAAGTATTTCAAATTTGGAAAAACAAAAAAAGAAATTTGAAAGAACCTGTCAAAACAAATGTGCCAATGTATTTTAGAGCATATTTATTTAATAAAATATTAATTAAATTTTGAAATATTCCATTATTCTGATGGGATCTCAGAATTATTACCAATTTTTATATAATATCTAATTTTAGATACTTTACTCATTTAAATACAGCTGAGTGCTGAACTATAGTTTTGTAAATAAACAGAGAGATGGATCTAAGAGTTAGAAGTTCTTGGACTGAATATAAAATTTCACTTGTGTCAATTAAGTGGAATTATTATGCTGTCTGCTCTTTAATATGCAGATGTCATATGATGTTCTGGTAAATAATAAAATGATTTGCTACTTGAAATTCGAGCATCAGAAGTCCCATTGTTTAGCTTTAATTCAGTGATGTTTAATTCTTGCGTCCATCATTTTATTACCACCAAACCCTTGAACTCCTGATCATATTATAAATAATTGTTTTTAAAAACAGTGTAATATTTGGTTTGCAATTCCAGTATGATGTAAAGAATAATAATTTTTTTATATTTTTAAATTTTATAAATACTATTTTATTTATTCGACAGCTTTGTCCACAAATGTAATTCATTCTTCTTATCTTATTTCTAAATAATTTATTGTGGCATTTATTAGCAATTTGAAAACTATTCCTTTAAAATCGTTTACTTTGTCACCTGAACTACTTGGATTTTTTAAAAAAAAAAAAAAATTAAAAAGATTATGTTTTAACTATTTCTGATAATAAGTACTTGCATGAAAAATGATAAATTCTTAACAATTTTTCCGTAAAGCTTGCCGAAAGCTAAAAAGATGGAAAAATGGGAGGGGGGATAATATTTCTGTGTGGGGTTGATATAAGGCTAAGGCGGAGCTGAATAAAAGTTTAAAATTCCTAGTATGAAAAAAAAATTAATAATAGTAATAAACTAAAGTCATCCTTTTACTGTTACAAGAATTGGAAGGAGGCATCTGTATCCATTAATATATTTTATGAGACTAGTTTATAAAAGAATTTATTACAAAAAAAATAAATTAATAGATGAATACGAGATAACGTTTTTATTATTAATATTTTTTGCCTCTCGGTTTACTTCAATCCGAATTAATTTTATATGTTAGTTATTTTGTTGTATTATAGAAATATTAAAGTAATATATATATGTTTAAGATTGCTTTCTTTTATAAAAAGTAACTAGATTTTTTTTACATTTGATTATACAAAAGAATCAGTTCAAAAAGTTATTCATCATATTAGTAATTCTAGCTACCTTCTCCAAATCTTACAGTAAATTACCCTTTTTACTCTTCTCTTATAGATTTCTTTTTTCTTAACATCATTTTATCAATTTATTTTATTTCAACAATCACTTATGTAATTTTTATTTTTTTTAAGTGTAAACTCAATGCAATTAATTTATTTTTATCCATTAATTTTTTTTCAATATATATATTTTTCTTTATTCATTTTTTTACCATTTAAAAAAAAAAAATCTAAATTTTTGTTGTTTAAATTGAAAACCACTGGGGTGAATCCATATGCTTTAAAGACTTTTAGAAAAGAATAATAGAAAGATTATTTGTTGAAAGATTAAGATATAAAAGGAATTAAAGAAACTTATTTTTGTCTAATAAGACTTATGACATAGAAATAGTAAAAGTAATAGTAATAACACTTTTCAACACATCCATATTTTTAACCCTCCTGTCTCTTTTTATAATTACATTTTGCCCAAACAGAACAGTTAACTAGTCTTTTTTATATATATATAACTTCAGTGATTCACAAATTATTTCATACTTTGTTCTACTTCTAATATTAGTTAAACTTTCCAAATATTTAGAAATAGTGATTATTTTCTCTTTTTAATATATATTTCTTTGGATTATGCAGGAAAAAGAGATTTTTAAATTTAATATTAGATTTCACAATTCTTGGATAAAAATTCTGTAATGGTAAAGATAACTGAAGGCTCATTACCTCCTAGTATTAGGGCATATTTTTCATCAATAGTAAAAGTCATACCACATTACAATTGGATTTATTATTTTTACAGCCAGCTGGCATTCATATAATTAATACATTTTAATGTGGGATTTTTATCTTCTAGCTAAGAATAGTTCAATATCCATGTACTTGTTATTATTGATGGCAGATTTGAATATTGGGTAGGTGTATTAATCTAAGCCATGAGATTCTTTTTTGATTTGACTAATAAAATTAAATAATAGTAATACTTTAATTACTTTCATCAATATTATTCATGTTAGGTATACTTATCTATAATTAAAGCACATCTAACGTAGTAATTATGATATGTAAACATAGTTTAGTAGGACAGCTGAGAAATAAATAGATTGTGCCCTGAAGAAGTTCATTCCATGATTTTTTTGCATAAGTTGATTTGTATATAAATCAGACTTTTCTTTCAGTTGTACATTACATTATTTGTGGTGCAAAATTTGAAAATACTTCTAGCAAATGGAAATAAGGACTACAACACATAACAAAAGATAAGACCTCATCACAACATGTTTATTTTAGACAATATTACTACATTTTGTTCAAAACAATTATGGTCATAGCTGCCTGTTAAAGATATCAGTCTATATGTAAATTCAATGTGCATGCAAAATACATAGCCAAAAAAATGTGCCCATGAGAATTTACAAGCTTTCTTATTAAGATGTTATTGTATTCTGTAAAGCATATATGTAACTTATATAAGATTGGGGAACCAATTTAGCTGCAGTAGTCAACATTAATGGCTATAAAAACCACAACCTAAATCATTTTTTATGAATGACTTAATAAATTTATCTATTATTGTTTTAAATTATTCCACTAAAGTTATTTAATATTAAGTAGATTTAAGTATTATATATTTGTATTTTCTCTTGTTCACAGTTATAGTCCCTAGAGTACTGGAATCCCAAGCTATTTTTGGGCAGTAATGGTGTTTACAATATATATGTGAGGATGTATATTTATGTTTTGGCATGCAAATTATTCTCTGTAGAATGATTTAGATGACATAAACAGAAATAAAAATAAAAATTGCTTCCATCAAACAGTAGTGACTGAAAGAAAAAAAAATCTAGTTCATAGTATTTTTAAGATGGATTTTTGGACAACAATAAAATACATTTTAATTTTAAAAAGAAAAATAATAATGATAAAAATCTTTAATGTATTTTATTACAAGTCAAAATTCTCACCAGAGGTTCCTCATAAAGAAACTGTGAAGGCAAAAGCATTTATTAAGTTTGATGATGAGGTTATGAGTCTTTTCAGATCCTTAGTTTTATCTCTTTTTATGAAAAACTAAAAATCTATTTACTGAATAATATTAGAAAATTAGTGGAATGATTAAAGATTGACTGACCTAGAAAAAATTCTAAGCTTGATTAAAATCTAACTTAAATTTGATCCCATACCATAGGCATAACTGATGATATTTTATCATTCCTTTTAGAAGCCTTCATCTTAATGAGGCAATAACTGATAATATTATTATTAAATTTAACCTAAAGAGAAATGATTTTCATTTCTGTAATAAAATCTAGGAAATGCAGTCTTAAACATATTAAAATAATAAAAAATATTATTATCAGACAAATCCAAATTTATGAATGACATATATTAAAATTATAAAAAACTAAATTAGATTATATTTATCTACTCTTTATAATTATCATTTTTCTTTGGAATTTATGTTCATTCCTCATTTATATATAATTTCAGGAGCAAAAAAAGTGGATATTTAATTATTTTCATGATTATTTTATATTTGAACACACATATACTGTATATAAAAACATTAACACTTTTTTTATTTTTTATTAATAGAATTTAAATAGAGAAAACTGATAGCATGCTTACCCATAATTTGGTATTTTCCTTTTTAGAAACTAGAACAATCTATAAAATCAAAGTTTCTGAACGGAAATAAAATATCATTAAATCATAAAATTATCTATAAATTATTGTTGTCTGTTGTGCAGTGTCACTATATTTTTGGTCACCATTCTCTCTCTCTCTTCAGCAAAGTACCATCTGCTTGAGGCTTTGGTGCTTTTTCTCAATAATTTTTTAAGTTAATATTTTTTCTAAATACTATTAAATTCCGTGTTCAAATGTCACATGATCTTCTGAGTACTGAACCCTTTGATTATTTTTTTAATCAGATTTGTTTAAAAGTAAATTTAATTATTTAATTAGTTTTTCTCATTAATTAACAATACTCTAAATATGATAAACATGCTTGACTGTAATTACAAATGATTTCTATCAAATAATTCTATTGCTTTTTTAAAAATCTATCAACCTTTCAGAAATTTTTTAACAAGATTGTTTAAATATACAAAAATCAAAAAGGGGGGGAAATATCAATTATATAAGGGAAATTACCTTCAAATATGTTTCAACATGAGTTTTATTGAATTAAATATTCAGTTTAGGTAAACCTTTCATAGATGTTTACAGTAATGCTTTCAAAATTTTTTTTAAAAAGCTTAAAATGCATGTATGCATCAAAGGTAAAATGGCTATTTTTCTAAGTAAATTTTCCACATGATTGCAGATGTTTATAATAAAAGAAAATGCTTAAAATGAATATATTCATCAATGGTCAAATGGCTTATTTTTGTGAAGACTACCTAAGCTTTCATAAGATTTTCCTTCTCTGTTCTGTATGGTGCTTTGCACATCACTAATTTATCAAATAATTAAACACTACTATACATAACTTGTAGTAAACTTTTTACAGCTCTTTCCAATAATTAATACATATATATATACGTTGATTAGATGAATCTTCACCAACAAGGGCAATAGGATTTTGCTAATCCTCTCTTATTTTATTTCAAAAAAATATATTAGTCCTTTATTGTATTTTCAAATTCCATAATCAACCAATCTGAATGTACACATTTGACACTAGAATCAAAATCTCTATAAATTTTAATGCTGCCTTTTAAGTGACTTCATCATTAAATACAAATATTATGTCCATTATTCTTAAAATTTTGATGGCAGCAATATTTTTTGTCAGTGCAAACTTTCAGAATTGGTGCATTTAAAATGTAATATAAAATGTTAAAGAAAAATATTATGTTGGTTTAGTACTCAGTAGATCATCATGAAATTAATTATCAATATTTGTTTTATTTTTCACATGTTAAACTAGTTGTTATGGCTTGCAGTTGTTATTATATATCTCCTTAGATTATTTACATATCAACCTACATGATAATCACTTGTTACGGTTATTCAGCATCTAAAGCTTGCAGCTATTTAATGATTGGATCATGAAAAGTGAACCAACTAATGAATCTCAAATTTTATTATTGTTGGAAACAAGAAATGAAAATAAAAGGATTATGTCATCAAAGACCTATCACAAGCTCAGGAAAAATATTAGCTTTAACTCCTAAAATCTTTTGTTAATGTTATGAGACAAATCTGTGCAAAACAGATCCAATCAATAAATATTAAACCAAATTCACAAATGACTTAAATATTACTTTTATACATAAAACATATATTCATATTTGTATGTCAACATACATTGTATGAAAACTATTGAGATACAGACAAGAAAAATTTATTATAATAACAATAACTAAAAAAAATACTTTATTGATACACATATTATAAAAGAAAAAAAATGTAAATCACCAGTTGATAGTTTAAATAACATCAGCTTCAATCTCAGTTTAAACATATTATGTAACATTTCAGTTTTAATATGTATATAATAGCATATATATAATGTTCAAATATTCAGTATAACAATTATTTGTAAACAATGTTATATACATATACTTGATATAATAACCAATCTAAATAAGATTGAAATCAACAACTAATCATGTTTACAGTTATTTAATTATCAACCCGGATTTCATCTCTTATTGAGACATTTTCAAGATATAGTTTTATACATCATCACATTCACTTCATCTATTGGATATTATTCACCTTGACATTATATATATAAACCTATAAATAAATCAAATAAAATACATACAATTTTTTTAAATATATAAACATATATTTTTAATATACTTGTATAAACCAATAAATATTCTATTCTCCCCCCCCCCTTTAAACTTTCATTCACAATTCTACCATAATTTTTAAATCTTCTAATTATCTAATAATTCCCACTTTCCACCTAATTTTTCTGAATCTTTAACTATATTTACACATATATTTTTTGCCTTTGCTCTCCTGCCCATTCCTCATGTGAGCTAGCCTGAGAACTAAAGTGCCCTGCATTCATGACAAATGCCATACCCTGTCCAATAAAATTCTTTTAATGGAAAATATGAAATAACATCAAAATTTAAAAAGGGTCTGTCATGCAACATCAACAGTTTCCATTTTAACACCAGTCTTCTAGTTACTGGTAACTATTCCATGATTTGAAATATGTTTTATCTTTTCACAATGTAAATTTAAATATCTACTCTGTTATTCTATTTATCTATATGTATATTTTTGAATTTATATGTTTGCGTCTTGTAGAATTATATTTCATCAATTGTTTCTTTTTTCTTTCTAAAATATTGTAATGGATGGTGGTTTCTCTCGCATAATGATAGTGGCGATAATTCTTATTAATTTAATTGAAAATGGGTCACTTAACTTACCACCATTATGCACCTGTAATTAAGAATTTATTTTATGTATATATTTTATTTTAGAAAGAGAGAAAGCAACTTGCAGAAAGTGTAAATCCCATTCTTAGAATTAATATTTAATTGGATTCTTTGTATAACTATAAAAGATTCTTTTATAAAATTTCAAAGATTTTTTAATTTAGCCTTTTTTATATATATAATCAATGCCTTTATTTTTTTTGTCAATGAAGAGTTACGAATTTAAAATTCTATTTTAAAGAGCGTGAAATAAAATAAACGTTCACACTTATTCTTTTGTAATAAGAGAGTGTATATTTGATAAAATGTATATATTAAAGTTTTATAAATACCATTTGTTTCTATGGGTGGATATGTTAAACTTCAACTAAATCAGTAAAATATCCACCCGTTTGTGTTAGTGATCTAAATTTTATAAAAGAGAAAGCCACTATTATTTTTCTGTGGATTTTTCAGTGGTGGTTGAGCTTTCATGTTTATATATATGTTTTTGCAAAATGGTTTCTTTTTAAATTTAAAGGTCATTTGACAGTATTTATGTTGTATTGTGCACTGGGTGATATGTGACGTCTCAGCATGTATTCAGTGTTTCTTTTTTACCAAGTTTGCTTAGACTAATATACCTGCTTATGGATCTTCATGAAAATAAATAAAAATTCTGGATCTCATATCTATTTCAGATATTTCAATGTACATAACTGGACACAAGTAATAAAACTCCATATCTGTATCTAGTTCACACAGTTAGTGAACAGATTCCATTTTTCTCTAACCCAGTTTAGAGACGGAGTGCTATTCGGTCTTGTATTAGTCTTGGTTGCTTATTATGTCTCGGGACTCAGCTCACATTATGCTTTCACTTTAGTGTGCCATATTGCATATTTATATTTACTTTGAAATCTGTCTCAAAATATTATTGAAATGTTTCAATCGTAGCTGAAAATTTCCGCTGGGGTCACTGTTTCATTTTCTTTAGTCATTAGTAGAGGGCTGTGATTTAAAGATGTCCAAAAAATGTTTAGTTGGGCTTAACAATTTATTTATCACCATGTGCTCTATCCATAGAGTTAATGAATTATGTCTCTTTTTTGAATTTTATGTAACTCATCCATTGGCTGGAAATATTTTTTTAAAAAAATTATAATATAAATTTTTGTCTATCATTATCATTACAAAAGAAGGGATTTTTTGTATATATCTCTATATGGTTGTAGGGTAATAGCCTGCAGCTCAATCAGTGAAATTTTGTAAAATCTTGCTAGCATAACTAATAAAAGTTTCTTTTTGTCTGTCATTCCTATCCTTAAAACTCTGTAGTATTGTTTGTTTTTCTTTGTGTGACACACATATATAAATCTGGTCATTATATATATATCTACTTGTTAAAATTCATTTTGTGGTCTTATCTTTCCCTGACCACCAGGCATACATTAAGAATAAATTCTAGTGAGGTTTGGGGAGTAAGTCGCTTAGTAGAAATCTGGAGGAGTAGGTGAGGTTCAAACCCCTTCTACCTGCATCTCTAGGTTAGGTTAAAGCAGCTCTACTTTTCATACCATTACACTACAGAGGTTCTTAAAAATAGGTAGAAATTGACTTGGTATCAGATATATATAGCTGTGCAATTGAATTGGCTTGGGTTCAAAACATTAAGGGTTTTTTTCCAATTGTTGATTTGAATGGTAATAGAAGTAAAATGTAGTTGCTATATGCACAAATATTTTTTAATTTTAATTAAGAGTTTTATGTTATTACTGGTGAAAGCAAAGGCCAGAAACCAGTCTGGGAATGTGGATATTATAGCATTATATCATCTGCTAGTAATTGTTTTCTTAAGCTTACAAAAAATAATTCTGAAGAGGATGAAGAGAATTGCTTTTAGTAGCATATAAGAAAATCATGAAAACTGTAGGAGTTACTTTGGTTTTTTATTATTGTACTAAGTATGTCACTCTTTGTGCTTCATTTTGATATTTTTTACTTAATAATAATGCCAGTCTGTTTTATTATTACCAATTACACCCCCCCCCCCAAATATTAAGATGTATATTTATAATTTTAAATGTAATTTTCTTTTCTATATGTATTTGCCAATTCACAAATTATTTTCCTTACATTACATTAACTCTTTTTCATATTTTACAAAATTTTAAATATTCAATTTTTTGAATGAATTATTTGTTATATTTTAAATTCTTTCCACCTACATTATCTTGTTTTAATTGAAAATTTACTGATAAATTGCCTTTTTTTATTTTTATACTGGCTATCCATGTAGGAGCTCTTATTAGAATATCAGTTATTTTTTTATTGATAATATTCATGTTTGAATCATTTTGAAGAGTATTAATAGTTTAAAATGATTTACAAATTTTAGTTTAAATTCACTGAATATAAATTATATTGTTGTCTAGCTTTGTATTAACAGATGTTTTACATTCTCATTAATTTATGATCATTTTCTGAGTTGAATTTATTATATTCTTGAAGTAAATATTTTCTGATAGTTAAAATGTTCATTTCTTTTGTGCTTCCTTATCCATTTTGGTCTTGGATTTTTCTCAGAAAGGAAAGATTTTTTTTTTTTTTCAAATTCTATAAATTTATGTAACATTTCTCTCATTTTTGTTTCCATAACCAAATTAACATACTGCTCTTTCATGTTTCAATCATATTCCATTAAATCTCCTATGACAATGATCAAAAGTGTGATCTATATAAAATTCAGTAAAAACATTTCATTTCACTATTTTTTTTTTAAATTTAATTCAGTTCACAAAGTACTTTTTTTTAAAAAAAAAATTAAATAAATCTGTATTTATTCTTCTGAATAAAATGCAAGGATGTTGTTTTATATTTTTGAATGGTTAGAAATGTTGTAATAATAAAGATGTATTTATATTGATTTAAAAGAATAAATTAAATATATATTTTTAAAAAAGTCTTATGAATATCATGATAATAATAATCTTCTATTTCTTTATCAAAATGAAAATTTGTTGAGGCATAAATCTGAATTTAAGCATTTGTTATCTTGCATTAAATAGAGTATTTAATCTTGCTACCCTGATATATTATTGGCTTTTACAGTTTTGTTATTTTAGATTTTACATATGATAAATCCACCTTCTTGTGCTTTCAATATTTGTGACTTTATAATAAGTTATGTCCTTTTTTTTTTCAAATTATCTTTCCATTTTTTTTTTCATACTTTCACAAAATCCAATAAATATTACCTTTAATATTTAGCAATGTTATTTTATCAATTCATGCAGTGATGTTTTACTTAAAAACAATCTACATTTATCGCAACTACATGAGAGATCATTAGCAAATAGCAACCTAATACTATAATCACAGCAGTCTTATCACCTATTTTTCATCATTATCACTACCTTTGCTAAAAATATTAAAACCTACAAGAATAAGCCAATATAATGATTGTTCTTTATATTATGGTAATAAACAATAAACATTTACCAATTGATTTTTTTTACTTTATTTTTTATTTAAAATATAGGCCAATTTATTTAATAATTTAGGCTTTCTCTTCACTTACTTTTGTAAAGAAGAATTTATTGTTGTTATTGTTAAATCAAATTTTTTTAAAAATATTAGCATTAAAGTTATTAAATAGGATTATTTTATTAAAACTTAAAATTTCAAAACAAAATTAAGTCTTATGTCAACCAAGTTTATTCATATATAGATATTTATTAAACTATTATTTTTTGTTTAATTTTATTTTTAAATATGTATTTATACTTTATTTATTGTGCTATGTTTATTATTGATGTGTGTTTATTCGAAATTAAATAATAATAAAAGTTTTAAATAAATTATGCTTAAGAAATTTCCAAATAATTTCTTAGGAACTGAACTGTCAGTAGTCTTTTTGTAGTTAAATGTTCTTCAGCTAACTATTTAAAACCTAAATTGCAAATAAGAATAATAAATCCATTCTTCATTATTATTATTTTATATTTCAATTATCACTGTTTTAAAAATTACATTTTTAAGTGATAACTATTTTTTTCTATTACAAGCTGTTAAAGAACTTGAGTTGTTTAAACATTAATTATTAAACCATAGTATTTATATAGTGCATTGAAAACATTACATATATTCAGTAAATCATCTTTTGAATTGACAAAAATGGCTCTGTCATCAACATACTTTAAACCCAGCCAAGAAGATAAAGATTTTGTTTTTGCTTTTGATTCAAAATAAAAATATAATCAAATCTGAATCACATTTTGATTCCTAATTCATTAAGTTGCCTATAAACAGTATCAAAGGCCACTCCATAGCAAGCATTGGTAATTCACTTTATTTTTAACCTCTGCTCACTCTTTAATTGAGGGGTTTCAGCAAGACTAGTTGCCTGAGATTTTATCATTTCTTCTGTTTTTTTACTTAATGTACTCATTTTCTTGCTACAAACTGGTATCAAGTTTTTGGAACATTTTCAACCAAACTGTTTAAAAAATAACATTGATTACTTAATTAGCCTTTTTAATTAATTAAAACTCTTAAATATAATCAACATGCATGATTTCAATTATAATTGGATTTTATTGAATAATCCAGTTAATTTCTCAAGATTGCAGACTATCTGAATTTTAAAAGTAGATCTTTGTCTTAATAGAGATTTAAAAAGGAAAGGCTATCCATTATACAATAAAAATTACTATAAAATATTTCAAATATTTGACTGTGGCACTTATTTTATTAAATAATCAGATAAAGATATCTTTTGTGTAGGTGTTCAGATATTTTCAATATGTATGATTTAAAAAAATACTATTTGTAAATTATTAAATGTTGATTTTTATGAGATTACACAAACCTTAATATTTGTGGTGAATGCCACCAACTTCAGTAATTCCTCACCTTTAGTATAAATGTTATCATATTTAGTAGTTAATTACTTCTGGTATGTTTTTCCAATATGTTCATAACTTAATGGCAAAAGAATGACTCTTTTATGCACATATTGTTTCTTAGTGATAATCTATACACAGCTATCTACTATTTTCAAATAATGTTTGCAAGAGTTCTAGATATTTTGGTGATCTCATTTCTATTCTTTTCATTGTATTGATAATATACAAGAATTTATTGGACCATCTTAAAAGCACTTTTTGAAAAATTCAATTAATCTTTAAGTGATCATACACATGCATTATACTATCAGAGATTTTGTTACTTCATGTCACACAACATATCATAAGAGAATGTTGATCATAAAATGATTTGGTCCCTATTTGTTGTAAATTAAATGGTATATTATTCATACACTATAATCAATGTTTTGTGAGTTTAATCTTATTTGCAGCACTTCTTCTAAATGTGGAGCAGACTTTAATAAACTAATATATATTAATTATAGCGATAATTTTCATCTTTAAGTGGAATTTAATATTTTGGCTATAAGTGCTATATTGGCAATACTCTTTTTTTAAATACCATATTTGCTTTAATATTAATGAACATACTTTTTCTGTAAAAACATCAGAGATAACTTTCTGTAGCCTACAGAAATAGTTATGACCAGATTATTACTGTTATTAATTGCTTAGTTTATTTTAGTATTTTCAAAGTATCTTTAAAATAATTATTATTTATTATATACTATTAAAATAATGTTATGTAGTCATAAATTTAATTATCTATAGTAAGAACTTTCCACTATCATAATATGCTAAAAATGTAAATAAATTAAACAGAAAAGTAAATTATAAACACATTTCATCATATAATTTAACTGTTTTGGATTAGTTGCAAAATGATGACTTAGGAATTATAAATATATGTTATTACATCATATGATAGTTAAATATTATACATAATTGTAATATAGCATATACAACAAAAAAGTAAATTTGTGTTTGGAAGCATTCACTGTTTATAAATACTAAATTGTGCTATAAATAAAAGATACATACATCCAAATATCTCATCTTTACATTTGATGAATATTTTGTTTAAATTCTAATATAGGGCAAAAACTAAATAATTTAACCAAAAATAGCATTATATTTTCTGATATTTGTACTAATAAAAGTAAAAACTCAAGCAGTCTTTAAATAACCCACTGCAGGTCAAAGATCTATCCAATAGCTCTCCATAAAAGAACAGTACTACCCAGTTGATGATAAGGTTTTCATCTTTATTTTATTAACCAATTAAGAGTAGAGCTAAATAATCATTTTCTGATTAACATTGGGTGGTTAGCTAAGTTGCTTCTCTGAAATAAATATTGTAATTGAAATATAAAACATTTTATTTAGTCCAGATTTGAATCAAAGCCATTCACCTAACAGCAGAAATATACTGCCATCACATCATGAGATCCTTATATTTATATATGTATACACATATTTTATATTTTTGTAATTAATTAGTTTATTTTTCTTAAGCAATTGTAATTGATATCTAAGTACTTATAGATGCAGAGTAAGAAAAGCTTAATAGTGACACAGTGTTAATATAGTATGCTTAGCATGATTTCAATATCTTTGTCATGATATTATAATCATAGCAATATTTATATAAGAATTCAAAATATCAAACAAATGAAACAGAATATTATTATTACAATTATTATTATCATTATTATTATGTTTTGAAGATAAACTTTATTGAGATTCAAAAAGTGTTGTATAAATTGTAGGAGAAAAACATGAAGTCTTAGATACAAATTGATATATAGTTTACAATCTTGTTTGTGATAGAAAATAAAAAACATGATTTACAGTAATTGAAAGATCAATGATCATTACATGACAGAATACATGTGTCAAATTAAATGGTTTACATAGGATTTGTAAATGGGGTCTTGAGAAAACTACATGGAAACACTTGATAGTATAAGGCAAAACATATATGGTGGTGGTGTTAAAGTTGGTGTTAGATTAATATATGATTGTATAGATTGGGACTATTTAGTGGGAGGATTATAGTTTTCATGGCTGCCTTATTGTTCATGTGTTACATAAATTGTATGTAAAAACATGAGTATTTAGATAGAATTTGATACTTGAGATTACATATGCAATGAGGGTTTACAATTTTGCTTATGATAAAAAGAAGGTAATTTATAATAGTTTGAAGAATAATAATAGTTGCAAAACAAAATACACATTTTTTTTTTTTACAAAAGCATTGAGATAAATACATAGAAACACATGGTTATATTTTTTAATGCATTTAGGGACAGTGAGTGGAGTTAGTGTTTTATTGGTGTATGGCTGTAATTAAATTGTGCTTTTTTAGTTGGTGAGCACTATATTGTCTAGACTAAGTCTTATTGTTCGTGTATTGGACATTTAAAGTTTATTTGAGGTTAAGTTGGTAGAATAATCTTGTAAACTTCTTTGGATCAGTGGGTTGATGAAGTGAATGTACTGTGTTACTCTCAAGTAGTGCAGTATTTATTCCAAATCCCCCTGGAATGACCTTGGAGCTATGTGAAGTAGACACTTAAGCTGGTTGAAGTTCCAAAGAGTGAGGTAGAAATGATATAGAGAGTAGTTGGAATCTGTAGCTGAAAATGTCTTAAATGATGCAAAATATTTCCTGTGGCATGGTAATAATAAATTTTGGCAAGTTGTTGACAGCATGTCAGGCATTGACACCATGGTGCAGGGGGTTTACAATATTGTGTTTTTATGTCTAGGTTTCAAATTGGCTTATTCATTAATGGATTTGAAATATCATTGGTATTGTTAACATGAAAATTGTTCTTAAGAATGCTGGCATATGTTTTTTATGAGTTTAAAGCTGGCAATATGGTAGAATAGGTTTTGGCACCAAACACTTGCTTATGTTGTTGTATGGAAGCTATTTTGATTGGCTTTAGCAATTTAAAAATGTCATTTTTTTAAGAAAAAGCTTTCATAAATTCACAATTATCTTAGAAAAGATGTGTGGCATAGTTAATTGTTAATAATTGGTTCAATATACATTAAATTTGCCTAAAATATTGCAGATTTGGAATGGTCTTTTGGGGATTTAAACACAAAACTTTTCCTTGATGCTTTGCAATACTAAGGTTTAATGCTACTAATTAAATATTTTTCTTGCAGCTTATCCATTACACATAGGAATTTTTTTATAACTACAGTGTTATCTAATTAAGTCAGGTTTAGTATTTCTGATGACTTGAAATTTATCTTTTAAAAAACTAATATTATGCAAATTCTTAGCATTTGAAACAGGAGCTCTTGGAATGACATGGTGACAGAACTAAGATTAACTGTGGAACTACTATTACTACTACTATTACTACTGCTACTACTGTTTTAAATGTATGTATGATTTGTGTACTTGGAGTTTAGATGCAATTATAGATCTCCAGGTATATAAATTATACTTATATTCAAAATATTAGATTCAGCCTGTATCCTGCCCATCCCTCTTCACTGCTTTTAAATGAATGAAGTCCTATACATGAAGGATGAGAGTGATTTAAAACCAATATGAGCATGACAATAATTTTGGCATCAACAAGGAATTTGGGCATTCCATCATCAGATTTTCAATAGGATGGATGACTGAAAAGTGGAGGGTGGAGTATATTGAAGCCTATCCATTAAAGTTTGAAGATTTACTATCTTAATATAAACCAAGCACTGATTGTATATATGTGTAGAAGATGATTATCTGGATCTATTGATGAATGCTAGTTAGGCATAAAGTATGCATACTGGAGATCATTTGTCTTTTTCACATGCATATGGACATATGTATCAGTTGTGTGAGATACAATGGATAGCAGAAGGAAGCTTGAAGGATGTGTTCAAATGTCCTATAATTTTTATTATTATGTTTGGATTTAAATGGCTTTACAAGAAAAGATATTATTTATAAATTTATTAAAATAATTCTAATAAGTCTGATTTATAAATTATCATCATCTGCAATTTGTGAGTTTATTTCTGGAGAGTCTTATTATATATATATATATGATAACAGCATTTATTTACAAGACTGTTAAGATTACATATATATGCAATATTTTATATTTGGGCATGGATTTGGTAGGAAATGCATATCACATTTACATTATAATGGTTATTTTAAAAAAAAGCATTACTAATTGTCTTCATTGAGAGGATATTATTGAAGGTAGAATAAGATGGAAAACTACAGTTAAGCCATAAATATATCAGAAATTTTTCAGAAAAAAGAGTAATAATGGGAAAGCAATAAATCAAGAAATAATTATAAATACCATTACTTGATATATTTGCATTTTACAAATTGGTTTGTATAATCATTGAAAATATTTATATTTTTATCATTTCTTTGTTTTTAAATTAAATTGGTCATACTCTTTTATGAACAGTTGCTAATAATAAATATGCATACAGTTGCGTGAACATTCAGAGCTAGACTTATAAATTTTAACTTTTAAGCCAAACTGTTTAAATTACAGCTTTCACAAAAAGACTATTAGTACTTATTTAAAAGGTCTTCTTAATAATAAAGCAATGAATGCAATAAGAAAAAATGTATATTAGGTAAAAAAAAAAAAAGAATGCATTTATTTTTAAAAAAAAAAACTCAAAATTAAAAAATTGTAGGAAAAATAGTACAAAAATGAAGCAAAATAAATTAAAATATAATAATAATATTAAAACTCTCAAAATAAAAACAGTGTTAAATAATTCTTTAGGTTTTTGTTGCAGCAAATACCTTGATAGCATCTCTATAATTTACTGTTTTAAATATTAAAGGAAATTATTACTAGATCATTTAATCCATCCTGAGCCATTATTTATAAATAATTTGTTGAAAAATTGTAATCTATATATTTTTTAATGTTCATTTTATTAGAAGATTATTCAGGAAAATTTTAAGAGTGAATGAAAAATTCATCTAAAAACTAAAAGTTAATTTATATATATATATAATAAATGCTTTTTACCTGATCATTAAAAAGCAAAAAAATAGTTTTTTCTTCAACCACAATTGGGTTTTTTAAATTTAACTCCAAATAAAAGCATGGGATATTCAGAAATTAATTAAGTCAAACCCTTGTTATAAAAAATAGGGATTGTCTTAATTAATTTCTGGATCCCGATGCTTTTTATTTCAATTTAAATTGGAAAACCCCAATTGTGATTGAAGAAAAAATTTTTTTTTGTTTTTTAATGCACAGTCAATAAAATTATTTAATATATAAAAAAATATTTCTATTATTTTGAAGTTTTTTGTCTTCAGAATTTTGTAACCATCTTTTTCTTGAAAAAATTATATATTAATTGAAATTTGAAAAATTATCTCTAAAATATTCTAAAATCGTTTAAGAAAAATTATTTATTATTAGAAAAGTTGTTCATATTGATATTTTAAAATTCCCCCAAAAAATAATAATAAAATAGAATGCTAAACATGTGAATGTATTACTGATTTATTATTTGTCTTTTATTCAATATATATTAATTAATTTCTCATTCTATGTATTTAAACAAAATTTAATGTTAACACTTTGGTCTATCATACATGCATATACTCTTATATTATTATGTGCACATACTAAATATTATATATACCTATAGGATATACATTTTAACTTATATCAGAAATATTTAAGGATATATATATCTAGTGATATATATTGGAAAAATTATTTAAAATAGAATCAATAAAACAATATTTATGTTAGTGTATGCATAACAGTAAAACTGCTTACAATAGTGATATATACTTTTAATGCAACAATGGTTCTTTAGTATTTTCCAACCGATGACGTATTACCCTGAAGCCATATCAGTCTGATCTTCAGATCTTTAAGATAATGTCTCCAAGTGATTTGCGGACAAATGCAATCGCTAAAATTTGTCCGCAAATCATGTGGACTTGGCTCGACTGATATGGCTTCAGGGTAATATGTCATGGTTGGAAAAAATAAAAAATTAAAAAAAAAGTACAAAAAAGTACATGCATGCGTCAAAATAATTTAGAAAATGAAAGCAACTAAGTGTAAATTTTATAATTGTGTAAATTTTTTTTTGTAAATTTAAAATAAATAGACAAATAAAGAACACTTTTCCCAATTATCTGGCATTATTAATAGCAACCTGGACAATAACTTAAAACGTATTCTATATTACGCATTTGTATAACAAAAAAAATGTACTTGCGTTAAAAATTATCTTATCTTTACAACATTTCTGACGGTATTTAACTCAATTATTCATGTTAAAAATATATAAAACAAACAATTTGAAAATGTTTTAGGAAAGTCAGCACGTAGCGTTGTAATGGGCGGGGGGCAGCACATCCAATATTATGCTCATTTATAAAATACAAAACCACTGACAATGCCAGACATTGTATTACTCTCATAGCTGTAATTTTTATAATTGTGGATAAATTTAAAAAAAAAAAATTTTGAGAAATTAAAAATAAAATAAATTAATTGTACTTTTTATAATTGCAGAAGAATTTACAAAATAATATACATCAAAATGACATTATTTATTAGAAACAAAAATGAAAATTACTTACAAATAGCATCCACTGTGGTGGACTAGAAGCAAAATCACAAAAGACAGACAAATGGCAAAATTTCCCAAAGCTCTCTCCGATTTTTAAATCTCGCGGTTCAAAAAATCCAAAAATTGGATTAATCATGTCAGTGTCTTGGTTGACATGACAACGTTATCATGTTATCATCGAAGATGTTTGTCAGAAGGAAAATTGGTAAGTATAAAACATCATCCGTTGAATAATACTAAAGTACCGCAACAATTAAACATGTATATGTGTGAATATTTAAATATAAAGAAATACTATTTTAAAATATTTAGCAAAGTTATTTTAAATTTGAAATAAAATGTCAATTATTGTGAGAATGGTAAATAAAATAAAAATCATTAATTTAATATCTGTAATATATTTGTTCTAACATTATGATTTGTATATTTAATTGTATTAAAATATATTTTAAAAGGTTATGAGCATGCCTCATAACTGTCATAATGAATAAACAAAAGTAAAATTTTCATTATGATAAATTGCATAAATAAAATGAAATTTAAAGATGTTATTGAAATGGAAAAAATTAAACTGTTTTGTCCATGCTATTTAAAAAATTGTTACTTTCTTATTAAACATTTGTTTTAAAATTAGTGGAATAACTCTTTATAAAGAATTTTCTTAGAAATGCTAAAATTAGTGAATTTTACTTATCATGAAATTACTAATTATCCACTCCCTACAGAAATGACAAAAAACAATTTATTGTGATTTTCTTAAAGATTACCAAATTAATGGATTGATTCAAAAGATAAAATTTCATCATCATTTACTGTTCTCCAACCTCTGCTATTTTTCAATTAAAGTGCCAAAGGTTTTTAATCTTTTTTTTTTTTTTAAAAAAAAAAACATTCTAAAAGATTTTAGTGAGAAAAATAATTGGACTTTTTCATTAAAGACGACTTTAAGTAAACTTCATGTTGTAAAGAATATTTGTTTTTACTTATTATTATATATAGTTGCTTTGTTGAAATGAAGTTCTCACAAAGGAAAGCTCAAGTAAAATGAAAAGAAAAAGGGGTTCTTCGGGTAATATAATATAAATTACAATATTTTAATTTCAATATTGATGATTTGGTATGTGTGTAATTTGTTTTCATGAGACACTGTTAATTAATATTAATTATTATCGATAATTAAAATATAATAGGAGCTATAGGATCTCTAATGAGTAAGTGTAAATTAAAGTTATTCACCCTTTATGTTATCAGGAGAGATTTATAATACCCTTTTTGAAATTTTAAATATTGATAGCTTCAACAATAAAATTAAAAATGAAGCAAGAGTTTTTTTTATCTTAAAATCAAAAAGCATATATTCATCTGCTGTTTAATAATGCACTATGAGTTACTTAATAGAATTAATCCAGTTAGTAAAGCTCTTCAGGACAAATATATGAATATATCACTAGTTGTAAAATCTATTGGAAATTTAAAAACATACATTTCCGAATATCAATTAGATATAAATTATAAAAAAGTTTTTGAAACTGCAAAACAATTAAGTGAAGATATGGATTGGAGAAACAAAGTTTAAATCTTTATTAGAAATTCAACAATGAATGCAAAAAATGACAATTTCAGTATGAATATCCAGAAAACCAACTGCAATTGCCAGAAGATAAATTTAAAGTCAACGTATTGTATACTCAACCCATTTAGATACTGGATGGAATTCTTTAAATGAACATTTTGAATATTTTAAAACAGACATTGATTATTTTAGTTTTTTATACAGGGTATTTGAAATTAGTAATGAAGATTTTCAAAAACATTGCAATGATTTACAAATTATTTTGACAGATGGTAACAATAAAAACTTAAATGCCATAGAACTTTTTGACAAAATATTAATGCACAAAGACATTTTTCACCAGATACATCAAAAATTGAAAATCCTTTAGATATCCAAAATATTTCTAAACTGAAGATCTGACTATTAACTCTTTGTAAATCAAAAGATTTCACAATCGTTAGTGTTTAACAGAAATAGTGGACTTAATCAGTGAAAAATTTATTAGCTTCACGCTACCAAATCAAAATGCTTTAGATTTGCCTATATATTTAGAAAAATAGGTTGAAGATAAGAGTGGCTGTTCTTATCTTTATAAAGTCAAATATTGTTTTTAGATTTGTAGAGGTCTCTTGTAATAAATTAAGCACTCAAGGTGCATGTGCTGAGATTTTAGCCTTATTTAAGTCTTATGTGCTGACATTGTGCTTAATAAGAATTAATATTTAAAGGTATAGTGTAAAATAAATTAAATTTTCTAAACTTTTCTATAGTCTTAAGAATTTTATTCTATTAATATCACTAAATGCAGCAAGCAGTAAGCATTCATTTTCAAACTTAAATTAATTAAAACACACTTAAGAACAACTATGTCACAAACAAGGCTTGATAGTTTAGCTTTATTTTTTATTGAAAATGATATATGTAAAAAGATAGATATTAAGAATGTAATAGATAAGTTTGAAGTTTCATCCACCCACTGTGCTTGTAAATTATGTTTTTACTAAATATAATGTGTTTATTTTAAAATTTAATTGTACTTTTAGACAAATCATTAAATTAAAATAAACTATAAAATATATATATAACTTGCATATGTATTGTTTAAAACATTGTAATTTTTTGATATATTTGATATCAAAATGTGTGAAATTTAATCTGATGGTTACTCTTTATTTTTGAAAGTAATTACTCTAACTTTTTATCATATTGCATATCAGCTGCTTGCTAACAAAAAAGTTTACTTGAAAATTAGGGTTTTATTAAATATAATGAATGTTTATTTTAAAATTTAATTCTAGTTTTAATCAAATTATTAAATTGAAACAAAGTACAAAACAATATATATATATATTCATTGTACATGTATTGCTTAAAACTATTCTTTATTTTTGAAAGTAATTACCTTAAATAAATTAAAATGTTATTAAATTGAAAGAAAAAAAATCTTTACTGTCCTGCAATACATAAAATAATTGACTATTTTTAATATTTTCCTGTCCTGTGTTCATATCTAAGAAACTAGATGATATACTGAAAAGATGAATGTCTTATATGTATTAGGCTTGCATTAATTAGTTATATTCCAGATTTCAATCAATTCTATTAAATTTAAATATAGGAAACCTCTATTTCAAAATTTTATTCTACCTTGAAAAAGATCAAAACTTAACAAATAAACTAACAAACAAATGAATCAATTTTCCAACTTCAATAAAAGCATTTAATAAAAAAGAGAGGATTTTTTTACCAAATCTCTTATTATTATTTTATTTTGATATTTTTCTGCTACTAATTTAATAAAAAAATATATTTTTTAGTTTTTGTGTTTTATTTTATGTCTATTCCAATTCAGCATCTGAAATTGTGCTTCATCAAGTTATGGAACTGACACTATTCCCACAAATAAATAAACTTATTTCTGACAGGACAGTAGACTTCAAAGAGTCTCTTATTACTTTGTCAAGCAATAATAACCAGCAATGAAAATTTACTTTCATCTGATTGGTCCAAAAAATGTTTTAGTGTTTAAAAAACATGTTAAACACATTTCATTTGATATTATATTTACATGCTCCATTGATATTTTGCATATAACTAATAAAACATTGAATAAGTCTCCAATCACTGAGTTCATTATAATTAATACTTTTTATAAAACTAGAAAAAGTGATAAATTTCTTCTTTATTGCAAATTTTATGAATATTTGAAAGATAATTATGTCAAGCCATTTCAACTGTAAATAGTTTTATAAAATTAAAATACAGAAAAGCTCTTTTCAGAAAATATTAATTTTTGCCATTTTTTATGTCTTGAAAAAGAGCTTTTTTGTATTATTATTATTATATATTGTACCATCTTTAGTCATGTTTTTAATATATTTATACACTTTTTTTTTGTTTAAACCATTCATTTATTCTTTACAAGGTTGTTGATTGTTAAAATTGCTAGTCTTTCCTAACTTTAATTTACCATGTCTAACTTTAAATCATTAATTTTTAAATTATTACAAAACACATCAATATACAAAGAATAATATTGTCTGTTCTGTCTGATATTTTTAAATTATTAAGGAAAATACAAAACACAAAGGGTAATATTTCCAATTGGTTTCTTTTTTTTAAAAGTTAATATTCATTATATATTAATAGACAAAATAACAATTTTAAATTGTTTTATTTTATTGTATCTTTTAAGAGTAAGTTGCAGTTCGTTTTACTCTGTTTTAAGACAAAACAATACAGAGTAAGGTTAGTGTTTTGTTTTAAAAAGGTAACTGATTCAAAATTAAAATATTTCAATTTTAAAAATGTATTATTTTTTTTGACAAAATAATATTGCTTGTTTTATATTTAATAGAATATAAATAACACATTACATTCTCACATGTGTGAATATATGTGCATGCGTTAGTTAAATCTGCAAGTGTTTTAAAAATATTTACTTTCAAAAATGTAGCACTTATAACAGTATTTGAAATCAGAAACTATGTATTTTTTTATTTTTAAAAAAGAGGGATTTGAAAATTATTGTAATAAAATTTTCGATTATTTTTGTTTTAAAATTAAAATTCTAAAAGAACATGTCAGAATGCTGGCTTGTGTTTACATAACCTTGATATTTACTCTATAAAGCTAAAGGAAGAAACTTGAGCATCTCCTTAATGTTCTTGGACTAATTATCTCATAAAATTATGTTTTTTTGCTTTGATTTTGTAATAAGTATCCTGTTTAACATCCCTTATTGGTATAAACATACAACACAATACAGCGCATAAAATTTTATTTCCATATGTTCTTAATTTTATTTGTTTATTATTTAATGTAAATAAATTATCATTATTCTTATTAAATTGGAATATGAATTTCATTTATTTTAATAATTTAAGTATCATAATCAGAATTCATATTTACAAGAAAGATAGTTAAACAAGCCTTAACTAGTTAGCAAAGTAAACATTATTATTATTATTGTACTGATGTTTAACAATTAGCTGAGAAAAATCTAACATACTCATAAGTATTCACTAGTATCAAAGCTTTTGATAAACTCATAATAAAATTTTACCAATATTGATTTTAGTATTATATATATATATTTAATACAACAGAAAATAGTACACAGTAAATTAAGGGATATTTAAAAGTAAATATCAATGACAAATCTGTTATTAAATTTTGAATAGTATTAGTATGAATTATAGATTATTTTATTTATGAAAAACTTGCTTAACCTTCATTCCCTTTATTTGATTAGAGTAAGTCATTGATTGATACGACATCTTTAATTTTAACTTATATTCATCACAGATTTATTTTATTTGACTAATATAATTTTGCATACTTATAATTTTAGGGTATCCACAAGAGTTAGCAATCTTTATTATTTTATTTCATTTAAATTGTATTGGTATAATAGGAATTCAAAAACATGACATATAAACAAAATCTTTCATTTATTTTGCTTCACTATTTTTTTTTTTTACTTTATAAAGCTTGAATTTTGATTTGATTTTAAAGAGTTCCTATCTCTTGGGTATACCATACTGGTAATTTTATCACTTCAATTCATAAAGCCTATCCAAAGGTTTTATCGTATTTCATATAATTTTCTTTACGATAGATTGGATCTTAATTAGGGTAAAAATGGAATTATTCCCATTGCTCCCAATTATACTGGTATTATATATACAATTATAGTTGTTATTTAAAGATATTTTATTTTATATTATATCATATGATTTATTTAAATATATTAAAAGCAGCATAATGGATTAAACTTTTTTTCATTTTTGATGATTAGTGATATAATATTTTCTTGTATATCTAAGAAATTATTGATAAGAATTGTAATCACTAAAAATAGGGTTATTTTGACAAGTGTCAAAATCCATAGTATGTAAGTAATTCTAATATATTGTCTCTATTAAATAAAAAAACTTTGTATCAACAAAGATGGAAATGAATTTTTCAATATTTGATTGTATACCACCATGCTATATTAAGCAGTTTTATTATTAAAAAAACAAACAAATCAAAGTAACATTTTTAGCCACCCTCTAAAGGACTATGGAATTGTTTAATTGGAATTTATTATTCAAACTTTAAAATTTCATAGGCAATAGTAGATTTAGTATTGAAGACAAATACAAGTAATATGAAAGATAATTGTAATATCATACAATGTGATTTTATGATATAAATTTCAATTTTTTTGAAGGGTTACAAGTAAGCTTGTCTTAATAGGAATAAGTTATAAGTTTCACAAAGAAAATTCACTAGTGCTTGAAATAAATAAGTATAATTATTTAAATATTTATCTTATGTTAAGAATAAAAAAGTAAAAATTAAATTAAATGCAACACTTTAGTATTATATTTACTTGCAGTTACATTGGAGATATTGCTTATTTGAATATATTTGGAGTTCTGTATAGAAATTCATAAACTTAAGTAAAAACAAAAACCAAAAAAATCTTAATGTTTTATAATGAATGCATTGAATTTAGAAGGTATCAGTTAAAATTATCTTTAATAAATTAATTTTTATTGTTCATATTTATTTCTTAAATTTGATTCATATTGTATAATTCGTTGGATTTTTTTTTAATTGTAAATTTGTATATTCATATTTTAATTCCTGACAATATGTTTAATATCTAAATTTCTAATTTAATGTTTTACTTCATTCCGGTTGACTTTTTTTTTTTTTTAAGATTTGTCATATTACTATTATATCAAATTTAATTCACATACTTCTTTCATTCCAAAGAAGTTTTATCAGTAAAATGCAAAACCCTTGAGTCATAATAAGCAGAAATCACAGTATGATGTATGCTGCATATAAAATATTGTGAAACCAGAAACATCTAAACAGTTGTTCATAAGCTTCATATGTAGCCCACTTATTAAATGAAAAAAACAACATTACTAATAATGTCTGATAATCTGCTCTGAAATTTTTAAAAATTTAAAAGCACCTTAATTTCAAAATATTATATGTGTATATATAACATCTTTTATATCCTTACAAATGGTATGTTCATTTTATTGTATTCATGTCAATATTTATTTGTGTATTTGAAATATCTTAAATTTAAATAATTGGTATATAAATAAACCTCTGCTCTGTATTCATAATTAATGTCCTATGAGCATTAAAGCTGGCATGGATTACTACTGAATATTCAGTATATTTGCTTTATTGAAGCTGATCCTTATTTTTTTTATTTAATGTAACTCATTGCACATTGGAATTTATTCACGAGTAAAGCTTAATCTTATCCACAATGTTTGCAAGCCAAAAATTAACAATATGAACAAAAATAGTTATAGGCAAAGTAGAATTGAATCACATTTAATATAGCAGGATATGGATTTAATTTCTGATTAGTGGAAAGAGCTATATTAATTCTTGGGTTTCCATTTTTTATTCATTTTGAAAATTTAACCATGTTTTTCTGATTCATATTTAAAAATTTATTAAGATCAGGTGAAATATAGAAATACATTCTACAGAAGAAAAAAAAATGCATTTTTGCCTACATAATAAAAGATTGGGCTTTGAACTTTTTTGATCATTCATTTTCTTAGATTCAATTGTTTCAAAAATATCCTTTCAGAAAATTCTTCAGAAAATTAAAACTTTTTCCCTAAACATTATCAATTTTTTGTTCATTTTGTATTGAAGTAATTCGAAAAAATCTTTCTGTTTATTGATTGATGGCTTTACTATTAAAGATGGCTTATCTTTTTACACTTTGCTTTTTCAAAAAGATTGAATATGTTATGCTAAAAAAAAGAAATTAAACTTATTAGATATTCTAATAAATATTTCCCCATTGGTTTAAGATAACATTGATAGAACATTTTTATTTTTCAGTTTTTATTATTTTTATTATGAAATAAAAAAATTTTTAAATACAAAATATCACAATTTCACAATTATCTAAAGCTTTATTCACTATATTTTGAAAATATTACAATTGCTGAAAATATCTTGAACTGAAAATTATTGACTTCAGTATGGTGCATTTATAATTCATATCACAATAATGAATAAATACATGATTTATTTTAGTCATTTATGCTATAAATGCATTTCACCAATGTACTTATTTACATTGATAAAGGATGAATAATGTTCCATTCATTCCAAATTAATAATTATTTCATTATTTAATGCCTTTTTATATAAACAGTCATAATTAAATATAAAAAATTACAATTTATGTGGGAATTATCTGAAATAAATAATATCAACAAACATTGCAGGAAATAAACAAAGCTTATAAGCAAAAGTTTTATATAAAATATAAAGCAAATGAAAAATGGAGAAAAGGGAAATAAAAACCAGATTTTAAAAAAGTCACACTAGTAAAAATGTTAAAATGCTATGTTTTAAATTTAATTTTCTGAATAAAAGTTTAAAATGTGTGTTAAACCAATCATAATTATTATTTTGGAAACACATTTTTAAATATCAACAAGTAAAAAGACACAGTATTTAATGTTTTTAAGAGATTTGTTTATTTATCTTTTGGTTTTATAAATATATAAACAGTTAAGAAATCACCAACATTATTTTTTAAAAAAAAATGGAAACATTCCAGGGGTTTTATTAATTCTTTGATTTCTATTATTGTATGCTTAGATTAGATAGGCATAAGCTATGTAGTTCATTGTAGAAAAGACTTAAATTTCACTTCTGAAGTAGATTAAAAAATACAAGACTTTGGTAATGTCTAGGAGAATTTGAAAAATGAAATTTTGTTTGGAATTTACAGGAAGTCTATTTAGTGAGTCATAATTTTTCAGTTTGAAAAGTTTCTTGACTAAAAATCCACAAAGGAGATATTTATTTGAAGACTATCTTACATAATGAAAATTATATCTTAAGTTAGTGATAAATTGGATCAACTTAATAACTTTTTATATAGCTTTTAATATCTGGTAGAGGAATTTGTGAAAGAATATGAACATTTTATTTTCAATTAGGAACACAATGTTTTTAGAGTTGTTATATTATAGCCCAGATAGTGCAATCCAGTTTTCTAACTAAAGTTGTTTAGAAATTATTTTAGATTTAATCTTTGACAGATGAACAAAATAAGTTAGGTTATGTCAAATATTATTTTTAAATAATATAGATATTGTTATGTTTCAGTCTATTGTCACAGAAAATTACAGTCACTTCAAAAATATTTTTTCTGTGTTTTTTTTTTTTTTTTACAAAATTGAACATATTGTTTTTGTAGAATTAGAGGTAAGTCCCCAATCTTTGAAAAAGATTTCCAGTATTTTATATTCTTATGAAGAGAATTTTCTATTTCTGGAAAGGATTTCTTTTACAAGTCTTTGATTTTTTTTTTTCTGGAAGATTATAAATGAATAAATTAAATTAAATAAGTGTGATAACATAACTTTGTGAAAGAATATTTTATAAAAATCACTACAATTATTATTTAAAGTCACTCAAATTTTTCTTTGGAAGGAATTGATAATATCAAGTAAGTTAATAGTTTATTGTTTTTTTCCATTTAAGAAGTTTAAAAGTTTTTAAAAGATATTTTTTGCAAATACAGTTATAAGCTGAAGTTAGATCAGTAAAGATAGGACTAGTTTTAATTTATTTTAAAAGCCCTTTTTATACTGTGTGTAATTAAGTGTAGAACTCATTCAGTTAATGTTATAATTCTTAAGATTATTCTTCACTATTATAGCAATGAGATCAAATGATAATTTTTGAGATTATTATGTTTATTAAGTTTTAATAATGTTACAGTTTTGTTTTGATTGTAAATTGTTTTGAAAAGTTTTTATGTGAATTATGTTTGTGAATGATATTAACAATACACTTTGGATTTAGATTTTTAATTTATTAAAAGCTCTGGAAATATATTAATTGCTCTCAGGATCTTTTTATAGGTAAGACAATAAAATAATTATTTCTAATTCATTAATATCTACTTGTTTTTTTAGATTTAAATTAAAGGAGCATTGTAAAAAAGAAATTTGTAGTCTTGCTCTAACGATGCTTTTTCTTGTTCGCTCAGTCTTAGATTTAGAACTTCGATATGGTGTGTTCTCACTGGCCATATCAATAATAATTCTTTTACATGTGGTTCTTTATTCACCAAACTTATGCAAATTAGGTCAAGTCAGATGTGAAATAAAACGTGTAAACTTTTCATAATCTCACCTTATTTTTTTTTTTTCTAGCAGCATCGAGAGATTTGTAAGAAATTTCTCAGTCTTAGAATATAAATATTTATTAGAACAAATACTTCTGGTTTTGTTCCAACTTGGAATTAATTGATTTTAGTATTCTTAAAAGATTGATGTCTTAGTGAATGTTATGAGTTTGTTAAATTTGTCATACCAAAAAGGGTTGAGTGGCATTTTATTAATATTTCTCTTGATATATCTAATATACAGATTCCAATCAGCTTTCTTTTAATTCCATATTTACACTGAGTGACTTCCAATTAACAGAATGTGAATTTCAATAGTGTTAAGATTTAGTTTATCCTAGCTATGGGTAAATGTCTTATAATTAATAGATTTGCTTAGCATTATAAAAATATATGCATGTTATTTAAAGCTATCAATTCTAAGATTTGAGAATTTGTTTTACCTTCATTTATATATTTAAATATTGCTATAAAAGTTAAAATCTCTTATGAATATAAAAAGTGAAAGCAGATAAGAAAGAGAATGCAGGAAGAGTTTATATTGTGAACTTCACAAATACTACTTATGTAAAGATTATTAATCAGATGAAAAGTGTAATATCTTTAATAGAGATTGTTTGTTTTAGTAGATGGTTTTGAAACAGAATATTTAATATGAATTCAACCAAAAATAATATCAAGTGAGTGATTTTTAAAAGATATATATTTAGAGGAATAATGAGGAATATTACTTTGTAAATGATCTTCATTTTTGATGTATATATATATCAGTCAAAACATTTAAAAAGCATTTTTCCTATTCTGCAGAGGCTATACTAAGATATTTCAGTGTTCCATAGTTACCATTTTTTATTTCTACATTCTAGGATTCTTATTTCTGAAGCTCTGCTTACGATAAGCCATCATAATACCTTAGAGTTAGTGTTTATATATTTTGTTGTGTGATTTCATAATTTCTTCTAATTTATAAGAAATTCTTCATTAGATGAAGTCTATTTCTAAATGCAGATATTTGTCTTACATATGAAAATGATCCTTGAAGTTAGGTCATGGAACTGCTTTTATTAATAATAATAATAATGATGATGATGATAATGATGATAATATATATAATATTTTAAATATCTATAGCTATATTCCTTCAATCACATTCCCCCTTTAATTAAAAAAACTGAATTTTGCAACCCACTTCTACATTCTTCCTTTTGAATGGGCTGCAAATTTCAAACTTTTCTTTATTTAAAGGGGGAACATAGCTGAAAGAATATATATAGCTATGGGACATTTTAAAATATTTTATATAGATTTCAGCTAGCATTATGCATTGTTTTTATTTGGCAACATATATATTTTGATCATGCTCTGTAAATGATCATTTTTGCATTTATTTAATTGCTTGTCATACAATTAACATTAATGTAAATTAATTTATACAGTATTTGTAATCAATGTATCAGTCAAGTTGTTAAAAAATTTGATAATCATTTATAAAAAGTCATTTTTATTGATAATATTAAATAAGCATAGGAATGTAATTGCATTCTTATAGAAGTTAGATATAATAATTGATTTTAAGAAGAATCTCACTCAGAAAATGCATTGTATTTAATATTTTAATGCTTCTCTGATTATATGTTTTAGCTATTGCTTTGATTATGTATGAGTTACATTAATAATATTATATAATATTGTGTAGATTATTTATGAAATATGTGATTAAGATTAGGGCCAATCAGGGGGGGGGGGACAGGAGGGCTAGCTGCTCTGGGCCTCACAATATTAGAGGCCTCAACTTGGCAACTCAGTATGTTAAACAAAAATATAGGAGAAGGCAAAGTGATGTCATGACTTATAGAACAACTTTAATTTTACAGTTAAATTCCCCAAAAAATATTTGAGAAAAACTTTTCCAAGCAGGCATACCATGAGTCGAAAATGTAAGCAGTTTAAAGATGTAATACCAATTTGATGACTCTGTAACAAAAGTGACTGCAGTGTGTCACTCTTTGACAGTCAGTTCTGTGCTAACAGTGTTTTACATTGCTAACAGTGCTAGAGTGAATCTACCCTATCCAAATGCTATCTGGATCTGATCTGCTTGCCCGTTTCTGCGACTCGTGACTAACTGCTCTTGGAATACCGTTTTTGGCCCTGTAAATAAAAACTAATTTCTTCTCTCTTTCCTCCCACATTCCTATTTTAAATTTTGAAGGGTCTCTAAAATATTAGTTGCCCGGGGTCTCACATTTTTAAGATGCAATGTGGAGTTATAACAAATATTACACTTGAACAACAACAACAACAAAGAAATAGACACCACTCCCTTTAAAAAAATATAAGTATTTAAATTTTATTTTTACTTCCTGGCTTAGGAACAAACATTCCAAGTTTTGATAAAACTTTATTCTATGAGAAAATTAAAAAAAGTTGAAGTCTTTGCTCAGGAAAATGAATGAAACAATTATAAACTAGCTCTAGACATTATCAATTAAATCGTTGTAAATGGGTACTAATTAAGTATGAATGCAGGAGAATCCAAAATCTATAACAGGAATTATATTGTAAACCAAAAATTACCAGAAACTCTTTAATTTCCTCCCCCTTTCCCATTTATTTTTCATATACATAATTTTCAATTTTCTTTGAAATGCAATTTTCAAAAATAATAATCCTTATATTTCTGGAACATATTTAAATAATTGGACTCTCAATTTCTTTAACTAAAATTAATCTATGACTTTTAGCTTCTTTATCATTGCACTAAAAGTATAGGCTAATAGATAAAATAATATAGGTAAAACACTATTAAATTGGAATTCCTGATTCTAAAGACTTTTGCAGATAATGAATTTTTCAAATTTCCAGAATAAATCTTTTATCCCATTGTAGTAAACCCAAACTCTTTTAAGATAAAAAATTTTCTGATCTTATTTCATCTATGGTTAATTTTTTAAACCTTATTGACTCTGCAATTGTATTGATTTTTAGCATGTCAATAAATAACATTAGGGTTGGTACCAAGTTTTTCTTAATTCTGACTGAATACTAGATAACTGCATTTTGCCTTGACACATCAAATAATAGCATTGAAATAGAATTTGGATATATAAATACAACTTTGAAATTTTCATCTTCATGCAAAAGGAAGACCAGGTGAATTGTTTAAATTGATAGATAAGTAGGAAATAAAATGCCCTATCATTATTAGATTCTTAAGAAAGATTGATTAATTCTTTATCAATATTCTCTTTCTTTTGATTTTCTATAAGTAATAAATACACTTTAGAATGAATATTCTCAATAATAATCTGAAACTCATAGAAGCAAGATGGATTGTAAGATTTTTTAATATATGGTCTTGCACTAATTAAATAATATAACTTATGAAATATTTAGGAAAGATAATGAATTAAATTATATTATTTCTTCCATTATTTATTATTTCAGATTTATTATTTATAAAGCCTCACTAACAGTTATACACAGTATTTTTTTAAGAATTTATTAAATTATTTCAAATCATCCCAACATGACAAATCTAAAATAAAATACCCAAGATCATTCATCCGTAATAGTGCACAGTGTTATGAGAATAGGAAATATAGTCTAAAACTTTCCTAAAATTTATTTCCATCATATTTACTTTAGATTTTAGTAATATTCTGCATACTTTATTTCAGTATTAAGGAAGCCATCATGTTTAACATTTTTACTTTCAATTTCACTATGTATTGTTTTCTAATAATCTTTTAAATCTTACTTTTAAAAATTCTAATATTTTTTTTTTGCTACTCTTTATATTTGATCTTTAAATAATCTTTTAAATTGAATGTTTTTGTTTGATTTGTAAAATCTTCATAACACCTAATAGGATAAAATCTTTCTTGTTATTAGCTTTCAGAAATTGAACTCTTTGTCTTCATTATATTTATTTAATCCTAATTTTATCATTTTATTCTATTTCTTAGGTTTTTATAATAATTTTCATATCCTAAAGGAAACTAGAGAGTTGTTTCAAATATCTCATTTTCACTATGATTTATATTTAATTCTTTAAATTTAGGATATATATATATGATATATCATATTGTAATATTAAAACAGGCAAAACTCTCCATACAGTAGTGCCACTCAGTGCAAGCTTAGAGTAATCAATCGATGCCAGAAGGCTTGTGCATAAAATTCTTATTTAGTGCCTGTTTTAATAAAAGTTATGAGCAAGCATAAGAAATGGTGATCATATGATGTTTGATGGTATTTTAATATTAATAGGTTATGCTAAAAGATTTTTAATAAACACAGCATGATCACTAAAAAATTAAATATCTTATTTATCATAAAACTTTAATACATAAACACTATTAACTATGAAGTATGCTCTAAGCAATAAACAGTCATGAATGTTCATTATAATCATCTAAGAAAAATCTCAATGATAAAAGATTTATATTTCCCTATTCCTGAAATAGATTTACTTAGGCATCTACCATGCTAGAATAAAAAATTCTATTCTAATTATAAATGTAAATGTCTCTCTTATGAATCAAACACTAACATAAGTAATCATAAGATAATTTTACTTACATATTAATAAAATGTTTAATCTGATATATATTTTGATTAAATATTAGTTCATAGCATATTTAATGAGATATTATTTTATATAGCGCTATGTTTTTTATGTAATAGTAATATTAGCGATTAAGCCAATGCACATGCACTTTAAAAATAAATTATAAATGAATACTCAATTTTTCCAGACACGAGATATAGTAGTATTTTAGAAAGAATGGAATAAATCCACCCATTCTTTCAACCCAAACATTTATGTATGAGCAAATCTTAAGTGTATAATTTATCTTTAAAGCGCATGTGCATTGGCTTAATCGCTAATATTACTATTTGTAGCATATTATAAAATTTCCTACATACTGATGACAATAATATATTTTCCAATTTTTTTTTATCAATACATCTTTCACTTTAGCTCTGTCACCTCTCAACTACCCATCAGTACAAAAAAAGTCAGACCAACATCTTTCACTTCAGAAGCATTTTGAAATATTCACTTCACTTTTCAAGTGATAACGCATACATAAAATATGTTATAATTTAACTCCACATACATATTTTTAGATTTACTTAAACTACTATTGCATCACAAATTCCTGAAATCTATGAATATCTGAAAAAAATTGAGCAATCCCCAATATGTGTATTGAATCAGCATTTATCAGTTGGCCTAGATAATAATCTCTTATTTATATCTTCATCATTTATTCAATATGTATTGATAGTTAATTACTACAGTTAGATTTGCATGTATCAAACTTTTTGCATTCACAATTTTGATACAAATCACTCTATTTAAATATATTAATGATTATTACTAATTATTTATTAAAGTAAAGATTATCCCTAGTCTAAATATAAGTTAATTAATATGTTTGTATTATTATAGAAGTATAGACATTAATTTTCCATGCTCATGTGGCTGGTTTCTATTCTTTTTAATACCTTATGGAGGAGTATACAACTTTGCACCATAATATATATTTTCAAGTTTTTTGTTTTGTCAGTCCATATTTCACCTTAGTTCTGCCATATTGCAATTCATCAGCACTGAAGTCAGACCAGCCTCTCTCACTACGAATGCATTTTTGAAACATTCATTTAATGGTGATCACACTACCTATATATAAAATCGTAGTAATAAAAATATTCTATTGCAGGACAGTGTTTTCATTCCTCTTTTACTTTCTATCTAAGATTAGCTAAATACATATTTACCCATCAATTTTGGATAATTAATGTTAATAAATAATGAAGCGCAGTTCTAACTTGCTTCATCTAATTAACTGCCTCCTAATATTGCTCTTTTCCCCCTTGAAATTCTCACTCTTTTTTTACTCTTTTTGTTAGACTGAAGTTTATTTTTTCTTCTTGTACCTTATTTAAAAATTTAAATTTGTAAATGCATTGAAATTTATTTCATTTAATTGGCATGATGTTTTTCTTTTTATTTGATAGTGTTTATATTAAAAGTTATTAATCCAAACTTAAGAATTCTCCTGACCCGTGTGCCCTCATCAACACACGGAGGGTAAAACTAGGTCATGTAACTTTCTAAATATAATTACCAGATGAAGATGTTCTCTTGTCGTGTTACTATTTTGAATTTGTTTACAACAGCTGATGTTGCTACAAATATATAATTCAAAAGAAATGAACACTCCCCTTTAATTAATGTATTTTTAAAACTAATTCAGTTTTCATTTTTTATTATCCTGATCTTTGCATATACGGTTAAATATACAAGATTTATTCACTTTATTAACAAAACATTCAATGTAAATTTTATATGCGTAAATAATTATAAGATTGTGTGTGTCTTATTTTAAATAAAAGTTTAAAGATGTAACAACAACAATAAAAAAAAAACCCACATATAAATGTATGTATAGTAAATTTTCTGCTCAAAATTTTGTCAAGCTTTGGTGGCCTAATGGTTAGCATAGCTGCCTTACAAGTAGCTGACCCGGAGTTCGCCTCCCGGTTAACGCATTTGACATATGAAAAAAAAATTAAATTTAGTTTATCAAGTGTTTAGTTATCATTACTTGCAGTAATCTCTGGAATTTAATCCAATAGCTGAATGGTAAGCCCAGAATATTCTGAATTGATTCTCAGCAAATTCAAGTAAAAAAAAAGTTTATATTAATCAATTTAAAGATGTAAATATTAATCAATGAAATTGGATTCAACATTCCACTTGAGTCTGAATTAGAGCTAATTCCCTGAGCACTCTTTAACATTAATTTATATTAACATTCTTTTTTTAGAATTACATCATAAATATTAAAATGAGCAAAAAGTTTAGACTTTGTGGCTAATTATTCCAATGTATAAATATATAAAATGGGCTAAAACGCATGAACACACAAAGGTGAAGATAAAAAAATCTTAATACTGTAGATTGATATAAACTAAATATATGTATCCAAGTATGTAACTAAGCGCTTTCGAGGACTCAGCTGGTCATGATTGCCAACTTAAAGACTCAGTGGTTGTTTGGAGAGAGTGATCTTAAGAGAAAAATAAAGTAATCTTACTTTACCATTAAAGATAACAACTTTATAAACAGAAAAGACTCTTGTTATAAGATCTCCAGGACTTAACTACCTCATTTACATAAATTTGCATTGCTCTTAACCAACTTATTTATTTAAAAGATGGCCATGAATATGAGAACCTCAGCCCTCAAAAGTGCTTAGCCACATACTTGGATACATGTATTTAGTTTATATCAATCTACAGTATTAAGATTTCTTTACCTTCAGCTTTGTGTGTTCATGTGTTTTAGTATATTTTATATATTTATACATCATAAATATTAATGAAGTGGTATTTTAATGTATACTATAAAATAAATCTCTTATATCACTAGAAAAGATTTAATATACTTCACATTAATTTTTACTACTAATGTTATTAAGTTTTAAAATGAAACATTAAAATCTTTAGCATTGCTAATCAAAATATGTTATTACTGAATAGTTAGTTATTAGATAGCAGACATAAGTATTGACTGACTCCAGTGATTTATATCTAGCTAATATGCATTGATGTAAGCTAAGGAAATTATGTGATCCATATGGTAGTTTTGGCATATTAAATACAACATATTTTCTTTAGTCTTTTTTCCAAAGGCATTTTTTTTTTGATATTGAAGTTTTTACAATTGAATTCTATATGGTAAATTTTAATACAAATAAATAAAAATAATTTGTCCATTTTATAATGGTCATTTTTTTCCATTTCCATCATTATTACTTAGCTGATGAAAGGCATACCACTAAATTCCGATTTTCATTCTGTTCCTTATATACTAATAGCTATTTCCTTTCTTAAGATTATCATTCAGCTTTTTTACAATGCTTTAAAGGTATATATTTTATAATTTCATTTTTACAAAAACGACTTAAATTTCACAGTAGTTACCTTTTTTTTTCTTAATCCTTTTCTAATCTTGTCTTTCCAGATTGTCTTTTAATATTGAACCACAGAATTTAAAGTCTGTTTAGCCTTTTCAGTTCTCATACATAATTTCATTATTACTGCTTCCGTATTGAATGCCAACTTTTAATCTTTTCTTTTCATTACCTAGTTTCATTGGTTTATACTTTATTTATATTTATGTGAACTTTCTATAAAATTTATCATTAGGATCTTATCTGAAATATAAGGAACAATTAAACATTCAGAATTTTTAGTTAGACAATTTTGTACTTTGGCTTTATGCATTATTTCTGTAAGTATCTTTGGTACAATATTTGTATTAAAATATTATTCCAATTTTTATATTTTTTTAATATAACAAAAATATAATATAGTTGTAATCTTGTTTGTTTGTTTTTTTAAATATATATTCAATAAATAAAGTGCCATCACATGTTTTTTATAATAGAACTTTTCAAGGATGCAAATTTATCAATAATTATATAATCAATAAATGGAATGTCATCTTCAATAAACATTATTGATTAATTATTTAAGTAGCTCTGTATAAGAACATTTCTTAAAAAGGTTACGTTTTTGTTCATTTTAAAAGTGAAAAATATCATTTACCACTTCTGTTAAAAATCAATATTGTTATAAAAATATAAACACATACCGTTCTGTCTACAATCTGACACGATGTAGTATTGTAGTATATTTATTTTTACATTTTTTTTTTTTTATAAACAGAGCTACTAAAATCTTAAAACAAAATTTATATAACAATGTTTTTCAAAATGTGAGATTTCTCTTTAACATGGAGCTCAAGGCATCCCTTCTGCTTTTATAAAAATTTAATCCTGGCAGCAGATCATTTGGACCATATTATTTTTAAAAACCTTTGGGCTAATCATGTCTTGGACGTATGTCCAAGGGACTGTAGTAAGTGTAATCAATATATATATTATTAACTTTGTATTGCTTGACTTTTCACAAGCCAGCTTCTTAATTAAATGCGTTTAGTTATATTAACTTTCAAGTGTTATTAAATCATTAGAAAATCTGTCTATTTTTCCCAGTGTTAATTTTATCCTTATCAAAATAACCCTCATTTAAATATATATTAAATAATACAAAAGTTAGATAACGTCTTGCATTGTACACTCTCTTTTTTTTTTTTTCTGCAAAAAGATAGTTTAATTTTTAAAATATCTTTTAATATGTATACAAATTTTCTAACATATATATATTTTACAATTATTGAGATATAGACTATTAAACAGAGAGCGTTACTGGATATTTGTAATAGTAAAATTAATTATTCATGTATAAAGTAATTCAATATATTAAAATTAATTTTAATTTCTTGCTCTCTTCTATTCTTTATTTACGATGTAATAATTCTTTCAACAGAGTTATACAATGCAGGCATATATTGTATATATGTAAAAATAATATCTCATCGTCCTCTATATGTGTAAAAAAAATTAATGTCTGTATATCTACGGATAATAAATTTATTTTTCAATATAACAGTCAGTGTATCTCTTTTAATATAATATATACACTGATCACTGATTAATGGTTTAAGAATCTCAGTGATGATGTTTTTCACTCTTCTCTCTTTCTCATATACATGTTGGAGTATTGTAAGAAAATGAAACTATAAATCAAAAAGACATAGATTCATGTATTCTGCAATGGATCAATACTACTTGAAGATAATGATGATGATAATTTACTTATTTTAAATATTATTTGCAATTTATTTATTTAAAAAGTTTGTATATAGTTTGAAAATGAGTTCTTACAAAATGTTTATAAGTCGCTAAAAATAAATCTTTATTATAATAATATTTACTTTTTTGAATAAAATGCAGCTACATAAATGTTTAGTTAATAGCTAGCATATATATTCAAAAAGTTTATTAAGTAAAATCTAGGTTTAGATTTTGAAACCATAAAAAACAAAGTATAAATATAAAACACAACAATAAAAATTCATCGTGTTACAGTTAGCATATCAGTACTCATTTGGCCAATGCAAGTTAATATGGGATCTTTACTTCTAACTAATAATAGCCAGATATTTATTTACTAACCAGCAGTAGATGGTTATCTAAATTGGTTATAGACTAGCTGCTTGGAAGAAAAATCCCAACTCTATTTGTGTCTAAAAGTTTTAAGATGTAACCAGTCTAAACTCAAATCTCAGGTCATGGACAGAGAAGATGTCTTTGCTAATACTATATCATAAGATCTTTTTTTAAAATTCTATGCCTTGTTCTCTTGCATGGAAATACAATATTTATCATTTCAATTTCATTAAAAAATATATTATATATATGTGGACCATATATATATACACACACAATATAAGCATGAAATTAGCATAGTTTAATATATATGTAATTAAGGGGGGGCAAACCACTCTGCCTCAGGCTAATAATTAATAAAACTTAATAACAAAATTATTAAAAGTGAAACTAGTAATAACACAGTAATAAAATTATTAAAACTAAGATTCTGTTCCCATCCTTGTATTATTGATTATTAGTTTAATAATTATTAATGATGTATTTTCATCTGGCTGGTATAATAAATTAGTTCTTAATTTTGACCAACATTGATAAAGTTAAATTTATAAACATCAAAAAGAGTAGATGAGTTCATTCTATTTTTCATCCTTACTAAACATAAGTGTTAATTATTCATAGCCTGAGGAAGAGTAATTTGTTGTACAATAATGTGTATGTAATATTTATTTAAGAACATACTTTAATGTTGATTGAATTTACAAAGATGAAATATTAAAAATTGTAATTAATATCATACAACAGCAAAAATTATAGATAGTCAGAAAATAATGTTTTTTAATACAACTTAATATACACATTGATGGACCTAATTCATACAGAGTTTATTTGAATTGCATATATTTACAGTAAATTAAAATAATTTATTTCAAATCTTCTATGCAAATAAATATAAATAAAATAAATTAAAATGAGATAAGAGTCTTGTGCTATAACAAAGTTCATGAGCAGCACGGAAAGTCTAGAAACTATCTATATGAATTTTATATAAAAATAAGTTTGTTATATAATTAACAATTAGTTACAAATAGAATGAGCAAATAAATAATATATAAAAGTCTGAGTATTATAGGAAAATGTTAAATATAATATATTCCATCAAGAAATTATGAGACAATGTATATCTTGTTCATTTATCAAAAATAGCAACAGAAATTTCTCAATGCCTTCTGGTATAATAATATGGCTTACTTTAGATGTAAAGTAAATGGACTTGAGATCTTACAGGAACTGGTGGTGAGCTAGAAAATTATGATTGCTGATAAATGTTAAATAATACAAAGTCTTCATAGAAAAAAGGAAAAAATAAATCACATAAATTTAGATGCCACAATATAGTAATTTTCACTAATAAGTATAAAATTTGATCATCAAAACTATTTCACAATGTTTTTGATATATTTAAATTGTTTACGATGTTTGTATATTTTGCTTTGGTTAATATTTGAAAAATGCTTTATTTGCAACAGAATTTATAAAGTGCAAAAGTTTTGTTGTATAAAGTATTAAATTAATCATTAATTATTTGTTGTAATGTTTACTTGGCTAATATTTTTACTACAATAAATCTTTTAATTGTTATTCATAACTGAAATTTATTTGTAATTGTGTTGAGTATTACCATTGCTTTTTTTTTTCAGAACCATGAACACCAAGTGTGGATTTGTCATGATGAATTTAAATGTTTTCCCTACCAAAGAATTAAACTGAAAAACCTTACCTTAAATATAATCATCTTAATAAGGCATTTATATGTTTATTATTTAGAGAAATATATTTCTGAAAAATATTTGCTTAATAAGTTTTAACACAAAAAATTAACTTTTTTAAAATGAGGACTTTGTTTTTCCAATTTACTCCTCTAATTTGATAAATGATGTTTGAAATAAATTAAATAATAAATAGGATGTCTATATAACCAGTTAAAAGTTTTGCTTTGAAAATTTAAATTTTTTTTTAAATTTTAATTAAAACTATTACTAAAAAATACAGTAATAATATACAGTTGAAAAAAAAAAAAACAATTATTTATATATAAATTTTAAATTACAAATTTTCATATATATTTATTTTTTAGTAATTCCTTCTTTGTTTAAATAATACGTATTTTAATTTTTCAATTTACTATTTTCTTAACTCACACGAAGATGGACTAATAATTGACCAAATTTCTTCCATTATTTTTTGGGAGAGATATGCTGCAGTTGTTAAAATATTTATTACAGGCAAAACTTTCCATACAGTAGTGCCACCCAGTGCAAGCCAGAGTAATCAATGGATGCAAGAAGATTTATGCATAAAATCCCTATCTAGTGCCTACTCATCCAACATCCCCAGACTAGTTTCCAGCTTGTGGCTTTCATTAGTGATAAGCCTTGGATCTGCACCTAGATCTTAGGATCTAATGCAACCCTCCAGCAGCCACCTTTTATCTCTACTTAACTACAAAACTATGAGTCTAAAATTGAAAACATAATATTTTCAATCCAAGCTCATTAGCTTATATAGTCATATAAGTCTGAACTCAGTTCAGTACCCATACATTTTGGTATCTTTGGTTTTTTAATATCCATAGCCACCACTATCCTATTAGGTAGGATTGATATTAAACCATTAAACACCACATGATCACCATTTTTATGCTTGCTCAAACTGTTAAAACAAGCAAAATTCTCCATACAGTAGTGCAACTCAGTGCAAGCCAGAGTAATCAATGGATGCAAGGGGGTTTGTGAATAAAACCCCTATATAGTGCCTACTCATCCAATATGCCCAGACTGGTTTTATAGTTAAGTAGAGATGTGACTGCTGGAGGGTAGCATTGGATTATAAGATCTAGCTGCAGTGCTCTCAAATCCAAGGCTCCTCACTGATGAAAGCCACAAGCTGGAAACTAGTCTGGGGATATTGGATGAGTAGTCACTAGATATGCATTTTATGCACAAACTTCTTACATCCACTGATTACTCTGGCTTGCACTGAGTGGCACTACTATATCTTGGAGAGTTTTTCCTGTTTTAATAGCTTGAGCAAGCATAAAAAATGGTGATCATCCAATTAGTGTCAAGTTTTTTTAAACAATTGTACTTTTTATTGTCAAAAATGATATCATATTATTTTTAGAGCTTGCTGCAAAGTCTTGCATCATGTGGATGAAATCTTTTAATATTTCTCTTTTTAAATTCATATATGGAGTATGGAAATGAATGTTTATTGACAATAATCACATATTTATTTATAAATTATATAGTCACACTGGATTTTCCATGATCACTGATTATTGAATCCTTCAAATTAAGTTTGGGATAAATCTATATAGATTATAAGAGGCAATGTAAATATTAAAACAAAATTGGAAATATACTTTCAATTATGAAACGTATTAAAATGTAAATGAAGTTATAGAAATTTATACAATGCACATTAAAAATATAAACAAATTTTAATATATATATAACATACATGTATTATAAAGTACAATTCTATAATTTTTGAGTAGAACCTTGTACTTTTAAATGAACATTTTATCATGAACAAAATCATGCCAAGTCTAGGTTATACTTTAAGAAATATAAACTGTAGGTGGAGATAATTAGGCAGTAATGTAACAGACCAATAACACTTGATCATCATCATTAGGAGTTGCCATTATTTGTTACTCCCTTAATAAAATTTATTTTAAAAATCTTTTATTTAAAGCTGAATCATAAATTTTAATTAACCCATACAACATTCATACAGAAATAGGAGAATAATATATATAAATAAAAATAATATTAAAAAATCCTATAATATTTAACTCTAAAGTGATAAATAGAGCTTTGGTTTATTCCAGGAATCTTTTTTTAAAACTTGCCAAAAGGTTGTTCATGAAATTACACACCATACTTCACATTTTAAAGTAGTTTTGTAATTAACTAATGTGTTAATCTACATAACGGTATGCAGCTATCATATACATACATATATAAAAAAATAAATTCAGTAATGTGAATTTAGTTTTTAACAGCATGTTTAGATTCCTCATATCATACTAAATAATTTTTAAACAATTTTTAATATTTTAGGGATAATAATATTACGGCATTTTATTTATAATCTCTTCTGCAATCCCTGAGTGTAGTAATCTAACATGGTGGTTTCATTAATTAATAAGCATATTAATTGTTCATTGGATATTAATGGATCATTCATAATTAAAACCTATATCATACATTTAAGCTAATATTATACTCCATAATTTTTTTTGATTAAAATTTTTTTTTTAAAATTGTTGACTCAACAGGTATTAAAAATTTTATCTCATACTTATATAAAATAATCTTGTGCTTTATTGATGCACATATCTATTTGGTTTGGTGATATCCTGAGATTTGAATATAGTCAAGTACTTTTCTCAAGTTGAAAGCAGTATTACAATCTTTTTTCTTGTTAGTGGGCTCATAATCAACTTTGCTAGTAAACCAGTTATTGATCAGGAATGTAACTGGATTTCTCTATATTAATGGTTAGAGAATAAAGAAAGGAAGAAAATATCTTAATTATTCACCACTTTATAATTGGATAATTTGAAAAGTAAGGTTTTCTTCACCACAATTCCTTGTAGAACAACTATTAAAAAGACTTTTTCTGAAATGAGCTATTATTATTTGAAATCTGTTTAATTTTTTTTTATTTTCTATACTCAATGCACATTATAAGCTATTAAAGAGACGAACTCAAAGGACAATTACTCTAAAGATAAGAAGAGCAAACATTTAATACTGCTATAGGCACTATTTAATCAGAATATTTATTCTCTTTTTATTTTAAGGATGTAGTTGAAATTTATGCAAGCTTTTTAGTGTAGAAATTGTAATGATACAAAAAAATAAATCTATCTTAGTAAGGTGACTATTATGAAATCTTACGGACCACTAAGTTCTGCAGGAAAGGTTGTTTTAAATTTAACTCGTTAAGGTAAGGAAATAATTATGATTTTTTATTTTATTTAATAAAACATGTAAATGTAATGCAGATTTAGAAGCTATAGTTTAAGCTGATATTTTTATTTATAAAAAATTAATGGCTAATTTTGTCACATTTCTAACGAAGATTTATATTTCACACCAGTTTTAGACAAAAATTGGTGTTAGTTTTATTTGCTATGAAAAAAAAAGCAAAAAGATTATTTGTGATATTTTATTGTAAAATGTAAATAAGTTTTTTAAAGTTGAATTATTGATAACAATCTGTGCTTGAAAATATATTTATATTTTCTGGTGGATTTGTGATCTGAGTATTATGTGCATGTGTGTATTGTTTTTATACAGGTTTTGCTTTAGAATTTTATATGTTGCACACATAAATCATTGTTGTGTAGTAATGTATTAAAATCAAATAGGATTAAAAACTGTCACAAGTTATGCAGTTTCACTTTAAAAATTTTAGATATGGGGTCTTTATTTGCTGTTTTTCAAATTAAGTAGGTTCAAAGTTAGGAATACTGCATGTCTGAATTATAATATGTTTTATTGTTTTTAAGCCATTCAACTTCAATATTAATGATGAATTTTTTAAGCAAAAAAATGCCACATAAATATCTCTGTATTGTTCTGATGTAGAGCTAACTATATAAGCATTTTTGATTTAGTTAGATTTTTAAGTAAACCAAGTTCAAAACTTTAGGGTCTTTAAAATATATTGTTCTTACTTTGAAAAATAGAAATAAAACCATTTATAGATAAATATAAACGATAAATTGTTTATTGCTGATTGCATCTAATAGCCAAAAACCAATATGGATGTATGGTTGGCATTAGCATCTGATATTCGTTAATTACTTATGCTTATATAAATGCCCCTAAATAGAGTGATATTGAATTGGTTACTACTCTACTAATTGTGTAAGTTTAACCCTGAGAAAAAACTAGAGGCATACATAATTAGAGTGCATATACTTCATTGGTCATTTCCATATTAATCTGTAATAAGAATCTTTGATAGCTAATTGTTTTATTCATATGCCAGTTTTTATATATCTGATAAATTTCCCCAAGAATTAGTAATACCTAGTAAAAAGTCTTCATCTGTCTAAATATTTAGAAAACAACCATCAAACAACTAGTAGAACTTCTATGTCTTTATCTTGTGATTGAAATTTTATTTTTTATTCATTTATACTGATAATATTTTAGTCTTTTTTTTTAATATAATTTTTTTTAAGTTTTTTTAAACAAATATATTGACTAATAGATAATAATTTTATATTACAGATATATATAACTTTGAGATCAGAAAGAGGAAGATCGAAATCTCTATTTCATAATTAATTTTAAATTTAAAGAAAAGCATTGCTAAACAGGTGAGAATTTTTGTTGTTGTTAATTTGTTGTTTTATCCTATGTTATATAATGATCACTTCTAAAATAATTTTGTAATAATTAATAGTAAATAATAGTAAAATGAAAATGGTTTAGAAATGGGCTGTTTCTAGATAGAGATTTTAAATGCTTCCTTTTGCAACATTTATTGATAAAGCTTGGCTAGAGCTATTAGCATGCTCATTATTTTATTTTTTACAAGCTTATTAAATCACATGATGTATGAATTGATTTTATTTACTATTATAGTTTTGCTTTTAAGTCTTAAGTGATGTTATATTGCTAAGACTACTAATATATGATGTGGCTGAAGAGTTTTTAGATTCATATAGCTTTTTAAGTTAGATAGCTGGATTTGAAGACATATAGGTGTCTGATAATTTCAGATTTTCTATTTAATAGTTAAGTATTAGATGAGTGCTAGCTTTGAGTTGGTATTTTAAATCTATTGTCTGAATAACCTCTTACTTCACTGAGTATATCCAATAGCTTGAAACCAGTTTGGGAATGGGGATGATTCTAGATAGAGATTTTAAATGCTTTCTCTTGCAGCATTTATAGATAAAGCTCATTATTTTATTTTATTGTAATAAATTTGACAGAGTATTTCATTATGTAGTCCACTGTTAATATTTAAACATCCATCTTGGTATGTTATATTATATAGACTGAATATCAGTATGTTATGTTTGATTTGGTCTATTGTTAAAAAAAATTTAAAATAAAGAGGATTTTTTATATATATATATTTTTTATATATTTTAATAAAGAGGATTTTGTAGTTATATTTTAAGTCTTCTTTATAAAAACTTCCAATTCAAAACAACCACTTTGAAAATCCACTAATGGAAAAATAGTGTAACATGTTGAAGAAAAATAAATGGTCAAGCGTTGTTAGCTGAGAGGTTATCGCACCTGCCTTGCAAGCAAGTAGTTGGTTGCAGACGGGTGTGGGTTTGCATCCCGGCCAATGCTATGACATATGAAAAAAAAATGAATGATATAATATTTTCAGAATAGTTGCAAAAAAAAATCCCCAATGGAAAAATTATAAGATTAGAATCAGGCTTTAAGGTTGAGATTAGAATAAATGATAGTATTTTTTAACAATAATTTGAACATTTTAGAATCATAAGTTTGGGGATTTTTTCTTTGGGATATTTTCTTTGAGGAATTTTTTCTTTAAAGTCTTTCAAAAGCTATTTTGTGCAAGATTATTATCAAATAAAATAATGACCTGAAGAAGAAATTACTTGTTGCCATTCAGATATGGTGTTTGAGAGAAGTAAGAATTTTTCGAGACTAGCTATTCAAAGTATTAAGATTTTGAGTCTGTGGTTAATATTAACTAATGGAGATAGAATACTAACAAATGAAGAAATTATGTCAATATTTACAAAGTAATATTTTTAATACAACATCAAATCTGAAAGCAATAAAAAAAAGTTTAAACTTCTAAAAAGAAAAAAAAAATTCTTCAATAAGTAATGATAATATTATGACAATTAAAAAATATAATGAGCTTTCTGTGATATGAGACAAGTATCAAAAATTTAATATTGTACATGTATAAAGAGAAATCACTTCACATATTTTTTAATAGTACCATTTAACAAGAAACTATCTTAGTAAGTGTGCCTCATATATTTTATCTTTAATCCACTCAATGAATCCTCAAAGTTATGGTTTTTTACCACCATATCTAGAATATCTAGAGACTATTGATGGCCAAATTAGATGACTGTTAGTTTTATTTCACTTTTTTATAATTTTTGGCATATTTTATGATCTAATAAAGAATTTGTTTCAACTAAGAAAATTTTATTTTCAAATGGACAGTGTTTCTAAAGATACCAATTCACTTATATGACAAAGAATAATTCATTCACTTTTGTGATTCAAATATTATTTGCCTACTATATTTTTTATTAAATCAAAGAAAATTATAGAGGTATTCCATTTATTATTACTTTACACTAGTTCTTTGCATTATCAGAAGAGAATCTTCTAGATGTTTTGTCTGCTAATTATATGACCATTTTTTACTAGATTTAATGAAACAGGACATTATATTCACATCCAAATAATTTTTACTTCTTTATGATAGTATCGTATGAATTTATAATATTATACAGCCTTAACAAGATAACAATTGCAAACTTTTATCCATGATTTTGTTATTAAAACTGAGCTGACATGAAAAAGATTCTTCAAAGATGATCTTTTGCATAAATCTTGGATGATGATTTATATGTTTTATGTGGATTTAATATGCAAGAGAACATACTTAGTTCAATTTTGTTCAAGCAGTGGAGAATTACCAAATTTCCCTTTCAAAATTCTGCCTGGTCCTATCATACAATAATGGATCTCCTGAAGTATCATAGGCTCTGATGATAATGTTTTATTAAGAATTCATGGCCTAAAATTTATAATTTGGCCCATTTTTATAAATTTTCCCACTTTTTTAAAAAAATACCACAATTCAGTATTTATTTAAATGAAAATAAAAATTAGTATTGTACCGGTATAAATCCACCACGCTTACTCATACACAGTACCCGAGTTCAAACCCAGTCCACGTTTAAGAATAAATTCCCAAAACGCCAACTGAATTCAAACCCAAACCCCGGCATGACCAACCGATGATGACTTTACACCAGCACAGGGTTATCCCTTTTCTAGCTCAGCTCAGAACATAGACTAATTCTTACAGTTAATGATATATATATTTATTAGACTCTAGATACTGGAACGGTCATTTATGTAACGTATATATTTAAGTTGCCAATACAGACAGTAAGTGGCTAAATAGACTTAGAGAGTAATAAGGTGGAGGACACAAAAATTTAATTAAGTAAAGTGTTTAATAAGCCAAATATAAAGCATATAAATATAGTGTTAAATAAGACAAATAGAAAGCACATGAATATAATGTTATATAATAGAAATATACAGCATATAAATATAGTGTTATACAGTACGGTAAGACTTCATAAATCCTCTTGTATTTGGCTACTAGTCTTTAGTGAACGCTTTATTTAATAAACAAACTATGCCAATAGCTGGGTGGTTGAAGATTGACGGGTGGTTAAGAGAATCAGAGATTTGAGCACTGGAAAAATATTTATCTAAAGTTTTTGTTACTTATTTTATTGAATAGGCTCGAGCCGACGTAGACGAACAGTGGAGGTGGTTTTATATAAATACGACATAAGAGATAGATGTACTGGTGGTTTTATATAATACGACATGGAAGTAGATGAACTGGGGTTTTATATAAATACGACATGGAAGATAGATGAACGGTGGTTTTATATAAATACGACATGGAAGATAGATGAACTGGTGGTTGCCTGGATTCAAAAGCCCTACAGTAATCACTTGCGGTGCATTAACGGAATACCGGGCGGCTGTACTTTGACAAGGCTTAATGCCCCCAAGTAGCTCCGGGACACGACAACCAGCCGGGATCATTTCGAACCCCGGTGATCCAAGAGATTACCGGGAAAGAAACTGCTTTCATTCCCCAATGGTAGAATGGCGAGACGCTAACCTCAGCGAAGGGAAGGCATTGCCACAGACGTGAAGGACGAATACTTGAAGCGGATTTTTTTTACTAGAAATTATATAAAACCTGGAAACTACTAGTCTGTTTCTACGCCACAGGCTGAGATCCTGATCCCAATAAAAACATAGCGAAATTAAACTGACGGTGAGAACAATAATTAGTTAAATTTACTCTGAAACTCTAACCCCTCGGGTTGACAGGCGGTAGCGATAGTATCAAATTATTCAGTGAATTATTTCTCATATTATACATAACATTAATGAACACTTTGAAACCATTATACATATATTTTACGATCGAACCTTAGATTGCAATTATAGGACAAATTAACATAGACTAATAAAGTGACTTAACATTTATCAACTCGGAATGTGAAAGAATATTTAATTCAGAAAATGAAATTACTTTTAAATTAAATTGATCATTATTACACACTAGTTTACACAGAGTTGGAAATATTACTATTGGCAATGTTTGTCCATGAAATAAGCAACATAAGAAAATATAAATGCATTCAGTTGAAATATTATTACTATTAATTACAATTTTATAAATGATTTCTAAAGACTAGAGCAGAGGATTAAAAAAAAGAAAAGAAAATTTACTGACAGGTTAAATAATAGCATTATAAATGATATAAAAACTTACATATGATTTACTTGATTGATAATACTAAGCACGTAAGAAAGTTAAAGTTCGTGTAACACAGTTACTCTTCTTTCTTCATCCAGCTTGGCTTGTGACGAACGTAGGCGCGCATTTTTGAAAGTTATTTGTAAGGCATAGCTAATTTAGAGGTTGGAAGTTGGAAATTGTGAGTTACGTGAAACATGATCAAACAGCGGCACGAGGATCCATATTGGCGGGCAGAGACCAGCTCCTGGCACTTAGCCCATCAACATTGCGATTCACTGGTAAACTTCTTAATAATAATGTTTGAATTATACTCAACTGCTGTGTTGTCTCGAGACTACTTCTCTCACACACGACAAAAGTTAGAATGTAAGTTTTTCTCTAAAGTAGCCACTGCTGACCTTTCCGACTTGTTTTTGTTTTAGGCTCCGCCTACTTTCTCTAGCCTCCAGCCATCAAGCTTGACCAACAATCAATTATCTGTTTTTAGCAATCTTTTAATTTAATACGCTATTTTTAAATTGACATAGTAATTACATATAAAAATTCCTTACTAATTTTGAATACAACTTAATTGCTTTGTACATTTGTGCAATTAGATTTTAATTAAAACACTGATCAAAGGAATGTGATTTTTGATCAGTATTTTTAAACGACTTTATACAATTTTAAAACTAAAATTTAAAACAAATACGCCCGCACTGAAACTTTAAATTAAATGATATAAATTCACAAACCACGCACACACGAATATTATTTCATGGTTTGTGACATTTATATACGGAAACTTTACATATTTATTTATAAACTATAGAATATATAACTAATTTATATTATAACTTAAAATAGACAAAATCTCACTGCGGGCGAACAGTAGTTTGAATTACCGTACATAAAAACACCTGAAACGAAGATCGGTTCTCCGATCTGTCCGTTTCAGTATTGTCATTATTTCAAAATATGTACATATGAAGTGGATGTAATTTTATTATTTAAAAAACAGATTTGCATTAGGAGTAATGTTTATAATCATTCTAATATAAAAGCTAATCTAGTAATTAGCCTACTGTTTCTTGCAATGTTTAGCAACTAAAGGTATTTATATGGCCATGGCATAAGGGTATAATAATAAATTTAAAACATCCAAAATTCTGTTTTTAGTTAAAAATCCTGGTACTTTAAACCCATCAATTCAAAACTCCTCAGTTTGTCCATTCCAGTATGTCATTTATTAACAGGTGCAGTCCTATTAATGATTATTCAATAATTCTTATTCATTCTCTAATAGTATGTCAGACATCTTAATTGATCATATGATTTTTTTTTTCATACTGGGCATAAGTTTCTGTATAAATTAATCTGGATTATGATATGGTTTATAATATTAACATCATACAGTGAGGTTATGAAAATGGCAATTACAATTCAATCATGAGAATAAGAAAGTCCATTGATATAAGCTTCAAAATAGGTAGTATATAAAGAATTCTAATCTCTGGTTACATGATTAGATAATCCCAAAAGCTTTACTTGATTCAAATATGAATTTCTATCTTATTGTATGCAGGAAACATTCATATTCAAGAATAATTTTCTACAATCTGAATAAGTATTCAAAATAACTAATGAAAGAAATTTGAAAAACTCTAAATACCATTAATGCTACTAGATTAAAGAAAACATTATGATAATTTATTTAATATATTTTACAATATTTCTAGTCTTTCCATTATAATAACAAAATTTTCCATAGAATATGCAAATTATCCCATCTTCCATGCTCATGCTATTTTCTCTGATATTTAAGGATGACTTTGCTGTAATTAAAATCAGATCCATCCAGAAATTATGAGTTGTTTTCAAACAGAATTGAAACAATCCCTGCATATAAAAAAATAAAGTCATATCTCATGACCAATTTCTTAAGCTTGTAAATAATAATAATGAACAGTGCTAATTGTTTAACAATATTTATTGATAAATGCCACAAAAAAGAAAGCATTTAAAAATCTCTATCTAGAAACCATCCCCAATCCTTAGACCATTGGTTTCATGCTTTGGCACTCCTCAGTGACATGTTAGGGTAGTATCAGACACTGGATCTAAAAATGCCAACTCAAAGCTAACATTTATCTAGAAAATTAACTATTAAGTAGAAAATCTGAAAATTTCCCACACCTATATATCTTCAAACCCAGCTATATGGGGCTGAGAGATCTTCAACCAAACCATATATTAATAGCCTTCATGGTATAATATCACTTAAGATGTAAAAACTATAAATAGTCAATAAAAAAAATAGTCATATATCACATGACCCAATTTTTTAAGTTTGTAAAAAATAATAATGAGCAGTGCTAATTGCTCTAATAAGCTTTACTGATAATCCCTGGATTTATCTTGGAAACAATAGAAACTCCTGCACATATTTAAAAAATCATATAATGTTATTTGAAGACACTATGAAACAAATTCTTATAATCATTTATAATAATTGTATCCTACTTCACTATACTCTACAATTTAAAAGTCTCAGCCACATTCTGCCTTTTTACCTTCTACAATTCTTTAAACTTCAAAATCTATGATATAACAAATTTAAATATACAGACATTCTTAATAAACAGAAAACCATATGATATCCCATCATTAATGATAATATCTGCAACTCAATACAATCCATACAGAAATATTTGTTGGAATATCTTTTTTTTAAGTCATTGACTTCAATCAGTGTATTTTATCTGAATGTCATATGTCTTATTTAATCTTATTTCTCCACTAGATGATAAAAGATATGAGGCAATGCCAAAGTAGACTTGATAAACACTTTGAGTTAATTTTGGTGCAGTATTTGATAACCCAAAAAGAAAATATAACATTGTTAATTAAAATATTTGAGAAAGAAGTCACCCAAGTTGTATTGAATAGAAGATCATGCTGTAGATATTTTCATTTCATTATTGATCTGTAGTGTGAAAATCCTAGAATACCTCTATGGTGCTGTTGTAATTTGAACATTATTGTGGCAGTTAATTTGGGTTTTTAAAATTGTGGGTTAGTTGGGCTCACTTTATAAACTCTTCATTTTGTAGTCAGAAGATCTCTTAGAGCATCTTATATCAAAATTAGATTTGCTGTGGGAAAAAAAATATAAATGACAGAATAAGGCATTATTGAATCAATTTTATTTGAGACAATACAGTATTTAAACCAAAATCTTTATATTAAATGCAATTTTGAATGAATTTTTAAAATTCTTCTGACTTCACAAAAGCTCTAAGGAAGAGAAACTTGATTGATTTTATTTAATGTCCTAAGAAGATTTTATTTATTCAAATACCTTGAATTTTTAAGCAATTGCAATGCTGGAATGTTTAGAAGAAATTTCTGAAATCCAAATTTCGATATGAACATTGTATCTATTACAAATCAGCATACCATATAAAATAAAACTGGCATATCAATTGTAAGCTTAGAGAAAGTCTCATGACATGATTTGGATCTCAAAATATATAACCGTATAAAGCATGGATAATATTCTTTCTTTCAAAATTATTACTACTATGAAGACTAAGATACTTCCTTCATATTTTCCCAACATTTACATTACTAAATGACCCCAGGCACTAGTCATTTGTTAGGATCTGTCAGACATAAAAAGCAATCACTTTAATGTCCCTTTATTAATTAGCTATGATTTATTGGAATACTTTTATCCAAAAAATTACTAATGCTATTTTATTCCCTTATCTGTGCTGAATCATGTACAAAATAAGAGAAATCCTTTAGTGGTAATTGTATCATAATGTTCTTAAGTATGTTTGTTGCATTGTAATGATCTTAAACACATCTCTTGTATTATAATGATCTTAAGTATGTTCTTCAGGACAACATAAATAATTATATTTACAAGGGTGCTTCATCTTCTGGAATTTTTTGTAATATCTTATGGGTAATAGAATACTTTATTGTTCAACTTCATTTTTATCTGCACGGCTTTTTACATAATTTAATTCTCATCATTGAATTTCTGGTTTATTCCCAGCCAGAGTTTGGTAATTGAGGTGTCAGAAGTATGTAATATCTTGATAGAAACTTTCACCTTTCATTGTCATTCATTTGAATTCAACTAAAATCATTACTGAAATAGAAATTTTGGGATTTATCATCTTATTTAATGCCTAAATGTTAACAATATTTTAACATCATTGCTAACAAAAAAAAAAAAAACACTTTCTAAAAAAATATTCCGATTTATATAATTTTCCTTGATTAAATTTGTGATATTCTTTTTAATTTATCTTGGTCATATTTTATTTCTAAATGCATTCATATCAAAATGTGTGAATGGATTCTAATTATGATTGTTCCTGATTGAGATTTTGCCATTTCAATTGATAATACCATACATTACCATTCAATAAATGTTTATTGAGTTTTTTAAAAAGATAATTGTTTTGAATATAATTATGTTATAGTTGTCTATTTGTGTCTAAACAATAAATTGGTTATTTGAATATTATGGCTACTGTTGGAAATTGTTCATAAATTTTATTTTAAAAAAATCGGGAAAGAAAAAATGAGCTTATCCAGGCCACAACTTTTATGAATGGAATTTCAAACTGCTGCTTTTTAATTATTATTTTTAGCCTTTTTTTATTTGATAAGATATCATGCTTGATGTTTATAAACCAGAAAAGAAAATTGGAAAGAGTATTCCCACCCCCCATTAGTTGTTTTTGGTTTAGCCTTTTTTATTTTTTTGCTTTTTAAAAAAATTGTTTTATATATTGGATTTTGTTTCTAACAAAGATTGATATTATTAAGCATTGGTGACCTAGTGATTAGCATAGCTGATTTCTAAGCAGCTGACCTGGGTTCGCTTCTGGACAACACTTTGACATAAAAAAAAAAACAAAGATCGATATTAATGGCATGTGAAAATTTTATTTTATATCGATGATATTTATAGTTGTGTAAGGTAATATACATTAATCTTTTAGTATAATGATCTTTATTAAATATTATAGTGTTTCTATCCATTATCAATATTCATATATTATGACTGATATCAATTAACTACAATTAATATATATTTATATTGACTAGCAATTAGCCTATTAATTACATTTTTTATATGTATCTATTGTTAATATTATATCTTACCAGACTTTATTGTCTCTGTCAGTGGACAAATTCTTGGCACAAGCTGAAAGATATTTCTAAATTTTTGCATACTTTAACAATTTTTACATTCTTGCATCAAAGCTGAATCATTCATTAACCTTTTTTTTTTTTTTTTTATAAAGTGAAGGTGATATCTTTTTGATCAAGTGTGCATCACATTACAATAACATTTTTTTTACAGTTAATGCATTGACGTATATTTGGCTCACATTAATCTGTGAACTTTATCCTATGTGTAAAAAGAACTAGCTACCAATCTTCATTCCATTTTGTTAGTTTTTCTGTCAAAAGTTTTAATAAAGCAACTTGTTTTATTCTAATGTCAACAAGTTGTGCACTGCTAGATTAAATATTTTTTTAAATTTTAATGGATTCATACATATTTATAAATCATGTTTGATATTTTCTAAATACAGGTTCCAGAGGACAAAAAATAGTGACTATGTAAATAAATATCACACATATATATAGATTGCTGCAATTGATATGATTTCTGAATAAAGATAGAAAAAAAAACTAAACCATTCCATTTATTTCAAATATGTTTATTATTTTTGTAAAGATCTACTATAGCGTCAAATGGCTAGAGCCCTAATATTATCTGCTTTATCTTTAAAAAATATATAATGCAATCGATTGTGCTCATTATAAAAAAATATTTAATTTCAATTTTCAGTATTAAGATCATAAACCATCTTTCTGATATCAAACAAATATAAAAATATTTTTAAAATTCTAGCACTGTGTTCAAACTAGTAAACAATTAGTTTTAATTAATAATATATCATTTATATTATTCCCTGTGAAAGAATTGCTATGTTGACGAAAAACAGTCATCATTTTTTTATTACCTGTATTATCATTATTTGTAAAACCCAACATCTTGGGTTGATAATTACTTATTCAAAATTCTGCTTTGGTAAGTATTCAAGTGAAGTACCAATTATCTACTATTCTATTACAAAGTCTGTCTATTTTCAACACCATAGAATAAAATATTTCTTTATCTTATTGATATATATTTTTTTTATCATTGCAAATAATTTAGCGTTTGACACTTTTTGATAATACATCTAGTTACAGTTTCTTTTTAAGCAATTGAATTAACTAATGAATTTGATATTATGCTCTCTTTTGTTATTAAAATAATACATAATTACACAGCTCATACTAATAATGTTTTACAGCTTTTTTTTTTTTTTTCATATGTCATAGCACCAGCCGAGATGCGAACCCACAACCGTCTGCAACCAACTTCTTGCTTGCAAGGCGGCCACGATGATCTCTCGGCTAACAGCGCTTGACATGTTTTACAGCTTTGCTATTTTATCTATCAGATTAATCTTGTTGCTAAATGACTTCAAGAAAAAAGCTGTAAACTTAAATTTAAATGTTCAAATCCTAAAATTTAATTTTCTTTCCAAATTTAATCTAGTTTTATGAATAATCCTTAAAACTTCTTAATTTATCTTTTTTTTTTCTATGAAATTCAAATACATAAATAAATATTTTATATTTTTCTATGTTTCAACTATTTTCATATAATCATTGTCAAAGCAACCTAAAATATACCAAAATTAAATAATTTAATATATCAAGCACAGAATTCTTTTTTTTCAAAATAGTTCATAACTATCCAAAATAGAAATAAAACAAACTAACTCCTTTTTTTAAAAAACTTGTTTTTTATATGACTATAATCATGAAAAAAAAAAAAAAAATCCAATGTGTCGACTATTTTATATAAGTCTTTTTCAAGGCACACTAAAATAAAATAATATATATATAACAAATAACACATATTCCATTAAAAAAAAATTACAAAACATATTCATAACCAAAAATTTACCTTATCTCACTCCTCTTTCTTATTACCAACAAACACAACTCAAAGAGAAACAATTTCCTTTTTTTTTAAAAAAAAAAATCTATATATATCTTTTAAAACATTTAATTAAAACCCTATTATTTTCTTTTCTGTTTATCTATTAACATCCTATTTAATTCTGGTTTTATTTCATTAATGTATACACTTTCTTTTATCATCCTTTCATTATATGACTTAATACATTCCAAAGGCTTTATATCAAAATCCCCATGCTTAAATTTATTCATGTGAATGTAAACAGCAGAATTTTTATTACCTAAATGCTGTTTTACTCTAGTTTTTAATTTATTCTTACTAGTCCCAACATATAATGAAAGGATGATAAAAGAAAGTGTATAAATTAATGAAATAAAACCAGAATTAAATAGGATGTTAATAGATAAACAGAAAAGAAAATAATAGGTTTTTAATTAAATGTTTTAAAGGATATATATAGATTTTTTTTTTTAAAAAAAAAAAGGAAATTGTTTCTCTTTGAATTGTGTTTGTTGGTAATAGGAAAGGGGAGTGAGATAAGGTAAATTTTTGGTTATGAATATATTTTGTAATTTTTTATTTATTTATTTATTTATTTTTTATGGAATATATGTTATTTGTTATATATATTATTTTAGTGTGCCTTGAAAAAGACTATATAAAATAGTCGAAAAGTTGGATTTTATTATTTTTTTTTTTTTCATGATTATAGTCATATAAAAACAAGTTTTAAAAAGAAGGAGTTAGTTTGTTTTATTTCAAAATTAAATAAACAGGCAAAAAACTATACATATTACCACACTGCAAGCTAGGCACTAGATGAGGATTTTATGCACAAGTCTTCTGGCATCCATTGATTACTTTAGTTTGCAGTGTGGCAATATGTATAGAGAGTTTGGCCTGTTTTAATAGCAGTTATAAACATGCATAAGAAATGGTGATCATGTGATGTGATATTTATTGGCTCAAAATTAAATAAATCAAATTAATAAAAAATCTACTCATTCTCTATATAAATTTATTTAAAAATGAAAAAAAAAAAAAATCTATATTAGACATAAATGCATGTTTTATCTTTTCTAGTTTTTTTATTTAACTTATCTAATTTTCAATTGCTATTACACCTTAACTAATGAGTGATAAACATTTAATTAATCAGTGTAATTACAAATGTAAATGTATTAAAACAGTTTATTAAAATAATCTACTAATCATTTCCATTTTATTTAAAATAGATAATTCTATCTATGCACAAGACTTTTTTTTATGATTCTTTTTTGATAAGAAATAACATTTTCAATTATTCTAATGTCATAATTAAAATATTTAAATTCTTTAGTATGATCAACAATAGAACTCATCTTTTAAATGTTGCATCTTATTTTTTGTGCTCCCATTGTAAGCAATTTTATTGTTATACATTATTTAATCTATCGAATTTATGTTATTATTTTCTTCATTTAAAATATTACTTGAATGAATTTTCTTCTTATAAGTTGGATCAAAATTTATTATTGGCTTATATTTTTTAGCAACGTATTTTATATTTTTTAAAATTTTATTAAATGCTTTTTATTTAATATAAAAGGTCAATAAGTTCTTTTTTTTATTACCTTCATACTTTAGTTTTATTTAATAATTTTTTTAACAAATTATTTATTGCTTAATAATTTATTATTAATTTTTGTTCCTTTTTATAACATTAACTTTATATTAAAATTTATTTCATCTGAATATTCACTTATTGCTGCTATTATTCTATTGTTTATAATATTTATTTTAAGTATGTTATATATATCTGATTCTCAGTTTATCAGCAATATGTAAACTGTGTATTTTTTTTATTATAAATAATTGTTTCTAATGTAATCTAATTATTTATATATTACAAATCAAATATCCCAATTTACACTCAACTCAATAACCAAAATCAAATTTAAAAATACATTACCAGTATTTTTTTTTATCGTCCAAAACAGAGTTAAAGATGACTTATTAGTATAAATGTTTAAATTTCATTTTGGCTAGTGGTTTAATTAAAAAATTGGTGTATTTGGGTTATTATATTGGTTATTTTAGCATTTGACATTTGACAATTTATCTTTTTTATTATAATATTCATAATATTTCTATTTTCTTCCTTTTCCCTTTTAAATTTGTTTTATATTATCAATTCCATTAATATGCTTAAAAAATTAATTATATATATTTTTGTTCCTATTAAAACTTTGAAATTAATTATCAATTTAGTTCATGTATAAAACAGCCTCTTTTTTTTTGCACTATCAAAATTTTTTTCTCAGACATAGCTGTCAAAAGCCAAAATTTAAGTATTACCCATATTTGATTCTGAAACTCTTTAAATATTTTATTATTAAATTTTATAACTACATCTTTACAACATAGTTTTAACACCCTTTCAATTAATATTATTATTTTTATTTTCAGTATACATTCTTACAGTCTTTTATTAATCAATATATATATAGTTTTATAAAATATATATTTTTATAGCTAGAATTACTTAGCTTTTATTTGTGTTAAAAATTCAAATAAATTATTAATATAATTATGATAATTATTAAAACATTTCTTTAAGGTTCACAAACATAATTATTTATATATATTCTCATAATATATGTTTTTATTAATAATAATTAGCTTAAATGATATGTTCATTTTATGTATTTTTGGCTATCTGCATATAATGCTATCTAAAATGTTATATGTTTTAATTCTATCATATCAAATTTAGTTATGCTGTTCTTATTCTATTCTTCTTCTTCATTTTAATAATGCATTTTTTCATAATTCCTCCATTTTATCATTATATGTGTATGCTTTTATTTATAATTATGCTACTTAAGCTTATTCTTAAATCCCCTTAAAATTCTTACTTCCTTATAGTTTATTTTATAATATCTATTATTATTCTCTTATATACTTTATATTTTAATTTTGTTAACATAATTTTTTTTTAATTTTACATGTCTAATTGCAGTTTTCTACATTCCAAATATTTTTCTATTATCAATGCCAGTTTTGTCTCTATCTTTAATTTTTATATTATTAATAATATTTATCCCAAATATATTTTAAATTTTTATTTAATGTCATCTCTTTTTCATTAAATTTATTATCTGCTAACAAGTTTATCTTTATAACTACTACAACTACTATTACTACTACTACTACTGCTACTGCTGCTGACTACCAATACTACTACCACAATTGCCACCACCACCACTACTGTTGTTATTATTGTTATTGTTATTTAATCTATTTTTACATATTTTAAATTTATTTCCCTTTTTTTCATCTAATAATTCTTTTTTTTATGCTTACATTTCTTTTTATTACTTATGTGTTTTTTTTTTTTGTTGTTGTTATAAATAAAAATTCTCTTTATTATCTCTTTCTTATTCAAAGTAATAATTTTTCTTAATAACTATTCCTTTCATAAATATTCCCTATTAAATCTAAAAACTACTTTATATGTGTGTATTTGATTAATGATACTATTTAACAATCTTTTATAAATTTATTTTTCGTAATCATACATATTTTCAAAAAATTATCATTAACTTTATAATGCATAAATTTTTCAAAAACTTAACATGCTACAATCTTTTTAACAATTTATATGTCATCCAATCATTTAATATTTAATTCATTCATTGTTTCCTTTTATTTCACTTCTTATATATAAAATAAATATTTATGTCATAACCATATCCATCATTATTTTTCTTATTATTTCTTATAAATCTTTTTTTAATTTCATCTTCTTTAAATCTTTTTATTTTCTTTGTATGTGTAGTTTTTTCATTTTTTTCATATCTTCAATTTTTATTTTTTTATATTTTCGAGCATAAAATATATTGCTTCAAGATTCAGAAAAACAACAATAACCGATATTACAGAACTTGATTTAAATCCCATTTTGAATAAAAAAAAAACCAAGCAAGCTTCCTAGCTATATGGACTTCAAGATTCAGAAAAACAACAATAACCGATATTGCAGAACTTGATTTAAATCCCATTTTGAATAAAAAAAAACAAGCAAGCTTCCTAGCTATATGGACTTAAGATCAATTGCAAAATATCTTGAAGAAATTCAATCAAGCTATGCCAAAAAGTCTATTCTCTTCATTTAAACAATTTTTTACAGAACAGTCTGTCATTATAACAACAACCGATCTTAATTGCTTTCTATACTAAATCCCTAAGGAACTATTGTACAAGGTCTTAAGCCTGAACAACCGATGGGATAGTGTTCTGAGAATAGAAAATCATCCCAATTCCCAATAATGTGTACTGGAATTCTATAATACAGAACAAAAAAATCAATTTAAAAGAAAAGTTAAAATGCTCAGCAACTATGCGTTAGTTATAATAAATCAAAATAGACAAAATGTAATTTCAGGTGTTTTGAAAAATACTTTTTTAAACTACTCCCTAAATGATTTTAAAAACAAATTGAACTGTTTTGAACAGTGATTTATTTCCAACCCATTTACCTAAAAGATACTCCTGTTCCTGTTTATAGCAATAATTATGAATATAAAGCGAAACTTCATAATAATGTAGAACTGTAAAATATACCCATACAAATCACTGATCATGCAGCAACTTTACTTCTAGTTATACTTGGACTGAGACTACAATGCTTCCATTATGGCCAAAGAGGACATTTAGCAAATAGCCATGTTAATATTCGATGCAAGTGCTGTAATGTGATAAATGCACACATACCCTGATGCCCTGATAATAAAATACAAGACAATATAAACAACACAACATTAATACAAGAATCAAGTAAATTACTAATTAACTTTGAAAGTAACATAGATGCAGACAAGACAACAAAAGTTGGTAGGAAAAATAACCAGGTAAAAGACTCAGAAAATTCTATAATATCCAACAAAATAAACAAAACATCCACAAGTATCATGGATGGAATAATTCCAAGTTCATCACAAATAAACACAAACAATACCATGGAAAAAAAGCCAGGTCACCCCCCCCACATAAAAAGTGTGGACCAAAGAAAATGCTTCAATCATAAGACTAGTGAAGAAGAAGAAAATATAAACACAAATAAACAATATATAAAAAAAGTAAAAATAATTAACTTGAAACTTGAGGACAGTGAGTTTGCAGATATTTCAGAAGATGACCCAGTAAACACAGCCACTAAAAATACACCTTACTTAATTTTTTTGAGGAGTTAAGAGATCATAATTCATCAGAGATTGGGTTCTTAGCTAAATATCTCAGATTGTTGTTTAGAGATGGATAGTGAGTGAAGGAGAAAGTGCCAAGTTGGCCTTTCTTTGCGACTGAATAGTCAACTAATTGTATTAATTTAGCTTTTTCTTATTAAATATGAAGATAAAGATACGTGCATTTAATATAAGAGGTCTAAACTTTGTGGCAAAAGTTTTGGAATTTTCCAAATGGCTTAATGTTACTCAACCTCAAGTACTTGGTTTGCTTGAGACAAAAATATATGACAGCTCACTTAGAAATCCATCAGATTATTTACACAATTCTGGTTTTTCAATTTTTTCAAAAACATCCATTACACCATCAGCCGACATGGGTGCAATTATTAATAGAACATGCCCATTTAAATCTTTTAGAATATTATACATGGATTCCCATTTTTTAATTATTACACTAAATCATCAAGCCATAGTTGTAAATGTAGTATTTGTATATGTACCTCCAGGACCAATAATAATAAATAGGCTAATATTAACATTAAACTCCCTTCTAGCACCATCATCCTACCCATGTCTACTCTTAGGGGATTTCAATATGACCTTTGGCCAATTTGTTAAAAAATGGCTACACAAACTTACAATATCACTGATGAGTGGAGAAGGATTTCTGCCAAATAATACAATATCATTTAACAATAGTAGACCTCACTGATTGACTAGTTTTTTATTCTCTTATGCTGCATCATATGATTAATATTTCTTTCAAAAACTCAACACTATCAGACGACCTAGCATTATTCAATACCATGAACCTTGACATATCATATAAAACACAATGTTCAACTAATAAAACAATACACAGTATTACTCCCTAATCAGACTATAGAATTTATTTTTTCTGAAATTTATATAGCAATCTTTAAAATGCTGAAGCTACACTTAGATCCTGCACAAACCTGGATCACATTTATTAACATTGTTTCTCTCACAATTAATCAGATCACTCGGGGTTTTTTCCCATTTACCAAATTGTTAGCATTAGCTGATGAATTACAAAAAAGGTTAATTCACTCTTCATTAAGTACTGATAATTGCCAGAGAATTGGTACATTGATAAATGCTTATTCTTTTGCTTGCAAAATACTCACAACATATTTGTCAATTAAAAAAAGGAGAATATATCTTAACAATCCATATTCATGGTCAAGGCAATACATTCACTGGGCATTGGGTCAACCCCTGAGAATTAGACTCCTCAGTGCTATTAAAATTCAAAATGAAGTGGTATCTGGTAATAACATGCTTAACTCTTTGTATCTGCACTATAAAGGTGTTTTCCAGGATAATGAAAAATTTCATCCAGAATCACAATATTTTGCAACACCAGAAGATCACATGTTGTTTATCCCAGATGAATTCATTAAGAAACTGGCTTCTATTCCTGACTCTTGTTACTCTGGAATCCATGGTATATCTAAATTTGTGTATGTTCACCTTGGATACTTTATAGCAAAATATTTACCAAAACTGGCAAATTATCTACCAAGAGAACTATATCACTTTAAAGGCCTTTATCCAGTATTGCTAGTCCCTTTTCACAGAAAACCAGGAAAAAATTCTGCTATCAAAAACATATGGCCCTATATCTATGAGTCCTCTGGGAATCAAAATCCTTGAATCAGTTATAAAAGATAAAATTGAGCCACATATCCTACCACTGATTTCAAAGTGGCAATTTTCAAAAAAAGGCTCATTTTCTGGATAAGCTGCTATCCTATTCAAAGCAATAACAGTTGATGTTAGAAACAGAAAGAAATGTAGCACAATGGCTACACAATTAAACATTAAAGCTGTTTTTGATTCAGTTCCAATCGGAAAATTTATTGATGTATTACATACATACTCAGATCAATTTCTATATATCATTACTAATCTCTTGATTAATAGAGAAATATACTTAACAATGAAAGGAAAATACTCACCTTCTTTTAGCCCTTATTGCTCTATTCCACAAGGCTCTCCATTAAGTACCCTCATATTCACTATTTATATAAACCCACACTTTAAAGAAATTGAAAAAATATACAATGCTTGGCATACATGAATGATTTCACAGTATTCTTATCATATAAATAACAATTACCCTTGCTATTACAAATACTAGCAAAATATTCAAAGGAATAATATAAACTTGAAATTAATGTGGATAAATCATGTGCATGAAAAATCTTCAATGGACAACCTTTCCAGCATTTTTTAAAAAGAGAAACCTACTCCTTTCTTGGGTTTTCCATTCCATTTGAGTAGTTCTGCAATGTGGGTAAAAACACAGAATTCACTCAAAATAAAAAGCTCACTCATGAAAACATATCTCTCTATTTATTCAAAAGTATCATAATTTAACATGCTTATTATACCTAGAATAACATGCTATACTCCAATCATTATATATGCGAAGACCTTTATCACACATGTCTATTCAATGCTTAGAAAACTGTTATGGGGGAAACACATATTTTCTATCTCAATCAGCAAACTTCAGGGCCAATTAATACAGAATGGGATAGGACTCCATTCAGTTAATATCTTTAGGATACAAAAAAGCCTAAACATCATTTCATTCATTACTAAACTATTCCCTCAAATTGCTACCACTTTCAAAGTCCCCCCCCCCCACTGTTAGACCACCACTTACAAAAGGATGCTGGAAAAATCTAATTAACCCATTATTATCCATTAGTAACCTTTATTTTTACCCCTCCCCCCATAATAAATATAAATATTGGGAAGTGCACTCACTACTTTATCCACAATTGATAAATGATGAAGGAACAATCACCAAATAATTAGAAAGTTTAGATTTTGGAAGCTGGAACCAAAATACTTTGATTTTTTAGTAACACTTAATCTGGATTGTCTCCCTACTCTGTTTTTTTATAAATATAGAAGACAGTACAAGAGGGTAGATGCTCTTTGCACATTATTTTGCAGGGATATAGAAACACAAACACATCTATTCTATGACTGTCAGCACTTTAACAACATCTGAATGGCAATCCCTAGATTATTCAACAACACTGGCATTAATCATATTTATTTAAAACTTTCAGTAGGGGTATATATGCAGAAATTCAAGACACTTGGTCATTAATGAATGAAAAACTGAGATGCTAAACTGAAGTAATGGCCATTAACTCATTGCACAATAATGTTGTATAGAAACCAGCTAATTCACATAGCCTCACTATAAAAAAGAAAAAAGGATGAGAAGAGAGAGGGGAGATGATGAAAGAAGACTTGAATGTACTTTATAATTATTTTTTTTTTGTATATATAACCATGTACATGTAAGTAATCCCATGTTACCTACTATATCTAAAATTTTGTATCATATTATATGTAACATTTTTTATGTAACCTTGATTGCTTAATAAAGTCCAATTATTTTTTTAAAAAAATTAAAATTAGTAAAAAAATATCTTGAGCATAAATTTATTGAAAATTAAAAAATTAAATATTTTTTTTTTTTATAGTGAATTATACTGGATTAAATTTTAGAAAGAAAATGAAATCCTTATTGATAATTTCAGATGGCTAACAAATATCAATTTCTTAAAATAAATATCATTCCTGAAAAAGAGAAGTTTGCCTAAAAGTTTTAGTACTTTCAATTATTATCTGTTATAGATAATAAAGTAAGATTAATGTCACAGTCATGTTTATAAAGATTAAATTGATACAGCCTTAGTATGAATGTATAACATGCCTAAAATGTAAAAAAAAAAAAATAAGAAAAAAAGTTTTTTTGTTTCTAAATAGTAATATTGGAGTACAAAATTAGTTATTACTTATGATGAAAGGAAAGACAAAATAGAAAGAAATTAATAAATTTGTTTCATTTTATTATTAAAACTGATTGTAAAGAAAGCCACTATTAAGATTATATTAGAATTGTTAAATTAGTAAATTGCAATTCAAATTCATTCTAAATTTATAAAATAAAAATTATAGAAGTTTAAAAAAATTTTTTTTTAAAAAGAATTTAATTAAGAAAAAGATAAAATTCCCTCTTTACAAAAAACAACAATAATAACAACAACAAAACAGATTTGGGTAAAAGATAATTATTATTGGTTATTAGGGCAAAAAAATATAAGAATTAATCATAAAGATGATGTAAACAGTCATTAGATATTTAATGACATTATTTAGAAATTATTATTTTTCTGACTGCAGATTTTTAAAAAATTTAATATCAATTATCAGAAATTAGCAGAGAGATTTTAGAAGAACTCCCAGGGGAAGAACTACCAGCAGCAGTCAACGCAAAGATCAACCATATATGAGATACTAAGAAATCAGCAAAAAATATATTCAGAGAAATGTAATATTACTATAATTTGTTAATGTCAGAAAATAACTTTAATCTAAGGAGTTGATTGTTATTATAATTATAATGCAGCATACAAGATTTTTCTCTATCTGACAATGTAAATCCATGATAAAGTAAAAATATTCCTTAAGTGCTTCTATTGACCTGTTAAATTTCTTGATCATTTGCAAGCTAATGTTTCTGTTAAAAAAGGAACCTGCCACGAGAATGTCTATTGCTGAAGTGAATATGAGACCTGGAAATACCTTTATTGATAAAAACTATCTTACCAGAAAGCTAAGAAGATACCATGTGAAACTTAGAAGCATTAGATTCAACAAAAAAAAAAAATCAAATCTATATATACATGAACACAGATCTACTGATTTATTTGGATGAGATTTTAAACTTGATAATATTTTATAACTGTTAAAAATCTAAATAATTTATTATATCAGAATAATGATATTTAAAAATTGTATTGCCCATTTAAATTTCACTCTATGTATATATTTCAGAAATCTTGACTACCACAAGTGAATATTGTATATTCATATGTGTATTATAAATGCATCAAATCCAAATGCAGTGATAATTGTTTTCTAAAATAAGGTAAATGTTAAATTATTAGATTTTCACAATATTTAATGAAGTAAATGAATTACAGAGTTGATTTAGGTTGTTTTATAACAAATTGTATATATGTTACTTTATATGCTTATAATTTGTTGATTTTAATATTATATTAAATTTAGTAAATATTATTAACTTAAATTTTATGCCAAGTAAGTTATCTATTTTCTGCTAAGTATTTTATGATTGTAAATGCATTTGATATATATCTGTTGTTTGGTTATCTGAATTTGAAATATTCTAAAGTGCTGGATTAGGCATCGGAATTATAAACTTAAGAAATTAAAAGGTAAGGATTAATTCTTGAAATGAGACCAGTCTATGTGGAAGATCAAATACTGATGCCTTCATTAATAATTCATTAAAATGAAATCAAAAACTGGTTTTCACTTTATAACTTACAATCCTTACTGTTATAATATACTGTATATATACAAGCATGTTGTTTAGCAATTAAAGTAGTAGAGTACTATAATTAAGACATTAATAAACTTTATTATTGGAGATAGTTTACCATTCCTTGCCATAATTATCGTAATTTATTCTATCATTTATACTTACAGCACACTGTTTGTATAGATAATTGCACACACAATATCTTTTATTTGGATAAAACATTAAATGTTTATATAAACACGGTTTTATCTATAATATTATGTGTGTTCAGAAATTTATTTATTTTTTGCCAAATTTTTTTAGTAGAAAATGTCAAATTTTGTCCAGAATGAAAAATATCTAGGATGAGGAAACCATCAAAAGCCTGGTAAAGTTGAAATTAAAAAAAAAAAATCCGGGATGAGTCATTTAACTGAAATATGGCTAGATTACTATTCATGTGATAAACATATATATAAAAAATAAGATAATCATGTGATAGATATAAAAAATAACATGATAGATAAAACTTCATTTATATTTATTTCTTTTATTTTGGCATTTTAACTTGATAAAGCTTTTTTCCCCACGTCTTGGAAGTTAAATGTAAAAGCATTTTCTAGATGAGGTTTATTGTAATCCTAAAGGATGAGTAGAAAAAATTGAAAGTACAGTTTTACACAATATATGTTATTGTTGTTAAAATAAATATTTTCTATGAAAAAAGAAATAATATAATTTAAAATTTTTTTAATATTTTATATATAATTTTTTTTTTTTTTTAAATGAACACTCATTTTAATTTATATATACACACACATTTTCAGAAATGAATTTTGATACATTATATATTAATATTATATGTATACAAATAGTAATAAATGTATTAATTTTTATTAACTGATATAAATAATTGTTTAAATTAGCTCTATAAAGTACAATTTAAACTGTAATTTTTTCAAAATTCTGTCTTTATCTTTCTGTTCACGAGAGCATCATTTTTAAAGAGATTTGTTTATTTAAATATTTCAATTTTGGTTCACTTATAAAAGAATATTTGAGGATAATCCTAAAATTAAACAGTTGAAGAGCTGTCTTGACTACATATGTAGCTAGGAGGAGAAATAAGTAAATATGAATGCATTAATGAATTTCTTAATATTGTAAAATTGCTACTATTGGTATTATTCTGAAAGAATAAAATTTAATGTTTCTAATAATGTTCAACAATAAAATATATTTTATAAATAAATAAAAAATGAAATGGAATTATTTTACTAAAATACATTTCTATTAAATAATAATTTAAATTTAAATAATAATTTAAAGTAAATAAAGCATTAATCAGATTTATTATATAAAAAATTTTTGCAAATATTTTTTATTATTTTGCCAGTGGAAATAAATTAAAATATCATGTTTTTTTTTTCATATTTGCTATAATGTAATTTTATCACAAATTTTAATTATTTCAAGAGTCATCTGAAAATAAACAGGTTAGAATAAATGAAATGTTAAAATTTAAGATTTGAAAGTAAGTCAATAAATAGTATTAATAGCCAAATCTTAAAGTATACATATGTATTATTATCATGTTGGAGCAATTATGGTACACTAGTTTTATTCACTATCAAAAGTGTAAAACAACATATTGGTATTGGTCAGAAAGTTATTTCTGCAATAAGAAAAAAAAAAAGATGGAACTATTACAAAAAAGAGAGATGACATCGTGAAATGTTAGGAGTTCTATCAAGAATTATATAGCAATAAAGAACAAGGAAAAGTACCTCCTACAACTACCATATCTTCTGAATTGCCCAGGATTTTAAATGAAGAAGTGAGACATGCAATTAAACTTATAAAGAAGGGAATTGTGCTATGGAATGATGAAATTATAATCAATATCTTCCATGAATCAGGAGAAGAAATATAAATTTTTTTGCCAAAGTTATGTCTAAATGATAAAGATGTATCACATGATTTGAAGAATGCAATACTAATATTAATATTTTAAAAAGGTGATAAACAAGATATTAGAAATTACAGACCTATCAGTCTTTTATCAGTTTTATACAAAATTTTTACCAAAATAGTTACAACTCATCTACAGCAAACTTTGAATTTGAATCAACGAAAAGAACAAGCTGGATTTAAAAGTGGTTTAAATACAATGGATCACATCCAAATAATGAAGGAAGTTATATAAAGAACCAATGAATATGAGTTGCCATTATGTTTTAGATTTGTAGAATATTAAAAGACATTTGATTCTATAAGTATTGTTTCAGTAAATAAAACTAGACTCAGGATATTGTCATATTTGGAAGAATGTTTATAAAAATGCAACAGCAATAATTATATTACATAATGATACTAGGATGATTAACATTAAGAAGGGTGTGTGAAAGGATGACTCCATATCTCCAAAACTTTGTACAGCAGTTTTGCAGGAAGTATTTTGTGGATTAAAATGGAAAGCTAAGGGAGTAAAATTAAATAGAGATTATTTATGTCATTTAGATTTTGAGATGATGTAGTTGTTTTTGCAAATAATGTCTTAGAGTTTCAAGAAATGTTGCAAGAGTTGTTAGATGAAAGTAAGAAAGTAGGATTAAAAGCAAATGTTAAAAAGACTAAAGTAATGTTCAATGCATTTTCTCAATAGATGAAAATAAAGGTTGATAATGATGAGTTAAAAGAAGTTAACAACTTTGGTCAAATTATTACTATAATTGGAAACATAATGGATGAAATTAATCATAGAATTAAATTTGGTTTGTGTACTTTTGATAGAAATAATTCAATATTAAAAGGAAATATGGCTATGTGTTTAAAAAGAAAGGTTTTTAATAAATGTGTTTTACCAGTTTTTATTTATGGGTCTGAGACTTGGATTCTTAACAAAAGAGCAATACTAAAGACTTCAGACTACTCAACAAAGTATAGAGAGATGCATGTTAGGAATAACAAGAAGAGATCAAAAATGAAATACATGGGTGAGAGACCAAACAGATGTTATTGACATCATTGTAAGAGTTAAGAAACTGAAGTGGAGTTGGTTAGACATATTGCCAAAAGAGATGATAGTAGATGAACAGTTGAAATTTTAAACTGGATTCCAAGAGATTGTAAAAGACCTAGAAAAAGATCATATGTGAGATAGATGGATGAAATAAGAAAATGAGATGAAGTGATGTGGAGAAAAGAGGCTAGATATCTAGGAAAATGGATTGAACTTGGAGAGATCTTCACTCTGCAGTTGATTGATAATAGTTGAAAATGGTGATGATAATGATAAAAAAGGGTATTAATGTATTTAGAAAATTTAAAACTATTTAATTAAACAAAAACTTGAAATTTAATTACAGATGTAAATCATTTTGACCAAATTGATTGATAATATGAGATATTAATTTATTTTATTTTAAAATTAAAAATAAAAGTAGTTGCAGACTAAAACACCATTTTGAATTAATAATAAAGATTGAGTAATGTTATTATTGCACTGTTGGTTCTTTAACTTTTTCAGATTTGTCACTTGGAATATCATGCATTTAAGAGCTGGAAGTGAGAGAATTGAACTTTAATCCAGAAATATTTAGTTTCTGAAATCAACACTGCACCAAATTGTAATAGAACAATTAATTTTTACCAGATTAAGAGAATACATAGTAATAATTTGAACAATACATCTCTTAACTCTTCATTGTCTTTAAAACAAACTTATATTGCTGGAAACTTAAATAGTTATTAATAGAAAAAATGCAGTAACTATTCATTTAACTATTTATTAGATCTTAATATTATAGGCTCATTAAAGTTTATGATGTAGTTCTAAAATTGCAATGCTAACATAAATTATATTATATTAAGATAATTGCAAGTTTAGTAAATTACTCTAATGCATAATTAAACCAACCTGCTTCGTCACAGAATTCAATTTGCTTATATATTTGATATGTATGCATGATACATTTTGTACATTAATACTTATTTTTATGTGGATCAACATTTTTCTAATAATGAAAAAATCTTTTATTTTGCTTTATTAAAAGTAAATATTGTGTAATAACAAAACTAATTTTAATTCCTATTGATATTAAATATATTTTGTATATTAAACACATTATATATTGCTATAGCCACTTTATAGTAATTAAAAAAGTAAAAAATTATAAATTACCCCCCCCCCCTTTTTTTTTTTTTCTTTATTAAATGCAAATATCATAAATTACTTTAAGAATTCATTTTAATATTTGTAGAATATAAAATATATTCTGCATATTAAATATTTATTTTTAGAATGATTTACTATTTTTAATCCCTTAATTTTTTCTGGTTATATCTGTAAAATTTAACAATTAATGTTACTTTTCCTTGCTGAAAATCAAATCCATTAAATATTTGTAAAATTATTAGTTAGTAAAAATTTTTGATTATTATTTGCTAGGAAAATGAAAATCATGAATTCATTTAATAATGAAGTTAAACAAGTTAAGAAAAACAATGAAGAAATATGGTATACACATTAGTGATATTTATTGTAAATAGTATGGATGAAGAGTGGACACGGGATGACAGCAATCATCATCCCCAAACATTACAATTTTATTGAATAGTTATCAAAAAATATATAATAGGCATAGAATAAAATAAGTATTTATATTAATAATAAGTTACATCATCAGCATTAAACATGAATAATCAACAGGCATTTATTTTGACTGAATCTAAATAGGTTCAATATCAAAATCTAGACTAATTATCTAGCTAATGCCAAACTCAGGGCATAATATAAAAACAATCAACTTTAAGCAATATTTGTGTGCTAATATATATACCATAGTAAAAATTTCTGGGATAATGGTACATGCTGATAATCATCCATGATCTGGCCATATAGTACTATAAGTGTATATGCGAACTATAAACTAATTTGTGATCTTTCTAAGTAAAGTGTAGTGCATAGGCTTTAAAGGTAAATGCTGAGATTTGGGACATATTTATTAACCATTATTGTTCTAGAGATAGCTTAAGATCACAACTCCCTAAGGAGTTTGATTATGAGCAAGAAAAAATATAAATGTACATGCTTAATCTATATTACATTAAATAGTTTTATTGGGATAATCTATAACATCCTTTAAAGCATAATGCTATCATGAAATCAGGTCACACATACTGCCAATTCATAGAACAGATACCTTGAGAAATAAAGACATTAACATGCAAAAAATAATTTCAGTGACTATTATTTTTTTTAACAATTACTTATTTAGTAAAGTTAACCAATGAATAATAAATAAAGAAAATTAACAAAAGAAGATAGTATGACAATTCCAAATGTAATACAATATAATTTCATATAGAAAACAAGATTATTTCCTCTTGTTTTTTACACATTAATTAACATTTACTTTCTGGCTTATTACCTCAGTAATAAATCTGAACACAACATTTCATGGAAAGAGATAAAAAATTTAAGATTAGTTGAAACCTTTTCATTTTCTTATGACAATGGGAAGATCCCATATACTTTATATTTTGAGAGGGAAAATAAAAAAAAATAAAAAAAGCATTTTAACAACAAAACACCTTAAAATTATTCTTTACTATTGACTATTATTTGTATTAAAAATTATTGTAAATACAGATATGCACATTATGAACCTTTTTTCTATGGATTTGTTTTGCTTGTTTAAATTTACAAGCTTCATAATAGTTCTTTATTTTTGTAGCTTCAAATGGTCAGTTGAAATAATCCTTTTTATAAAGTTCTTCCATTAACTTTTTTTCTTGCCGATCCAATTTTGAAATTGATAGTTATTTTAATTCTGGTAAACACAGGGTCAGTTTATCAGCTATTTTTTTTCTGGTTAGCTTTTCCCCCATAAACCTTATGTTTTATAGTATAATCATTTTCAGGTTAACTTAACACAGGCTGATGCACAAGGCTTGTTGCAAATTTTTCTCAGAGAAATTCTTCAGCATTTTTTGGGAAAACAGCTTCTATTATTAGATTGATGGTGCTCAGCTTTCAGCCAAAGCTTAACATATGGTTTTCTTCGAGTATATTTCAAAAAAATATTTTTTAAGAATTAATAGTAGAGCTAATCTTACTTCAGACTATGAGCTTATCTTCTCATTTTTCTTTTTTCAAGAGTTGAACTGCTACTGCTATTTTCTTCTCAATAACTGGACCAAGAATGATTTACTGAACTGATTAAATACTGAAGTCTGCTGTTGTAATCTGTCTCTATTTTATTTTTTGAACAATCTTGTTATCTTTCCAGTAACATACTATCTCAGTAATGACAGCATTAAACTATGATCAATTGATATTATTTTTACAAAAAAAATTATTTCCCTTCTTTTTTTTCTTCTTTTAATCATTTAAAAAAATTGCAGTCATACCTTAATCATTGGAAAATTTCTCTGTAAATATATATATATTTTAATTATCAGAAACAGGACAATCCTTTAATTATACTTTATTTGAAAAATTATTATATTTTTAGAGAGAAAAAATTGACCTTTACTTAATTAAAACAGCATTCTTTAAACATTTTGTTTGCTTATCTCTCTCTCTTTTTTTAAAAGTTATAAACTAATAGATAAATAAAATTACTAAAGAAAAAAATTAAAAAATTATTAATATTTATTTTGTTCTTTTAATTTTTTTATGCTTTTTTTCTTTTTTACAACTATCCATAAAAACTATAAAGAGATTGTGCTCTGAGCCAACTGATAAGTGCTTTTTCAGCATGAAGTGTGCATCTTGGAGATCATAGATCTTGTTATATGTCTTAGATTACATGTTTATGATTACATCCCTTAACAAAGTATTAAAAGTGAATAGAAACCAGTGCCTACCTTGCATGAGAGTGGTTTCATGAAAATTATACTACAGAAATATTTATTAAATGACTAATAAAAGTTATTAATATACTTTTATTAAGTGGTTTGTATCAAAGTTATGAAGACAGCACATTTGACACATCAATTAAACTGCAGTAATTTGCTATTTATCTATATATACATATATACTAAAGATATGTGTAAAAAATTGTGGTCTGGGCCAACTGATGAGTGCTGATTCAACACAAAATATACACCTTGGTGCTCATAGATTTTTTTCACATATCTTTGATCATATACTTATGATTATATTTCTCCAAAAGATGTTAAAAAGGATAGAAATCAGACCCTACTTTGCATGAGAGTTGTGTAATGAAAATTACACTACAGAATTATTATTCATTATTGGATAATCTCTAGTTTAATGAATGACTCGTTGATAAAAGTAAACACATTTTCACATGAGATCGAATAACATCACAGGGATTATTTCCTTTCAATTTGACATCAGTGAAAAATTGAAGAAGCTTTAAACATAATCTCACAACATTGCAATTTACCAGAACATATTATTGCTTTGATTAAACATTGTCTCTTAAACACATATTTTGTATACAATGGACAGCATTACAGACAAGTTTTTGGTACTCCTATGGGCTCACCTATCTCAGGAATAATAGCTGATTTATTCATGGAAAATATAGAAACTCGTGCTTTAGAATCATCATCATTAAAACCGCTCATTTGGCTCAGATGCATAGATGACATTTTTATCATATGGCAACATGGAAAGAATAAATTAGATGATTTTTTCTTACATTTAAATAATATGCATCCTCATATTAAATTTACAATGGAGACAGGGTCTGATGGAAAACTCCCTTTTCTTGATGTTCTAGTCACCAGAACATGAAATAGTTTATCTTTTTCGATTTACAGAAAGAATACACACAGAGACAGATATTTACATTTCCATTCTCATCATCACCCAACTCAGATAGTTTCTGTAACCAAAACTCTTTTAAATAGAGCAATTAATCTTTCAGATAATTCACATTTTAAAGAAGAAATAAATCATATTAATAGTGTTTTATTAGCAAATAGTTATAATTATAAATTTATAAAAAAAAGCCTTATTTCAAGCCCAAAATGGACAAAATAGGAAACAAAAAGATGATAAATCAGCTATTAGGATTTGTGTTCCATATGTAAAAGGAACTACAGACAGTATTGGACATATATTAAAATGCTATAATATAGATACAGCATTTTCTACTCATCAAAAGATCAGCAATATAGTAGCCAAGCCTAAGGATTCAATCCCTCTTTAATCTCATGGTGTCTATCAAATCTCATGTAAAAATTGTAAAGCTTCTTACATAGGTATGAGTAATCATTGCATCAGTGTTAGGAGAGATGAGCATGCTAATGCAGTTAAACAACACTCATCATCATCAGCACTCTCACTCCATACTATAGATTCAGGTCATAAAATTGATTTTTCTAGTACCAGAATCATATCCAGATGTGATAATCTTTACCAGTGCAAAATTAGAGAAGCCATTGAGATACTTAAAAGGCCAGATTGTATCAATAAGTGAGATGATACATGCAAACTTCCTTTTATTTGGAAAGATTTTTTTAAAAAAACATTCTTAAATTTAACATTTTTGCTATTGATGGAACTTTAACGTTTATTCAAATCAGTGATTGTTAGTGCCTCTACAACCATCTTTCTACCTTTTATCACCCAGTGGATGACTTGTGTGACCAAGTTGAAACGTTGGAATATTAATATTAAAATTTTTTGTTAACATGGATGAACCCGCAAAATATGTATTCTATATATATAAACACAAAAAATACTCTCTGAAAATAAATATATTTTATTATAACAATAAATATTTTGATTAAATTATTTATTTCTCATAAATAAAGATGAAAAAGTTTAATATTTTTCTTAACCAGCTTTGTAAGCTTTTAAAGGCCTCATAGCATATTTGTTGCTATCTACCCACTGTACACAGAACCTATAGTTTAAGTCTGGCTAAATGAGTTGAATTTTTTTTAAAGTTATAATCAGGCTCAAAATTCCTTTTTTTTTTTTTTCAAGTAGAAAGCATATAGCTAATTCAGTTAGCCATTCTCTTAGTGAACAATAAATTATTAATTAGAAATTCTTAACTAGAGTATTAAGATCCCAATTTATCTGGGTTGATAAGATGAATGTTGATGCAATGATTGCAAAAATACAAAATATAATTGTAATTATGATATAGCGGAAAAGGGAAACTTCTACTTCTGTGATCTATGGAATCATTGTTACCTTTATATATTTTAAGACATTTATAAATAAAACATTTTATTTCAAAAGTAAACTTTATTTACAGAAAAAGCATAATACAAAGAAAACAGTAATTTTAGTTTTTTTATTTTGCATTCTTTCTAAATATAGGTACCAAAACATAATAGCTATTTACTTTTCATGTCATTAACAATTCAAAATTGGATAATAAGATAAAAACAATTTATATTATGAAAATATCATTGGATATATCCTAATTTTATAGATTTCATAAAATATTTTAATTTTTCTTCTTTAATTTTTTTACATACATTATATTAAGTTATATAATTTTTTTTGTTCATATTATATTTTATACATATTTAAAGTTGTAAATAGATTTACTGCTGTTTATTGGCACGGTTCTAAAATCATTTTTCATTTGATTGGATTTTTTTAATGACTCTTTCATCATCTTTATTTTACTGTGTTGACCAACTTCTTCTTTTTTAAAAAACGATAAACTATCTTTTCCAATGATTTTAAAAAAATGAAAATTACATTTATTTTCGTCATGTATACTAAGACTATCTGTTTTTTCACTTCCACTTTTGGCAGCCATCTTTGCAACTGGTCTTATTAAAAGCGTCCCTTAGCGATTCAGTTTCAAGAAGACAGGGACGATTGTCCCCTTACCTTTACGTCTTCTATTCAAGGTAAGTCGGTTTTAAACATTATTTATTATGGAAAGTGATAATATAATCGATAACTCTCAAATTAATGTTAACCCTGATCTCAGCATTCAACCTAGCAATGCAGCCATCGGTCGTAAATATTATAGCCTTAGATCTAATCTAAATGCAACTAAACTAACTTCTACTACAAATAAAAACCCACAAACCAATAAATCAAATGAAAACACCATCGCAAATATCAACAAAAGTTTAGAAAATATTCAACTTACCCCTAATATAAACAATAGCATAAATATCTCATCAAGCGAAACTATTGAAATCCTTAACAATACAAGCAAAAACCAATCATCTCCTCTCCGAAGATTTTACGCTCCCACAGAAGTCTCTAATGAGCAATTTTCTTTGCCCTATAATACCCCGAAAACCATATCTGAAAATAATAGACAAAATTTCCAACAAGATGATATCGGCGAATTTTTTAAAGTTAAAACTTTTCCACCAGAGGTCGACAAAACCAGCGCTGTCACATTACAGTTTGTCAACAGTAAATTTAAAAATCAAAAAGAAGAAATAAATTTTAAAACTAATAAACCTCATTCCAAAACAAACAAAGATTATAGCACAGAACAAACCATTGCTACATCAGCCAACTTGCAATCTAAACCAATTTCCTCATTTCCAATATTGAAAAATTCCACTACGTACGCAAATATCGTAAGGTCTAAAAATTCTGAGGGCATCTCCGAAAATATTAAGGCCGATAATTTCAATGAACTATATTCGATCTTTGGGAAATTATATACTTTGCTCCATAGATATGAACCGTCCAGTTACACTATCTGGCAGAATTCAAAACTGCCTTGCCCATTTGAAAGAAGAAGAACTACAAGACATCCTTATTAATTATGGTTCAGTTAGTAAATTTAAACACCTACTAAACCCTCACTTCGAAGATCAAATTCTGTCCAATACAGTTGTCTTCACACTTACTTTAAAGAAAAACATTATACCCACTGACATACCCACCATTATTACTGCAAGAGGCTCTCCTATGGTTTTGACCTTCAGGGGAGTACAGCCACAATGTTTCTTCTGCCTTCAAAGAACACACCTTATTAAAGATTGTGCAGCAAGAATATGCATACACTGTGGTATTAAAAAGAATAAAGTTCACAGATGCCCTGGTAGACCTATTAATACGGCTATCACATCCTTAAATAGACAATCACCACATGGGACTAATTCAAACAGCAACCTCACAAACCCAGACAATCTGACTCAAATAAATCCTCCAACAAACTCTCTCACATCCAAACCTATCTTTCAAAATGAAAATCTTCAAGAAAGAACAAACACCAACCTCTACACTAATAGTAGTGAATCAGAGAACCAACCAATAACATATACTGCTACTAAACCAATCTCTCAAACCAATAATACTCGAGATCATTCATTAGATACATATTGTACTAATCCCTGAGAAACAATGCTAGGCCAAACTCTTTCTACAAAAGAAGACAATATGACCAAACCATCTAACGAGAGCAAGGAAAACCCAGGCGATGAAGAAAATACACTTAAAAAATTTCAAAACAATTCATCTATAACAACTCCCACCCAGCTTAAAACCAATGATGCATCATCATTCGGGCCAGCTAAGTCTAATAAACCTAAACAAAGTGATCCACAAACTGTCCTCAATTCGTCAACGCCTGCAGTAATCAACCATCCAGATGAAAAGACTTATCAAACACTCAACCCGAAAGTCAGCATAATTAATGTTTCACAACAGTTACAGCAAACCGAAAATGACTCAGATCTAAAATTTAAACCAAATTCTTATAACAATAAAAAAACACTTTCATCAAAAGTACAGGAAAAAGAAAACAACACTACTAAACTTAAAAAAAACCTCAAAAACCAACACAACAAATACCCAAAATACAAATAAGAAAATTAAAAGAAAATCAATTCGCTCAGATAAATCAAGCTCTGATGATGCCAGCTCCCATCCAATACATTATTCACCACCACCCGCTAGCAAACAAATCTCAGATATATCCAGCACAAAGCTTCACAAATCCATAGAAAAAAAGAGGAAAACCATGGATCCTATAACCATCGATACCATTGATCCATCTGACGAATCTCAGACAGATTACACTACTTTATCAGACACCGAAGACTTCATGGATGTGTTTCCTCAACCAACAAATATATCACCAATCCATCCACAAGTTCAATCACAAGACTCTGATTTCCAAACAACATCAGAACTCATTAACATGGAGATGCACCACATTGACTTGGTACACTTTGCTGAGGATGGTTTGGATTAATCTATCATGTTCTGCAAAATTGCTGGCATTAATATTTGCGGCATCAACTCAATTGATAGAGTTCTAGCTATTAAAAACTGGCTCTCGCTCTGCTCCCCTCATATACTTCTTATGGGTGAAACTAAATATCACCATAAGACTGATCATAAAATATTATCTCTTCTCTCAGCTCTTGGATTTACTAGATTTTCCATAGGCCATTCTGCTTCAGGTGGAGTCGGTATTCTTCTCAGCAAGTCAACACCACCAAACAGTTTTAGTATTCTATTCCTAGATGCCAATATTATTGTCATAGAAATAGACTATTGGGGTTATCCGATGATCATAGCTTATATATATACAGCCAAAGACACCTCTCAATATCTAAAAATAATCCATATCCTAAATGCCATCAACGCTAACAGAGCCTCTCCTACTATTCTTCTGGGAGACTTTAACACTACATACAATGACTTCAACAAGAGATTTTTGCTTCTAATAAATCGCAGATTAATGTGTGGAGAGGGTTTCTTCCCTCCTGAAGCCTACTCTTTCTATACTAAAACTAAAAAGTCCCTGATTGATTTGGTTTTCTACACCCCAGACCTCCATTTCAACCTTGATGCAGCCTTGGCCCCTGTTGCTTTCTCTGATCATATGGCTCTAATCTTACAACTTACACCTATTGCAATCCCTACACCCATTGATGGACCTGGTAAAACCATGCACATGATCACCCAATCAAATATGACCGAAGCGATAGTGTCTGAGGCATACATCCTTTCCCAGAAAATAAACATCCTTTCCCTGCCTGATCACCCAATCAAATATGACCAAAGCGATAGTGTCTGAGGCATACATCCTTTTCCAGAAAAAAAACATCCTTTCCCTGCCTGCTGAGGAGGGCTGGTTTTCCTTCATTGGAATACTTCAGTCCATATTAAATCACCACACCAGGAAAATCAAAGGACCTAATGGCCTTCTAAATGACCTAACAGACATTAATATACAACTTCAAGCATCACAGCAAAATTTCACAAATACAGAAAAAATTATCTTCCTTAAAAATCTCTACAAAATCAAGCAAAAGTCCCTTGCAGAATATATATCCATCAGAAGAGCCAAATGTTTCTTAGCACAACAACACTGCTGGACAAGAGACTATCTCAGATGGGCACTGGGATACAATAAAAAACAAATCACTCCCTTATCCATTAATACTAATGGAACCAATCTTACTGGCTTTCCAATGATGCAGCACATCAGCAAACAATTCTGCCATTTAATGCAAAAAGATGGAGCTCCTCCTATAAACAGCTGGTTAGATGCTGGTGACCCCGGTGAACATGGCATCACGGAAATCCAAATCAAAAAGAAGATAACATCTCTCCCTGACGGCGTTCATCCTGGCCTTCATGGCATCCCAAATTTCCTTCTCAAACACCTCAGTCAATTCACTGTGCCAATTATTAAAAAAATGATTGATCATCTAGCCTCCGGCAACAGAAACATAACAGATCTTTACCCAGTGGCACTCGTGCCTTTTATTAAAAAAGCAAAACCACTAAACGACATTAACAGTATCCGGCCAATTTCCATGACCCCATTGCTTATCAAGATAATTGAGTCAGTCATTAAAGATCAAATCCAAACTCAAATTCTTAGCCATATCTCGTCAAACCAATACGGAAAAAAGGGATCATCAACCTCGCATGCTATGTCCAATGTAACTGCACTGTTCAATTACATCAGAGGACATCGAAAATCAAAACCTATTGCTGTCCAGCTGGATGTTGTGGCAGCATTTGATTCAGTCCAGATAAACATCCTTCTGGATATTCTGTTGGAATGCGACATTCCAGCTGGGATTGTTCAGATGATCAGCAATCTGCTCAACAACAGAGAGATTTTTCTCTCTCTTGATGGCAAGATCACACCAGGTTTCAAGCCATACAAGTCGATCCCTCAAGGATCCCCGCTCAGTGCCCTTTTCTTCACAGCATACATCAACCCTCTTCTGATGGATATAGAAAAAAACCTCCCTGGAATTTTCCTTCCCTCTCTCAATAAAAGCTTCAATGTATTTGCATATATTGATGACATCATGGTTGTGCTTCCCACCATTAAATACCTTCCTCATCTCATGAACATATTAAACAGAAATACAGCGAAACTTGGCCTACAAATAAATTTTAACAAATCTTCCATCTGGAAGATAATGTCTGGTAAACAAATTAACTCTCCCTTTTCTGCAAAACCCCAAAGATACCTAGGTTTTCCAATCTACAAAACTCCAACTGCAATGGCAAGAGAGATTCAAGATGTCCATTCAACTGAAACCATCACCACTTCACTCTCTAGAGTATACCTTTCATTATATGGAAAGGTTGGCCTCCTCAACATGATCATAATGCCAAAAATCTCATATTATCTTCCATTCGTTAAAATGTCTAAACAATTTCAAAATAAAATTAACCGATTATGCACCAAACTTCTCTGGAGAGGAAGGACAGTTGCTATTAGCTTGCGAGGTATCCAATGACCACGCAGGTTCAATGGACTGTCATTCCACTCAATACAAGCAATCATTTTACAGAAAACCCACAACACTCTACATAATCTGATCCTCTCCTGCGGATACTCTAACATTATTAAAAAAATTACACCAACAGATCGTCCTCCACCCTCTTCCAGTTCATGGATAGCATCCCTAATACAACAACTACAACTTTATAACCCAATAATATCCTTTAACCTTAACCAAAAAATCACTTTATGGGAAGCATACAATATAATCAACTATAATCAACAACCCATTAAAACCAGCCTAAAAATAACCAACCAAAGACTCATTACACACTTCAAAAGATGGAGTCTGGAACCCAAATTCCTTGACTTCATCATTAAAATAAATCTTAATGCGCTACCCACGAATTGGTTTCTTTATCACCAAAGAGGTTTTACCAGCATTGACCCTATATGTGGTCTGTGTGCTCGTGAAGATGAAACCATAGACCATATTATACACCGGTGCTCAAGACTTAAAACTCTGAAAGATATAATTATAATCAATTCCAACATAAGACCTGATATGATTTTCTCACTCGAAAATGCCATTCATAATGGTTTTTTTTCAATAATAAGGCTTTCTACCTTTGTCCTTTATTCCATATGGATAGTGAGATGCAAAAGTCTCATGGAATTACCCCCGCCACAAATCATACCATTGTTCTATCAAACGCTCAAAAAAAATCAAAAAACGTGACCAGCTCCTTGCCTCCAGTAAAGTCTTTGCTGACACCTGGTCTTTAATTGCTCTTTCCTTTTCCTGATTATCAATTCCCACCTACCCAGCATTATAGAATAGTCATTTATAAAAGAAAATATTCATGTTTATATTAAAAATGCTAATATCATTAAACAAGTTCTTTGAATCTCTTCACTATACCTAACCACATAAGAGTATAACATTGTGCTCTCATAACATAATCTAGCCAGATGACATATAGAACATTATATAATCATATTATTGTACAATTTATTCATTTATTTATCCTTTATTAGTATGTAATCACTATTTATTGTTAATAAAATTTTTATTGAAATGACTATCTGTTTTTCATAAGTGGTCAATCTCACATTGTTGATACATAAATAGTTAAGAAATTTAATCCATGCAGTGTGTTCCTCTTTCTCTCTGTGTAATGTGGATCAAAGTTTGAATTCATCCTAGCATATATACGTATTTCCTTATGTTTCTTCTTAGAAGATGGCATTTTATAATTTTGTAATTATATATTATTATGTGTTCTTTAGAATAAAGTTATTTTGGATTAATACTATTTGTTAACAAATAATGCTTATGATTAAACATTATCCAAAACTATTATGAACTTGGCACACATTAGGTATATAATCAATATTGAGAACAAATGTCTATAATTGTCAATATCCCATTCAGCTTTCTTTGCTATCAAGTTGCCACATTCAAAATAATCAAGTTTATTTATAATTTAATTATTTTCTTAGTCATACTTTAATCATATTTTATTAAGAGTGAGAATAGTTAAAATTGAAATTTAAATGTTTTTCTTTTCTCCAGCTTCATATAATATATATATGTTAAAGAAATTTTTTTGTCTTAAAATGAATTTACATATTGTTTAATTACTTTTATTGTTAATTCTCAGCCTTAACAATTATTTTTATTATTATTTTAGTGATGAACATTTATCCTATTTTTTCACCATTGCTAAAATTATTTTTTAGAATCTTGATTTTCCTTTTAAAATAATCTACCAAATCATTATATGTGGAGATTGTTTTGCACAGATGAGTTTAAAAAATGCTACATTCATGCATTTTGCCATGCTCTTACGTATTTTCAATAAATCATCTAAGTGCACACACATTGATCATAAGCAATTATTGTTACATTGTGATAGATTGAATTCTATTCATTATTTCATATAAAACTATGCATGTTAATGCTATCAGATAGTGAAAGTAAGAACTTTCAATGTAAATTGGTTAAATATTCTGTTTTTATTTTTTAAAATGAGATTATTATCAATATATTATTGTGACTTTTTTGTTCAGATATACATGTGTGTTTATGTTTATAATTTTATTGTATTTTTTATATTTTAATTGCTTTTTTTTATATTTAAAATATTTGGTAAAATAAGGTCTTATTAATTTTAATTTTGTATAAAATTATGAATTTCAGTAGTTAGTTGTTCAGATCATCATGTGACATTCAAGCACTAGAAATGATAGGTTTGAATTTCAAGCCAAAAACCTTTAGTTCCTGATTCATTCACTCTATCCATTGCATTATTTGCTCAGTAATTACTTAAAAATGTAACTACTGTAAAATTATTTTTCTTTTATACAATTTTGACATTATACGTTCTCTAAATTTAACCTTGCAATGAATATTTTTTTATATTTTAAATGAGGTGTTCAGTTTATTTATTGCTTATTAGATTCCTTTGAATATATGAAAATTCACTTTTTTCCAAATCACTTTTTCCTAGTTGGGAACTATTACTTCTTCCTGGAAAGTAATTCTTACTTTTTATGTATAGTAATCACTGGTTTTTTTAAAATTAAATTTGTTGAATTAATTTTTTTGCCTCTAGAATTAATCATCTAATTTGACTTACTCTTTCTCATTATCTTAACAGTTTTCTTTTTTGCATAGTATTGCTTAATATTGCAAGTAACTTTTTTTGGGTTACTGCTCGATTATGGAATCCTTAACCTGGTATCTTTCCCCCTTTGTTTATAACATTATACTTTTTTACAAAAATAATATGATAAAACATCTTCCAATGGGCTAATACCATATTTTATTTATTTTCCTACAATTATTTTTAAAATAATAAGTAGAAAATATTATTATATTGAAGAGTTGGCAAGGTAAAATAACTATCAATGTATTAGGAATATGTCACAGTGATTTATTACCCAATCTGCATTTGAGCAGAAAATTTTTATATGCTAATAAAGAGCTTAAAGTGAATTGATAAAGTGTTATAATGTATAGGAATCATACAACATGATTATCATTGATAGTTATATCTTGTCACTCTCATGACTATTAATAGACTTACACCATTAAACATCACATGAACATTATTTTTTATGCTTACCCAAACTGTTTTCATGGAGGTTAAACTCTATACAGTAGTGCCACTTAGTGCAAGCCATAGTAATCAATGGATGCAGGAAGGTTTGTGCATAAAATCCCTATCTAGTTTCTATTTATCCAATATCTCCAGATTAGTTTCTAGCTTGTGGCTTTCCTCAGGGAGGAGCCTTTGATCTGAGAGCACTGCACCTAATATTAGGATTTAATGCAACTCTCCAGCAGCCACCTTTTTACCTTATTAGCTAACTATAAAGCTTTGAATCCAAAATGAAAACACAATAATGTTTTCAATTGTTCTTTCAGATCCAAGGCTTTTCAATGATGAAAGCCACAAGTTAGAAACTTGTTGAGGGTATTGGATGTGATGAATAGGTACTAGATAGTGATTTTATGCACAAATCTTACTGCATCTTTTGATTACTCTGGCTTATATTGAGTGGTGTAACTCCTTGGAAGGGTTTGCCTCTGTATTAATAGAGTTAATTGTCAAATTTATTGACACAAAATTGAAAATTTATCATCCATTATATAATTCTGCAATTATGAATTTGCATTTCCTATACACAAAAATTTGTGTTTATTTATTTAATCTATCTTTTTGTCAAAATAAGCTGTTCTTATCTTCATGTTAGTAAAACATATTATTAAATCTTTGTAGAAAATTCACTGCTATTATTTAATCAAAGTTTATAACAAAATAATATTCTTCCATGGAATTCATTTCTGAAGATTGTACATAAAAATATTGTCAGATATATTATTCAAATTACATAAGCAATTTAACTATATAACCATCATATGTGAGCATTTTTTTCATTTCTTTAAAATTATATCATGGAAATGAAACATAATAATCTTCCAAAGATATGAGATATATGTAATTGTGGCTAAACAGCATTGTTTTGATACTAGTTACAAGTTCCCTCAAAGGATGATTATGCTTAGTTTTTAAAGCTTTTTCCATAATAAAAATGACATGCTATACAAACTATGTGTAAATCTTGGAAATAGTTGCTGCCTTTGAAATTAAATTTATCTAATCAAACAGTATGAAATAAAAGTTCTTTATCAGATCAAATAGTATAGGATAAAGATCAGGACTTAATGTTTAATAAGACCATTAATATATTTCTTTATCTGAAATCCAAATTGGAGAATAATTTTAATGACACCCATTAGTAATAAGTCATTGAATTTTTCAAAATAGTATAAAGTTTTTTTTTTACAAGTAAAAATTTAGATTTCATTGAATATGCTCTAAATATATATTTAAACACAGAATGCACACATTAGTACTACTTATAGATTTCCCATTACAGCCTTGCTGGTGTGTTTTCCATTTGTTAATCTGTTTTAAAGATGTGAAGTGATTCCCAGGCTTACCTTTGCTTTGCTGCAATGAACCAATGTGCAGTACTTGCCGATCATTATTATGAAAGAGAAGCCAAGAAAGACTTGTTGAAATATTATGTATTGTGTCTTCCATTCAAACTTAATTTTTAAAATTTCAAGCAAAGTATATTTATTAATATAACTAATAATATAAATTTTAGTCATAATAAAAAATGACTGTTTAATACTCTTTCAAAAATATATCTATCATAAGAGATAATAATTAAAAAAGCATCAGATAACAAGATCATCATAAGATTGCACTGTAATAAAAGCACCATTTTAATAATTGTTCCTGTAAATATTTGATGAATGGTTATTTTGATATGCAAATACGATTAATCTGATTTTGTTACTATTACCAACTCATTTTGCTCCTTATTATTGGTTATTTTATGTGCATATTATTTTCTTGACCAAATAGTAGGTTGGGGTAATTATGCAGTAGTATATTATGATCAACTGCAGAAAGGAGTTTGCTATTAACTGAAAGGAGACCCTTTGATTCCTCTTGGAGGCCTTAAAGGAACTGAGCAGGGCAAATTCCTAATGTCCACTCCATACGTTCTTGTCATTGCAGCTGTTATTACTATGTGATTATTCATATAGTATACGAACATGGATGGGCTGCTCACCAACACGTATTAGCCAGCGTAGTGAGTTTATTGGCTTTTTACCTCTGAGTTTAAGATCAAGAAATACCATGGTCTTTCTTCTCAGTGCCTGATAAGGCAGAATGAATGTTTGTGTAAACGATAAATATGTGATTATTCATATAGTATACGAACATGGATGGGCTGCTCACCAACACGTATTAGCCAGTGTAGTGAGTTTATTGGCTTTTTACCTCTGAGTTTAAGATCAAGAAATACCATGGTCTTTCTTCTCAGTGCCTGATAAGGCAGAATGAATGTTTGTGTAAACGATAAATATTTTTCCAATACAAATATACAATTATGACAGACAAAAATAAAGCATGGCCCTTATTCCCAGGAGGCTGTAAAGTCATCAACCAAGGCAGCGGTTGGTGGCCGAAGGCGGAGGGTGCTAAGAATCCCCTGATTGTGGACCCAGGCTGCCATTTGATGACAACTTTTTATTTAGGTACTTACAACAGTAGATCACTTTCAAGTGAAGGAAGATTGCAAGAATTAGAAGAAGAACTGTCTTATATTAAATGGGACATTATTGGACTTTGTGAAGTTAGAAGAAAAGGTGAAGAAACAATTGATTTAAAAAGTGGACATATACTCTATTATAAAGGCACACATATTGGAAATACAAGTGGAGTAGGATTCATTATAAATAAAAAGTGGAAGAACAATATTGTGGAGATTGATGGTGTATCGGACAGAGTGGCAAGATTAGTTATACAACTTAATAGCAGATACCAAATGCAGATAATTCAGGTTTATGCCCCAACAAGTTCTCATAGTGATGAAGTAGTAGAAGATTTTTATATGGATGTACAAAAGGCTTTTGATCAGAGTAAACAACATTTTAAAATTGTTATGGGAGACTTTAATGCTAGAATAGGTAGACAAATGAAAGATGAAATTGCTGTAGGTAATTTTGGTTATGGTAATAGAAATGAGAGAGGACATAGACTTGTGGAGTTTGCAGAAAAAGAAAAACTTTATATTATGAATTCATTTTTTGAGAAAAATGTTAAAAGGAAATGGACATGGAAACATCCAAATGAAGGTACAGCAGAATTGGATTATATTTTGACTAACAGAAAATACATATTTCAAGATTGTAATGTTCTTAATAAATTTAACACAGGAAGTGATCATCGATTAGTAAGGTGTAGGTTATGTGTTAATGTAAAACTAGAGGACAAAAATTATTAAGAAAAACAATATTTACAGTTGATATTCCTAATCTTCAGAAACATTCTAATGAATTTAAATTAGAACTTACAAATAGATTTCAAGTGTTAGGAGATTTTGAACATGATTTAGATTTGAATGAAATTAATATGAAAATAACTGATACACTTTTAAAAATTGCAACAAAGATAGCTGATAGAAAAAAGCAGCAATTGACTAATAAAATTTCTACTGAGACTAGAGAATTTATGAAGAAAAGAAGGAATATGAAGATATACAAAAATGATGTATTAAAAAGAATTGAATATCTCGAATTTTGTAAAATGGTACGGAAAAGAGTTGAAAATGATATAAGAAAGTATAACTGTGAAATAGCAAGGAAAGCTGTAGAAGAAAGTAAAAGTCTCAAGAATGTTAAACAACATTTTGGTATTGGTAGGAAATTTATATCTGCAATAAGAAAAAAAGATGGAATTACTACTAAAAAGAGAGATGACATCATGAAATTGGTAGAAGATTTTTATCAAGAATTATATAGTAATAAAGAACAAGTATCTCCTATATCTATTACATCTTCCGAATTGCCCAGAATTTTAAATGAAGAAGTGAGACATGCAATTAAATGTATGAAGAAAGGAAAGGCTCCAGGAAATGATGGAATTATAATTGATATATTAAAAGAAGCAGGTGAAGAAATAGAAACAATTTTAGCAAAGTTATATACCAAATGTCTAAATGATAATGATGTACCGGAAGATTGGAAGAATGCAGTAATAATATTAATATTTAAAAAAGGTGGTAAAGAAGATATTAGAAATTACAGACCTATCAGCCTTTTATCAGTTTTATATAAAATTTTTACCAAGATAATTACAACTCGTCTACAGAGAACTTTAGATTTCCACCAACCAAGAGAACAAGCTGGATTTAAAAGTGGTTTCAGTACAATAGATCATATCCAGGTATTGAGCGAAGTCATAGAAAGGACAAATGAATATGAGTTGTCATTATGTTTTGGATTTGTAGATTATGAAAAGGCATTCGATTCTATACACATTTCTTCAGTGATTAAAGCATTAGATCATCAAGGTATAAATCCAGGATATTGTCATATTTTAAAGAATATTTATAAAAATGCAACAGCAACAATTAGATTACATAATGATACTGGAAAAATCAACATTGAGAGAGGGGTAAGACAAGGTGACTCCATATCTCCAAAACTTTTTACAGCAGTGCTGCAAGAAGTATTTTGTAGATTAAAATGGGAAACTAAAGGAGTGAAAGTAAATGGAGAATATTTAAGTCATTTAGATTTCGCAGATGATGTAGTTGTTTTTGCAAATAATGCTTCAGAGCTGCAGGAAATGTTACAGGAGTTAGCAGATGAAAGTAGAAAAGTAGGACTAAAGATAAATGTTAAAAAGACTAAAGTAATGTTTAATCGATTTGCTCAAAATATGAAAATAAAGATTAATTATGAAGAATTAGAAGAAGTTAACAGTTACAAATACCTTGGTCAGATTATTAATACAGATGGAAACATAATGGAGGAAATTAATCATAGAATTAAACTTGGTTGGAGTGCTTTTGGTAGAAATAACTTGATACTAAAAGGAAATATGCCTATGTGTTTGAAAAGAATGTTTTTTAACAAATGTATTTTACCAGTTCTGACTTATGGATCTGAGACTTGGACACTTAATAGAAGAGCAATACAGAGACTTCAGACCACTCAAAGGAGTATGGAGAGATGTATGTTGGGAGTAACAAGAAGAGATCGAAAACGCAATGTATGGGTAAGACAACAAACAGGTGTTACTGACCTTATTGAAAAAATTAAAAGATTGAAATGGAGTTGGGCTGGACATATTGTTAGAAGAGATGATAATAGATGGACAATTGAAATTTTAAACTGGATTCCAAGAGATTGTAAAAGACCCAGAAAGAGACCACATGTGAGATGGATGGATGAAATAAGAAAATGTGCAGGGGTGTTGTGGAGAAGAGAAGCTAAAGATCGGAGAAGATGGATTAAACTTGGAGAGACCTTCATCCTGCAGTGGATTGATAATGGTTGATGATGATGATGATGATGATATTATGATCATAATCAATGGTAGTTTGCCAATCATCTAATATTATATAATTTATTCTAGCAACTCACATTAGAAAATAATTTTCTCACATTATTAGTATGTAATAATTAAGCTTATTTGTTGATGAATATAAGAAAATATAGAGCATTCTTTGAATACTAAACTATACTATATGGTGAAAATCTTTCCAGCATCACTTCACACATACAAAACAAAAAAAAACCCGTAAAAAATAAGGCAGGATTTATAATCTAGTCAAATATCAAATAGTGAAGTTTACATTTTTCTTTATATTTTACCTCCTAAATATGAATAATAAATACCCTGTTATGGACCCATACCAAGATTTACTCTAGGTGGATGTAGAAAGCCCTACTGTTAAAGTATTAATCATTAAGCAATTAATATTTTGCAATTTTATATATATAAAATATTTTGTTAATGTACACGCACACACATCTTTTGTTTATACTGTATAATGATTTTTAAAATGTACGTGCAAACTCGCTTCATAATGTTGTTTACGAAATTCACTCTTAAATATAAAAACAACAAAATTTTCTCATTTGGTTGACCAGATTAATTATAGTTTTTTTTTTTTAATTTATTTTTGCGTTTTGTTGGATTATTCAATGATATCACACCTGCCTTTCTTAAACTGACAGAGTTCCAGACACTTCCAAGCTGGTCCACCTACTCATACATGAAGTTATTTTCCCATACAATATAAAGCAGAGTGCAGAGGCGAATCTGAACTTAATAATTAATTCAGTGGGAAGGAACAAACATTTACGTTTGTATCTCGAGTGCTATCATTTGCCAGCTGATTTTGCAAAGGTCTTTCAACTTTGGGATTATAAACAGAGGGGGAAAATTTGCATTAATATTCTGGTAACGTTAAGATTTGTTTACTTTTGTTCTTCGAAAAAAAATAATTTGCCTTCCACTCACATATATATAAAGAGAGAGATAAGAGAACAATGAAATATTTGTTTTAGATCTGAGTATGAAAGGTAGTAAAAAAGAAGTACGTAGAGAAATAAATTATAAATATTAGAGAAACGGAAGCTAAACATTTACATATAAATGAGCAATAGGAATTTATGCATAAAGTAGATTGGAGAGATTGCTGATTATATACGTATATATAGCTCAAAACCTAAGATAGAGCAATAGTAGTGTATGAGCTTTCCATTCCCCTCCCTAAGATTTGAGTTTGAATCTAGGCTAGATAAACTTGGAAAAATTTAAGATTCTTATCGTAATAAATTAGAATCTAATCATTAAACAAATCGAGATAATCTTTGCTCAGTAAATGATTATCTAGTTATTAGTAGTTTATAGGCACCTACTCATACTATCCATTAATTAGTAAACCTAGTTCCTTAATGAGAGAGTTTCTCTTTTGCCCACATCCACATAAATTTCCAATATAAATGCTATAGTAATTTTTGTTAAAGGTTATAGAAAGCAAGATATGCTATCACAATAATAAATTTTTTTTATTGTTGCTAATTTTGTACTTCCTTTTTGGAAATCCTAAAATAATTTTCAGCATATTATTTAATACAATATATGCTCATATATATATATGAAAACTATAATACTAAGTTTTACCATTGAAGTTAAATTCATGACAGTCTATTTTCATGATTTTAAGCCATTCCTCGAGTAAACTGCAAAAGAAGCTGACAAAGTTTGAATTCTATCAATACTTGTATAAACATCATCAATTAACCTAAGATACTGAATATAATAATGTACTAATCATTCTAAAACAGATTCTTCTGATCATCCAAAATGCACCCTATGATAAAATAGCTATAGCAGATTATCATAAAACAATTTAGGTAATGCATATTACTTTATATTGACTTAATGTTGGAGATTTTTACATATGTGTTTAATCTTAGCTTTTTAATAAAGTAATAAATGTGGTTTTAATTTCTCCTTATTTGTAATAATAAAAATACTTAATTGTAAATTATTAGAGAAAAAATATATAGTTAATAATAAATTTGGCTGAACGTTTTCGAGGAACTGTGCCTCATACTCATAGCCTTCGTGAAAATGTACTTAATATATGTAAATGAGAATATTCAAATGAGTTACTGTTACGTAGCCCATTTTTTCGAGATGTCGAAGTACGTGTCTCTTCTGTTGATTGCATGGATGTCTCTGTTAATGTAGAATGCCTCTTTTATTTTCCTCCTGTAGTCATTTGGTTCTGAGCATACTAAACAATCAGGGCACAATTTCATCCCCGCTAACCCCGTTATTTTATGCTCAGAACCAAACGACTACAGGAGGAAAATAAAAGAGGCATTCTACATTAACAGAGACATCCATGCAATCAACAGAAGAGACACGTGCTTCGACATCTCAAAAAAATGGGCTACGTAACAGTAACTCATTTGAATATTCTCATTTACATATATTAAGTATATTTTCACGAAGGCTATGAGTATGAGGCACGGTTCCTCGAAAACGTTCAGCCAAATTTATTATTAACTATATATTTTTTCTCTAATAATTTACAATAAAGTAATAAAAAACTATTTGTAAAAATAATCTGCTATTATATTTCAAATATCTGACCTTAGAAATTAATAGAGAAAAGGTACTAATGGCTACTATGATGCTTTTTTACAAATTAGATACCTTCGGACAAAGTGAATTCTATATAGTCTTCAAATATTAACACTATTGTTATGCATATTGCACAATATCTATATAATTTAGCAGACATTTTTTATATCAGTCTTTTTACTATAAATACAGAAATGATTACTATTATCTTTTATTTAACCTTAGACTTAAACTCAATTTAATAAAGTTCAAATATATTTATAATATGATTTACTTCAGTCATTTAGTCCTGGAACTAGTAATAATAATAAACAGCATCCCAAAAATGTCTCATAGCTACTCTAATTCCAAAAAAAAAAAAAAAAAAAGCAAAAAAAAAAAAAATGAAAAGAGTGAGAGAAAGAGGGAAACTACTTTAAAAAATAGTTTAGCAGTCTTTATGCAAACCAATATATGAATCACATATTATCTAGATATAGAACATGCAGATAGATTTTTTTCTGATTATAATGTCTTTCAATTTTTTTTAGCATAAAACTTCTTTCTGAAATACATCAATACCATATCTTATTATCACTATGCAATGTATTCGGTTCTCAGCCACATCTTCTTAATGGTAACAATTAATGTTGCACTTTCTTAGAATGTCTTTGAGGTAATCATTATAACATAAATAGGGGTTATCTCACTCATGAAAACAATGCTTAAGTTTATCATAAATTCTTTCTTGGAAAGCTTTGCATTATTCATTAATTTTAAATGTCCTATCTAATAAAGGTATGATTTTACAATAGTGGACTATACTATCACATTCAGCAGATTGAAGAACATATTGATTGAATTTTTTATATTGTATTTGCATTTTTAAAGTTTTATAGAGCATTCTTAAAAAAAAATTTGTTAATGCCTTTACATTGCATCAGTATGGTGTCCCAGTTTCAGTTTAATATAATAAATTAGATAAAATAACTTTATATACAGCTAGTGTGCTTTAGTAATTGTTATTTCTCTGTGATGAAATACTCTTTTAACTTATTAAAAGTTGCAACAATATATTGGAATCTGTGTTTGACCTCAACATTTAAGTCCACCTTTCTAATTACAAACTACAAATATATTTAAAGAGGCTTATGTTTTTAAGTTGATAACTATCCAAGTTAAAAGCTGCTGACTTTATTTCCTTACTGACTTGTTTAACATTAATTAATAACCCAAACTCCTTATATGCTGTATTTAAACATTAAGTACATTTTGTTAATTGTTTTTGAACTGAAAAAAAATAACAGAATTATCTGCATAGTATAAATCTAGAATCCAAAAGAAGTTATTGTTTTTGCTTTTAATTGGTTCAAGTTAAAATTCCACTGTCAAATCTGCATCATACCTTAACCCCTGTTTGATTTAGAAATCTGTAAACAATTACAAAGACCTCTGTCATTAAAATTGAAAACATTGTTGAATCAATATTGATTAATATTAGTATTCATTTCAAATGCATCAGATTTTCCACCTGTAGTAATAACACATCTTTACATTCCATCATTTTGATGGACAAGCAATGAATTTCAAACTATGTGATAGATCTATCCTATTAACTGAATCAAATATCTTGACAAAATCAATAAAAGTAATATATAAAATATTCGTTTTTCCTAATACTTTTCTTGCATTTTTCTGACAACAAAAATCATATCTATATTGCTTCTCGATTCTCTAAACCACACTAAGTCTCTGGTAAGCATTTATCTATGATTGAAAACAACTTATTCAACAAAATCCTTGAAAATACTTTTGCTGTAGTGTAATATTCCATGATAATTACCACAATCTTGTCTAATCTCTTTGTTTTTAAAAATTTGAACAATAAAAGCATTCTTACAACAGCTACAGTGCAATATAGTAATGTAAATGCTACAACTGATATCTCATATTGCTCTTGAGAAAAGTACTTGTTTTATATAATTATCATTATAAATTCATTTTTTTCATCATAAGAATTTTTTACAATGATAATTAAAATCTTTGTATAAAAAAATATAACCACAAAATTGCAAAAATGGAAAAATAAAATTACTATTGTTTGGAATAGCTTTTAACTGGAACCAATTGATTGCTTTCTTATGATCAGTTATTATAATGAAACAAATTCGGTTTTTATTATTGGAGCACTAGTTACAATAGGTCTTATAATATTTGTTTAAACAATTTTTTTTAAAATTATAATTTTCAAAAGATCATAAGCTGAACTTAAAAAAAGATATAAAATGTATACTATGGGAGATAAATTCAAACTAATTTGATTTTTGAAAAATAGAGACTTAGCTAGGAAGATACTGAGAAAGACACCTGTTCCATTAAAAAAAATGAAATTAAGGCATTTGAAAATTTATACTAATGACAGATATTGGATGTAGCTATTGCAAATTAAGAGAAGGTGGCACAACTTCATGGACCATATATTCGTAAAAAATTTCCAATATTTTAAAAATATCATATCACCACTATATTTAAAACTTCTCCAGGTATTTGATCAGGATTTGCAGCTTTTCCATTTTTAAGATTACAAAGAGCTGTTTTGACTTTGCTAAACTAGATATCTTTGTCCAAACATAAATGAGTACATCAAATGGATTTATTCTTAAAAGTCATCACCTCAATTTTCATATATTATTTAAAAGATGAGAAAAATATACCTTATACTTGTTTAAAATATCATTGTCATAATATAAGAGAATGCCTTTATTTGATTTAATAGGATTGTGTTTCTCAAGTACATACATCTGTTGCTTTCAATGCATCAAAAATGACTACATCCAACAAATGTCTATATCTTCATTGCTGTTTTAATTATCCAATCATTTTTAAGTCTTCAGTCATTGAATTTCTGTCTTCGAATATCTATATTTATCATCAAGTTTCACATTTATTATTCTGTCAAGCAAAAAATGCAATTTGTATCATTTTATTTCAAATGATTAATAATACAAATGTTATCAGAAAACTATTCATGATTCAAGAATTGATTTACTTGTATCTTATAACACAATCCTTAAGAAAATTCCATCCTCTGAAATATGACAGTTCTGAAAATCAAATGTGTTTAATAGTTATTGAAATTTAGTATGTACAATAGATTTTTCTAAAGGGTGAACATCAATTTTGTTGTGAATATAATCAGAATATCTCATTTTCAATGCAACAGTCATGCACTAATCTATGATGTTTTCAACAATATGTGCTTGTAAGTGATCACGTAATGGAATTTATTTTGCATTATGAGCCCTAACTATAATATAATTATTAAATGCAGTTGTTTTTTGTATATATGTATTTTTGTTTTCTTATAATGGTTTTTCTATCTAAACAAAATATTTGTGATAATCAATCCATGTGTTATATAAAAATTCAATAGTAAATTACCATTATGTTCAAAAACTTTTAACCATAATCTACTATTTCTATTATGCATTAAAGTCTCCAAGAATTAAAAAGAAAGGATCTTTTAATGGTATTGCTATAATATTGCTTTTCAACTTTTTTGAAATTCTCTGAATCTAAAGTTTGAGCATGGGAACTAATAAAATAAATACTAGTACCACTGAACAAGATAAGTTTAACACCATTAATCTTTCATTGATATAATGACAAATTTCCAGCAATAAAAAATGCCAAATTAGATTTTAAAGCAAATCCAACATCATGCATTCTTCTTCTACTGTCTGACTTGCCTTTCCAAAAAAACAACAGCCTTGTATCTGTTTTATTAAACTTCCTTCTTTTGTGTGATTAGTTTCACTAATAGCAGCTATATTGACACCATAAAACTTGACAGTTCCATAACCAAAAATGCAGTTCTCTATTCTGGTTTAGAAGAGGCTAAATCAAATAAAGTTTCACATTCCATGTACTTATATTAAAAAAAATTCGCTTTATAATATTTATTTTTTGTACTACCACCAGCTTCTGCTTTATCTCTAGCAGTATTTGTATTGTTATTACTTCAACTGCTATATAAAGTAATTTGAGGCAGACCATGTTGAGACCACATTTTTTATGCCTTTTCACTTTCATGGAAGCCAGGAAGATTCCTAAATAGAGCTGTCTAAATATATAATCATTTCCAGCTAAACTCCTGACTCAGTCAAATCTAGTTACAAACTCATACATTAGTGATTGTATAAAAATTACAACTAAGGACTGCTAACCCATAAATTTGTCACTATCTAGGCTTTTTTAATTTTTAAGATCTTACAGTAAAATACAAAACAAAAAGAATAATGGAATCAGAAATCTGTGAATTTAGTTAATGAATGGAAATGTTTTTGCACAAATTCACAATCTTATTGTCACAGTTAATACAAAGAGTTAATTGATGATATGAGAGACTCATGATAACGAGGTTCTACAATAATTTAAGTCACTGAAGGAGGAAAAAAGACAGAAAAAACTGTTTGCATCAAAAACAGTAGTATCCTTTAAGACAGCAGAAGCTCTTGGTCAGGTACTGTCAATTTTTTATTTACAGTTGGTCTTTATATTTTAATGTCATTCCACTATCCATCACCTAAGAAGCTCATAATCTTTAGCTACTATTTTCAGTTTAGCACAGTCCTGAAAGCATCTGAATTCATGCACAACTTATCAGCCAAAGTGAAATATAACCTATCTCTGAGTATTTACATTGTTTTTTTTTTCAGTATAACTTTTATTATGACACTGAATATCAGAACTTTGCCCCATTTAATTCAGTTTTTTGCCACAACAGTGTGAATCATTATTTTTGACTTTCCCAGATCTTCAGGATATCAACATTCAATTTTTTCTTCATCTAGCTAATGACTACCATTCTTCTCCAATACATCTCAAATGCTTCTAATATTCTAATATTGGTGTATAAAAATAGCAATATTTTAGTATAATAGATAGCCATATTTAGAGAGATTTCAAATGTCAGTAAATATTGTTTTAAAGGCACATTTCACCATACCAATTTTTCTATGTAACCCATGTGTGAAATGCATACTCCTTCTAGTCTGCTGATCATGGTATTTAATATGTTCACCTATTCCTCCATCTCATTTTCTATCTTAATAATGGTATCATGATATCACAATTATTTTAGTCTTTTCTATATTTATATGCATATCAAATTGATAAGCAGCTTTTTTTTCATCATTATTAACACCCATACACATATTTAATTGATCAAAGGATCTCATATAATTAATAACTATCTCTTACATTTCAAGTATAAGACTATGCAGATATTTAAAAAAAAACAACGTGCCAATGGCTCCAAAGATGTACTTCAATTAACGATTTTTCAGTTAGATAAGCCCTGTATATTGCTTTGTATTTATTGTTGAATATTTACAGAAATAATTATGTACATATATATTTTACCAAATATTTATTCACAACAATCACCATATAACAAATACGTGCATATATATATATGTAAAATAAACACGCAAATTTATTTAGCTGTTCCTTTTTAAAAATTAATGAAAAAAAAAGATATTTATTATTTCAGCATGATTTGTTAGAATAATATATTTTTATTTCTAATAATTGTTATTTTTTAAAGAGAATTAAAAATGTTTCTATATATTTAGAAGAAAACAATTGGGTAATTATATCTAAGATAGTAATGCAATGAAACTTTATAAACCTGTTGTTTTCTATAGCCCAATTTTAATAATGATATTTTGAGAATGCATTAAAAATAATATAGAATTACAATACTTATATTTTTTTTTATTCTAGACATGTTAATGTTTTTCCTTCTTTAATTAAATATAATTATGTACGTTGAGTCTGTAATAAAGGTTTTTGAATATCTTTGGTTACTATGGTTACCACTTCCAAGTTTGGCTAGTCAAACTTGGATTGTGGAAAACTAAAAGTTTTGTGAATTTTCAGCCTATTACATTAGAATGCCCAAAAGACACAATTATTTAATTAACTTCATCGGCAAGAAGATGAAATAAGTTATAAATCGTTTTCTTAGGGGTTTTTTTTTTTTTGCAATATAGAAATTATTTTTTATAAATTATATTGATGTGAACATTTTAAGTCACCGTATGCTCACATAAAACAAAATACTTGTTTTATATAAATCTGTAGATTATATAATATTCTAGGAACTTTTCGAAAGTAATGTTTTAAAAGTAAGAAATTTATATAACTTTTTTTTACTTAAAAAAAAAAATTTAATTAATTTGTTTGAAATATTTTGAACATTTGTTTTCTTTCTCTGACTTTGCAAAATGAGAGAAAAAAAGTTGTTTTTTCATATGGTTAAAAAAAAAAAAAAATATTTGATAATAAAATAGGACAATTAGATAATTTGTTCAATAAAAAAAAATGTCTAGTTTTTTTGTTGCATGCATTACAAATGTTCTTTAATATATGTGTGGGTTTATTCCAATATATATATATGCATTTTGAAAAGTATAAATCAGTATTTCATAAAGATCATTATTACTTTCTATATAAATAAAAATAATAAAAGCAATTTCTTTGAAGACTTCATGACATTTTAATTATCAAGAAGCTATTTAAGAAAATTAATTAGCAATTTGGGGAGATAATTAATTAGTTTAACTACTTCCATTCAGTTTGCTAAACTAAGTTTTTTAAAATAATTTGGGTATAATTTTAAAATGTTTCTTTTAGGTAATCCATCAAAACCTTTATGTCACTTGTTAAAATAAGCACTCAAATTATAAAATTATTATAGATACAAATTATGAATAACCTGAGATAGCTGGATCTGTTCTGTTAATGTGCTCCAGGAAAGGTTTGTGTTTTAAATTCTGTAACAAACTTTCTTCTGGATAAAATAATTTATTATTATTTATGGGTTGACTGCATTAGGCTTTTTTGTCTTAGAATTTTACATTTCTATAGTCATTCTTACACATTAAAGATCTAAGATATCTAAAAATTCAAAGATTTATTGTTTTTTAAATGATTTTTTTTTATGATTTTGATATGAATTTACTTAATATTATTGACTAACCTTGGTGTAAATAGATATGTCATAATAAGCTTCATGGTCTGGACTTAACATAATGTCTTTTTTTTTTTAATAATTAAAAATCTTGCATTCTATACTTTGGTCTCCCCATGCTATAAACATTTATACAAAGATTTAGTGATCATTTTTAATTTGCATTCCTTATTTCAATTAACAATCAACTATTAACTATAATGATTTAAAATATATATATTTTAAAAACAACTGCCATTTTTTTTAACAGTGGCCATTGTAAGTTATAGTGATCATTGGCAGCTAACATAAAAAATTTTTACACCATAAAAGCACAATACAAAGTTTATTCATTATGTACAATAATTGTATTTTGATTATACATTTAAAATATGATACTGTACTTATCTAATTTTCATCCAGTATTCTTGACAATTTATATATTAATTTATAAAACATCCAAAAAATAAATTACAACTTTCATTATAAGTGGCATATATATATATATGTTTCATTCACTACAATAAATAATGAAAAACATACTTTGATCATATATAATAATAATGTGCATTAATAATAATTTTAAAATATGTATATAACCCAATTTTTTTTCACTCTAATCAGTTTTTGCTTAAATTTTTTTATAAACACTAATTCCACCCATTGCGAAAATGTTAATCATAAATCAATTATTTTCACTAAAAAAAAAAAAACCCAAGGAAAATTAACAAACTTTATATGAAAATATTTGAAAACCAGGCTCTTCACAAACCTGGAGATTTAATTGTAAATATAGGGGATTTGAACTCAGACATTCAAGCACCAACTATCCACACTATCTTATACAACTGATACACATGACCACACACATGTAGAAAAGATAAATAATCACCAATATATGTATTTCATGCTAAACCAGCACTCATCACTTGGTCCATGTTATCATCTCCCACACACATATATAATCAGTGCTCAGTTTATATTAAGATAGCAATAATGTTGGCATCAGCATGTGATCTGGGCTTTCCATTTTCAATGATATGGATGGCTGAAAAGTTGGAGATTGGAGTATATTGAAGTCTGTCCATTAAAGTGTGAAGATTTGCTATCTTAATATAAACTGAGCACTGATTATATATATATGTGTGGGAGATGGTAATCAGGACCAACTGATGAGTGCTGGTTTAGCATGAAATACATATATTGGTGATTATTTATCTTTTCTACATGTGTGTGGTCATTCATGTGTATCAGTTGTATGAGATAGTGTGTATAGTTGGTGGGTGCTTGAAAGTCTGAGTTCAAATCCCTATATTTATTAAACTTTATATGATTAAATAATAATAAATATAACATGAAAATATCAATTACTCATTTAATTTTCATTCTGTGTCTTCATGATTTGTTTCAGTCATATCCAAGATAATGGCAGCTTTCATCAAGAATATGAAAAAATATTGGCAAAAAAGGAAAATCATATAAATTTCATTCAGTACAAACTTTGATCATATATAACAATGAAATGTATTAATAATAAATTTTAAAATATGTATATTACCTCAAAAACAATTTTTATTTAACTACTTTCTAACTACTGCTTTTGTATTAAGAGAAATTTTAATTCTCTTAGGCAAAAATATATCATTCTATATTAAAACAATATTGACAGAAAAAAATTACATTATTAGATCCTTAACAATCAATTGTATATTATATTTCTTAAACTAATTTCTATTTAATTGTGACTATATGTATATAAAATCATAAATGATTGCTTAAAAAAAATTCAAAATTTTATTGATTTAGATAATTACAAAAATAAAAAAAAATTTGATAACAGAAAAAAAATAAAATTTAATTTCTACATTTTATTAACTTAATTTTTTTTCTAAATGCTTCATTTTAATTTAATGCGTTATGATTCAGGAAATATCATTTTCAGGCTAAGCAAGATTCAAATTGTGAATTGAGAAATTATCATTTTTTAAAATAAAAAATATAGTGATTGAAGTGTTTTATTATACAATATATTTACGTGGATGTTAGTGCTTTTTTAAAATATTAATAATGTTTTGTACAGTGTTTATTCATTAATTATGCCTTTTTTCAATTTTAAGCTTTATTTTTTTAATTTGACTTTTTGTGGTTTTTATACATTTTGAATTTAAGGTAATGAATTAAATTTATTGCTATAGGAAATTTTTGTAATTGCTTATTTCTTCCATAGGATTTTTGATTTATAAGGCATTTTAGGAAATCAATTGAGCACACTAGTTTTTGCTAAAAACTGCATCTTCTTTTGCTCATGAACACTCGTCTCATCAACCATCTACATTTTTTTCCATTTCTAATAATAATATAATCAATCATATTGATTGTCAGTTACCTTGCTCAGAAAGTCTTCCAGTATATTAAAAAATTTCCAAGGTATACCCTGATTTAAATTACAAGTTATGATGAAGATAGGCAAATTTACTAATAATTATTTCATGTGATCTTTCTCTCTAATAAAATTGTTAACTCGGATGAAACATTCACTGATATATATGGAAAAGCACAACTATTGTTATTTAAATTTATTTGGAACTGATCAAATCAACATATTTTTCATTATTGTCTTTTACAAATTTTGGTAAGAGATTACAGAAATATCTTTTGATTTTTTTTTCTTTGAACAGTTATTTTATTGGTCTTTATAAATATTTATATAATATATATCAAAATAAAATGTTATAGAGTAACTTCCACATAACTTCATTGACTGCAATATGGATACATTGTCAAAATAGGAAAGCTTTTTTTGTTGGAGGGTAAAAGAAAACCAGATATAATTCTAATGTTTAACAAAGAAAGTCCCATTTATATATTTACTTTGCTCTGAGTCTGCTTATATAAAATCTAATGGAGACCAATTTTTAGATCATAATTTCTTATTGGTTTAAGTTTTATTGATAATTGTATTTGTATATCTTTGTGAGTATTGGTCTTATATAAATATATATCTTGATTCATAAAAAGTTATCATAAAAAAATGAATAACACAAAATTGGCAATGAGAAATGTTAGATCTCTGATAAAGGAACATTATGTATTCAGTCCTAAAGGACACTGACTTAATGGATAGTTTATTGTTTCATCTTCTCTGTGACACATCAAAAATATTAAATCTATCTATGTAAAAAATTGCTTATAACTTAAAAAAGATTAAGTTGATTAGGCATAAAGATTTGATTTGATTTAAAAAATGAAAATACTTAGGCTTCAGAGATCAGAATTTGAAGTGATATATTAAATCTCTATTAGTGATCATAAGTTTGTCTTCTGGAATATTGTTAAAGGTGAATACTGTCAAGCCAAGATTTGTCTATTGAAGAAATTGTTTTTAGAAAAAAATCACTGATAAAAAATAAAGTTCTAAATTCTTCTTGCTCAAACTGTAATCTGCCAAGCTTTTATATGCATCCCAAAAGTCACACTCAATCCAAGTTTTTAAAATCTTGAGATGCATGGAAACATTCAGTCAACATACAAACATACCTTGCACTTTGATCAGAAACTGCACTTATGACATGTTTGTTTTTTAAATTATATCAATGCATGACAATTTTGTTTCTTATAATTTCAAGTATTGATTACACAGACCAGATACCACAAACATGTGAATGTTTTGAAATATTATGGCAAACTATAATTTAATCACCCATATTGACAGAAGTGTCTTCAAAGTACAAACAAAAAATATCCACTGAAAATAGAGTGTTTCAAGACAATTGGGAAAAAGACTATTGTTGTACAAAAATAAACAAGATTTGACAACTTATTTGATTTGTCATGAAAGTGTTATATTAAAAAAATACAACATTATTTCTCATAATATAACACATAAATTATTTATGGATACTTTTTCTTACAGGGCTTTAATAATGTCAAGAAATAATTGCAACAACAACAAGGTGTTATCTCCGTGGCAATCTCACAAGATGCAGCAGTGACAAGAGCATCATATAAAGTTGTTACATACTTGGTAAACATAAGAAACCATTTACTGACACAAAGGTTGTGAAAGAATGATTTATTAATATTTCCAATATATTACTTGATAAATTTAACAATAAAATCAAATATTATTACAAATTAAACAGATGTAGTTCTCAGATTCTACTTGAAGATATTGCAAAACATATATCTGATCACATCATAAAATATTTAAAAACATTGTAAATATTTTAGTTTGGCATTTGATTTTGGCACTGATATTTCTATAACATAACAATATTTCATTTTTCTTAGAGACTGTGCTTCATAGAATTTAATGCATAAAGATTTTTTTTAAATTTATTTTTATAAAGAATGAGACCAAAGACATAAGAAGAATATGCCCTTCAATGACTGAATCTGATAAAGGATTTGTTTATTGAAAAAAAAAAATACAATTTAACAAATTTCTTATCATCTCACTGTATTATTCAACAAGAGTACTTGATAGCATACATTTCTGAAGACAAAATAAACACAACAATGAAAACCGTCATAAATACAGCAATTATACCTGTGCCAGGGAACTTAACCACTTGGAAGAAATGAGTATTAATTGTATTGACATTTCTTTTACATACCTTGGTACAATGGCTATGCTAGCTGGATAATTTTTTGTTTTTTTTATGGCAAAAAATTATTTTTATTTTTACTACAAAACAATAAAGTTTACAGGGATCTTGAAAATGAAGAACAATGATGTCATTTAGTCTTTCTGTGCCATCATGGAAAAACATGGCTGAAAATAAAATTATTTTTCAGATGGCAAATAAAATATTTACTTTCGAAGAGAAACTAAATATCTATTATGAGCAAATACAATACCAAATATTGCATAATTTTCCAACCATAACAAAAGCTAATTAAGATCATATATACATTTCTCCAGAAAATAATAATCATTTCAAACTATTTAGTTGTCTTATACAAGAAATTTGAGAATAGATTTCATAATTTAAGAAATATTAAGATTTTTTTGTTGCTTGTAGAAAAACCCTGGTTCTTAAAAACAGCACTTATTATATAAATAGCTGCATTGGGATATAATTACGTAAAGCTATTTCACAAATTTATCAAACTCAAAAACATTCAAATCTGGAGATTATTTTTAAAGAAAAGAGTGGAAATCATTGCTTGAAAAATATAAGACTGTATAAAAATGTGCACATCAATATATTTTTGCAAATCCTATTCTAAAATGAAATATGTGAAGAACAACATATCTAGCAACCAGCTTCTTGATGCTCACTTTGATGATATATTAAAAATAGCATGTAACAATTCTGAAGCACAACATCAATTATTCTAATTTTTAAAAAATGATTGGACACATTTAAGTTTATTTTTTACATCATTATATTATGTGGCATAGTGTACTTTGTTGTGGCCCATGTAACATAGCAAGCATATGTATGTGTTTTGAGAGAAAACAAGATTGGGTATAGCAGTTCTAAATCAATGTGTGTAGATGTTTTGCAGGGATAATACTGAAAGCACCAAAAATTTTTTTACTCACAAGAATTTTTGGCAGTGAAATACAATCTCTGAGCAAATTTTAAAGGAAAATGAACTGTAACCATGTAATATATAACCTGAGTTGCTACAAACACATTGAAAAGGATATTTTTGCATATATGGAAATATGTACTTAAGATAAAGAAGCAATTAATGATTCTATGTCCTTTAGAGAAGATCTGTTAAAGTGCTAGAGACATATATTTAAGAGAAAAAGGTAAAATGAAAATCCTAAGGAAGAGCAAGCAGTACCAGTGAAGTTGGATGTAACTATTCTGCTAGTATTAATGAAGTACTGTACATTATTAATTTGTTGAACTGAATTTTAATGAAAATTCTGGTTAAGAATAGCTTTAGGCTGGAAGATATGAATAAGAATGTAAGAAGTTAACAATATCATTGATATATTCTAGGCATGGAATTGCCTGCTGTAGATTTTTACAAATAATCCAGGAACTTTTTTTATAATCAATTGTAGTAGGGGGTTTATGTAAAAAATAAAAAAATAAGGTATTTAGAAGAATTTCTTGTTTTATTTGGCCTAAAAAAGTGTCACATGTGCATTTCTATTTAATAATAAATTCATTAATAAATATAGTAGAGCATGTAATTTGAGCTAATTATAGTAGAAGCTCTCAATGAACACCCAGTCAAAGATAAACTGGATTTCAAACTAGATAACTACTGGCACATATTTACTCAGCTTCTACATTGAGTTCCCCTTCTACCAACCTAAATTAAAAGAGAATCCTGAACAATATAGGCATTCTGTTAGTAAATTGATATTATGATAATAAAGGGAAAATTAGCTTACAGAACAGATTCCAATATTTTTACTCCTAATGAACTCATAGAGATAAATAGTGAAGAGAGTAGAAAAAGTAGAATACATGTTACTGAATATACTTTTGTTAATAAGAAGGGTGTAAGTTCTGTTTGTAGCCCCACAGAAAACTTTAGTATTTAAATGCAAATAATAGAAATTCCATATCCTAGGATGAATAGATTTTCTAAATTTGGCAAACATCCTTGTTATATCAGATTGCTGTATGAATGTATTTTGTTTATGGCTGCCTAAAACATGGAATTAAAGCTAGTAGTTGAACTTGTATAAGATTCAAACTTGTCTGTAGGTTTCGTTTAAAGTTTAACAAGGGAGAAATATGTCTAATTTGTACAAACAGTATCTTCCATCAACTACAATTACCGATGATGTCCTAAGAGGAAAAGAACAGCCAAGTATCAAACAGATATATATCTTTTGCTCACTAATGTGTGTTTGTAAGACTAATCTTTATTTTTTCTTGTTGAGATGCATTTCTTTAATTTTTTTTCCAGATAAAGTGTATAAATTCTGTTTGTAAGGGATTGTTGATTTATGTGAGCTGTATAAATGTATGAATTATTTTATTAAATCAGTATAAGCTCTGAAATGATTTTTTTATAAAAAGATGCTAACTTTTTAGTATGCCCAATATTCAAACAGATAATATTCATTCTGAATAATTTTCATTTCAAGAGATAGAATAAGGTGTTTTAATGATGCACAAAATAATAAAAAACTATAATATTTTTTATGTAATGATTAATAATGTTTGGATCTTCTTATCAGGAGTTGGAATTTATTTAAAATTAATGTATTATTATGTGCAGTACCTAAACAAATTAAAATTTTGATGATAAACTAGACTTATGATACAATAATAAGTAAATAAAATGAATTTCATTTTGTGAGAAAACCTTACTAAAAATATTCACTACTATATATAAATAAATTATAAATACTATAGTAATAAATGCATGATTAAGATGATTTTTTTTATAATTAATTAGTGTAATTTTAAAAGGCTGTATATGAAATTTAATATGAAGTAAAGCTTGAGAGAGCTCACACCCATCAGTTTTACTCATTTATCCAAAGTGATTTTTTTTTTTTATTTAGCTGATAATTATATGGAAAGCATACACTCTTGAAGATCCTTATGCTGTACCACCTAGGCTAATATGTATATAATATGATTTTACAACAGGCTATTGTTGAATAACCTATAAAATTTTACATTATTTATTTTATTTTTAAATCTATCAATGATAGATAATTTGCTAATCCGAACACAGGATTCTAACTCTTTTTATTATAAAACATTATTTGAAATTGAAAAGGCTAAAGTGTTCATGAATAATTTTTAACTTAGAAGTAACTAATTTATTCACTTGATAGACTTATTGACTTTGAAATAGAAAATAATTATGTATTCATACAGTAATGGTTTTTAATATGATGGAAACAGATGGTTGGAGTAACATATTGAACTGTCTATGCTATCAATTTGGTGAAGTGCTCTCCCACCCATTTAGTTTAGGATTATGAGAAGTCTTAATTATTATTAATTATTTCTTTCATTTTTTACAATCTAATTTCTAATTTGATAATTTTTTTTTGCTTTATAGGATTTTTTTATGTATATATTCTTTTGTACACATCTATAACAATCAAATAATCAAGTCTCTTTTATGTTACTTTTTTTTCTGAAGCAAATACCCAAGTGTTATCAATAGGTGATAGAATTTTAATCCTTTTCATAATTTAATATCATTTGCAAAATAATATTCTATCAGTTTATGCTAAGCACTATTTCCTAAACTTTAAAATTTTTAAAACTTTGATCACATTATCAAGAGCGTCATAATGTAGCTATATTCATCTGCCATGTATCATATTGGGTTCAGCTAGATGAACTTTAAATTTTTTTTTAGTTTTCGATCAAGGAGATAATTTTTTTTAAAATAAATAACTCATCTAATTTATTATTGGTTTGTAAATATCCATCCATTTTATTTTACTAGAAAGTAAAAGAAAAACAGAAAAGTAAGTAATGTATCACCATTCAAAAATTATTAAGTTTCATGAAAAATGCTCTCTTCTTTACTGTTTTTTATGGGAGATTGCTGGAAATGTTTTTTCTAAAAAAAAATTAGTAATGAATCATTTTATATATATACAATAAGAAATATGATATAAACATAAGCATATAGGTTAATAATTAATTCCATCATATCATAGAAAAAAACCCACTGAATCATAAGTTGTCATAAGTTACGATACTAAATTTTATAACAAAGTATGTAGATAAATAGATTGATGGATACATGAAAATATCTTATAATTATTTAAAATAAATATATGATATAGTGGTCAAATAAATTATGAAATATTTATACATTAAGTTCTCTGCCTGCTGGCAAATTGATGTTGCTAGGCAAATGAGTGCCATTATCAAACAGTAACACTTGATTATGATTGCTTACCACTCCTTTGATACAGTTTTTTTAGAGTTACATTTAAAGTTTCATCATAAATTTTAATGTGTCTTTTACATCATTAATATATATTTATTTAATAGATAGATGACTATACAAAAAGTTAAAAAACAAATAAAGATACATATAAAAGAAGTGAACCTGAATGCATAAAGAATGAAGATAAATAGATATCAATTAAAGAATCTAATACATGTTGTTGCGATCTTATATATAAATAAATACAACTGCAGATTTTTTTAGAATGATTTTTTTTTAAAAAAAAAGGAATATTTTTTACTCTGTTGCGATTACCGACAAGTTGTTTATTTCAATAATTGCTGTATAACAACATTTAATATAATTAAATTTAATCTTAATCTAAAGTATCGGCATCCTTTTTTTTTTTTAATGTGATAACAGCAATTTATTTTCTATTTGTTTTTTGTTTTTTTATGAATAAATAATTTTATGACTTGAGGATAAATGAAATAAAAAATAAATTTATGTAATAAAAAAAAAAGAATTTATAATATTTTTTTTTTTAGTCTTTGAGTTTCCTATGAGCCTTTTTTTTTTTTGTTCAAATTGCTCTAATAAATAATTGTGTGATTAGATAGTTACTTGGCGGTCAAGTGGTGTCTGAGCATTCGCGTAATGCAATACTCCTATTTAATACCAAGACTAATTTTTTTATTTTTATTTTACTCATTGAGTATCACTGGAGGAAACTTCAATTTTTGATAATCTCCTAATTTTATTTTTAATTTAATTTCAATTAAAATGGAAAAGCGGATAATTTTATGATTAGTTATTAGAGGAATTATGAGTCATAAGAGCACCTAAGTGACAGGTAGACACTACAGTTTCATTTAATTGATCAAACTGAAATAATATGTTTAGTTCTTGAATTTGCCGCTTCAACATTACATTAAAATGCACAAGGAAAATTGCTTTGAATATTTGATTTGCGAGTTCTAAAGTATAAGATTTCTGTATTGATTTTCTACAAAAAAAAAAAAAAAAAGTGAAGAAAAAAAATAAAGTAAAAAAATTCAGTCTGCTATCTGAATAAAAGTTTAGAACTTTGATGCCCCATTTTATAGTTCATCTTTCTTTTACCCTAAATAATATTCCAAAACAAGCCTCTTATTTCTAAATCAGCAAAATAATTTTATTTATTTTACTAAACATTGTATATTGTTGTAATTTTTTTTATCTGTTACATCTATTTCAATATATATTAACACTATTTTTACTATCAAATATGTGGGAAATTCCAGTCAGATTTACTCTCTATATTTATATGACAGAAAATTATCATTACTATACTTTTAAAACAATCTAGGTTTCTAATGAATTACAATATTAATAAGTATCAGACTCTATTTATATCACATATAAGATGAAAAGGAAAAAATGGGCTATATGTTTATCTTTCAACAATGGGCTATATGTTTATGCATATGATCACTAATGGTATATCTTAATTACTGAGCACTAAATACATACGTTCCACATTTTAAAAATGTTCTATGCATATTTTTATATAAAAGACATAGTTAAAACCTACCTTGAATTTGAGAAAAGTATTGATTTAACATGATATGTAATTCTGGGTAAAAACAATTGACATAATTAAAATATAGAAAATGTTTTAAAAATCCCCACTGCCAAGAAGCAGTAACATGACTTGATGCTACAAAAAAAAAAGTCAAGAATAGGCATAGTACTTAAAGTGATAGAAGGATAAATTAATAAAGAGGGATTTTTGTCATATTACAACTTATAAATAAGAATGATGCAAGACTGAGGAGAAGTTAAAGCAAATGATAAAAACTCAAGTCATAGTTCACACAAACTTGCTACTCTAACTTTTAAAGATGTTTCAGATTTATTGTGTGGTTGAGATGTATATCAGCAGTAGTTTGCCATTTAATTAAATCCTAACTCTTGTTCATAGTATTTATTGCTCTCTTTAGGGAGAAAAATATAAAAATAGAAATAGTTTTTGCATATATTTTTTGAATATTAATAATTTAACTTATAGAAATATCATTTTTATATGAAATTATTATAGCTTATTGTATTTTTTTGTGTAATCAATAAGAATGTTGAAAAGCTTTCTTAAATTTTTGCATATTTTGATAAATAAATTTGTGGTATTTTTTAATGCATATTTTAATAAATGAGCAAATTTTTATTGTCACAATAAGTTTGATTCTATATCTTATATTTTAAGACTTTAATTAAAGTTTGTTTGGATTGTATGAATATTATATCAATATTTTATTAATATTTTTTAAAGATTGTTTTAATATTCTTTAGTTTTTAATTTGTAAATCTTTTAGAATTTCATTCACAATCATGATTGGTATGTTGGTTTAGTGAAATATCAGTGAGAATAAAATTTTTTAATGTTAATATAAGATAATCAATTAAAGTAGTTATGGGGTAAATAGTAAAGCTGATTATTGGCAACTTATTAATGGTTAGCATTAATATTAGGATACTATATTGGACAGTTATTAACAAGTATGGAGAATGTAAATATTACTACTGTATAAAAATAATTATTTAAAATCACAAAGATTGTTTGATATTACTTATTCTAAAAAAATAAATTTTTCCTGATTTATTTATCTATTTCTGTCTTATTTTGAGCTAAGACTTTTATTTTCTACTGTTGATTATCTGATATTTATATATTAATACTTTTATCTTATTTTTGTTGTTTTCTATGTTTATTTTAAATACCCAATATAATCTTTTTATTGTTGAAATCTATTGTGTAATGTATGACCATTATTTCTATCAATCCATGATAATTTCTGAGTGATTATAAAAGACTATTGATTGTAAATTTAAACTGGTTTCAAATATAGTTTGATTTATCCAAGAAAAACAAGTCTTAAATATAAAAAAGTAGAGTCATAGATCACATAACCCAATTCTCTTAAGCTTGTGAGATATAAACAATGAGCATTGCCAGTTGCTCAACAAGGTTTGTGATAAATGCCTAGCCAGAGAAAGCATTTAAAATATCTCTATCAGGAACCCCTCCCACCCAAACTCTGACCATGGTTTCATGCTTTGGCACTTCTCAGAGATGTGCTAGGGTAGCTTCAGACACTAGATCTAAAAATGCCAACCCAAAGCCAGCATTTATCCAAAAGTTATCTATTGAGTGGAAAATCTGAAATTTCCAGACACCTACATGTCTTCAAACCTAGCTATCCAACTCAAATAGCTATATGGGGATGAGAGATCTTAAGCCATACCATATATTAGTAGTCTTAGCAATATAACTCAATAGATAATTTTTAGATAAATGCTGGCTTTTGATTGGTATTTTTAGATCTAGTGTCTGAAGTTATCCTAATGCCTTTATGAGGAGTGCCAAAGCATGAAACCATGGTCAGAGGTTGGGGGGGGGTGTTCTTGACAGAGATATTTTAAATGCTTTCTCTGGTTAAGCATTTATCACAAAGCTTGTTGAGCAATTGACAATGCTCATTGTTTAAGTCATAAGTATATTTCTAATAAAATTTATAACAGTTTACATTTTTAAACATAGTTCAATAGCACATAACAACTTACTTATTTTGTTTTATAAAATAAATCATTTATTACTAATCAAATCTTGACTGTTAAAACAATTGAAGTCTCAATTTTACAATTATAAAATAATTAATTATTCAGGTTTAGTAATTTTTGGTTAATTTTTTTAAAAAAAAAAACAACTTCTAATTTGTTTATAACTTTATTGTGATAAGTGGGATAACTTCGTATGTTATTGAAATAAAACTAATCTCTTTAATATTTTCAATGTATTTTTTAATTATTTGATTCCAATATTTTGATAGGTAATAATTTTTTTAGGATTATAATATAAATAATCCATAAAACTTTTAAATCTAATCTTTTTGTTTTAGAACTTGCTTTTTATTTTCACTTAATTCACATACATAAATAAATACCCCCCCCCCCCGCATTTTTCATTATTTTCATATAGTCATTGATAAGATAATCCAAAATATACCAAATTGAAAAAATGAAATTAAACAAAAAATTATCTTTCTGTATAAATGTATCCAAAATGAAAAATAAAACACTTATTTTTCTATATTTAACATTAGTACACATATTTGTTATTTTCTGTTTTTTAACCTATTTCTTAATTTTAATATATTTAATTCTCATTTCCTATTTGTACCTTAAATAAAGAATAATAAGCATTAAATGTATAAAAGTTGGGTTAAATTTTTTAAAAAGAACTGAATTTGGAATTTGCTAAATTATTTTGTTTTTGATAAAATACATTTTTTATAAAATGCAAGTCACAAGAGGATTTAGAAAGTATAAATTTCTTATATTTTAATTTATATATTTAGATGATAATAAAATACAATATTTGGAGTTTTTAATGTTATTTATGAAACACTATGTAACTTAAATGTCCACCATTTCTCCTTTACAAATCTGAGCTCTTTATAAAACATTTTGCATTACTTTTATCAATATATTAGAAATTAAAGCTCGTATTTAGCCTGTAATTTTTAGCTGAAGAATGGTTCTTGGTTTATTAATGTAAATTCTATCCTTGATATCACCAAAGAAAATAATCAGGGGCTATTAAATCTGGAAACATGGGAGTCAGTCAAATACTAAATTTCTGGAAATTAGTTGTTCTTCAAAAATTTCTCTTAAAACTGTAATGATGTTGATGCGATGTGATGCACTGTGACTTCTTTTTATTCTGAGTCAGGAATCTCTCAGCCATTATGCCCAGAGAAAATTGTTAGCTACTTTACCTTCACATTCTTAGTCCCCACCCTAAGTTTTTCCCATATTCTTCTTTATTCTGCTCCATCCCATTTCCACAACATAATCTTTGTCAACTCCATGGCCTTTATATCTAAATCCCCTTTCTTTTTCCAAACCCAGCATAAAAACCAAAAACCCATTTTTTGTATAATCTCTTTGTTTATATTTATTTTTCCACAACTTCATTATTTGTCCTTTTTCTGCTTGCAGGCATTTACATTCAATTAACAGATGTATAATATTTTTATGCCTTCCTTACATGACTTGCAGCCTAAATCCCCCACATTTTTCCATTTATGTGCATATTCTCTTGTTGCTAAAGATCCTGTTCGAGCCTTAAACAGTAAACTATTTTTCTTGCTGTTTTCACAGATTAACTCACACCCAATATTCTATTTACTTCTACATATATTTAAGCTCTTTTTACTCTCCATACTAGTTCTCCATCTCTCCAACTTCATATTCTTTATTAATGCATCTATTATTCTATCCCATTCCTTGCCACTATAACATTAAACAATCCTCCTAACACAATAATCCCATCTTTTGTATAAGTATACTGGTATAAATTATTTATCCAAATCTTTTACATACCATACTACCTTTCTCACACATCTTGTTGCCTGAACTTTACTCATAACCCAATTAAATACTACTTTGACTATTTTTTTTATTATCCATAAACTGAAATCTATTGAAAATTTTCATTTTGCTTTTTGAATTTTTCATATAAAAACTTGACCATCCCATTTCTCTTTGAATTGCCTTCTTTTTCATCCACACATTTGCGTTTAATGCATGTCTTTGTTCTTTTCTTTGTACCTTTTCTAAGTAATCTAATACCCTTTACTAATACATAACACATTGTTACCATATGTTAACCCTACTGCATACTCTCTCCCATTCAATTCTAGCTGCATCATATTTATTATATAAAAACACTTTTAGTTTCTTTATCAGTCTCTTTTTTTTCTTTGCTTCATTTATTTTTTTTCCTCCATTCATCCGAGCAATTTCTCTGATTGCTTACCTATTCTCCACACCTAACTTTATATCCCCCAATAAAATTATTTGTCTTCTCTTTCTCCAATATTAATCATCATTACTTTTGATTTTTCTTCACTAAATTTAATCCCCATATCTTTACTTACCCTTTTGCATATCCTCAGTATAACTCTCATATCTTCACTTCTTTCTGTGCACAAGAAGACTGTCATATGCAAATAAAAGACCTGATAATGTATATACTCCCTTGCTACCTATTACCTCTCTCTCTTTCTAGTCTTTCTATTGCTCTCTCCATTTTTCTCAAATACAACCAAAAACAAAATAGGTGACATAGTGCATCCTTGCCTTAATCCCACCCCATTTTTAACTTTAACTGATTCTCTATTCCCTAATTGATAAGAATAATAATTATTTTCATACAATCTATTAATAAGATCCACTAAAGCTCCACCCATTCCCAAATTTACTAAACTTTCCCATAATCTATTTTTGTTTACTCTATCATATGCCTTCTCTATATCTATAAAAATCATATATAATTGTCTACCTGTATTTCTACTCATATCTATAAGTTGTATAACTACAAATAAACTATCTTCTATATGCCTATTTGATTGAAAACCTCCTTGCATTTTTTCCACTATATTATTTTTTTCCATCTATTTTGCGACCCTTTCAGCTACCATATATGCAAAAACTTTGTATATCACTGACATTACTGCTATTGGTCTATAATTGCTTAACTTTCTATGATCTTTACCCTTCCCTTTAATGTAGTACTCCAACTACTTGGAAAATCTCTCTTCTGTGCCATCTTATTAAAACATGATAATAGTTTTAATTTTGCTTTATGTTCTAAATTCATTACCATCTCTGCTACCCATATATCTAAATCTTTGCCTTTCCACTTTTCAATTTCTTCCCTGCCTCATTCAGTTCATTTTCTGTAAACCTAATATTTCCATTACTATATGCTTTTATGATGGTTATCATTCTGTCCTTCATATCTAACTTCTTTTCTATATCCATTACATACTTTGTCTCTAATTTTTCTCTAGAGTTTCACTCTATTTCCTCATCATCTAGTAATATTATTTCTCTCCCCCCTACATTTCTTCTTTTAATGTATTTCCAAATTTTTTTACTCCAATATCTTTCACTTTTTAATATCCTCCAACAATTTATTAACATGTGTTTTCCTGAACTGCTCTTATGACAATGACAAAAAATCCCATAAGCCAACCTAGTGTGACTATACATAATGTATGGAAACCACTAATTAACTTTGCTCTTAGGAAAAAGTGGAGAAATTATGAAGAATCTCATAGATCAGTATATGAAATTACTACAGACTGTTGCCTTTGGCAAGATGGCTCAGTGGTTAGCGCATTACCTTAAAATTCTGTACTCAAGAATCTAAGGATCCAGGTTCAAATCCCATGCTAATACTGTCATTGATCAGGCCAGCAACATCTGAAGAAGAAGGGAGAATAATACCTCTCAAAACATTGTGCATATACTAATTTGTTTGATGTGCTATTACTAACAGTTGAACATATTTGGAATATTTAAATAAAGTTAAATTTTTCTAAAGACATTCAATACACATATTAGATGATGGAAATAGTCCAATATAAAAATATAAAATTTATTAACTACATTCATATTGGCCTTTCAAGTCAAATTGTGCAAACGCTTTTGCGAGTGTTAAATAATAAATGAATACCCTCTGACCAAACAAGATATAGAATTTATGCAGGAATAAAAGGAATCCTTTTATTCCTATGACTCAAAATGATTAAGTTTCAGTTGGAATGACGTTCAGTAAATTCTAGTAAATTTCATCGGCGTCATTCATTCATACGTTATATATAGTAATTTAAAGTGACTGTTCTATAGTCACACCTTCTGTGCCAGTACTTCAGATTTGCTCATATATAAATATTTGGGTCGTAGGAATAAGAGGATTCCTTTTATTCCTGCATAAATTCTATATCTTGTTTGGTCAGAGGGTATTCATTTATTATTTAACACTCGCAAAAGCTTTTGCACAATTTGGCTTGAAAGGCCGATATGAATGTAATTACAATTGTATACAGACGCTATAAAAATAAATGCTGATTTATAAAATTTATTAACATTTTTCTCATTTTCTTTTTTTCTTAATAGCACACTTATATTCTCTGCATGCTTTTTCCTTTTCTTTTAAACTTTTACTAACTCTCACTTTTCTATTACTTTTATTCTTCTGAATATTCTCACCTAAAACCTTATTTGCCATTTTTTCTACTTCACCACACCAGTCCTTATATTCATCCTCAAACAACTTTTCCATGATTTCTCCAACTTTTACTTTATATTCTTCTAACTTATTCTTATCATTCATTCTCCAACCACATCTTTCACTATTCTTTTTACTTTTATTACTATTTTCCACCACATTACCAACCATTTCTATTATAAAAAATTTATGATCACTATTATATACTATCTTTTTATTATCAAACACTTTAATTTTCCATACTTTATTAATTCCCTCTTTCTCTACTAATACACAATCTATTGTGTGAAATATATTATTTCTCGACCATGTGTATTGTCCCTCATAAATATTTGATAAATTTCCTATGCTTAAATTTACTCTCTAACTAAAATTCTTCAAAAGCTCTCTGACAAAAATTCTTCAAAAGCTGTCTATTCTTGTTATGTATAACATAAATTTCTTCAGTGTGTCCATTCATATCCCTTATAACTATTATTCTCTTTCCCTATTTTTTTTGAAACTCAGTATATCCTTAATTGGGCATTCATAAATGCTACTGCTTGACCCCATTATCATTTTATTATTTCCAGTGGCTATATACTCTTACCACCATCCATTCTTGTCTTGTGCAGTGGTTCCATCTTGTTGAAAACAAATTGCCAAATTGTTATTACTATAATCGCAGATCATAAGAAGTTTTTGAATCATAATGTGATATCATTCTCCGGTCACAGTTACAGAATTATTATTATTGACCCAATAATTCTTTGGGATATGATTGTATGCCAGACTGTACATTTAAAGGAATGTAATTCTTTCTGATGGAATGCTCTAGGATTTTGGTGCTCCATGTCTATTGACAAATTCATTCAAATGGAAATTGGTTTCAGCACTCATTATTAAACAATGAATAAATCCATTTCATTCTTTAGCCAATTAATGCAAGCAAATTGCATAAATGAGACATTGATGGTATCTCTTGGTTTTAAATCTTCCATCAACCAAACTTTGTATGGAAATAGTTTTAAAATTTTGAGGATTCTTTGCATTGACCTTCAAAAGAATATTCCTAACTCAGAAGAACATCTTCAGGTTGATGTAGGCAGATTATCATCAATATTTTCCTGAATGCACTGAATATAGCCTTCTTTCAGGCAGAACGTGATCTTCCACATCTCTGATATTTCATTAAACCCTACTCTTGAAAACGTTGCACCAAGAATCAAATCATCATTTTCGAGAGCAGATTTTACATATAAAATTATTGAAGGTAGTTCTGTTGGGATTGAATTATCAAGTAATGAAGTTCAAAATAAAGTTGGATAATCGTCATTTGTTAACTGATGATGTAGTTTTCCAATTTAATCTCCCAGATCAGTATATTTTACAAGGCCTAAAAAAAAATAATTAAAGAAGTTATTTATTTTTAAATCCCTTTGTGACTTTTGTATTATCCTGTATACATATTTCAATTTACATAATATATAAAATTACTTATATATATATATTCCTGTACACACACACATTGATATTCACTCATGCATATATATATACATGTTAACATAAATTTTCATAGCTGTTAAACTTTATTTTTTAAATGCAAATTTTAATTGTGTTACATTATAATCAAATTAAATTTTATATAAAATTAAATTTAAAATTTAACGATATAACTTAAAGGATTAAACATGAATATGGAAATATATGTTGGTATATATGTGTCTTGTAATACTATAATGCTTATGAATTTCTAAGTAGAATATTGATAGCTAGATACTAAACTTTTAATACTAAACTTTTATCAACTACATCACCAGTTTTATTTTAATTTGGAGAAATAATACAATTAATCTCTTTTATTATTTTTAAAATGCACTTTATTTAAAACTCAAGATGTACATAAGGTTGAATTACAATGAAGTATTTAGATTGATTCTTCTAAAGTTAAGCAATGGCAATAATGTCACAATAAAATAGCAAATGGTAATATAGATGTCAGGGCAGAGGGTAGGATTTTTAAGAGGGATGTAATGAGTCAAGGGAAAGTTTATGGGATTGCTCTCCCTGGACAATAGAAGAGTTTAAAGTAGTATCTCTTCAAAGACAGTCAGTCACTGAGATAGTTGATTAAGTCGGTGTGATGTGCGGAGAGTCAGGATAAATCTTGGTTTCTTAAAGTTTTGGTTCTGAGAAGGCCTAAAGCTCTCCAGGGACTACTCATCCATATGCTGAAATTTAAAGAGGGATCAAGTCTCTTCCAGTATTCTTTGGATATATGTCACTCATCCTGTTTTTTAATCTTGAGCAACTTAGATATGAACATTGAATTGATTTTTAGTTCTCTGGAAGAGAAGACAATTTTACAATGGACGACAAAGAGGGATAACCTTAGCAGGCCAAATGTTCTTGTGGTCATACATTTTGTGACTGACATAATTAAGTCATAGTTGATCATAGCACGCACATTAATCACCTCCCTTAATTTGAATAGTCTGGGACAAGATTGAATTAAGTGATTCATCAATTTCTTTGATCTATTACATAGAGGGTATATGGGGTCGATGTTGCAGATTCTGCATTTGAGATTCAAGAAATGGTTAGTTGGATTTACATCTATATTTATTTTGATGACCCCATCATCCAAAATTTAAATTTGGTGATTAGTTTCTTATTAGTCGATCCTAATAAACCACGAGACAACTCTTTTATGAGTGCCACAATGTAGTTCTGTCAAGTGATGCAAGCCAAGCAACCAGTTACACACATTCACAAATATTAATATTCCCAGAATTGCATTGATGGGAGAATACAAAACTCTAGAATTCACAAAATATCAAAGATTAATCAGAACAAGAAAAAAAATATCAACACATTTAATTATATTTTAATTTAATAAAATAAAATAATTGATAGGATACAAAATATTTCTACAAATAATCACAATATATATAGTGTATAATAGTATAAACAAAATATCACTAACTAAATTTTAGAAATAATAAAATGTTTTCTCTTTTCATTATCAATACGGGGAATAACTTTAATATAATAATCAAGCTCTTTAACTTGTATTTGTAATTTAAAAATTAAAAATCTTTAGTTTATTAAAAAAAAAAAAATTCAAAATAAACATTCAGTATGTTAATATAAAAAATATATATTTAAAAATAATAATTATTCAACAATAACTAATAATATATATATATCAATAATTTCGTTTATTTTTCTTATTCTATATCATTGCAATATTTTCAAAACGCATATTGTTCATTTGATCAAGAATTTACTTATCAATATCAATTTTCCAATTAATTTGTATTGATTTATTTTAAAGTTTATGTATTATTAAATTTGAGAAATAATTAATAAGAAATATAAATTAATGACAAGTCCACTTTAATGGAATTTTAAACTAATTTAAAAAGTGTAAGAGTGAATTAAATGTAGATAAAATACTACATAAATTTTTTATTCATAATTATAAATATTTACATCGTGGATTTAGAAACTAGCACGAATCTTTATTGTTATAGAATTGTAAAGAAATATTCAGTAAAATATAAAAGACATAATGATTGGTTCTAAAGATCATTGACATTAATTAATATTAGGAAATAGTATCAGGATCAGTTTTTTTAAAGAAATATTGAAGGCTCAGGAGAAAGCTTCATATGGTCATATCAGTGGACATTTCCAACACTCAGTTCGTCTACATTCAATAATAAGATTTTTATCATTATGCAGATGAAGAATTACTATTTCACAGCAAAGTACATCTTCAAAAACAGCATTCATTACTCTACACCACATTCTATTTTCTCTCTTCTCCCTTTCTTTGATTTTTTATTTACAAAGATTTTTCACTTATACTACTATCTGAAATACCCGTGTGTTTTTTAAAGATTATCTTTTGAATTTTAATCCACAGTTTTTTATTCTTTGATATCATTTTTCTTTTTTTGAAAGGCTGTAGTAAAGTTGAAAAACATTTGTCTCATTGTTTTCTTACTCTGCTTTGATTATCTATTATTTTATTTATTTTAATCATTTAAACTAATCACATGTTTATTAAAGATTTTTAAAATTAAATGGTATTTTAAGAAACAATTACAGTAATTATAATATAAAATATATTTTACATTTATTCCTAAGTAGCAACAACAATTAACAACAGAGCTATGATTGTGGTGAGCTTCACCGTTTCATACGAACAAACATACATAAATTTTAATTACAAATATAAACAAAGGGGAAATCAATATTATATGCATGTATAATTTATATGTTAGATTATTTCCATCATCTATTTTAATTGTTAAATATTTTTAGGAAAAAATCAAAGTTTATTTATTTTCCTTTATTTATTAAATACATTCATTTTTTACTAATAACAAATATTTAGTCTATAATACAATATGTTAATGATATTATTTGCCTCATCAGGTATTGCTTACCTCGTTAGTGATAGCATCAGCACAGTAATCTAACTAATGACTTTTAGATTCATGAATATTAAATTTAAGACCAAGATTAATGGGTAAACTTGCTTTAAAATAAATAAATAAATAAATCAATAAGATCCCCTTAAATAAGTATATATAATTTCTGCTTAATGTTATAAAGAAAATGCCATCATCATAAACTTTCAGACAAACAACTATAATTCGATGTCTATATTTCTTCAAAGCAATATATGTAATTATATAATTGAATATTTATAAATACAATAATCAAATATATTTTAAATTTTTTATCCATTTAGGAGTGCTTTCACTAACCTCAGAGTCTTTGTCAATTAACACTTTGAAAGGCTATCATTCCCACAACTCTGTGATCTTAAGTTTGCTACCTGCCTGTTAATTAAGTCATGTTTGTATTTGTATATTAGCATAGCTTCTTTTATTTTTCATCTATAAAAATTGTGTCATTTATAAATGGATATGTAGGTGTGGCAGTGGATATATAGGTGAATCAAGATGTACATTGGAAAAAAAGAACTAAAGAGCACTTGTTAAAAAGAGTTCAGCAATCAAGTCAAAATTGCAAAGTAGATAATAATGTTTCAGCATCTGTTTTTCATGACTTAATAATTCATGTATTTATGGTTTTAACTTCAATTACAATAATGTTAAAATATTGCAAATTGAAAAAAATAACAAAAGAAAAATAAAAGAAACTATGCTAATATACAAATATAAACATGACTTAATTAACAGGCAGGTAGCAAATGTTAAGATCACAGAATTGTGGGAAGTTAGTTGACAAAGATTACAAGAATAGTCGAAAGTGTTCCTAAGTGGATAAAAATTTTAAAATATATCTGATTACTGTATTTATAAATATTCAATCATATAATTACAAATACACACACACATATATATATATATAAATGAATTAGTAAATGGAATCTTCATTATATAAATGAAAATCCACAGCCAAGATGCAACAACCAATAAGACCAGTTCTGCAGGCTGAATAAAAACAATAACCAACTAGTCTAACCTACTACTATTATTTTCACTCACTCTACAGAATCAGTCTCATTTATTGCTGCACAGAGATGCCACTACTAATTAATTTATATCTTAACTGTTATAAAAATATTAAATTTGTATATTTAAAATAAACTATTGATATTATTTTTACATCACTGTTAGCAATGAAACTTATGGAAAGGTTTTTAATATTCTAGATCAGTGTTATCAGATAAGTACTTATCACTTTCAATCATCCTCTCACTAAAAAACAATTATCTAAAATTACCTATAGTTTTTTTCAACAAAGTTTTTTATTCCATCTCACATGTGATCTCTTTCCAGAGCTTATAATCTCTTGTGATTATTTATGTGCATATTTCATATTTTGTCTTTCATACCTTAATAGATATAGATATTTAATATAAAAAAAATTTATTTGTAGTGCAGAGTTGTATTTTATGAAAAAATTTAAATAACCTATTATCATTTTTAGCAATGTGTAATAATTGAGACAAAACAATTAGTATGTTTTAGTCAAGCACTGGTGGCCTTGTGGTTAGCATAGCTGCCTTTCAAGCAACTGGCCCAGGTTCAGTTCCCGGTCAATGCCTTGACATATGAAAAAAAAAAAACCTATTTAGTATGTTTTAAGTTTTTTATTCAACTTAATGAATATTAGCAATATAATAAATCTTACAACATTTACAAGTTTCTTTGGTACAAAAAGACATGTCAGAAGGAGGGTAATGATAAATTCCCTATGGTATTTAAAATTCTATGTCCAGAAGATGCCTTTGCAACTTGAATAAATTTTTATGTGTTTGTGGTTAATCCTCTTTATTTGTACATTTATTCAATTATTATTATATAAAGTAAATACCACCTGTGTAATATCACCATCTGTGTAATATCATTACTATGATATATGGCTTTTGCCTTGAGAAAGGTAGAACAAAGCAAATTTCTTTAGAAAAAGTAGGTTTATTTCTTATACTCATAGACCAAAAATAAATTTAACACTAATTATCCACCTGTTATTATTGGTTATCATAATAAAGTCAGTAACTATTTACATTCTTACTTACTGAATCCTAATTTTTAGGGTGTGAGCTAATTTGCAAACTGAATTAGTTCATTTAAGTTGTTGGGCAGACTGGACACAATTATTACAACAGCCATAAAGAAGATTGCAAGCAGTTAAAACACTGAAGACAAAACTTAATAAAATGCATTGGAAATTAAAAATAATGAAGTTTTAAGCCTAGATTTTGTGTGATATTTAATGCAAAGAAAGAGAGAAAAAGTAAATGAAAATCAGTATAGGAGAGGTTATATTTAGGTAACACACATTGTAAAACTTGGATATTCTAATAAAGTGCAAAAAATAATAAATGTGCATTTATTTAATAAATCAATTTTCTATTTAGTAATTTAAATATATATGTATAACAATTTTATTATTAAATGAATAAAAATTATTTTTCGATTGCTTATCATCCAATCACTGAAAATATAAGGTAATAGTAAATATAGGGGATTTGAACACAGACTTTCAAGCATTCTTTAACTATCCACACTATCTCATACAAGTGATACTCATGGCCACACACATGTAGAAAAATCGTATTTCATGCTGAACCCACACTCATTAGTTGGTCCAGATTATCATCTTCCCCACACATATATAATCAGTTTATATTGAGATAGCAAATCTTCATACTTTAATGGACAGACTTTAATCTATTCCAATCTCCAACTCTTCAGCTATCCATACCATTGAAAATCTGATGATTTAAAGCCCAAATCCCATGCTGATGTCAATATTATTGCCATGCCTATGTTGACCTCAAGTCACTCTGACCCCTCATGTATAGAACCGTATCCATTTAAATACATAGAAGAGGGATGTGCAGGATGCAGGCTTAATGTGTAACATTTGAATTACAGGCATTCTTCATATACCTGGAGCTTTAATGTAAATATAGGGGATTTAAACACAGACTTTCAAGCATCCTTCAACTATCCACACTATCTCATACCACTGATATACATGACCACACACACATAGAAAAAATAAATAATTACCAATACACGTATTTTGTGCTGAACCAGCACTTACCAGTTGGTCCAGATTATTATCTCCTACACATATATATAATCAGTGCTCAGTTTACAAATTATCATCTCCTACACACAAGCTATTAAGATAGCAAACTATCTTAATATAAACTGAGCACTGATTATATATATGTGTAGGAGATAATAATCTGGACCAATCGATGAGTGCTGGTTCAGCATGAAATACGTCTTTTCTACAGGTGTACTGTCATGGGTATCAGTGGTATGAGATAGTGTGGATAGTTGAAGAATGTTTGAAAGTCTGTTTTCAAATCCCCTATATTTACGATTAAGCTTCAGGTATATGAAAAATGCCTGTATTTCAAATATAAGGTAATAGTAGTAAAAAGCTAGGAAAAGATAAAAAACTTGCTTAACAAGTAACTAACTATAAAACATGCAGTGTCTTTTAGAATATAATCCTAATGTAAATTAAAATCAATTATGAAAATCTGAATGCACACACAGATAAAGAAAATTTAACAAAATTAAAACATTGGTCATTTTGCATAATTACAATTGATATTTATCATTATTTTTACATTGTTTTATTTTTAATAATTGGACAATTATTTAGATAGTTTGTTTTGAATTTACTCTTGTCTTGAAAATTATTCATTGTCATTTGAATGTAAGACTTCTAACTTCAATGAATTATTTGTGCTATATGACAATGATTGATATGAACTGGATGTGTTCATTATTGTTTAATGAGCTACTTTATTCTGAATCGAAAGAAAAAAATTTTTTTCTTACTATAAGAAAATATTTATAACTTAATTCTAGTAAAGTAATTTTATAATTTTAACTAGTTTAATATTACAAAATTTTTAATAAATTATACTTTAAGTGTGGGTATATGTATTGAAAGCCTACTATTTCTTGACCATAATATCATTTTTAAAAGTGTTAGTTAACAATTTTTTCATATAAGTATTAGTTTGAGATCATATATTCTAAAGTTACTCAAGAAAAAAAGATTTGATACTTGAAGAAAAATTTTTGTTTATTTATTTCTTCTCTTAATAGAGTTTCATTTGTTCTATGAGTGATTATTTCAACTCTGGAAATAATTTTAGTTACAAGCTTTAGAGATAAGCCCTTCAGGCTTATATTTGTATATAAAAGTTAACTGATTTTTTACTTTAAAGATTATAAAAAGTTATGACTAAAACTAGACAAATTCTTCAAAATGTCTTAATTGGGATATAGTATTATGTTTATATTAAGTGCTTAATGATTGTCTAGAGCAGTGATGCCCAACCTTTAACTTGACGGGAGCCAGTTGAGAATTTTAAAAAATTTGGGGAGCCACAATTATATATTGCATTTTTCATATTACATTTATAAACATAATTCACAAATTAAAAAAAAAAAAACTGGTGTAATATGCTAAAAAGAAAAAAAATGTAAATACATTTTATTTATATTTATTTATTAAAAATGTGGTAACATACATAAGTATATTTTAATTATTTTATTTAATGTGAAACCTGACACTGCATATCACCTGCGAGTTTATTGTATTCTGGTATATATGATGTTATGGCTAAATTCATGCAGTCATTCAGATGTTCATTTGTTATCCTGGAGTGGAACTTTGATTTTAACAAATTCATTGTTGAGAAACCACTTTCACAAAGGTAAGTTGATCCAAAGCAGGAGTTTAGCCTTTGAAAAGTTTCTTTTAAAAGTGGATATTTTTTCTCACCTACGAGTACCCAAAAGTCTGTTTGTAATATTCTTGTTTTTAATTGTAAATCAGATTGAAAATCGATTATTTCCATTTCCAGATCAGTAGAATTTTTATTTAACATGTTTGCAATTTGTTGCGACATTTCAGAAATATTAGTATCAACAAATGGATTTGAAATGAATGAAGCAATGGGCTGAATTTTACGAAAATCAGAAAATCTAATTTCGAAATTATTTTTAAGCTCGACGAGATTTTCTGAATATCTCATTGTGTCAATGTCCTTATATTTCTTTGTGTAATTTTCCAAATTTGTAAAGTGGCAAAAGTTACATTCCTCTATTTGGGATATCCACAAATTTAGTTTTGATTTAAAAGCGTTGATACTTCCAATTAATTCAATAATAGTTTTTTCTTTACCCTGAAGTTCAAGATTCAGTTTGTTCACTTTTGTTGTTATGTCTGTAAGAAACGCTAAATCAGATAACCAGCTATGATTATCAAGTTCTTCATAAGTTTTGTTTCTGAATTCTAAAAACTGTTTTATTTCCGGAAGAAGATCTAAAAAGCGTTGTAGAACTTTTCCCTTACTAAACCATCTAACTTCCGAGTGTAACAACAAAGTTCCATACTCAGCATCAAGTTCATCAGTCAGTATTTTGAACAATCTACTCTGAAGTGGTCTGGCACAAATGGAATTTACAATTTTCAAAACAATTTTCATTGTATGTTCATAACGTAAAACTTTTGTACATAATGCCTGCTGATGTATGATGCAATGGTAAGTAAAAAAGTTTGGAAATTCAGCATCATTCTTACAAAATGTGATGAAACCAACACCAGAACCAATCATGGCAGGTGCTCCGTCTGTTGTTATGGACACAAGTTTTTGAAGTGGAAATTTAATTTCAGTTAAATGATTTTTTATAACTTGATATACGTCCACTCCGCGTGTATTACCTTTTAATGGCAAAACTGATAATAGATCTTCTTTCACTGAGCAATTATCAAAGACCATCCTTATAAAAATATTTACTTGAGCTACATTGCAGATATCTGTTGATTCATCGCATTGTAAACTTAAGAAAACACATTTTTGTAAATCAGTTTTTACTTGTTCTTTGACATTTTGAGACATAGCTTCTACTCTACGAGTGATAGAATTTCTGGATAATTGGATGTCCTGAAAAGCTGACAAAATTTCATTTTTATTTTTGGCTTCTTGAAATAAAATCTCCAATGCAGCAAGCATTGCTTCTTTTATTATGTTGCCATCATCAAAGGGCTTTTTATGAATTGCAAGTATATGTGCAATCTTAAATAATGCTACTGTTGCAACCTTCGTTTTATTTGCAGACTTGGTAAACATTGATTGTTGGGCAACTAATGTGTTTTTCAGTTCTTTCACTTTACATTTTCTTAGATTGCTGTCTGAAGGATAATCAGTATCATATTTATTATGAAGAGTTTTAAAATGTCGTTCAACGTTGCTTTTTTTCCCAACAGAAACCGTTGATCCGCATATTAAACAAATACATTTATTCTTAAAGTTTATGAAAAAATATTTCTCTTCCCACTCGTCATTGAAAATGTAATTGTAGGTACGTTTTTTCTTTTTTTCCGGCTCATATATTGACATGATTATGGAGCTAAAAAAGATAGAATTACAAAATTTAGAAGAAGCGACTATTTTTTATGCCAGTGTGAGACACGAAATACTTACTTCGCTAACAACTTCGAAATTTGTTCTGTGTTCACTGTCGTGTCTCTTGTGTTTCATGCAAACTATAGCAAACAATTGACGGTAGCGCTGTAAAGTAGCGTGTTGACTGCACAATTCGAGAATGGAAAATGAAACCAATGAAATTCGTGTATTTCAAATACACTTCTTTCATTGGACACTGTTATGAATCATCTGATTTGTTTCATTCCCATTATCATTTGTATTGTAAAAATGTTTATTTTTTAGTGTGTGCATGTGGCGTCAAGATATATAAAATATTTTATCAATTTGAAGAGTGCAATGCGAGCCACATTAAATGATTGTGTGAGCCACATGTGACTCGTGAGCTATGGGTTGGGCACCCCTGCCCTGGTCTAGAGGTTTGGAAATGATGGCATTTTATTGATCTATTTCAACCATCTAACTGAATTGTTAAATGTTTTGGAAAAATTCAAACTTAGTAATAATATGCATATTAGTATTGAACATTAACATTTTGAGTGGTATTATTTTTTGTCTTTAAGTATTGTTGATTTAATTACTGATAGTTTATTGAATGGATGACCTTTAGATTTATAAATATTGAATTTAAGGCAAGAGTCAGTAGAAATTTTTTATAATTCTCTAAGAGAGTTCTCCTGATATTTCCCTCTTTTTAAGGACAAAATTAATGAGGGTTTCCTAAATATTATTGAAGCAATGGATCTGAAGTCCGATCCATGCTTCACAGCCTCCTATAAACTTAATTAGTATTATAGACCTGAATTAAGTTTATAGTCCAATATCAGCAGGGTTTTGCATTAAAGCTAAAATTAATTATGCTTATTAAATTTGTATTGCATTTAAGTATTTTGTTTTAAATAAATTCCATTCTAAGATTAGATTTCTGTTAATAAAAATTACTTGTAAAATCTATTAGTCAAACATATATATACGTCAAGCATATATATATGAGTTAATGCAAAATTCTGCTGAAATAAAATGCTTCATATTATTAAAAGAAATAATATATTTTTTTGTCAAAATCTTGTTAAAATATGGCTTATGATTTATTTTGAGATAAGCCCACCAACATTTTCTAAAAGAATGTATGCTTGTAATTAGTTAGCCCATTCAAGGCAAATTAAAGATGGCTTTCTCTTTCTTTTTTAATTAATAAAATTCAAACTTTAAAGAAAGAAATTTAGAAGAAAAAAGTAAAAGTTATTTTTAAAAAATGTTACCTTGAAACAAAGGAGTGTGGGGGGCTTATCAAGATCTAAGATCATACATACAATAGAAGGTAGCTTACAAAAAAGTTATAAATAGGAGAGTGAACAAAAGATTGGGCATTCAGATTTCCCTTTGGAGATTGCATTCCGATTTCTCTTTGGAGAACTTTTTCAGATTTTGCTTGTTGAGATTTTGTTCCAAAAAGTTATACAACTGTCATCTTCAAAATCACGGAGAAGTTTGAACATGCTACAAGCTAAAGGTCATATGAATTTGATGGATTCTACTATGCTCGTCTAGGCAAATAGCTTTGCCTATCGCCGAGGTTCCTAAATACCATCAAAATGCCATAGTATCCACCCAATATAATCTGAACTCTGTGCCATGTCTGTAGGACTTTTCGTGAAACCATGCTATGTCTATCCATTTTCCTTGTCCGGACAAATACCTATCGATGGTCGGATCAAGCCACGAACGCCGTAGGAAACATGACCAAGGTACCAAGATGGTAACCGTATCTCTCCATTGAACTATTTACTTTCTACCCTTTTTGATAATACCTTTTAAATTGCATTATTGTATTATATTTTTGAATTGTTTGATTTAATGATATTTATAAAGTAATTATTTCTTTCGACTAGCCTTAGATATATATATTGCGTGATCATCTATCTATATATATTTAACCCTTTTTCCTTCGCTATTCTTCATTACTAACATGTATAAATATTTTGTATTCCATTGCAGTGTAAGTCAAAGGTTAAGTTTTCATTTAAATCTCTTTCCAATTTTCATTTATATTTGTAAAATTCAATACGAGTAAGTTTCCTTTTGTTTGCCAACTTGATCTCCTCGATAACGCTTCTTTTGTCCGCCATTAGCTTATTACGTATATCTGATTTAGCTATATACATCTTAAATAATTTTTAAACTGTCTGTTTTTAGCGCAAAGCAATTAGAAAATGCTTTGCGAAAGATTTTTATTATTGTACTTTATCGAGGAGATTCGAGCAGACAATTTTAATAAAATTGGGAAGAAAAGATTTAGACCGCAAAAATATTATATCGTTTAATCTTTATTGTCTAATTAGTTTTTCATTAATTCAGGGGAATAGCAGAGGACATTAACTCATTATTAATATTTTAAAGTCATTAATTAAATATCTATTATTTAACTAAAAAGCTTCCATTTTCTAATTTTATGCTAATGCTTTATTTTTACTTTTCAAATGATCCAGGCACGCAAAACACATATTTCATAGTACTTTTACACACATTTAACTATTTAGCTCTGTAGGTGTTCCCGTCCATGTTTCCTTCTGATGCTAGTTTTGGGCTGGATAAAAAATAATTTATGCCTGTCTCAGATAATGTTGTTGGTTCATAATTAGCCTCGAGAATAGGTGAATAGAGTAGAGGTCATCGTATTCTTAATTTAATATCTTGCGTATGGGTGCCCTCAAGGGACTTTCACCTAGTATTCGAACTGGGTTAAACCAACATACATCATCTGACTGTCACATTATGTATTATCACAATAGTTACAATAAAGTTATTTGCCATTGCCATGTAAGCAGTTTTTTTAATTTTATTTTTTTTTCTTTCTACTTGATATTCTGTTGACATTTGATAGAATATTTTAAAAGATTATAATGTCATTTTAAATTCAGTATCATGAATCTATACATCACTAGTTCATTTTCCATAATGGCTGGTACTGGTTGAGAAGACATGAAAAAGAGAGAAGAATATCGCATGAAATATTGTGTTCCATATTAACATGTTGTTGATAATAATAGTTGAATATATTGCTGAATTGTCAAATATTTTCAATGAAGATATAAAACAAGCAGTTAAATCTATAAAAGGAAAAGCTCTAGAAAATAATATGATTATTATTGATGTCTTGAAGATATAGATAAAGACATAGAAAAAAATGTTGGCAAAACAATATAGAAAATGTTCAAATGATAAAGTTCCTACTAGATTATTGGAAGAATTCAGTAATGATATTAATATTTAAGAAAGATAATAATGAAGACATTAGATATTATAATTCATCAGTTCTATGAAAGATCTTTCTATGACCATTACAAATTATTTCCAGAGCATTTATGGACTCAAACCAATTCAAAGAATAAGCTGCATGTAAAAATGCTTTTAATATAGTGATTTATATCTAAATATTGAAAAAATTCTATCTTGAATTTGTAGATTATGATAAGACATTTTATTCAATAAATATTTTCATATTAATTAAAGCTTTAGACCACAAATTATGCACCCAGAACATGAAGAGTATTTATTACAATGCAACTTTAAAGATTAGATTATATGGTAGCATTAAGAAGATTAACGTTGAGAAAGGCATATGACAAGAAATATTTTGTAACTTTTTATAGCAGTGTCACAAGAAATATTTTTTTCATTCAAATGCAATGGTAAGAGAATATTAATATATGGAGATTATTTAGGTCACCTACACTTTATAAATGTAGTTGTTTTTGTAAGAAATGTTTCAGGGCTTCAAGATATGTCACAAGAATTATCAGATAAAAGCAATAAAATAGGATTAATGATAAATACTAAAAAGACTAATGTTCAAATGTTTGTCATAGAAAAATAAAATAAATATATTAATAGTCAAGAATTAAAAGAACTTATGCTATTATAAATACCTTGGTAAGATTATTAATACAATAGGAAACATAATGGATGGAATTAATCATAGAATTAAACTTATATGGACTACTTCTGGTAGAAATAACTTGATAGTAAAAGAAAATATGTCTCTGCATTACAAAAAGGTTTTTTTTTAAATGTATTTTACCACTTTTTACACATGAATCTGAAATTTGGATACTTAATAGAGAGAAATACACAGAGTTTAGATCTTATATAGCGGTAAAACTCTCCACTTAGTGCAAGCCAGAGTAATCAATGGATGCAGAAAGGTTTTTGCATAAAATCTCTATATAATACATGCTCATCTAATATACCCAAACTAGTTTCTAGCTTTCATCAGTGAGCATAAAGAATGGTGATCATGTGATGTTTAGAGTTTAGATAATATGATGCTGTATGGAAAGATGTGTATTGAAAGTAACAAGAAGGGATTAAAAGTGAAATACATGCCAAGAAAACAAACAGGTAGAACTGATATTATTGAAAGAATTAAGAGATTCAAATGGAGCTGGGTTAGACAGATTTCTAAAAAGGATGGTAACTGATGGATAATTTTAAGTGAATTTCAAAAGATTATAAAAGATTTAGAAAGAAATATTATATGTGAGATAGTTGGATGAAATAAGGAAGTTTGCTAGAACTATAGGGAGAAGAAAAGCTATGAAGAGGAGAAATTGAATTATATTGGAGATATCATTATGCTATAGTGTATTTATTATGATTGAAAATGAGAGCACTAATCATTAACATTAACAATCACTCATTAAGGAGCATGAATTATTTTCACTTTAAATAAACATTTAGAGATATATTTTGCAATGACTATTCAAAGTAATTTTTGAATTACTATTTCATTAGTATAAATCATATGCTGGTGTTTAATTTATATGATATCATTCATACATTGTTGTCTCTAATTTCATCTGCAACAAAATTTTTTTATTTTTTCTAACAATAACTCCATTGTTTACTATCACCAACTACATTTTTCCAATGAAAACAGTCAATAGTGTATTTTTTTTAGAATGTCTTAGACAATTTTAATATAAGTAAAGTCTGCCTCTTCCATGAAAACAATGCATAATTTTATTATAAAATAATTTTTAAAAAAAAGTCTATTGCCATTTATACACTCTTCTATTCAGTTCAACTAAGATATTATTTTACAAAAATCATTCTGTACTATTACATCCCACAAGCTAGAATGTAACTATTGATTCTATGTTTATGCCAACATATCTAACAAAATATTCTTAAATGACATTTTTTCTAACATTCATATGTTACACAGGTCTCAATTTTATATAATAAATGGGGCAATGTAATAATTATATAATTCAACTAGTTTAGTTGCAATAGATGTATTACTATGATGAAATAATCTATCATTTAATTGTTAAATGCAGTAGGAGTGACTTAAGATCACAGTTTTGCATCTCAATATTCCAAATTCTTCATTTTATATATTGACTCACATTCTTTAGTTGTTACTCTTTTAGGCTAAGACAGTGCCTTTTTTTAGTATTAATTGTTATGCAAACGGCTCAGATTATTTATCAGCTGAAGTAATCCTTATTATTATAACATGTAAAAGGTATAAAATATGAATAAACTTTAATTGACAACTAGTTAATTTTAAATACTGCTACAAATCTTTTCAATTTTTTTAATGCATTTTTTCTATAAATCCTTAATTAAATCAATAAAGCAGTCTATAGATTACAACTATGCTCCTAACATCTATCTGACCAAAAAAAGTTCATGATTCTTTAACATCATATTGAGTCTCTGACTTGAAACAATATGTGCAACAAAATTTCTGAATAGTTACTATGGATTTTTCTATCCTTTTCATTTTATAAATTGGACTGATAAAAGCTTTCTTAAAATCAAATGGCACAATTTCATGTCTTCATATATTTTTTAAAAAAATTATAATATCCATATGTTATCTTCAAAATATATGAAATTTGATGTTTGTTCTTAAATAGGATTAAAATAGGGCTTACTTTTTTAATATAACTATTATTTTAATTAATTTGTGATTAGGCTATTAATAGGTATTTGTAAATGCTCACATAATATGAACTTCTTTACATTCTGACTCCAAACTGTAATGAAAAAAAGATTTCATCTAAGAAATATTATTAGAATATATATGGAAGGACATATATCGGTGAGAATAGTCATTCTATTGAAATCAATAAAATTATTGTGGAACTATGATTAGAGATGAAAATACAGATATTTTTAAACTAGCAAACCATTCATGCATCAATAATAAACATATTCGCTTGAGAAAAACGAAAAATATATAGTTAAAAATGAAAAAGTAAAAAGTAAAAAATTTAAAAAGAGATTTACATGACAACAATTCAAAAATTAATTTGATGTAATAATCTTTAATATTTGAGAAATATTTATTAACGTAAACCCTAAAAAAAAAATAGGAACACCAAGATGACAGTTGCCTTTAACAAAATAGTCTATCTGACATCACTTTAAATTCAATATTTGTGAACTGGAATTTATTAGATCAAATCCTAGCAATACCCAAAAAAGATGGAAAAATAATATGACTTGAAACATTGTGTTCTATATTAACTTGTGTGTATACATCGTCATCCTTACTGCAGAATGAAGATCTCTCCAACTTTAATCCAGTTTCTCTGGTCTCTAACCTCTCTTCACATCACCTCAGCACACTTTCTTATGTGATCACTTTCTAGATCTTTTACAATGTTTTGAAATTCAGTTTACAATTTCAACTGTCCATCTATTATCATTTCTTGTAGCAATCTCTACAGTCCCAACTCCATTTCAGTCTCTTAATTTTTTCAGTGATGCCAGTGATACATGTTGTTTTTCTCAGTTATGTATTTTGTTTTTGACTAACTGTTAAATGTATTTAAAAGAAAGAGAAATAAAGTTTAAATTTTTTTAAACATTAACAATTTAACCAACTGATTATAATAGTATGATGTATAACTAATTGATGACCACTTCATTTTAATGCTTCTATGCCCATACAGATTTTCTTTTTCTGCAAATTTCATTCCTTTTCCTATCAAATTTTTCACTTAGCATTTTCAATTGTTTACCAATTCTAGTATTAAAATAATTTATAACAATTTAAAAAAAATATTGTTTGATCTAATCAAAAGCATTCTGATATAAAAAATTCTTTTTTTCTTTATAAAAATTCTTGTGATGTAAATCTGAATTATATTTAGTTGAAATCTTCCACTAAGTTGAATAACTAATCTTGTTCTTATGTCTAATATATTAGTAATGTTCACAATGTTGTTCTTCCATCTATAATAAATCCCATGTTTTTAATACTTGTGTCTTAATAGTAAAATATAGGTTCATTTTTCAGATCAATTGTCTCCATCTTTTTTTTTACCTTAATGTATTTCAATAATCTCCGTTTAATATTAAATACATTTTCTAATTCATGCTATCTTCCTTATGATGAAAATGATATATAATTGTAGGTAACATTATATATATAGTCATTGATAAATAGCAATTATTTTTAGTACTCTCTGTCTTTAGGCTGCTGCAATTAAAATATGATGCCATAATTTATTTTGTTTATCATAATAAATATAAAAGAGAGTAATTATTTGCAAATTCACATATTTTTTATATCTTCAAAGAAACTCAGTTTATGTTTTAGTTGAAAATTATTAGTTATGTAAAAAAAAAAAAAAAAAGATCACTTGAAAGTTACCCAATTCCCCACACTGTCAGATAAATGTTGGTGAACAGCCCATCCATGTTCTTTTAGCAATAATAATGGCCATAATGACAAAAATGACGGAAATGGATTAAGAATTTGCCAGCTTGTTTTAAGATTTGAAAGAATCAAAATTCATTTTTCAGCTAATTAAGTACATTGTAAATAATTTGTTTTATATTAATTATCTCAGTATTTCTATCAAACTCTTAACTTTTTTCAGCTTTAAATGAGACAATAAACAGAGGTAGACAAATGATATGTGATTTTAAATTTTAGTATGATAGTGTATGAATAGCTAGCTAGAGAGAAAGGTTTTCTGGAGTGATTTGTAATTTAAAAAAATGGGAAAGGGACACAAAAACGATCCCATGTTGTGCAATAAAGTGAAATCGTTGTGCTCATTCTATCATGCTTTATCATTGACAGAATGTTATATATGAAAATTGCTTGACTACAAATGGCCATACAATGAATAAATTAATCATAAGCCCCAAGTTGGTAAATATTAGATTCTGTATATTATAAATTAACCACCAGAAAAGTTTTAGAAAATATCTATATATAGTAGAATATAGAATAATTGTATTTCATATCATGAATACGGCATAGTATATTTAGATATAGTGGTAAGGTGGCAGATTTTGAAAATTTTAAGTCCAAAAATCATGCCCAACTATATTCATTTCTGATACTTGTACTTTTTTATGAACTTCCTAGCAATAAAGTCATTCAATTATTTATAATTTTTAATTCACACTATAATGGAAAAGTTTAAATTTTACACTATTTTATAATTAATATATTTTATACTATTTGTAAATAACAAATGTCATCAAAAAACATTTCTATATCCTATGAAGCAATATATTTCACATTCTTCAAATTGTTTTTTTTTTTTTAGTAGTTAAAATTGTAAACCTGTTTTCTGCTCTACATGAAATAAAATAAATTTTTACTAACAAAAAAAAAAAAATCATAATTTTTCAATTCAATTAAACAAAGCATAATTATTTTCATTTTTTCTTTTTTGACTTAAAAAAGACAAAGAAAAAAAATTGTCATATCAATCTTATTCAATTAAAAATCTGGATAAATTAAATATTTTATTCAGCAAAATTAATTCACACTTTTAAAAAAAAAATTAAACAGTAGTAAATATTTTTAACTTCTTAATTTGCTTAATGAGTTGTAGTTCTAGGATGCATATAGAATAGAATTGGCATAATAACATGACTCTCCACAAGTTATGGGAATCTATAAAAATTTATGTGTCATCCAGAATGTGTGAATAAACAATACATATGCGAATTATGTTAAATCACTAAACATAACATGATCACCATTCCTTATGCTTACACAAGCTGTTAACACAGAGGCTAAACTTCCCATACAGTAGTACCACTCAGTTCAAGCCAGAATAATCAATGGATGCAAGAAAGTTTCTGCATAAAATCCATATCTAGTGCTTACTCATCCAATATCCCCAGACTAGTTTCTAGCTCATGGCTTTTATCAGTGAGCAGCCTTGGATCTGAGAGTATCACACCTAGATCTTAGGATCTAATGCAAACCTCCAGCATCCATCTTTTACCTTATTAGCTAACTATGAAGCTTTGAGTCCAAAATGAAAATACAAAAATGTTTTTAATTCAAGTTCATTAGCTTGTATAGTTGTATAAATCTGGACACAGTTTAGCATCCATACTTTTTTGTAGCTTTGATTCTTTAATAATTACAGTCACCATAATCTTATTGGGCAAGATTTATATTAAACCACTAAACATCACATGATTATCATTTTGTATGCTTATACAAGCTGTTTATACAGAAGCTAAACTCCTCATACAGCAATGCCACTGAATGCAAGCCAGAATAATCAAGGGATTTTATGCACAAACCTTTTTGCATTCATTGATTACTCTGACTCGAACTGAGTGGTAATACTGTATGGGGAGTTTAGTCTCTGTGTAACAGTTTGTTTAAGCATAAAGAATGGTGATCATGTGATGTTTAGTGGTTTAATATCAATATTTCCCAATAGGATTATGGTGAATGTGGTTATTAAAGAACCAAAGACACCAAAAAGTATGGATGCTGAACTGAGTTCAAATCTATACAACTATATAAGCTAATGAGCTTGAATTAAAGCATTTTCGTGTTTTCATTTTGGACTCAAAAGCTTTTTTTTTTTCATATGTCATAGCATCAGCCAGGAAGTGAACCCGCTAACCCGACTCAAAAGCTTTATAGTTAGCTAATAAGGTAAAAGGTGGCTGTTTGGCTGTTGCTTTAGATTCTAAGATCTAGGTGCAGTGCTCTCAGATCCAAGATTCCTCACTGATAAAAGCCACAAGCTAGAAACTAGTCTGGGGATATTTGATGAGTAGACAGTAGATAGGGATTTTATTGGCAAACTTTCTTGTATCCATTGATTATTTTGGCTTGCATTGAGTGGCACTACTGTATGGAGAGTTTAGCCTCTGTGGTAATACAATAATTTGTTATATCACAGATTATATGTGATAACTAATCATAGCAGATTCATTTTCAAACACACACAGTAATTGTTTAGAAGTTTTAATTAATTCAAGCTTATTTAAAAAAAAAAAAAAAACATTACTTTTTTATTTTAAAAAATGATACAATGTTATATAATATTGCTATTGATGTATAACTGTAATTAATTCATTTGAAGAAGAAATAAGAGTATATTCATTTGAAGTAAATATAAAAGCTAATGTAGAACTTTTTCTCATTCATCATTTTAAATATATTATGGCCATTTTTTTTTATAGAAGAGTATTCAGCTTTTTGTAAAAAAAATTATAATCATGTTCATTTACTATATATTAATCACAGATGAATTACTTTCCTATTTATGAAGTATTATAACTTTATCTTTCTTATTGCATTGACAAATCCATATAATATTAATATCATCTATGTTCTTTATTACTTTTAACAATGCTTTTTTCAACCCACTATTGATAGATTTAATTGTGCCAGCAATCTTCTTCAGAATTTCTACTTATATCTGAAGAAGATTGCTGGCACAATTAAATCTATCAATAGTGGGTTGAAAAAAGCATTGTTAAAAGTAATAAAGAACATAGATGATATTAATATTATACTTTCGTATTTGATAAATCTCATCAAAGTTTCAAATAGTCTTTCTTTTTTTAAATAACTATGTTCTATTTCATTTCTGCTTTAATTTTTTTCTTCAATATTTAATACTTTTCATTCTTAAATCTTGAAATGTACAAATGACAAGCTAATATATTTAAAAAGACATTAAATAAATATATTCATTTTTTAAAGAAGATGTTAATTAAAGCAAAACCAGATAAGAGTAAATTAATTATATATGAATATATAGAATAAAAAGAGTGAACATCATTCAATTGAAGAATTATCTGTGAGGCAAAAAAATCATAAAGTGAGGAAAGATATAGTACTAGAAAGTTAGCTGCTAGTAAAGCCTCAGCGAAAAATCTAGACAAAATGTGTCCACAAAATAATTTTTGTGCAAAGATCTACAATAAGAAATATTTTACTACAATACATAGGGATAAGCCTTCATTTCAGCTGTTTTAAAAAGACACAATTGAAATAGAAATTAATTTTGAAATATAAAAGTTCATGAAATCTAAAATTTTAGAAGATCGTGAAAGAGAAAGCAAATTTAAAATAGTTGCAATTATAGTCTTGGAAACAAGATGAAAAAAAAAAAAAAAAGAAAATCAATGGAAGGAAGTTTTGAAATTCTTCTATTATTACATTGAGATAAATAAGAATAATATGTAAACTTGTATATTAGTAATTATCACTAAAGTTTTTACAAGTGATATTTCAGTAAAATGATGAATGAAGGCATAATTTCACATTGGGTGAAGATTTTCTTAATAAACTTTTAGATGTTTTGACACAATATGTTTGAAAATGAAAAATATAACATTATATGTAATGATGTACATAGCATTCAAGATATAAAAAGATTGCAATCAATAATAGATTATTTAATAAATATGATAGCAGTTCAACTTGAACATTTGATATATCAAAATGAATAAGAGATTGATATATGAAGACAATTATTTATTAAATGGTATGTTTATTTTTCCTAATTATAGTTGGAAAAATTAAAATGCAATTGTATAGTTTTTTGAACTACAATAAAAAATTATGCAAATCAACAAATTGAGGTTGTGTGTTATTTGAACACTGAAATGATAGGCTGAAAATAATACTTCCATTCAATTGTGAAATGTTTTAATTTTGAATTCATCACTGTCACCATTTGGATTGCAAGTTACATAAAAGTACAAGATATATCAGAATATTATTGAAGATATCAAACCAAAAAGGATAACAGATGAAGAATATAAATAAAAGAGAAGTGTATATAATAAAGATAAGTAACCATCAGTCAAAATGAGGGGAATATGATAAACAATATAATGAATTAAAAAAAATAATTTAAATTTTTAATGAATAGGAAAAAAGAAACTTAAAAAATACCTTTCAGGTAATAAAAAGATTAAAATAAAATGAGTATAAAAGCATGAACAAAATGCCAAAAGTTAAGTATTAAGAAATTAATTACATATAAATAAAATATAAAGATTTGTATAAAGTTAGATTCATCCATATAAAAACCATGTGTGGTTTATAGTGTCAGATTCTGGAGTGAATAAATTCTGTTTCTGGAGATTTAGTGTTTGAATTTTTTACAGATTCCCAAGCAATAAAACCCTTCAATTATTTATTTATCAGTATGAAACATTACTGTTTATCCAGAGTACATCAAAGATAAATCAGTCTTTAAATAATGCACTATAGGATTAATTCACAAGTGTTTGCCCTCTTACTAAGAACAATTAGATATCCATTTCTAACCTATGCCTATTTGACCAACCTAAAAAAATGACAGTTTAATTCAGTTGATTAAAGTCACAGATCATGAAGTTGGGCTCCATTTTTCTTTTTTTAATTCAGAGTGCCAGGAGTTTTATACTAGATTTATTTTTAAATATTTAGAATGACTTGATTTTTGTTACTTTTTTTTTCTTTCCAAGCTGCAGGGAATGGTGATGTGTAATATAAAAACTAAATTGTATTAATTAGAAAAGACATTATGGATAAAACAATTTAAAATTTATTTTGACAATATTTTTCAGTAAAAAAAATAATAAAATGAGTTGCTCAGAAGATCACATGACATTGTAGTACCATAAACATAACTAAACTAAATTAGCAGGACAATGTTTTTCAAGATTTAATGAAAATTTGCAAATGTAAAAATATATTTATTAGTGATAAAATAAAATGAAGTTGTACAAGTATTTAGCAATCTCAAGATCATCTCTTGAGAAACACTAATTTTGATGATGGTTGATCATTCAGCACAAATGAATTCTTTGAATGGCTGCCAGAAATGTATATTTTTTATTCTATTAGAAATCTTTTATTAGACGTAGCTTTACTGATGCACTCCAAGAGATGGTATTGGGTTTTAGTGGTCGATTTGGAACCCAGATAAGCAAATCAATTAACTTGAATCTGCAAACCAATTTTGAAGGAAAATCACATTAAGATTTTCAAATATTTTTTTAATTTCCAGAAATAATTGTAATTTGTTTTATGTACAGCTGCTCATTTATACTAAATTAATTAAAATAGTAAATCATGTAATATTACAATACTATCAATATATATATTACTAAAATTTTCTTCTGACCATGGTCTCATCTAATAACAAATAGACCTTCTCAAGTGAAATTCAACTAGATATATATATATAAAATAATAAAGACATTGCAGGAAAACTAAAATATAATCGTAATATATGTTGAAAACGTATAAAACGTGAATTGCTATTTTATAAACAGCATTTGCATTATTTATACAGTTCCATGGAAATAAAGAAAAATAAACACCTACTTAACATTTTTTATTATTACTGTAATAAATCTCAAATGCATATTTGGAAAAAGGAAAGTTTGGTATACAAATACCGGTATTAAAAAATCTAAACATTTTTTAATTTTGATACATTTTTTAATGTTATTTATTATGATCTTATAGATTTATTTCATTAAATATATGTTGGTAATTAGCCTACAAAATTGTGATAGAGCAGTTTAATTAACTTTCCAAAAGCAAGTTTATTAATTATAAAACATTATTTTCTATGCTATTAACGTTGTTGATAAGAGAAATATATAAATGTTATTATTCCGTTTGTTTATTATTGCAAAAAATACAAATGTAATATATTATTATATGTAGATATTAATTCACTATAAATTCATCACAGGAAATCATCAATTACTAAAAATTATGTAAATCTAAAAAGTGAAAACTATTGATATTCATGGCAATTAAAAATATCCCAGTGTACACAAGCTATATATTACAAATTTTGACAACTGCAAAAATTGAAAGATAGTAATAATAAACAAAAATGAATTCATTTAACACACTTTGTATTATCAAATCTTGATTTATTTTATGAACCGTATTTTATTTTTAATTTTCCTCCAATGTTTTGTCCATATTATATACATATATAGTCATTATTAAGGATTAAATCAAAGATTTTCACCGGCTACAGATATAAATGAAATATTATCCAAGTACATCCATGTATTATTTATTAAAATAAATATATAAACCAATATTTTGATCAGATCATACTGGTCATCAACTGGGTATCAAATATTATAAAATAATTGTAGAGGCTGTTACATTTACTATAGTGACTCAAAATGAATTCATGTGTAAATAATATATTCTCAGCACTATCATCATTACTTCTTACTAACATTCATATCAGCATACAAAGTTTCCTAACATTAAATATATCATTGTAAATTCTAATAGAAGTTATACATATGCCTTAAATCTAACCATCAAGGGCTAAATAATGTATTGACTTCTTATCATTATCTTATTTCTTATGGTTATTGAATTTATTTACTGATAGATATTATATAATTTAGTTTTAAACATTAACCCTTTGGTTATGCCATAATTTTGAGGTTGTTCCATACATTTTAGCCTATAGGTAATGAAGGGATTCTTTGCACCTTCTGAAGTGATTAGGAGGTAAGAATTCTTTCCCACTTTCTTTTTTATTTGGAATGGTTTTTTGTATATGTTTATGAATTTCTTGTATAAATACCTCTCTCATGGATTAGTCTGTGGGTTTCTAATGGAGTACAAGATGTGCTGAATGTTCTGACTTTCTACCCAGCCTTTCCATTTTCTGCACAATAATGACATAGCATGATCAGTTAGAATAATCTTAGACTTTCCAACGAGACCAAATTGAGATTCTTGAGAAATTCTTGATGACACTATATTATCAAGGATTTATTCATATAATATATATATTATAAGAATAATCTTTGACAATGAATATATAACATGGAAAAAACATTGGAGGAAAAATGAAATAAAAAATGGTTCATAAAATAAATCTAGATTTGGAAAAAAAGAAAATTTTGTTTTAAATGAAATAGTTTTTTAAACTATATTAAAATTAATGCCCATATTTGGAAAGAATCTAATGGCAAATACTTATATTAATAAGTAATGAATTTATTAATTTATTAAATGGTAAAGAACAAATACTTTACTACAAACATCTTTATATATGGTTGTACAAAAAGCAGTTCAACTGTTAATTTTTTTATTGAAAGAAGAGCATGATAGAAGAAAATATATTTAAAAGGATTTAATATGTATAATGGTGTATAATGGTGTAAAATGATAAATTGATTAGGTCATGAGGATTTAACTACAAGTGGCATGAAAATTTATTAAAAAAAACATAGAAGGCTAAGGATATCAAATTTTTTATAGCATCAGAAGGAAATTCATTGTTAAGAAAGAAAAAAAATAATGTAATGACTAAAAGAAGGAATGTGTGAAGAAGGAAACATATTAGTATATAAAGTAATAACATCATGTGAAATTTCATACATTTCAAATAAAGAGATAAATTATACAATTAAATTTACCCAGAATAGAAAGCTGCAGAAATGATTGGAATGGTTATAAGTTTATATGTAAAATATCAAATTTCTAATATTATATTAGATGAAAAATACCGTAACAATATTGATATTTATTAAAAGTTAAAAAAAAAGATATATCAAGTAACAATCTTTTATCAGATATGTATACATAGGATTTTTTAAAGACAGTACAGATTGTCTTAATGGAATTTGGATTTGGGTCAATCCTAGGAGCAACCTGATTTAAAAATGGTTTAGTACAGTAATAAAAAAAATTAAAAGGACAAAAAGAATAGCAATTGTCATTTGATTATTAAATTTGTAAATTGTAAAAAAAAAATCAGTTAGAAAAATAAGATGAAAAATGATTAAAAGCAAAAATAACATCTTGAATTATGTAAAAAAATTCTATAACAAATTGCATAGTTATTACTTGGTAAACAAACTAACATAAAATATTATCATGTGAAATTTTATCTACTTTAAATGAAGTGGGAGACATACAATTAATTCCATGCAGAACAGAAAATTCCGTAAATAATTTATGCTATAATTGAAGCTTTGAATTCATTTCATGTCAAACGTCAAGAAATTGTCAAATTTCTTTAAAATATTTTACAAAATGCAACACGGTGATTAATATACATAATAATTATTAAGAAGATGGAAAGAATGCATAACACAAAATCTATAAAATACTCCTGGAATAAAATGAGTTGCAAATTATATTTTACAAGTAATGTTTCAGAACTGCGGGAGATATTACAAATGCTATGAAATGAAAAAATAAATATAAAATGATTAATCCTCTATTGATATTAAAAAAAACAACAACCATGAATTAGAAAAATTTAATTAGTACTTTGATTGCATTATTAATATAGATGGAAACCCAATGGGAAAACTAATCATAGAATTAAATTTAAATTGGGTTTTTTTAATGTCGAAAAGAAGTACATATATATTCATATGCATAAAAAATAGATTTTAATAAATGTGTTTTATTATTAATTACGTAAATATCTGTAATTTAGAAGATGAATACAAAGACTTCAGATCACACAGAAAATCATGGAGATATGTGGATTAGAACTAACAAAGAAAATTTGAAAATGAAATGCATACATGTGAACATTAAAAAAATTATAAGTGATTGAATGAAATGAGAAAACATATTACTAGTTGAGATGGCAATAAATGAAATTTTAAATAAAGCCTTAAGAGATTTTAAACAGTCTAGAAGAAGATTACATGTAAAATGAATGAATAAGAAAGTTAGAGGAAAGAAAAATTACAAAACCATTCATGAATGATATATGCTTGACTGCTTTATCAATCAGCAGAATATAGATAAAAACCATTTCCTCTCTATTTCCAGAAGCAGTGGATTTATATAATATAATAAACAACATAAAGCACTCAAAGATAAACCCTGCTGAATAAAGTTATGGAGTTTGAATCCTGGCATAACTTTGCCATTAAGCAGATGAAAATTTCTCTATTCATTAGAGGGTTAGTTAAAAAGTAGAGAATGGGAACAGGAATGTTATGCAATTGTAATACTTCAATGAGAGGGTCTATAGGGACAGAATCAAAAGCTAACAAAATATCAAGTTGTATTACTATGGTATTAGCTGTTCTAGTGACTCTAAATTGGTTAATAACAAGTTTACCCAGGGTGATAGCATTAGAGATGGAAGCATGCTTTTTAGCAAACTGATCATTTGAGGTGGAAGGCAGAATAATGTTTTATATCTTAGAGATAGAATAAAGATTATTAAGAGGAGAGGGAAGAGTATTTTGCTTGAGAAATGGATTCACCCCACTAAGAAATATCTTCCTTATTTCTATTTTGGAAAACTTTATGCACACTGTCTTCAGTTTAACCTTAAACAGCCATCCACATGGAACATCTTCTCTGGTAATAATATTTCCTCTCTCTTCACTACTCACTATATAACTTTCTTAGATTTTTTATTTATAAGTCTAAGAGTGTTATGAAAATTCTATTCAAAACTCTATCCTCATATCTGCTGAATATGTTTGTTATTTATTATCTGAAAAGCATATTCAATTATACAAATATTTCATGCAATTTTAAGAATGGTTAGAGATTTTGTTTAAAGTTAATTACAGAAAAGCAAAGAAAGATTGAAGTTCAATAGTAATTAGCAGCAACTGAGCTTTGTATCCATAGGTGTTAGTATTAATTTCTATCAATTTTATCAGCAGTTTTGAAATGACAATCTGCTGATTACCTCATGTTTATTAACTACCATTCATCAAAGAATAATTTTTGGGATATAAATGAAAACTATATGGAATTCATTTCATGTGTCCTAAGAAAGTAGTCACATTTATACAGATCTTGTCTAAACTATAAGCTACAAAAGTTTTTCAAAAATACTTCAAGATTTTAAAATAAATTACAGCTACAGAAGTTAAAATCTACATTAAAACTACTACAAGCTAACAAAAGAAAATCTGTCCAAAGATATTAATGGGCGTGGGGGGGGGGGAGTAGAGATACCACCAATTATTTTTAATATTAATACACAACACACAAAGTTTTCACTAGTAGAAATTTATGTGAAAAAATTTTTTTGATTTAAGATTGGATATTGAATTCAAATGTAATTGCTTATAAAACATATACACAAACTGGTTGTTATTCATTTAAAAATCTAGATAAGAAAAAACGCGTTATATTTAGTTTATTTTCTATGTTGTATTCATTATTTTATAATTATAAATGTTTAAAAACTTTATTCCTATAAATTACATTAATAATTTTATTGTTCTTTAATTATCTTCTAAAGAGTATATTTTGTGCCTTGAGTAAAATGTATATGAATCAACCAACTTTTTCATTGTAGTATTTTAATAGTGCTATTAGCGATTAAGCCAATGCACATACGCTTTAAAGATAAATTATAAATGAATACTCTCACTTTTTCCAGACACGAGATATAGTATTTTAGAAAGAAAAAGTGAGAATATTCATTTATAATTTCTCTTTAAAGCGCATGTGCATTGGCTTAATCGCTAATATCACCATTACAGTATTAAAACATAGCTTGCTATATAAAATAATATCTCATTGTAGTATTTTAGTAATTCACACTTTTTAGAAATAATTTCATCTCATCAAAATTAGTAATTATATAGTTATATGTTCTTGTAAAGGCCATTTTAATAAATACTATTATTTTGTCTGTTTATGAAATCATTTTGAAAATAGCCCTTTCATAATTTATTATTTATTTATTTAATATTTTTTTATTATTAAATTCATCGTAGTTATGTATTATTTTCATTGAGTATCATGAATATCAAGGATCTATGCTGTTATTCAGAGATCATAAAATTTAACACGTATGTGCTTGTTGGTTGCTTTATATTTTAAAGAGTTAATTCTCTAAATTATGGTACCCATATAAAAGCAATTATTGTTTCCATAGAAACAAAATCTGGTTAAAATACTCATAAAAGTAATTATTAGTCATACTATATAGTTAGTATTACAAACCAATTAGCTATTAATAATATGCCCACAAATATAATATTTTTGCATATTTAATTCTAATTTCTATGGTTTAATTTGGCTATTCAACTTTAGAAAATAGAAATTAGCCTCCACATAATATACTTTTCAAATTTTTCCTATTATATTATATATGTGAATATGTATGTTATAAGTGAATAATCAGAATTCAACTGATGTTTATGATTTTTTTTGGGTGCATATATGGACAATAATATCACATAAAAATTGTTAGAGTAAATTCAATTTGAAATACCTTATTATATATACTTATTTGAAGCTTTGTCATGATAGCATTTTAATTGTAATCATATATTGGACTTTTTCTATCATATAATTTAATTGTTAAATATTTTTAGGAAAATTCAAACTTCTAATACATTTAACATACAGATTAGTTTAGAATACAATATTTTGAATAGTATTTTCATTTCTCCTTTTCAAATACTGCTGACTTGATCAGTGATAATTTATATAAGAATTGAATTAATAACTTAAATTTATGAAAACTGAATTTAAGAATTAGAGCATCACATTAAATCCATTATATATGAAGCTAAACATTAATGGTTCAATCATAGACTGTCACAGTTTGGATCAGGAGCACTCAAAAAAAGTTAATATTTATTAAAACAGGTAAAACTCTCCATACAGTAGTGCCACTCAGTGCAAGCCATAGTAATTAATGGATGCCAGAAGACTTGTGCATAAAATCCCTATCTAGTGCCTACTCATCCAAGATCCCCAAACTAGTTTCTGGCTTGTGGCCTTCATCAGTGAGGAGTTTGGATCTGAAAGCACTGCAGCTAGATTTTAGGATCTAATGCAACTCTCCAGCAGCTACCTATTATTTCTACTTAACTACAAAACTATGAGAATGGAATTGAAAACACAATAATATTTTCAATCCAAGCTCATTAGCCTATATAATCATAAAGGTCTGAACTCAGTTCAGTACCCATACATTTTGGTGTTTTTGGTTCTTTAATAACCATAACCACCACTATCCTATTAGACAGGATTAGTGTTAAATCACTAAACATCACATGATCACCATTTCTTATGCTTGCTTATAACTTATTAAAACAGGCAAAACTCTCCAAACAGTAGTGCTACTCAGTGCAAGCCAGAGTAATCAATGGATGCCAGAAGGCTTGTGCATAAAATCACTATCTAGTACCTACCCATCCAATATTTCCAGACTAGTTTCTAGAGTGATGTGCAGTTATTCAGATCCATGGGGAAAAAATTTATACAGTAGTCACCATTTTCCAAATATTTATTATGCACTGCTATAGATCTACTCTATAGACAAAACAGAATTAATTTGAAGTTTCAAAATAACCTTAAATATCTTTCATCAAAAAATGTGATAATGTGTTATGTAAAAAAATGTAATGAAATCTTGAATTTAATGACTATTTCATATGACAGCTTTTTAAAATTTTGTTTTTTATAAAATAAAAAATAATTCCTTTTGCATCATTTAAAAGGTAAATAAAAACACATCTAATATAATAAACACTACTAGAGTTCGACAGCCTATTTATGAAAGTTGGAAAATGATGCTGCATTTATCAGTAATTGAAGTGTAAATAAAAAGATTGTATATTGCACAATTTTGAAGAGAATTTAGGCAAAGATAAAATGTAAATGAGAGAATTTAGTTTTAATTATTTAAATTAAGTATTATTATAAATAGAAATTTATTATGACGATGAAAAAATATGATGTAGCAGAAAACAATTCACATATTTTGAATTATGTGTCTTACTAAAGAATTAAAATAATGAAATCAAGCTGAATTTTTTAATTTGGAGAAACCTTTAATTTTTTTATTTTTAGTAAATTAATACACAGTACAGGCTTACACACACCTGCACATATATAATTTAATATAAGGGATTCGAACTCAGACTTTCATACAACCCTCAACTCTCCATGCCATATTATATTGCTGATCCACCTGATCATACACATATTGAAAAGATAAATAATCACCAAATATACTTATTTCATGCTAACCAGCAATCATCAGTTGGTCCAGATTACTATCCTCACATATATATATAATCAGTGCTCAGCTTTATGTTAAGATAGCCAATCTTCATATTTTAATGGACAGGCTTCAAACTACTCCAACCCACAATTCTTCAGCCATCCATTTCATTGAAAATCTGATGATGGAATGTTCAAAGCCCACGTTATACGTATATTGGTGATTATTTATCTTTTCAACATGTTTATGATCAGGTGGGCCATAAATATGAGATGGCATGGAGACTTGAGAGTTATGTGAAAGTCTGAGTTCGAATCCCTTATTTTTAGTAAGGTAATAAATATTACCTTCCATATTATTTTTTATTATTATTTGTTTTAAACTCATTTCTTTATTATTAATTTCATAAGCTTATTATTATTAAAATGACAATATTTTTTATTAAATCTGTCAGTTAATCTTTTGATTTAATTTATAACTTATTAGTTATAGATATCAGATAAATTTGCTTTAAAATTTATTTTAGCACATCTTTTATATATGTATGTTTGTGAGCAAATTTAATTTTCTAAGAATGACTTCATTTAATTCGTAAGTTATTGATTAGAATTCATGATAATTAGTATAAATTAATTGTAATTAAGAAGACACATGCTAAAAATAGTAATTTTAATAATTCCAAACATAATGTCATGGGTTTTTTTTGCCTAGGAAGTTTTTTTTATTAAAAAAATTAATTCCTAATATAAATTTTATGAATGTAATAAGTTCAAAAAAGAGAGAGAATATATTGCAGCCTAAAAATTTGACGGATAAAAAAAAAAAAGTGATATTTAATCTAAACTTTTGCAAAACTTTCCAACTGAAACAGATGATAAGGATTAATAAAGTCATTGAAACCTGTTAGGATTTTTAAAAAATGAATTCAAAAGATGGAATAAAAATAAATGTCTGATACTAAATGTTATTCTGAAAATAAAATTTTCAATGCTGATGTCATAAAGTAATTAAAATACAATTCATAATTTTCTCAATAATGATAATTTAATCAGGAATAAAATAATTCTCAGCTACTGTATTATATCTAAATTTTATATTCTAATGTGACAAATTTGTAGCATTTTAATAATAAGTTATAAACTTTATACCAAACACAAGACAAATCAAACTACTAGCTATGCAGAATTAAGAAATGCAACAGATAATGAAATCTGAGAACTCCCAGATTATTTTTTTTAGGGAATATAATATTAAGACTTCATTTTACAATGCACTAGGTGAGCTGTATATTAAAGGTTAAATGACTATTAAACAAAGGACCTTAATTTTTAGTGACCTTTTCCATAATTTAAATGAGAATAATAGTCAATTACTGCTGCCTCATATGAATATTATGGAATATAAAAAAACTAAGTGAATTACATTCCACATTATATAGCATATAGGAATATTTTCCTCAAAGGCTTTTATAATTAGAGATTATCATTTTAGAACACAATGCAAATATATTGAATCATTTGTACAAGTTATTAAATAATTTTGTACAATAATATAAATGCTTCTTGCGTAAAGCAAAAATTTCCAAAAATATTTATTCTTAAATTCTTAACTGTATTTTTGCTGTAGACCATTATCTGCACAGAGCTAATGATTGAAAAACAATTTGTTAGTTACACTATTAAATGGCACTACAAAAATAATTCAGATTTTAATTTACTTGTATACTCAATTGAACACTGTTGGATTTTCAGTAAATCCACCCCTCTTTCATTTTTCAATTCTTCTTATTTTATTATCAATGCATTCCTACTTTCAATCCCATGATGTCACAATCAACCATCAGTGCAAAAAATCAGATCACCTTCTCTCATTGTAAATATTTATCAAAACATGCAAAATCTCTTCTCATTTAACAAATTCATAAGACTAGTCACTTATCTAAATATATTGATATCCATTATGTGTTAATGCCTCATATTCACAATATAAAATTGTGATAACTTGTAGAGGTTTAGCATTAAAATAATAAAACGTAAGTCATTTGAATACTTGAATAATAATGATTACTTATTACAACTAATATAGTTAAGGGAATGAGCAAAAATATTTTTGCTGTGATTTTAAAGGATATATTGTTCCTAAATGTTTCATGGAAGAATTATCTGCATTTTGATGAGATTGACCATCAGAGTTGGTCTGAGATCATTAATTATGCATAAAACATAAACTGAAGAACAGCAATGCTCATAATGAACTGTGATGTAAATGCAGTTGTGGTCTACTTTATCAAAAATGATAACTTTTTTTAAAAAACTATGGACTTGATCAAACAATTAGATACATTTGATATCAATTTGATTTTTATTCATCTATTGCCAACAATTTTTTTTTACTAATCTTGGTCTTTTCATTTTAAGTGCAAGACATATTTAATGTTTTCAATAGAAATTTAAATGAGAAGAAACAACATTGAGATGAATGTCACCACTACACAAAAGTGACCAAATAGTGGATTTTGCAGACTTCTATCAAAATATTGAAGAAAAAAAATAACATTAAATTGTGTGATGAGTGTAATATTAAAATGGTCTGTTAATGTATAAACTCTCTCTCTCTATATATATATTTGTAAAACCAAAGTATATTGGGTAGTTTTTATTAGATTTAACCCTAAATCAGTGATCCATTTATAGGTGTCATAATTGATCTTTTGTAATTTTTACTTAAGGAATTGAAAACAATATTTATTGTTATGTATCAGTGACATGAATTAAAAAATCAATATTATAATGGTTTTATGTATACATAAGATTGGTTAACTGGTATTTAATTCTAGATGAGTTAATATTCTTGCTATTTTTTATTTACAATAACTATACTAAGCATCTCTGCAGCTCAGTTCAATAATAGGCAGTAATAGATGTTTTTTTGAAATACTAAATTTGTTCTTCTGATTACTATATCTTAATTTAATTTTGATTGATATACAAAGCTATTGATTGGTTCATGAGCTATTTTTAAATGATGATAAAATTTGTTTTGCTAAGGTAAAAAACATCTTTATTACTGTTATGATGTTTGGGTTTATCTGAATATCATTTTCCTGAAAATATTTTTTTTAGTTTTCCAGATTTAATGTCACTAGGCATTTTTGTTTATGAACACTTAATAGAGAAATGTTATTCCATGAGTCTATCAGATTTCATTGAATTATGACAAATTATTGAAGCAATACCAACAGAGTTGAAGTATGCATTTCAATTTTTTAGTGATTCACCAATGTCTGTTTTATAAATGGAAGACAACTTAAAACATTTGTATTAATGCATATTTTAGTCTGATATCTTTGCTTCATTATAAAGCAAACAAACGAAGAAATTATTTTTAAAAGAATCAAAGTATTTATTATATTTGCATACATATATGTATAGCTATAAACATCATTTACACAACTTCCACAATTTGATAATACTATTGAAATAGTATAATGTATATTTAACCTAGATATAATTAAAAGTGATTTAAACCCATACTTTTAAGCTCACCACAGTCATTCACTTCATCCAATATAACTGATACACATAACCACATACTTGCTATCTTAATATAAACTGAGCATTGATTATTTATATGGGAGATGATGACCTGGACCAATTGAAGATTAGTTCAGCAGAAAATACACATATTAGAGATCATTTATCTTTTTCACATGTATTTGGTCATGTGTATTGGCTATATTGGATGGTGTGAATGACTGTGAGGAGCTTGAATGTCTGGGTTCAAATCCCCTTTAATTTGATAATAAATTTATTTGATGAGTTAGATGTATACTGAACAAATAAATGTTAAACAAGTATTAGTACTTTTAACTTCATGAACATTTGATGCATGCATGATCAGAAATCATCAGAACATTGACAGCCTAATCATGTAAAAAGCCATTTTCATGGGTATTTTAAGAATTGTCAAAAGTATTTATTTATAAAACTATAAAGAATAAAGATATAAATTAAACAAAAAAATATTTTTTTCTTTTCTTTTTTTAAAAAAACCACCCCATAATTTACTATAAAATACCACAGAAGTTATTATTATAATTTTTCCACTGATATGTATTTTGCTTTAAAAGATTATTAATATTTTAATTTCAATATTGCAATAATTTTATTTATTCTATTATAACAATTAGTATGATTTAATGCACAACTGACTTTTTCTTTCAAATTTTTATCACCAAATCAAAAAAAAATATTAATCATCACACTGTTTGTTTTCTATATTTTCTATCATAATTTTCATGATTTTTATTTTCTTGTATTTCCTTTATATCATTTACCTCTTAAACCTTAATGCATATTTCAATAAGTCAACCTCACTCCAATTCTAAATTTTCATTTTTATGTTGTAAAATTTCTTCCAATAACATAATTCCATCTGTAGATCTCCTTTTAAAAACTCATATCCATAATTATGTGTTTTATATTTTTCCATTTCATTTTTACTCAATATGCATTTTTAATTTACAGCTATTTTTGTAAATATTTCCATCTTTACTTCTGATTAAGTCACTGGGAATATGGTCACATTGAAATGGATTAGTTTTAAGTGAGCAGATTGTTCAAATTTCAAGAAATTTGCTAATTATTTTAATGTTGACGATGATTCTGATCATTAAAACTTTTAATTCTAAAAAATTAATGTATCTTTAAAATAATTTTACAATTTCCATTGACTCATTGTAAATCAAAAGATTTCGCGAGTATTAATGTGTAATAAGAAACATGGACTTAATCAGTGAAGTATTGAATGAATAGCTTCATGCTCTTAGATCTAACTGCTTCAGCTTCACCTATTTAAATAGAAAGTAGGTTGAAGTAAAGAAGGGTTCCCCTTGGGTTCCCCTCTTTTCTTACAAAGCATAAGCTTGTGGTTAAGACCTGTAGAGGTCCCTAATATCGTATTTTTACACACATATTCTTGAGGTTAAAGGCTTAGTAAATATTACTTACATTTAAATAAATTTATAATTAACTAAATTATATAATATAAATAAATTACACTTGAGATTTTGTTTTTTTATATCTTTGAAATAAATAAAGAGTTTACAATAAATATATACTTACTTATTCTTTCCTTATTTTTTAATTGAGCAAATTGTTACAAATTTATGTAATCTTATGCTCACACGCATGTCCAAAATAGATCCAAGAATTATAGAAATCAAACTAATACTCTAGTATTTTTTTTAATAATATTTGTATACTATTAACTAATACTCTAGTAAAATAAAAAAGGTATGTTTTTTGTGCATATTATGACATATTCAGATAAGTATTATTTTTAAGTGGCATCTTATATGAAATATGGATCAAGATGTATGTCCTGAATCAAGAATTTTATAGTTAAAAGCCTTTGCCTATTATTAATATGTTGGGCAAGTAGATTTGAGAAATAAATATTATTCAGGAATTTAGCATAATCACCAATATCAAGCCTATTATTTCGATATACCAAATAAAACATCATTTAATATCTGTATTAACAACAATAATTTACTATAATTCTATTATATATAAACAGTGAACATCAAATTGTAATACTAGCTAAGCCAGATTAGTTTCTGATTTCCGATCGTCATCAGTGAGAAAACTGGTTCTTGATACACCAACAATCAGTCACCTTAATTTTTTTTAAATCTATTCAAAGTAATGATTTAAAAGTTTTAACGTCGTTAAGATTTTCTAAAAAGCTCTACATAGGTCTATCATTAAAGTTATATATTTTTAAAACCTCATTTTTATGCTAGTTGTATTCACTCGTTTGTGTGTGTGCGTGTGGTTTTTTTTTTTTTTTTTTGGCAAAAAGACGCTTGCATTCGAAAACTTACGCGGTTGAAACTTTCAGTTCATTAGCTTGAATAGTATTTTTTTAGAAAATAAAAATAGCTACTGGATGGATATATGGAATCCAATACTTCTCAATGATGAAAGTCAGAAACTTGCCTGGGTATTTATTCAGCAACATTATCACTTTTTGTAATAAGGAAGATTAGAAAAAAGAATTAAAATGTGTAGGTAGTTTTGTAATATTATTAACGACAATTTTATTGTTCATTGCATTAACTATGAAACACATTAAAAAAATTAAAGCGTAAATAAAATTAATAAACATTTTTGTAAATATTTTAAACTAGATTTAAATCAGTTTTTTGAAATATTCTATATAATCTTTTTTTTTTTTTTAAATATTTTTCTTATTTGAAGAAAAAAAAAGAAATGTATATTACTTAAAAGTAATTTATTTGATATATAATTTTATTTACAAAAATGACATTTTAATTTATTTTCTTAAATAGATCAAAAGATTGATGACAAATCTGCGGTTCAGCATTCCAAGCAAGGATAAATTTAAATGGATTACTATTACTTTATATGAATCACAAATTCACAATGGATAGACGGGTAAGATCCTTGTAATGATAGATTAAGATTCTTTTTTTAAAAAACTAGGCAAATTTTCTTCTCTTTTTTATTCTGCTAGCTTGATTTGTGTGAGTAAATTATATATATGCTATGAAATCTCTTAAAAGCAATTAATTTTTCTGACATTAAAGATTTTTTTTTTTTTTTTGTTAGCAATGAGCGTTCATAAAAAATACCTAGGTGTAATACACCTTTTCCCACTATTAATAGGAGCGATTAAGTCAGTGTGAAAATTTATAATTATGTAAATCATACTTTATTATTTCTTTTTCAGTGCAGCTTGAATTGATGTTTTGCACAACTATGATTCTGTTGAAAACATCATTCTATAAAGATGCTGTCAAATGTAGATATTGTTAGTAAAACAAACAAAAAATAAAACAAATAGTACTAATCAAATAGACAAAAAAACAAATTATCACGAGAATTTTTCTGTTCAATTTTACATCAACTCAGTGAAGCAAGTCAATAACAAGAAATGGATCTGTTGATATAGATGTAGAACTATCAGCTATTGTCCATTGGTGTCTCAAGCTTACATCTGATGGCTTTGGAGTAGAATAAATAAAATGAATTACTATTTTTAAGAAAAATATAAAAACCGTTTTTGAACCTTATTCTAGACAAAACAGAGCATAGATTTCAATATAGTATGTGTTTATATTTAGGTATATTAACTTTGGCTTACCAAACCCATATTCACTGGATTTGAGTTCACAAGTAATCTTAGTAGTAGTAGGTTAATATAAATTTGAATTTAATTGTTTATTAATAATAATAGTGTGCTACTTAGTTTTATGAAAACCATCAAATTTATTTGGGCATCTGGATATTAAAAACATATTATAAAGCAAAGATTTAATATTACACGATAAATTTATACATATAATAACATGAATATTTGTGTTTAATGTCTAGATGTCAATTTTGAATTGTAACAAAAGAAAAATTCATGAACTTCAACATAACAGATAAAAAGCTGTGAATAGTATGATATTGTAGCTTAAAAGATTTTTCCTTCCAATGGCAAAAAACAAACAAACATTCATTTATCATATGACTTTTATAATAGGTGTATATGTTTGTCTAAATAAATTATAATTTTTCTTGTTATGCATCATATTTTCAATGCCAATTTAACTGTAAAACTAAAGCTGAGCTATAATATTATGACATATATATTATTATCCATGAATTGAACATTGGAAATCTTCATGCAATTAATGAAGTCTATGATGCAGCCTATTAAACAACATAAATAGATTTTTGCAAATTTGTATACTATAAATTATTTTTTAAGTGCTTTATTTTAGACCACCATTTTCCCTTTAGTGAAAAGAGTTATTTAAAACTGTCTCAAAGTCTATAATTGAGGAAAAATGAAAAGATATTTATTCTCATTAAAACATTGTGATAAAGTATAATTATATGACAAATATTTAGATAAAATGCATTAATTGTACTTTTTTAAAAGTGAATGCTACCTTACTGAAGAATTTGTTTCTGATACTTCATCTTGCATGCTAATGTATAATAATGAAACATTTTATAAATATTGGTTTTTAAAATAAATTTTATCATTGATTGACAATGAAAAATTAATGTTAACATTTTTATTTAATGATTATTATATTACATGCCTGCAGCAGATTTGACATATATAATTATGTAATATTTACAAATTATGACAAAATATTTGGTAGTAGAGATATAAAAATATTGAAACAATCAACCATTATTGAGAGGGGGGATCAGTGATACAACATCATTTTTTTAAACTAGTCTATTCACAAAACCTTGTTGTATATGAGTCCAAGTAACACTTTCTTAATAATCATTATTCCATTAAGTGAACATCGTTATAAGATGATTAAAATGTATATGTAAACATGCATGCACAGTGAATGAGCATTCATTTGCTTTATTATTATAATAAATGTAGTACACTTTACTCTGATTAGCGATGGATCTTTATGCAAGTATTTACCATAGCGGTCATGTGCCCACTATTTTGATTTACAATCGATTATTCATTATTGCAATCTTTAAAAAAAAACTTAAAACTATTTTTTAAAAAGCATTCATCATTTTGTCAACATTGTAATAAAAAAATGGCATTCATTTTATAGGATTGATGATGTCATATGACACTGACTTCATTAAAGCTATATCTTCTAAAAATAAAATGACAACATTTACACTAAAAATATAAAGTTTATTCATTGAACAGTGTATAATATTGTTTTGTTTATAGAATTGAAGTATGACTACTGTACTTTATTTAATTTTCATCTAGTGACTTTAAGAAACATTGAGTGTTTTCATCTATGATTCATTCAAAGTAAAGATTTTGATTTTTAATGACTACAAAATCAAAACAAAGAAGAGTTTCATTCAACACAATAATATACATTGATCATGTATAACAACAAAGTATATTATTATTTAATTATAAAACTTGAATATTAAATAATCTATATTCATTCAATCAGTTTTGTATATTAAAATTGTTATGAATATTATTTTGCCTGTGGCAAAAGTACAACAATCATAATAGTCATCATAATTATGTTCTTTTGAGAAAAAAATGATTTCAAACACTACACAGTTAATAATCAACTTTATGAGATTATAGGTTACTAAATATAAATTTAAAATCATTTTTAAATCAATAATCTCATAATTTGTTTGTGTCTTATTCATGATAACAGCCAATTTGTCGTAAACATAGATTAACAAAAGAAGAAAAAGATTTATTCAGTTACATATATTATTAAAACTACAGTAATCAACTGTACATAACATTTTTTACCTGCATTTTATTTAATTTTATTGCATTTATGTAAAATTTTTAAAAAAATGTATTTTTAAAAAAGAAAAAATTAATAGCACTGCAAAAATTAAAAAAAAAAATCAGTATTATTAGTTAGAAATTACAAAAATAAAAAAAAATTTAATAATTAAAAAAAAATGTATGAAAAGTAAATTTTAAAGTGCACATTTTGTTAAGTTAATATTTTTATTTAATTGTAAAATGTGTATTATAGTTTGTTTTTTACTCTCTTCGTGCTTTATTTTAATTCAGCAAATCATGATTTGGAAAATATTCTGCAGTTACATGAGAAGCAAAATGATAATCAGCAATAGAAAAATTATAATTTAGTTATTGAAATGTTTTTAGATTATTATTATTATTATTTTTTAATCAATAATTAACACTTTTTTTCAATTTAAACTTTATTTTTAATTGATTTTATATATATATTGAATTTAAAGTAGCAAATTAATTTTTTCCCCATAAGTGTTCATTATAATTGTTTATTTTTCATGCAAGATTTTATTTTACAAAACATTTCAGGAGACCAATTGTCATTGCTAACTGGAGTAGTGGGTAAAATAATAATCAACAGATTGCATAATTAAAGAATTGGCAAATATTTCTGAGTCATTAAATTTATATAAAGAAAAAATATTAATGTATAAAATATATTTATTTATTTTATAATAAAAATCCATTCTCACATGACAGACACTGCATGCAGTTCACTATAAAAATAATAATAGGCTTTGCAGTTGCCACAGAAACAATTTAGATTTTATTACTTGTAATCTAAGGGAAAATTAAGATAATTATTTTTTTTTATTAGCATCTTTCTAACACAGTGGTCTGTTGAAGTTGAGAAAAAAAAGAGAAAGATAATTGTCCCATGTCTAAACCCTTCAGAGAACCAAAATAGATTTCAATATAATTAAGAATTTTTGTTCTTCTCTATGCTAATATAATGTCTAAATTTTTAAAATTAAAAGTTGAAGAAATAATCACTTTTACCATGAAAATAATGTCAATTTGAGGCCCAAAGTAGGAAAACTTTAAACTTTAAGAAAGTTAAATGAAATAAAATGTATATTTGATAAGAATAAAAAAGTTATTGCTAAAATGATATCAAGATTTTATTTTATTGAGAAATTATAAGATATTTTTATTCTCATTCTGTTGACAATTTTGTAAACTAATATAGTGATTTTGATTTCTTTTATCCACAAAAAAAAAAAAATCAGTTTTGGTAATATTTTCTAAGTTAAATTTAAAATATATTTTAATTAACCAAATATAGACTTGTTTTAATTAACCAAACATACAGACTTGAAATGATGCATATAAGCTTTAACATAAATAATAATTTATATACATATACATTTTTAAGGATACAAATTTTTATTTGATTTAAAAAAAATATAGATAAACATAATAGTTTTTTGTATGTTGTAGTAAATGACCAATGGGGCCTTAAAAATAGAATATTATAATATTAATCTTATTCCAAAAATAAAATAAATATTTCTACCATAGTACCAGGCACTTTAAATTAGTAAGAGATAAATTTTATTGTCATTGCATTTATATTTATTTTAATAATATGAGGGACATTGATTTTTTCATATAGGGTGATTAAAATTCCTCATTTCTATTGCAAATTGAATAGAACTGTTATTATATTAGATACTGCATAAACCTAAAGATAGTTATCATACTTTTATGACATATCAGTGACATATATAAACCACCCTTTTAAATAAATGGGGTTTTAATTATTTTATATTTGTCATGAAAGATAGGTATAAATGAATATATACCCCTTATAGACTGACGTTTATTTATTTTTGCTGCTATAGATATGTTTCTGATTAAGCATTCATATCAGAGACAAATATATAAAATAATGGAATTTTCTTCATGTACATAAATTTAAAATAAGTTAATGTTACATATTAAATTAGCACTGATTAAAAAAAAAAAGAATTCAAGAATTCTGCTGAGTTTATTTGTGAAATGCACATCAACAAATCAAAATATTATATACGTGAAAAGCACACAGCCACAAGGAATGATTGTGATATAGGTTTAATATAATAAGCATATTATTACAAAGATATTATAAGTCATGATCTTTTAGGCACATGAATAAACATAAGTGATGATGAATAGATTTTCAGCTATCCACATTTTTTAAACTTTTCTTACTACAGATATAAAATAAAGAGTCTTATCATTAAAGAAATATTAATTAACTATTTTTTAAATCCCAAAGCAAGCCATTTTAATGAAACACACTTCACTTCTCACATTAAATATTTAGTTATTTATTTTTGTTGTTATTTATTATGTTGTTTTATTTTATAATTTATGGACAATTGAAATATAATATAGTTAAATGTTACTTTCTTAATATCATCTCTGTAGCCTCTCATTTCTTTTTCATATTGTATTTTACTTATATATGTTCATCTACTGTAATTTCTTTAAATGATATATCTTGCCCAACTCCATTTTGGCGTATTAATTTTTTATATAAATTCAGTGATACTGATATTCCTTTTCTCACCCAAACACTTGATTTTTAATCTCTTGTTGTTTTCCCAAATTTGCATTTCCTCCATACTTTGCTGTATAATATGAAAAAATTGAATTGTTCTTTTATTAAATATCAAAGTCTTCAAATTTTAGAGACTCAATATTATGGAAGTTGTTTTAATTATTCAGGCTTTTAATTTAGCAAAACTTCCATTTAATGAGTTCCATGTTTCCAATGGTTTTATTTTTATTTAGTACATATTTCTTATGGTTTTATTATTGTTGAAGCTAATACATTGAGTGCTAATTCTTATGTAATAAAACATTTAGGTTAAAAATGGGATCTCCAGATAATAAAATAATTTTTGAAAACCCTCAACTACAAAAAGGAATTTTCATAAATGTGCAGGTTTAAATTAAAGTTGTTAATAAATAAATGCACCAAACTAATCATCACAAATTTAATGATTTGAAGCCTATTTGCATATGTATTGAAAGTTAATTATATATATATAATGAACACCAACAGGCATGATTAATCAATAATGCAACAAACCTACATCTGTCATCTTTTGTAAATATTTTCCATTACTATTAGCCCATTCAACTGACTCTTACCTGTGAGCATGAAGTGCAATTAATATAGATAAGATTTAATAACAATAGGATATATATTATATTAACTACAAATAATTATTTATATATATCTTTAACACAAACAAAAGTTCACAAAGTAAATAAATAAAACAAACAAAAACAAATAACAAATTACCTGTAAATCTTGATATTTTAAATTTTGTATTCATATTTTAATGTTAAAGTTAAGCTATTAAAAAGAAAATAATGGCAAATGATTGGATTGTCTGTGTGTGTTTTCAGTTAATGAATAGAGATGATTTCCACTAATTCTAAATATATGATAGCTTTCAGGCAACCCATGTTTCCATGATAGGGACAATGACAGACATAATGTAATAAAATATTTATATATGACAGACATAATGTAATAAAATATTTATATACATCTTCCATATATGTTCATCTATTCATGGACTGATGCATAAAACACTTCACATCATGTAGACCAATCTCAACAGATAGTTTAAAATATCATCTTATGCTATGATACTATTGATATTTGTCTTGACTCAAAAATTATGAAGTAGCTTGTCTCTTCATTGTGATTATTAAGAGTAATATTGTTCTTTAATTACATTCATCTTATAAGTCCATCGTGACAAAAATGATAATAATGTATAAATTCTCCTAACTAGTACTCTTCTTATACTGTTCTCTTCAGTACTTCTCTGAATAAATGATCATTCCATTTAAAGACAGTTCTATTTATAATGCAATATCCTTTCTTTTGAGGGATATATATATATAATAGAAATATATAAAAAAAAATATTTTTGTTATAAAAGTGTATAACATATTAGTATTTTCTACATCTTGTTAATAATACTTAACATTTACTTTAGTCCAAAACTCATTTCCCATGAAATAAATTTATCTATAAGATATGACAAATTAAGAATGCATCCTATTAGACATATATAAGTAATATTAATCAGTTTGATAAATTTTTTCAACTGTCCTTCCCTTTTTTTGTATTATTACTATTATTTACACATAGCAAAACTATTATTTTATGCAAATTTTTAATTTCTGTATTTCATTTTGAAATAATATATGATAATGCATTCACAATTGAATAAAATAAATGGATCTGTTTTTATTTACAAAACGTTCATATAGATATTGAATATAATTATAACTAGTAAAATTTATTTTATAAATTAAAATTTAATAAAGTTAACTAATAGAATTATGATCTTAACCAGGATAGTTTTTTTGTTTTCAAAGTGGATAAATGAATGAAGACGGGTGTATGAGATTTATATTAGACTTTTTTTTTTCAAAGGAAGGTTTATTATTATAAAGGTTACAAAGGAAGGTTTATTGTTATAAAAGTATATAATTTAATGACATTCACTATGAGTAAGACAGCGCTGCATTAACAAATCCAACCATATAAACTAACATATTTAACTTAAACATGGGTATACAATGAATAATATTATTTTACATTCATCATTAAAACAAATATTAACATAGATTTAAAATAAGCATGGATACACACCAGGTCCCTCTATTTAATTATTTCTTTGTAGATGTCACTCATCTCCCACATGCTTCTGAATGCTCATTGAGGAGTTAGTTTATTGTCTCTTTCCTTTATCTCTCTGATGTTCTTGATAAATATCCTCCATGGATCCATGATCTTACCAGGTAAAGATATTTAATTAGTTCATTATGAACATTTCCCAAGTGCTGCTAAATGTCATTTGAGGAATGGGTCTCTTGTCTCTTTCCTTTATTGCACTGATCTTCTTGATGAATATCCGCAGTGGATCTGAGTTATTCATGTCAAAAAGAAGTAGACATCTTGTCAACCAAACACTGAACATCAAGAATGTAGCACTCCTTATTACCACAAATATGCCTGATATGGTGCTCTGCATTATAGTTGATATTAAAGTATTTTTCTTTTTATAAATTGTAAAAATCAGCATTCTACAACTTTGCAAAACAACATATGTATCAAAGATGTGTTCGATAGTCTCATCCTCTCTTTGACACAAACCACATAATGCTACTAATAGATTTGTAACCCCTATAATATGTTAGGAAACTCCCAGAGCATTGAGGTTAACTTTCACCAAGAAGTCAAAGAACTTCAGCTCCAGGCTCCACCATTTGAATTTTTTCAAGAAATTATAATTAGTTATATTGAGAGTGGTACTGTTGGGTACTATGTTATCAAAAATAAGGTCATTTGCATCTTAGTAAAGAATTTTAGGGGGTTGTGATTGACTTGAGATTAAGTTCATTGCTGTGATGTCTAATAGCAGTTCAGATATCCAACAATCCCTACTAAAAGGTGGAGTGTCAGTGGGATGCACAATCTCTGGATGCAAATTTTGTAGGCACAGGTTATTAAATTTGGAATAAAGGTTGAAAGAACACTGGAGCCGAAGGATCTGTAGTGAATGCAATCCCAGGCCATTTAATTTAGTAGGTCTCTGCACTTTCCTGAGGCTGATCACCCACCTAGAACAAATGGAGTTGATACCATGAATGAATTTTCCTGTGAACTAGACAAATGGCATAAAATAGGCAATCCTGGGGAACAACAGAATGTTTAGGAGTGCTGTCTTGGCATATAATGATGTGTACATTTTCTGCAATGAGCCAATTATTCTTTTAGCAGCTGTCAGGATCACAAAAAAAAACAGAATATTTTGTTGGCATATTAAATAAAATTGTTGCATCTTTCTTTCTGTTTTATGACTAAGTTTTAGTTGATTTTATTTTAATTTAAGAATCCTTAAGAAATTGTTTAGGGGATCTTGGAAACTTAAAATTAAGATTAAGCATCACATGATCACATTTCCTATACTAGCACATTAATTGTTGATAAACAGAGCAAAATTCTCCATGCAGTATTGCTCCATACAGTATTACTCTGTTTAGCACAGGTGGCAATACTGTATGGAGAGTTTTGCTCTGTTTAAAATTAAGATGTGGAAAGAGCATATAATCTATTTAGCATGACATTTTTTTGGTTTGTATAGGCAGAATTTTTTTAATTTTTTCTTTTATCAAGAATAGAAGGGAAATAAAAATACTACATCCAGCATTCTTTTTTTTTTCTTAGTCAAAGTCATTTTTATTAAATAATATTTATCTTAAAAATAAAACAGGTAAATGAATAATAACTGTGAAGTGCAATATAAATTCTTGATTATTAATCATTATAAATAACAAAATACTATACAATATCTTAATAAAATAAATAAATTATATATTTTATTATTAAATATAAATTTTAAATAAAATTTACTGCACTGAGAACTGAATATAAGAAAAACATTTATCTCACAAATGAAAGTTATTCATGAAATACATTTTCGCTTTGGTAGAAAATTTTGGTATGCTGCAGTAGAATTGAAAGATGCACTGATAAGAACTAAAAAACTTGGAAATATGACTCAATGCAATAATTTTGAACCTATTCACAAGATGTAAATGGCAACCAGTACCTATATTGCGAGTGAGTGGTATAATGGGAAAATGTTGAGCTGATAATACAGACATGAAATTTCAAATGTTTGATACTTTTAGCTCATCTGTTAGTTAACATCATTTGTAAAAGCATAGTTAATGAGAGAAGGTAGTCTGAATTTCTAAAATATGATGGAATTAAGATGAGAGATGTGCTGATAAAAAACAAAAAACTTGAAATCACTTTATAAATTACTTCAAGCAATAATTATTATTAATACTTATTTATTTTTTCTATTAACATTAAAATATAGATGTTTGTGATGTGATATATTAAAAATCTATTCATATCCATACATTTATACATTGATTATTATTTTTTCATTATTAAACACCTTCTAAATTATTAAGACAAATATAAAAAGATTAAGTGATGAGAATTGATAATGTTTTTAATGATATCGAATAATGTAAAATGGTATATTTGTCATAATCCCCCCCCCCATTTTTTATAACCTTTTATCATTTCAACATCAATGTATGCATGTGAATATATAAGAAGAGAATATTATAAGAATATAGATAAATTTTTTATCAAAAGTAAAGTTGAAGTAACTAGGCAATTGACATAGTACTCTATTATCTAGTTATCCATGGTATTTTAGGTAGACATCTTAACATAAATATTACACAAATTTTAAGCAATTTCTATTTACTTAGACATTATATATTTACACACAAATATATAATTTATGTTCTTAAAGATAATAAAATATGTTTCATTAATTATTTTATTTTTTCCTTTTTTCTTAAAATGACCTTGTTTTCAAGGAAGTTTATGTTATGCTTATCTTTGTTACTTGATTTTGATAAGAATTAACAAATAAGGATAATCTTATCTTATAATTTATTATTGGATGATGATAATTGTATTAACATACTGTAGGCTTATTTTTTTCTTTAAAAAATAATGCTGCTGAGGGTTTTTTTCTTATATATTTTTTGGCATAGGTTTTTATGCAATTATATCATTTGTTTTCCTTATTTAAATGAAATGTAACAGTATTTTTTTATGCACACAAAATGGCTTAATCATTAAAAAAACAAATAATAAAACAGAGTATCATTATCTGTGATGAAGTATTTTGTTATCAAGAAAGAATTATTAAAAACTATTTTTATGTATTTCCTTTACATACAAATCTGTATTCACACATACTTGTAATTAATCAGTAGAAACCTCATACTTTTTTCATCACTGCCTAAGGATACCAAACAGAGGCATTTTGGTTTTCAGTTTTCTATTAAAGCACTCCGATAGAACCCTAGGCAGAAGTGATACCATCTGTCCTATACCACATAACATAAAGTGAACAAAATAAAATAGAGCATAATAAATTTCATTAATGGGCTTAACCTGAGTATGAAAAATATAAATGAAATGAATTTTCATTTTCAATGTTTATCTATCTTAGATTCCTGGATATGAATCTAAGTTGTTGAATTGTATGCATGTGTAAGCTGATACATTGTAATATATGAGAAATATGTTTGTTGATACGTATATTATGCAGGAGTCCAGAGATAATCCATGAGGTGAAAATTGAATTAAAACAAAAGCAGTCAATTTGATTGCATGCATAGCAATGTAGAATAGAAATAGAAAACTCATATGTATTTTTGAATGTTTGCAATTTTTCAATAATTATTAATTTATTTTACTATTATTATAGAATTACAACAAATTCACCATTCAACCAGACTAGCCAAGAAAAGGTTTTATTCCTACAAGCAGACTTCTCAATTGTAAAGAACTAAAAAATGACAACATATTTAAACTAAACATTACCCACAATTCCACTTACCTCCCACCCACCCTTAATATTAAAAGAACTTTTAAATAAGTTAACTGCTTCATAATTATAAATTTTTAATAATAAAGATTCTTTAATTCTTCTTTTTATTTCATTACTCTCAAAAAAGACATCCTTAACTTCATTAAAATTAATAATGTGGCCTGCATCTTTTACATAGATATATAAGACAGAACTAAGATAGGTACATAGAAGGGTTAGAAATAAATATCTTAGTTCTACCTTATATATCCATGAAAAAGATATAGGCCACATTATTAATTTTGATAAAGCTAAGGTTATCTTCTTTGAGAATAATGAAATAAAAAGAATTAAAGAATCTTTATTATTAAAAATTTATTATTCTGAAGCAGTTAATTTATTTAAAAGTTCTTTTAATATTAAGGGTGGATGGGAGGTAAGTGGAATTGTGGGTAATGTTTAGTTTAAATATATTATTATTTTGTAGTTCTTTACACTTAAGAAGTCTGCTTATAGCAGTGAAACCATTGGTAGTGTTTTAGATTTTATTTTCTTGGCTAGTCTGGTTGAGTTGTGAATTTGTTGTAATTTTGATTATTTATTGACTAGTTTAGTTTTATGCTTTTAATGTTTATATTATTAAAGAATATATAAATAAGTAAATAATAATTGTAGTAAGGTAAAGTAAACAAAAAATAAATTTATTATCTGCTAAACCAAATTTTCAGTATGGAATATCTTTGTCAAAGAACATCATAGAGAGAGAGTTAGCAAAATGTAACAGCATTTCCACTGTGCTTTGACAAAACTACTCTGTATCAACTGGCTTAGCAAATTAATAAATTTATTTTATGTTTATTTTGCCTTACCATAATTATTATTTACTTATTTACATATAACTTATTGTGTACCATATTAACCTTTTCTACCATTACATATTATTATAGAATTTAAAAAGATACTCTTTTGATTTAATTAATTTGTTACTTGAATTCAAAGTAGTCTTTCTAATAAGAAAGATGATAATAAAAGAACGAAAATGAAAAGAACGTGTATTAATTAAAAACATATACATCTATATAATAACCAAGTAGATCATCATCATCATCATCAACCATTATCAATCCACTGCAGGATGAAGGTCTCTCCAAGTTTAATCCATCTTCTCCGATCTTTAGCTTCTCTTCTCCACAACACCCCTGCACATTTTCTTATTTCATCCATCCATCTCACATGTGGTCTCTTTCTGGGTCTTTTACAATCTCTTGGAATCCAGTTTAAAATTTCAATTGTCCATCTATTATCATCTCTTCTAGCAATATGTCCAGCCCAACTCCATTTCAATCTTTTAATTTTTTCAATAAGGTCAGTAACACCTGTTTGTTGTCTTACCCATACATTGCGTTTTCGATCTCTTCTTGTTACTCCCAACATACACCTCTCCATACTTCTTTGAGTGGTCTGAAGTCTCTGTATTGCTCTTCTATTAAGTGTCCAAGTCTCAGATCCATAAGTAAGAACTGGTAAAACACATTTGTTAAAAACCATCCTTTTCAAACACATAGGCATATTTCCTTTTAGTATCAAGTTATTTCTACCAAAAGCACTCCAAACAAGTTTAATTCTATGATTAATTTCCTCCATTATGTTTCCATCTGTATTAATAATCTGACCAAGGTATTTGTAACTGTTAACTTCTTCTAATTCTTCATAATCAATCTTTATTTTCATATTTTGAGCAAATCGATTAAACATTACTTTAGTCTTTTTAACATTTATCTTTAGTCCTACTTTTCTACTTTCATCTGTTAACTCCTGCAACATTTCCTGCAGCTCTGAAGCATTATTTGCAAAAACAACTACATCATCTGCGAAATCTAAATGACTTAAATACTCTCCATTTACTTTCACTCCTTTAGTTTTTCATTTTAATCCACAAAATACTTCTTGCAGCACTGCTGTAAAGAGTTTTGGAGATATGGAGTCACCTTGTCTTACACCTTTCTCAATGTTGATTTTTCCAGTATCATTATGTAATCTAATTGTTGCTGTTGCATTTTTATAAATATTCTTTAAAATATGACAATATCCTGGATCTATACCTTGATGATCCAATGCTTTAATCACTGAAGAAATGTGTATAGAATCAAATGCCTTTTCATAATCTATAAATCCAAAACATAAAGACAACTCATATTCATTTGTCCTTTCTATGACTTCTCTCAATACCTGGATATGATCTATTGTACTAAAACCACTTTTAAATCCAGCTTGTTCTCTTGGTTGGTGGAAATCCAAAGTTCTCTGTAGACGAGTTGTAATTATCTTGGTAAAAATTTTATATAAAACTGATAAAAGGCTGATAGGTCTGTAATTTCTAATATCTTCTTTATCACCTTTTTTAAATATTAATATTATTACTGCATTCTTCCAATCTTCCAGTACTTTATCATTTAGACATTTGGTATATAACTTTGCTAAAATTGTTTCTATTTCTTCACCTGCTTCTTTTAATATATCAATTATAATTCCATCATTTCCTGGAGCCTTTCCTTTCTTCATACACTTAATTGCATGTCTCACTTCTTCATTTAAGATTCTGGGCAATTCAGAAGATGTAATAGATATAGGAGGTACTTGTTCTTTATTACTATATAATTCTTGATAAAAATCTTCTACCAATTTCATGATGTCATCTCTCTTTTTAGTAATAATTCCATCTTTTTTTCTTATTGCAGATATAAATTTCCTACCAATACCAAAATGTTGTTTAACATTTTTGAGACTTTTATTTTCTTCTACAGCTTTCCTTGCTATTTCACAGTTATACTTTCTTATATCATTTTCAACTCTTTTCCGTACCATTTTACAAAATTCGAGATATTCAATTCTTTTTAATACATCATTTTTGTATTTCTTCATATTCCTTCTTTTCTTCATAAATTCTCTAGTCTCAGTAGAAATTTTATTAGTCAATTGCTGCTTTTTTCTATCAGCTATGTTTGTTGCAGTTTTTAAAAGTGTATCAGTTATTTTCATATTAATTTCATTCAAATCTAAATCATGTTCAAAATCTCCTAACACTTGAAACCTATTTGTAAGTTCTAATTTAAATTCATTAGAATGTTTCTGAAGATTAGGAATATCAACTGTAAATATTGTTTTTCTTAATAATTTTTGTGTCTCTAGTTTTACATTAACACGTAACTTACATCTTACTAATCGATGATCACTTCCTGTGTTAAATTTATTAAGAACATTACAATCTTGAAATATGTATTTTCTGTTAGTCAAAATATAATCCAATTCTGCTGTACCTTCATTTGGATGCTTCCATGTCCATTTCCTTTTAACATTTTTCTCAAAAAATGAATTCATAATATAAAGTTTTTCTTTTTCTGCAAACTCCACAAGTCTATGTCCTCTCTCATTTCTATTACCATAACCAAAATTACCTACAGCAATTTCATCTTTCATTTGTCTACCAATTCTAGCATTAAAGTCTCCCATAACAATTTTAAAAAGCCTTTTGTACATCCATATAAAAATCTTCTACTACTTCATCACTATGAGAACTTGTTGGGGCATAAACCTGAATTATCTGCATTTGATATCTGCTATTAAGTTGTATAACTAATCTTGCCACTCTGTCTGATACACCATCAATCTCCACAATATTGTTCTTCCACTTTTTATTTATAATGAATCCTACTCCACTTGTATTTCCAATATGTGTACCTTTATAATAGAGTATATGTCCACTTTTTAAATCAATTGTTTCTTCTCCTTTTCTTCTAACTTCACAAAGTCCAATAATGTCCCATTTAATATAAGACAGTTCTTCTTCTAATTCTTGCAATCTTCCTTCACTTGAAAGTGATCTGCAGTTGTAAGTACCTAAATAAAAAGTCATCATCAAATGGCAGCCTGGGTCCGCAATCAGGGGATTCTTAGCACCCTCCACCTTCGGCCACCAACCGCTGCCTTGGTTGGTGACTTTACAGCCTCCTGGGAATAAGGGACATGCTTTATTTTTGTCTGTCATAATTGTATATATGTATTGGAAAAATATTTATCATTTACACAAACATTCATTCTGCCTTATCAGGCACTGAGAAGAAAGACCATGGTGTTTCTTGATCTTAAACTCAGAGGTAAAAAGCCAATAAACTCACCATGCTGGATAATGCATGTTGGTGAGCAGCCCATCCATGTTCATATACTATATGAGTAATCACATAGTAATAACAGCTGCAACGACAAGAACGTATGGAGTGGACATTAGGAATTTGCCCTGCTCGGTTCCTTTAAGGCCTCCAAGAGGAATCAAAGGGTCTCCTTTCAGATATATATATATTAATATTATGAGGTAAGATGTATATATATATATATTAATATTATGAGGTAAGATGTGATATGTTGGACTATTTCCATCATTTATGAGTGAGTGTTGAATGTATAGAAAATTTTAAACTTTATTTAAACTTTCCAAATACACACAACTTGTTAGTAATAACACACAAATAGACAATACATGTTAGTAATTACACAATGTTTCAAGTAGTATTATTCTCCATTCTTCTTCAGGTGTTGCTTGCCTATATGCACAGTGACAATATTCGCTTAAAAGTTGAACTGGCACCTTTAAATCCTTGAATATCAAATTTAAGGCAAACCCTCTACCAACTAAGCTATTCTGTCAAAAGTAACATATAGTAGAAATTTGATATATTTATATGTGAGGGTTGGTTCAAATCTTTCTGAATCCTTCAATTTTTTTAATATATATATCAAATTTCTACTATATGTTTGACAGAATAGCTCAGTTGATAGATCATTTGCCTTAAATTCGATATTCAAGAATCTAAAGGTGCCAGTTCAACCTCTAAGCGAATATTGTCACTATGCATATAGGCCAGCAACACCTGAAAAAGAGTGGAGAATAATACTATTCAAAACATTGTGTAATTACTAACCTGTATTGTCTATTTGTGTGTTATTACTAACAAGTTGTCTGTATTTGGAAAGTTTAAATAAAGTTTAAAATTTTCTATACATTCAACATTCACTCATAAATGATGGAAATAGTTCAACATATCACATCTTATAATATACCATCATTACAAACCTTCAGACAAATATTATGAGATATCTTATAATCTGATGTCATCATAATCATTATTAGCAGGCTGGCACTCATAAAAGAATTTGACTGATCAACAATTTGTCATTCTAATAATTCCAGTGAATACTAATAAGCCTCTTCAATTATTATTTGTATCTTTTTTTATGGAAGACATGGTTACAATGAAGAAAGTCAAATAGTTTTTGGGTGTCCATTGACTTAATTAATCTTAAACATTTGAGCAAGAGTAAAGTAAAAGGTTTATACTTTCTAATATAGGCTCATCACTAAGAAACTTGTATAGTTTAATGCAGTTGTAGCTTGGCAAACTATGAAGCTTAAAAACTATGATTTGTCACTTTCTGCATTCAAACTTTTTATGAACTATTGACCAATAAAATCATTGGATATTTTTACTTTAAGAAACTTATGTAACACTGATTTTCATTTAACCTTTTTTAAAAAAAAAACATAATGATTTTTTAAAATTTTCTGTATTTTTTTTTAACCAAATTGTAAATGATAATTTTAAAATATTAAAATCATGTTACTTAACCGCTGATTGTATATTGTATTTAATAGTGAAGATATATTATTTTACTAAACATCATATATATTAATAATTACAATGTCTATTGTAACATATGTTATTTGATCCAAGTAATTTAATTTCTCATTACTATCATTTATCTAGCTAACTTTCAGACTCGATCTGTTTTTGCTAAAGAATAAAATACAATTTATACTTATAGCGAAATAATCAATATTTAATTCTTTCTCAAAATTGTGATTTAATTTTGTAAATAACAAATTAAAAGATATACTTAAAAATAATTAATTAACTTTCGAAGTCTTTTTTTTTTCTTCTAATGAATCTTAAGTTATTTAAAAAAAAAAAAACACGTGGAAGCTAGTGCAATACTAACATGCAACATTTAATTGTTCTATTTGATTACAGGTGTCGGGAAAGAAATCACATTAAGTGACTTTAAATTTATTGTTATGCATGTTTTATAAATGCTGCAATCTATGTAGATTTCAGTTTTAGAGATGAATATTTTTACTAGGTTGTTTTAAGTGACACTGACTAGCTGCAATAATTTTTATCCCCCTCCCCTCTTCCCCAAACAAACAAACAAAAAAAAAAAAAACAGTAGAAATAAATGACTTCCAGTCATTCAGATATTATAATAATAAATATGCTTTAAAAATGATCTGATATATAACAGTTAAAAGCAAAATTCAGCAATTGGTAATTGATCTGAAACCTATTGCTCTGATTTCAGACGTACTTACAACTTAACTATTGGTGGTCGAGAGTTCAGCGCCGGCTGCTTTACAAGCAGTTGTCCCGGGTTATCGGGTTCGCGTCCCGGCTGATGCTGTGACACATGAGAAAAAAAAAAACTATTTAAAATTTAGGAAAACAAAACATGAACGGGTAATATTATTTAATTTATCTTTTAAAAAACCAAATATCACTGAATTTTTGATTAAATGACCAATGGTATTTTGGTGATGGATAATAATAAATGACTACTCTTGAATTCAGAACTTTTTCACTAGAAGAGTTAAAAACAATATGTTGAGATTAAAAATTGTTTTTGTTTTTCCTATTTAAATCTTTCACTAGCAATTACATATTAGAATACAAATAAGAGTGAGTAACAAAGTTTCATATAGAAAAGATATCAACTATGTGAATTATTAGTTTAATTATGAAGTGATTGACTTATTTGTAATTTAATTGAGCTTTGAAATATTATTAGTTATCTGATCAAAAACAGGTTTCTTACAATTACTCCAAACTACTGCTTGTAGCTTTTTTATCACTTGTTTTGTTCTTCAAATATTTAAAGTTACCATTTATCTTAAGCTCATTTTTCAATTCTTTCTCGACTATCACTTTTCTCAGTTCTAAGAATGTATGCATCTTATTTTTTAAATCAATTATTTAATTTCTAATTAATTTTTAATAACTCAATATTCCTAATTTTACATAGCTAACTTAAAAGTTCTGTTTTATTCCAGATTAATAATATCTTGAACTTTTTATCATTTGTTTTTTCATACTCTTATATTTAATATATTTGTTTTATAAAATACAATTTAATTTGTTTACAATAAAGTTTTACTATTCAAAATCTATTCAGCCATTTTAATATTTACACTAGTGTCTATTTTTATATTTCAATATTACACAACTAGTTTCCTATTTAAAATGTAATGCAACCTCTAGCACATTCAATCTATTATTTTTTTTATATATATATCTTTAATTTTATTAATCAAATTTTGACTATTTCTTTTCACTATCTACAAATATTGACTTATCATCCATTAGCCTGACGCATCAAATATTTTTTCTGAAATTTATATTCCCATCATTCCATAAACTGTATTTTTTAATTACCTAAATCATTGTTAAATAAAACAGGACATAAAACACTATTTTATGTGATGTATATTAATTAATCACTATTTTATCACAGTGAAAACATTTTTCAAACTGTGAGTATAGGAATTTATATTTTTGTATTTTATATAAACAGATATTGAAGCAAAAAGTGTTTGATACAATCATTCAAATTTTTTGTGGAAATAAATGTGGTTTATTAGAAGAAAGATAGTCCAGAATGTTAAATCAAATTTTTTCCTTTTTTACGTGTCTTATGCATTAGTTTGGCTGCAGAAAGGAGACCCTTTGATTCCTCTTGGAGGCCTTAAAGGAACCGAGCAACTGAGCAGGGCAAATTCCTAATGTCCACTCCATACGTTCTTGTCATTGCAGCTGTTATTACTATGTGATTATTCATGTAGTATACAAACATGGATGAGCTGCTCATCAACATGCATTAGTCAGTGTGGTGAGTGTATTGGCTTTTTACCTCAGAGTTTAAGAATATTTTTTCCAATATATAAAATCATGGCCCTTATTCACAGGAGGCTGTAAAGTCACCAACCAAGGCAGCGGGTGCTAATAATCCACTGATTGCAGACTCAGGCTTCCATTTGATGATGACTTTTTATTTAGGTACTTACAACTGCAGATCACTTTCAAGTGAAGGAAGATTGCAAGAGTGAGAAGAAGAACTGTCTTATATCGAATGGGACATTATTGGACTTTGTGAAGTTAGAAGAAAAGGTGAAGAAACAATTGATTTAAAAAGTGGACATATACTCTACTATAAAGGCACAAATATTGGAAATATAAGTGGAGTAGGATTCATTATAAATAAAAAATGGAAAAATAACATTGTGGAGATTGATGGTGTATCAGACAGAGTGGCAAGATTAGTTTTACAACTTAATAGCAGATACCAAATGCAGATAATTCAGGTTTATGCCCCAACAAGTTCTCATAGCGATGAAGTTATAGAAGATTTTTATATGGATATACAAAAGGCTTTTGATCCCAGTAAACAACATTTTAAAATTGTTATGGGAGACTTTAATGCTAGAATTGGTAAACAAATGAAAGATGAAAATGCTGTAGGTAATTTTGGTTATGGTAATAGAAATGAGAGAGGACATAGACTTGTGGAGTTTGCAGAAAAAGAAAAACTTTATATTATGAATTCTTTTTTTGGAGAAAAATGTTAAAAGGAAATGGATGTGGAAGCATCCAAATGAAGGTACAGCAGAATTGGATTATATTTTGACTAACAGAAAATACATATTTCAAGATTGTAATGTTCTTAATAAATTTAACACAGGAAGTGATCATCGATTAGTAAGATGTAAGTTACATGTTAATGCAAAACTAGAAAGGCAAAAACTATTAAGAAAAACAATATTTACAGTTGATATTCCTAATCTTCAGAAACATTCTAATGAATTTAAATTAGAACTTACAAATGGGTTTCACGTATTAGTAGATTTTGAACCTGATTCAGATTTGAATGCCATTAATAGGAAAATAACTGATACACTTTTAAAAACTGTAACAAAGATAGCTGGTAGAAAAAAGCAGCAATTGACCAATGAAATTTCTACTGAGACTAGAGAATTTATGAAGAAAAGAAGGAATATGAGGATATACAACAATGATGCATTAAAAAAGATTGAATATTTCAAATTTTGTAAAATGGTGTGGAAAAGAGTTGAAAATGATATAAGAAAGTATAATTGTGAACTAGCAAGGAAAGCTGTAGAAGAGAATAAAAGTCTAAAGAGTGTAAAACAACATTTTGGTATTGGTAGGAAATTTATATCTGCAATAAGAAAAAAAGATGGCATTATTACTAAAAAGAGAAATGATATCATGAAATGTGTAGAAGACTTCTATCAAGAATTACATAGTAATAAAGAACAAGTACCTCCTATACCTATTATATCTTCCAAATTGCCTAGAATTTTGAATGAAGAAGTGAGACATGCAATTAAATTTATGAAGAAAGAGAAGGCTCCAGGTAACGATGGAATTATAATTGATATATTAAAAGAAGCAGGTGAAGAAATGGAATTTTTTTAGCAAAGTTATATACCAAATATCTAAATGATAAAGATGTACCAGTTGATTGGAAGAATGCAGTATCAATATTAATATTTAAAAAAGGTGATAAAAAAGATATTAGAAATTACAGACCTATCAGTCTTTTATCAGTTTTATACAAAATTTTTACTAAGATAATTACAACTTGTCTACAGAAAACACTGGATTTCCACCAACCAAGAGAACAAGCTGGATTTAAAAGTGGTTTTAGTACAGTAGATCATATCCAGGTATTGAGAGAAGTTATAGAAAGGACAAATGAATTTGAGTTGCCATTATGCTTAGGATTTGTAGATTATGAAAAGGCATTTGATTGTATAAACATTTCTTCAATGATTAAAGCATTGGATCATCAAGGTTTTAGATCCAGGGTATTGTCATATTTAAAGAATATTTATAAAAATACAACAGCAACAATTAGATTACATAATGATAGTAGGAAAATCAACATTGAAAAGGGTGTAAAACAGGGTGACTTCATGTCTCCAAAACTTTTTACAGCAATGCTGCAAGAAATATTTTGTGGATTAAAATGAGAAGCTAAAGGAGTGAAAGTAAATGGAGATTATTTAAGTCATTTAGATTTTGCAGATGATGTAGTTGTTTTTAAAAATAATGCTTTAGAGCTACAGGAAATGTTGTAGGAGTTATCAGATGAAAGTAAGAGTAAAGATAAATGTTAAAAAGACTAAAGTGATGTTTAATAGATTTTCTCAAAATATGGAAATAAAGATTGATTATAATGAGTTAGAAGAAGTGAACAATTACAAATACCTTGGTCAGATTATTAATACAGATGGAAAGATAATCGATGAAATTAATCATAGAATTAAACTTGGTTGGAGTGCTTTCGGTAGAAATAACTTGATATTAAAAGGAAATATGCCTATGTGTTTGAAAAAAAAAAAGGTTTTTAATAAATATGTTTTGCCAGTTCTTTTACTTATGGATCTGAGACTTGGACACTTAATAGAAGAGCAATATAGAGACTTCAGACCACTCAAAGAAGTAAGGAGAGATGCATGTTGGGAGTAACAAGAAGAGATCGAAAATGCAATGTATGGGTAAGAGAACAAACAGGTGTTACTGACCTCATTGAAAAAATTAAAAGAGTGAAGTGGAGTTGGGCTGGACATATTGCTAGAAGAGATGATAATAGATGGACAATTAAAATTTTAAACTGGATTCCAAGAGATTGTAAAAGACCCAGAAAGAGACCACATGTGAGATTGATGGATTAAATAAAAAAGTGTGCAGGGGTGATGTGGAGAAGAGAAGCTAAAGATAAAAAAAGATGGATTGAACTTGGAGAAACCTTCATCCTGCAGTAGATTGATAATGATTGATGATGATGATGCATTAGTTTTATTTAATTTTCACTACTTACCAAAGTTTTATGCTGTGTAAGATTTGGTTTGGCAAATACAGCACTGAGGGAAACTGAACTCACTGCAGGTGATGGATTAGAATATTTTGCTAACTCTTTTGTTTTTTTGAAGAAATCCTTCTTGTACATATATTAATAATTATTTATGTTGTAATTTTTAAATTTCTACAATTCACTGAAGTATGATGTAAATCAGAATGTCATTCTTTATTTTGCACTGAAGCTTCCATTACCCAGTTTATATTTGTAATTATATTCATAACATTTTTTTAAAACTAAAGTGTGAAGTTAAGTTTCTTAGAAATACAAATCATTTATTCTTATTAATATTTCTTCTAATTTGTAATCTGAGTTTGAAATATTGAGGAATCTTCTACATTTTTCTTTTTATACATTTAATAGAATCACCATATTTTTCTGTTGAATATATATTTTCAAAATCAATAAAATAAATATTAACTTCTTTCCCTCTTTCTCTGTTTTTTTTTTTTTTGTCAAATATCTTTACAATTATTAACTCATTATAAATTTTAGTGTTCATATAATAATAGATAGTACATTAAACTTATCATGATCATAACATAACAATGTTCAAGTCCTGAGTCTAACTTTTTATATCTCAAATTATTTAGAAATTTCAAATAGCTTAGCTTGCAAGTCATCGAATATTAGTAGATAAATTGATTTCCAGCTAATCTTGGGTAATGGGTAAAGACCTGTTCAATCTTTTTAAGTATATTTGATGCTTGTGATTATTTATATATGATTAAATACATAAGAAATGAATAAAGTCTTTTGATGTAGAGGCAAGTGCTTCTATTTACTTGCTTATGACCTGTATTTGAATCTAGGTTTGATAAAATTTTAAAAAATGTTAGTATAGTCAAGCCAAATAACCAACCATTCAGTGTTTTGTGATAGATCACCATCAATATATTGTTAGATAGAGGATAAAACAAAAATAAAAGAAATGCTCAAATAATTTTGGCAAAAAGGAAATTTGTAATATTTTGTCCATTATATCTCTGCATACAATTGTTGGATAGGCCTTAAATTAGCAATGGCTATTTAAAGAAATTTGTGATAAACGTTATTATTTAATACTTTCTAAATTTGTTTGTTTGCTTAGTTTTTTTAAAAATAGAATTTAAAATTAACTTAGAGGGAAAAGGGGGGATTTTTAGTTTTTCATTTGATTTTTCAATTGATTTGAAAATAGTATTATTTATTTACTTTAGTTTTGCATGATTTATTTTTATTATCATTGTAATTTTTTTTAAAACCTGTTTGCATCATTCTAATTATTAGACATATAAAAAGTTTGTTTATATTTTGATTTATTGGTAAAAACTTGTTAATATTTTTTTTTATAACTTCTGAACTGTACCACTAATATTCGTATACCCATATTTAAGTTAATATATATATACAAAATGTCTCAAAATTTTAAAAACTTACATATAAAATTTTATAATATGGATACAAATTATAAATACTTGTTCTGTTTGAAATATAGCTCAATTAGACAACTTTAATTATATAAAAAAAAGTAAATTATAAGGTTTGAAAACAAGACATTTTAAAAATTTGGGTCACAAGAAGAATTTCAAAACATTGCATGACTAGTTATGAAAAAAAAAATCAAAATAGTATAATATATTTTTAAAAATGTTGATTGGAAAATTCAAAGCATTTATGTAAATCAATTAAAACACTTCTTGAAATTTAAAAGCATTATCTATAAAAAATTATTAAAATAGTTGTAATAAACTATATGTTGTAAAAATTAATATTTGTTATTTTTCAATATTATCACTTTGCTATTATTTTAAGCAATTATTCTGAAATACTTCATTAAAATGTAATTATATCATTTGAACAAGTTAAAAAAAGGTCTAAAAAAGGCCTGTTTAATAGAAAATAAATATGCAGGTTTACTAAATATATGTAAGGGGAAAAAGGCAAATAATATGTTATTATAAATCTGTTAGATATATACTATTAATGGGACAAACAAAAACTGAGGGCTGTGCCGACATCATGCTTGCTATATATTGAAATTAGTGTTGAGAGTTCAGGTTCGCCCTAAGTAGAAAACTGCCCAAGCAGTTTAATTTTTTAAATATGTATAATAAAATATGATCATGATGAATGTATATTTAAAAAATAGCTCTGTTTGATTTTCTACTTTGCTTTTATAGCATACTGGAGCTCCATTGATCTTGATATTCATCTTTAATGACATATTACATGTTAGTGCTTAAGGCTTACAAAAGATCAGAAATTAATTCAGGATATTTTCAGTCTTGTAATTTTTCAGAATGTTTAAACAGAAAAATTTTAAATTCAAATATGCAGTTTTCTCAATTCCTTTAAAATCGTTTTCAAATCTTTTACCTTTTTAACTTTGTTTGATGTGTGATACAAAAATATCTCATTCATTCTTGAATAAACTTTTTTTTTTATCACTCCGGTATGAATTTATTCATTGATTCTAACAAAGTCTTTCAGAATTAATAAATGGGCTGATCACAATGGTAAATTTTGACCAGAACTTCTTAATATAGTGATTTTGCTTGGCTCTGTTATCCATTTACAAAAACAACAGTCCTTGATATAAATCAGCTACAGTCCTAGAAAAAGAGTAATAAAGATCTTCACAAATATGAACATTTTGTAAAAGCAATTTGATGTTATCATATGATTGTTTTATAGTTAAAGTATGTACAATGAATGCATAAGTTTTTGTTTCCATTTTATAAACATTTGGGACTGCTCCTGTCAGACTTTTTAAGAGTCAATAAACAAATACCAGTTCCCATGACTTTATAAAATAAAAATCTGTTTTTTGGGGAAGCATGCTAGAGAAAATTTTAATCCTTATTTTGAAACTAAAAGTTTAATAAATAGTCAAAATAAGAGTCATAGATCACATGACCCTATCTCTTAAGCTTGTAAGTTATAAATAATGAGGATTGCCAATTCCTCTACAAGCTTTATGATAAATGCTTAGTAAATAATATTCATTTTTATAAAGTGCAAACAGTATTGAAATTAAATTGAGAGACTGCAAACCTCTCATGCTCATTACTATCTAACAGCCAATCAGATCATAAATACTGCAAGTTATAACACCTAAAAACTACTGCATAGTAAATTGTAGGATATCATGCTGTATGTTTGTAATTTAAACTCAATGAGTTAAGTGTGAAGATATTTAATATTCACGCTTTCAGATCTAAGTACTTTAGACTGGCTTGGATATATAGAAAGACAAATAAAGAATATGGTGAACCACCCTTTTCTTGTTAAATTCTCTGTCTTTGTATTTACAATCTGATTGGCTGTTAGATAGTAATGAACGTGAGAGGTTTGCAGTCTCTCAATTTAATTTCAATAAATGCTTAGCCAGAGCCAGCACTTAAAATATCTGTCAGAAACCCCCCCCAACCCCTGACCATGGTTTCGTGCTTTGGCACTCCTCAGAGAGGTGTCAGGGTAGGTTCAGACACTAGATCTAAAAATACCAACCCAAAGCTAAGCATTTATCATAAAGCTTGTAGAGGAATTGACAATCCTCATTGTTTAAAAGTTTAATACTTTGTCATAAATAATGAATACAATCATTCAGATCTTTTTATGACATTCATTGGATGAACTTAAAACCTTAAAATGTTGATTAGCTCTTTTTTTTTTCAAATATGCTGCAGCTTCTATTTATTGTTGTCAGTTTTTTTTTTTGTCATTTAAAATTACATTCTGTGAAGGATTTGGTATAGATAATAATATAGTACATCACAGAGATTATTCTTATCACATATTCCAATTTTATAATTCTTTTTGTTTTTGAAAATATCTTTATTGCAATTGCAAACTTGAAATAACAGTCAGGAAAATTTTAAATATATTTTAAATCATATGAATGACTTACAGCATATGATGTGGACCATTTATTTATCTTGTGAGTAATGTTGCACAAATCACACAGCAAATGTAAATGAAGTCATTTTTATTTTGATCTCTATAAAGTAAACTTTATTTATATTAATGGTGTAAACTTTATTTTTAAGGTTTAAATATTAGCAGAAATAATTAAGAATAATAAAATGATCATGGTGCAAAAATAAAAATATTAAAGAGCAACTCACACACAAGCTATTATTATGATGGCAACTGCAACTAGACTGACTTAGGATTGCTCTACTCCCAAAAACAAGGCCAAACGTATTTTAATATGCATAATATTCTCATTACTTTTATGCCACCTAGTGTATGTTTTAGGAATCAGTAGACATCCAACAATACTGCTTAATAAATATCCACAAATTATTTTCTAGTTTAGGACTTTCATTAGTGAACAACTTTTTGGATTTTTTTGAACAGTGCTTGCACTTGAACCCTTAGATCTAATGCAATTTTCTTCTATCAACTATTTTCTACCTTTTTGTTAAACTAACAATCTACTAGCCCAAACTGAAAAACTTTTTTTTAAAAATCCAAGTCTATTTAATAGTCAAAATAAAAGTCATAGATCACATGACCCTATCTCTTAAGCTTGTAAGTTATAAACAGTGAGGATTGCCAATTCCTCTATAAGCTTTATGATAAATGCTTAGCCAGAGCCAGCACTTAAAATATCTCTGTCAGGAACCCCTCCCCAAACCCCTGACCATGGTTTCATACTTTGGCACTTCTCAGAGAGGTGTCAGGGTAGGTTCAGACACTAGATCTAAAAATACCAACACAAAGCCAAGCAATTATCTAAAAGTTATCTATTGAGTGGAAAATCTGAAATTTTCAGACATCTACATGTCTTCAAACCCAGCTATCCAACTCAAATAGCTATATGCGGCTGATAGATCTTCAGCCATACCATATAATAGTAGTCTTAGCAATATAAAATTGCATAAGACTTTTAGCAGAGACTATAAATAGTCAAAATAAAAGTCATAGATCACATGACCCTATCTCTTAAGCTTGTAAATTATAAACAGTGAGGATTGCCAATTCCTCTACATTATTATTACTACTATTGTCTCTGAAACAGTTGTTTTTATATGCTATTCTTTTATCTCTATATTTTTTATACAAATAATGAATTAGTCTTTATTATCCTTTTTAGAGGGATCTCATAACTTGTAATATATTACCTACATAGTTATTTCTCTTCATGACTAAGCATATAATTGATATCACCACTAGCTTTTTCATCATACATATCAATAGAAATGGCTAGCATTCTAATTTGATGTCCACCCCTCACCCCCATAGTTTTGTTATTGACACTGTTTCTGAACCATACATCAATATTGTGGTATATGACATATCAATCAGTTAGTTAATAATAACTGATACTCATTTGTCATAAACTGTTTTAAGTCTTTGCTTTATAGTCTCCTATTTATTTATCTGTCAATACTTTTATGATTTTATATTGTTAGTCTCTAATATTTAAAAATTTATGGCTCTCATTAGAAAAATACATCTGGAATCTCAAAATAATACTGCTGATAGCACTGTATCATTTACATACATGGTTTATACATGAAGTCCATAATGTTATTCTTCAAGCCACTCAATGTATTAGACATGTAAATAGAAGTTAGTTAATTGCAGAATCATAGTGTAATTAATATTCTTTATAATATTTTCAGTTTCTTTTACCAATATTTAATAAATGTTTTACATTTAGTTATATATCATTTTCAACTATTATAGATTCTCTGCATGGTGAAGATCTCTTGAAATTTAATCCAGATTTTTTGATCCATAGCCTTTTCTCTCAGTTACTTCAATAAACTTACTTATCTTATCCATCTCACACATGGTCTCTTTCTAAACCTTTTGCAATATCTTGGAATCCTATTTATTTATCATCTTTTGTAGAAATGTTCCCAGTTCAATTCCATTTCAGCATTTTAATTTTTTTATTTATGTTAATGAGATGCAAATGTTCTCTCATTTTATGTATTTTCCTTTTGATTACTCATTATTATTTCAACATATACTAATATTTTTATATGATGTGGAATCTCTATTGCTCTTTTGTTAAATGTCCAAACTTCAGATCCATATGTAAAAACTGGTAAAACACATCTGATAAAAAGCATTATTTTTAAATTCATAGCCATATTTTTTTAAAATATTATTTCTACTAAAAGTAAATCCATTCAAGTTTAATTGCATGATTTATTTTATTCATTATGTTTTAAACTGTATTAATAATCTGACCAAAATATTAAGTTCATGATTATCAATCTTTATTTTCTTCTTGTATGAAAAATCATTGAACATTATTTTAGTTTTTTTTTTTAAAGAATTTATCTTTCTACTTTCTTATTTTCATCTGATAACTTTTGCAACATTTCCCGAAGCTATAGAATATCACTTGCAAAATTAATCACATCATCTGCAAAATGTAAATGATTTAAATAATCATTTATTTATATTTTTTAGCTTATCATTTTACTCCACAAAATACTTCAAATTTGTAAAAAATTTCAGAGATATGGAATTATTCTGGCATGCTTTCTTATTAATTTTATTAGAATTACAATGTAATCTAATCACACCTGTTCCATTTTGATATATTTTTTCAGAATGCAATAGATTCTTTGATCTATAACCTAATAATAGAAAACTTTAGCCCTTGTGGAAATATAGTTACAAATGCTTTTTCATAATTTACACATACCCATCAATTTTTTCCATAACTTCTCTTAATATTTAAATGTGATTTACTAAGCTAAAACTATTTTTAAATCCAATTTTTCCTTTTGATTAGTCTTTCATTCAACTGTACAACTTAATCACTTAGATTTTTGGTGCATAGTTTTGCCAATAACTTCTATTTCTTCAAGTGCTTTTTTGAAGATATCAATAATGATTTCATCAGTTCCTGGAGCTTTTCTTTTTTTCATAAAATTAACTGTATGTCTCACCTTAGCAATTCAGAATATATTATGATTATATGGGTAACTTTTTTATTATTTATCATTATGCAGTTCTTTATAGAACTCATCCACAAATTTCATAATGCTATTATTATTATTATTTTAATCTTTTCTTTTTTATTGTTGAAAAACCTTCTTTTCATTACTAGGATATTTTATACTTTTGAAACTTTTATTATTTTCTGTAGCTTTCCTTGCAAATTCATAGTTACATATTTTATATTGTTTGTAAGTTTTAATTAAAAATCTGTTTTAGAAGATTAATAACTATTAAAACTGTTTTTCTTAATAGTTTTTATTTCTCTAGATTTGCATTAAAATGTATCTTACATGTAATTAATCAATGATAACTTTATGTGTTAAATTTATTAAGAGCATTAAATCTTGAAATGCATATTTGCTGTACCTTTATTTGGATGCCGCTATGTTCATTTGTGTTTACCATGTTCTTTATGGATTAGCATTTCACCAAAGAAGCAATTCATAATATACAGGTTTTTTTTTAAATCTAAAATTCCAGAAATATTTGTTTTCTCTTATTTCTATCCCTATAACTAAATTTACTTGCAGTACTTGCATCTTTCAATCATTTTCTATTTCTAGCATTAAAGACCCAAACCAAGTTTAAAATGTTGTTCCGGTGTGATCAAGAGCATTTTTTATATCTGTATTAAAATCCTCTACTTGTTCACCACAATAAGAATTTTTTGAGATATAAAGATGAATTATTCATGTTTAATATCTTTCACTGAATTGAATAACTAATCATGTCACTTTGTCTGACATATCATCAATCTTCAACACTTATGTTTTTCTTTTTTTTTTATTATGCTGAATTCCATTTCATTTGTGATTCCAATATTTGAGCCTTTGTAATAAAATGCATGTCCACTTTTCTAATAAGTTGTTTTTTCATCTTTTTTTTCTAATTTTATGAAACATAATTATCTTTCATTTAATATTAGACAATTCTTTTTCCAGTTCACACAGTCTTGAGATTGATCTGCAGTTGCTGGTAGCTAAATAAAATGTAGCCTGGGTTGACAATCAGTCAATTTTTACCATTCTTTGTCTTGGTTCATTATCAAACTTTTTGGTTGATGACTTTGCAATCTCCTAAGAATAAGGGATATAGTTTAGTATTCTCTATCATGATTTTAAATATAAAAAAGTGGCACTCTGTCTTCAAGTAATCTCAACTTTTGTAATATACTTTTTATATAATATTTAAATACAAGTATAGTATATATACTTTAAGCTAATTGTAATTAGAAAATATGAATTCAGATTTTTTTTTCATATGTCATAGCATCGGCCAGGAGGTGAATCCACAACCATCTGCAACCAACTACTTGCTTGGCAGCTGCGATGACCTCACGGCTAACAACGCTTGATATGAATTCAGATTTTTAAGATGTGAAAGATAAATGATCTCCAATATATATATTTTATGCTGAACCAACACTCATCAGTTGGTCTGGAGAGTGGAGAAGATTGAAGCCTGTCCATTAAAGTTTGAAGATTTGCCATCTTAATATAAACTGAGCAGTGATTATATATATGTGCATGGGAAATGACGATTTGGACCAAATGATGAGTGCTGGTTCAGCATGAAATACATATATTGGAAAGCATTTATGTTTTTCACATGTATGTGGTCATATGTATCGGGTGTATAAAATAAAGTGGCTGACTAAAAGGAACTTGAAAGTCTGGGTTCAAATCCCTTCTAATGTACTTTTTTATAGTTTTTTCTTTTTATCTCTCCTATATAGTTTTATATATTCTGATTGGATGTGTGGCTACAATTGCCTGATTACATACTCATTGGTTTTGCTCTTTACAATAATCTTTCTACAATTGATGAAATGCAGAAACTGCATCTGTCATTCCACATCAAATTTATTCTGACAAATATTTTCTTACTTTTTTTTTGTTAATTTTTTTTATCAATGGATTTCATAAGATTATGTCCTTATATCATAGAGTTTTAAAAGAAAACTACTATCTTTTTGTATTGTCAAAAGTATAATTAATATTTAAATAATTGCAAATGATTTAAGCTCAATTCATTATTATAATCATAATAATTTATTTTATTCAGGAAAAGCATTCCTATTTCTAATTCTCCATGTAGAAGCAGTAGATTACTCTATAAAAATATATATAAGCATAATTTTATAATCATGCATGTTATTATTAAAATTTAGAAGGCTTTGTTAAAATGTGTTTATATATATTACATTTGATAAAAACTATATCAAGAATAGTTTTGATTCACATATAACATTATGATAAGTTTTGATTTCTGTACTTTTATTGTTTCAATAACTCATTAATAAATATTATATATACATACAAAAACTGAGACATGAAAATAAATATTAATTATATTATTCTAACGTACTATACTATTCATTTTACTTATTATCTTCAAATCCATAGATTCAAGAACTTTCTTTTTTTTTTTAATTAAATAAGAAAAAAGTTAATAAATTTTATCTCAATCTAGCAGAAAACATTTTTTTAACTAAAAAAAAGGCAGATGTCTTTATTTCTCAGAAGTTCATAAGTAGTTTGAGTGCCAGAATTGTGAACACCAGCATCGATCCTGAAACCTCCCTATCCCAAGTCGGCTGCTTTACCAACTACACCAAAATGCATATGATTTTTTAATTATATGCTCTCAGGATTGTCACACTCAGTATTCCTTTGAAGTGAATTAAGAAATGTTTTCTAAAGTGGTGGACTCAAAAGCTAAATGTTCATGAATACACGCTCAATTCTGCCATTTCTGGAGCTCAAACATCATGTGATCTCTGAAGCAATGCATAACTTGATTATTTTATATACGTTTAATTAAGAACATAAAATATTATTTTAAATGGCAATGATAATAATGATATCAATTCTGCCAGACTAAAAAGAAATTGTGAGGTGCGTTCTGTAGTAATAAAATGAAAATTGATTTAATTTTGAAAGAGAAAAAAATGTATGCTAAAGCAGGCCAGATATGCACTAAGAATGTGCTTCTAAATTGCTAAAGTTAATTCATATTATATAATAAATATTTATTAAACATTGAAAAAGTGTTAAATTCATGAATGAGAAAGAATGCTCTACTTAACACATAATAATTACGTATATATTGGTTAACTTTTCTTAGACAAATTATAATTAAAGTATAAGTGTTATGAATATGATGTTTAGCACAAAATTATAATAAACTTTTACACTTAAGCTTTTCTTATTTAGCATTCTTAGCACATATAATTTAATTAACAAATAATGTTAAACAATAATATAACAAAAAATGTTTAAAATTTCCACAAAATTATGCTGGTATCGTACTGTCATAACAATAATGATCGTGACAATCTAGTATATTCACTTAAATTCACATACTTAAATTTAATTCACATATGATATAAATTATTATAAAAATTAAGATTGTAAACCCAAATTAACTTTATAATCAAAATTTTAAATACAGAAATCCACCATATACATATATTTGATTCCAAAGACTTCATGTAGAAAACAAAACTTGGGGATATTTGTGAATTCTATATGTTTTAACATGTATATATATATATTTACAATAAAATTTAATTTAAAATTTATGAACACTAAAAAACCAAAAATAATTAACAAAAATTGGAATATTAAATACAATTATGAAAAGGTTAATAAATAAATAATAAATTGATAAATTAAAATAAAGAGAGCATATTAAGATGTATATGGATTTTCTACACATCTAGGTAAAAATGTTTTAGAGAAAGATTGTGTGCCCAATTGATGGATTTTGTTCAGCAAAAAATGCATTTTAGAGATAATTTGTATTTTTCAGATATGTTTATTCATGTGATTTGAATATATGCTTCAAAATTAGGTGTCAGTATTATATGAAAAATTCTGGTTTCTTTCCTTAATAACTCTAGTGTAGATACAAATGAATCTTCTGCACATCTGTAACTGTTTTTGATACTAACTTTCAGAATTAATGATGTCATATATATGTTAAATATCTGCATATATATATATATGTGTGTGTGTAAGTAAAACATTTTTAAATAACTAACTGAATACAGAATCTCCCTATCAGATCTTAGTAGTTATATATATATATGTTATTAGTAAATAATAAAAGTTTATATTAAATCACAACAGTATTTAAGAATATTTAAAAAAGAAGAAGTATATGGTTAAGATTTTCTGTTGTTTTATTCAACAGTATTTCATTTTATAGGTTATATTGTCTATTAAGATACAAAGAAAATAGCCATGAAAATATATGTGTAAGTGTATCAAGAATATTGTTATATTTTATATTTGTGTTATTACAAACTTTAATGTATTCCTGCGTGCCTAAATATAAGTAACTCAAAATTTTGGAACTATATAAGATAAGAAATTTCAATGAATAAAAAATAAGAAATTTAGAAGGGAAAAAGTTTCATAAGAAAAATAACAAAAAATGTCTCTGAAATATTAAAAAACTCATGATTGGCATCAAGTAAAGAAAAGATAAAAGTTTTTTGAATAAATATTTGTTAAATTAAATTGTAGTTGCATTAATAATAAATTAAATTGTAGTTATTACAATTCTTGCTTTAATTCCTGTAACCATGAATTTATTACACCTTCTAATTGCACAAGTCTTTTTTAAATACTTTTATTGATTTTAGAAAATTGATCTTTTTCAAGTTAGAATGGAATTTAAAAATCCAGCTTTTTTTTTTCAATTTAATAACATTTTAATTTACTTAGAATAATTATTTACTGAAATAAAAAACAATTTTAGATAATATGCACACAAGGAATATATATATATTTCATTTGGTAATTTGTTTCAATTTAACAATATGATTAAAACTTGAATTAAAATTTAAAATAAACTTTTATTATATTTAATAAAAACATAATTTACAAGTACAGTTTTTATTAGTAAGCAGTCAGACATTCAGTTTGATAAAAAAATTAGAGATAAGCACTTTAAAAAATAAAGAGCAGTGAGTGGATGAAATTTCACACATTTGGTGTCAAAATTTTTGGAGCTTAGGAGTAAAAATAAATGAAACAAAAATGTTTACTTTACAAAGGTAAAAAGGCATTTGCAACAGTCAGTGGTTAATAAACGTATCATTTAAAATAGGTTTTTATAATTTTTTTGAGTAAAGAAAAATTCTAAAATGTTGCCTTTTTAAACATACACAATCCATTGTCTGACAATTTTTTGGAACTTCTAAATGAAAACAAATGAAAAAAAACTTCCACTTCACAGAGGCAAAAAGGCAGTTGGAATGATCAGTAAATAATAAATTACTCATTTAAGTTTAAAAAATATATTTGATTATAAAGAATTAATATATACTATAAATAATGCATTTGTATAAATAATTACTTTCAACAACCTCGACAGTAAATAAAAAATAAACTTTTAAAAATGCAAGAATAGTTTACACGTTTGAGACATTCTATATGACAGATTTTCTTCTACTTTGACACATATATATAAATTCAGGACAATGTAAAAGAAAAATACCACACGAAACTGCGAAAAAAATGCAGAAGTAGCAGGAAAAGAAAGTCTGTCAATATTAGAAAGAAAATCATAGTAGACTACCAAAGAAACATATTTGAAAAAAATGTATTAAAAATAAAATAAAATTGATACTAATTAAAACATCTGTTTATAATAGATACACATGCATTATTATGTACATACTAATTATGATATATTCACAAAAGGTATACATTTTAACTTATAGCAGAAACATTTAGTGATATATCCAAATATTAAATTATTCTACATGGCTAAGAAATTTAGCACCAACATCATTTTAAGACTGGCTATTCTGAAATATGAACTCATATATTTATTTCGCAGAGGGCAGTGCTGAATTTCTTAGCCATGTGAAGTAATTTAATATTTAGATATTTATATCAGTTTAGCATTAAGCACTGGGATTATTTTTTAGTGATATATATATATCAACTATAAGTGTCCAATAAAGTACAATATAGTTTTACATTTTCATTTATTGTTCCAATACTAAAAACTGAAAAATAATAGATAAATTTTTTTTATATTAAATGTTTTTTATTGACTATGCACTAAAAATAATAATAATAATAATAATTGGTTTTTCAACCACAATTGGAGTTTTTAGATTTAACTTGAAATAAAAGCATGGGGATTGACTTAATTAATTTCTGTCCTCTTTCTTATGTTTTTATTCTGAATTAAATCTAAAAACTCCAATTGTGGTTGAAGAAACAATTATTTTATTTCTTTCTAGTGCACAGTCAATAAAAGCATTTAATATAAAAAATTTTTTTTTATCTCTACTATTTTCTAATAATGTTATAAATTACTTTTCTCAGATATTTATTTAATGCAAAGATCATAAAACAAATAGTTTTAAGTATTTAATAAAAGATTATAAGGGTTAAAACCTTTTGCAAACAGATATTTCTTTTATTCAAAAAAAAAAAATCTGATTTGGCTCATAGTTATTTAGACACAAAAATTTGATTGTCGTGCAATCAGATATAGTCTTTTGTGAGGTTGAATTCATATTGGTTTTCTAACTAAATAATCTTAGTCAAGCATGTAGTTCTTGCAGTCTTGCTTTAAATTCTCTAACCATTAGCCCTACTAATTGCACAAGTTTTTTTTTTTTTTTTTTATCTAATAAGATTATAAATTACTTTTACAAACATGTTTTGTGTACTTTTTTTTTATAAAAAAAAAAAAAAAAACTAATTTGGATGCAATCAGATATAGTACTTTGTAAAATTGAACTCATTTATTAAGTCTCTTTTTAAATTATATTCATTAACAAACTTTTATTGTTCAGCATTAAATATTTACCATTAAAATATATGCTAGAATTTCATATTAAATTTATTTGCATTTAGAAGATATCAATGTTATATATTGAAGACAAATTTTAACTATAAATAAGAATTTAGTACTTCAATAACTTTATATTACTTGTTATTTTCAAAGAATCTTTAGCCATATGTTATTCTAGGCACAATGCAACATCAATGTAAACAAATAACTGCAAATTAAATACAATAGCATCTAGCAACATCAGCTTCTTCTTAACCTCTATTTACTATAATAGCTTTGTTGTTAAATTAAATACATATGTACTTTTCAAGCATTTAGCACTTGAGTTAAGAGAATAATAATGCAGTAAACTTTTTTTTTCATAACTCTATTTAATATGCACTATTTCTATATATTTCTGGTAATTTCTCATAATTAGTCTATATTATGTATTATAATATTTATAATAAAGTATGTTATTAAAAAGAGAAAAGCTTTAACCTTTTTCACATGCATCTTAAACATTTGTTAACCAAACAATGCAGTTTTTGACTATAGAGTGATCTTTTAAACCTCAACACAAAATAAGGACTTTATAAAGATAAGAGTGGCCATCTTTATCTTTAACCTAAATTTTTATGCTCTCAAATCAAGATGCTTCATCTTGGCCTCTATAAGTAAAAATTTAGATTAAAGATAAGATAGCAATTCTTATCTTTATAAAGTTCTTATCCTATGTTGAGGTTTTACAGGTCCCTTTATATTCAAAAACTACATTGTTTATTATACAAACATTTAAGGCACATGTGAAAAAAGTTAAAACTTTTCTCTTTCTAGTTACATACTGCCTGTGTGCTCAATAAATAATTAGAACATTATAAATGTTGTAATTATGACCTATTTTTATAACATTTACAACATATATTAATTTTAAATTCCAAAAGTGAGATTAAAAATAATAATAATTAAACAAAACTAACTACTTAATTTTAAAATTGTCAACAAATTTTCTTCTAATTAGTTATTAACTGTCAGTCAAAACAAATATGAAAATAAACAGTAAACCCAGTTAAATTTAAATAACCACAACACATTTCAATTCAATATAATCATATCACCATATTCACAATTCACACTAATAGTTTGTTGCTAATTTTTTAAAGTTTACATAATGTATATACATGTCAAAAATAGTTTGCAATACATAAATGTGTGTATTAATATTGCATATTAATAATAGTTCATTATTATTCATATACTTCAGTATCCACAACAAGTGTCATGGAGACTGTAATATATAGTTTTTTTATTGAAAAAATATATGGAGACTTTAATATATGTTTTTTTATTGAAAAAATATAAACTTTATAAAAACACATTCTATATGATAATGCTCTGAAATATGGTCATTCAAAGAAAACATGCTTTAATATAGCATAGCACTAATAATACATGATTTTTGCAAATTTGGGCTACACAAAAATATTATGAAACATATTTCTGTTTTATTTTATCATAATGTTGTTGTTGTTTTAATTTTGTTTCTAATTGTTTAATTAATTATGTCAGTAAAATAATTTAAAAAATATGAACAATTAATAAAATATAATTAATTGTATTAGTAAAATATTATGCTATTTTTGGCCTACCCATTAAAATAGTAATGTGAGCTTGTTTAGTGCAGTGATGAAATAATAGCTTCATGAGCTAATAGTCTTAGAATTAAAATTCTATTCTTTTTTTAGTGTTTGAATTTCACATTATCTTCTGAATGATGAATCATATATTAGTTTTATATTTTTTAATGAGAAAAAAGAAAATGTATTATTAAGCACCGAATTTGCTTAATGGTGAGTTCCAGTGCCTATTCTTCCATTTTTGGAAGTTGCTGTTTTAAAAGTACTTTTTGAAAGATATATATCATTGTATAGATTAACAATTATATATTATCTAATTATTCCTGCATTACTAAAATGTCAATTATTGTTCAATTGTAAATGCTTAAATTACCAGAATTTACTGGCTTAAAGATTTTGAAGTTTTATATGTAAAATTGCAATTCTAATTGATACATATCTATTGTCTCTCTCAAATTCTTCATTTATCATCTATAGTTTTAATACATTAAAATTCTTAGAAAATATAAATTTCCATTTTATATACTGTATTTTAAAATTATACAGTATGTAAGTAGGTTATATGCCTTGTTAAGATGAAAATTCTTTAATGATTTTATACAGTAAATTTTTGGAGTGATTGGTTGAAGATTTATCAAAATTTTGCTGATGTATTTGATGAAGGAATTTATATTTTTCAAATAAAGTGTTTCATAATTTCATTTTTATTGCATAAAGAATTTACTTTCAAATTTAACTAATGAATGCAATTATTTAAAATTAAATTTTAAGTGAAGTTGAAATAGATAATGTTTTAGTATATCATCAAAGTATCTGTAAAGAACAAACTAAATCAAAATAATAATGCTTTGCATTTTATTGATAATCTTATATTTAATATCTAACAGAGAATCTATATTTAATAAATCATCCCACTCAAAAATGAGTATGTGTATTCTAACTTCATAAGAAGAAAAAAAAACAAATATAGAGAAAAACATAAAAAATAAAAAAATAGAAACAAAGAAAGGCAGAAAGAAAATTAGAAAATAATAATGTGATTGTGCAAAACCCACAATCATGTTATTGAAGACAGGAATAGGAATAAATAACAGCCTGAAAGGTTTGAGACATTATACCTTTACTGACCTAAATGATTAAAAATACTAAAGTAAAGAAAGTGGAGCGTGAATGACAGAATAATAATGATAATAATAATGATGAGTAATTTAGTTATAAATGAAAAAGATGATTGACTCTAATTCCTCATTCAATCATATTTTTTTACTATGAATGTAATTTCAAAATTAAATATTCTCTTATTTCAACAAAATGATATGAATGACAGGGACATATAAAATGTTATGTATTTCCTGATGTCTATAAGGAAAGCAAATGATAACATTTTATAATAATACAGGCTATTCAAATTTTATCTAAATTTTGAAGAATTAATTTTTGCTCATCATCATAATTTTTTTTACCTTCACATAGAAAACAGTTTTGTAACCATCAGTTACAATTATTTTTGGTAATACATAATAATAACATGTTAGAAATTAATCTGAGAATTGAGATATGGCAGCATCATCTGGTGTCCATTGAAAACTCAAACTTAATAAGAATTGTAGAAAAAAGTGAATAAAATAAATTATTGCTTATAATGCAGATGTTGAAATGAATCAAGAGTGCATTGTGATGTTTTTCTAATAATTATCATGAGTGATGGTCGTGAATTATATGATAAATAGTACCATAAGTAAGATTTTGTTATAGAATTGATATTTTTCTAGTAATGATAAGTCATTTTAGCCAAATGGAATAATTATTTAGTGTATTCATGACCATAACATTGAAAATTATATCTGTCATCACTTATAAAAATGGTAAAACATGAAAGATTTTTATAAAACTTCTAAAACCAAAACATAGTAACCAGATGGAATTCTGCATTGTTTACGCTTTCCAGACAGTAGATTTATTAATAAAATTCCAAATAATAATAGTTCATTAATTAACTTGATCATTTTTAAATTTGTCTTTGGTAAAGAGAAAAGTAGAAAAGATCAGCATCTATAATAAGAGTATGAAACTTTCTTCCATCAGTGAGGAGTTATCACACTATATAACAATCATGTTTTTGTTTTATAGTTAATGTTTCAATGCTAAGCTGACTAATATATGATAATGTAGGATTATTAGCTGTTGTCTAGTGATAGACCTATTTCCTTATTAATCCTGGATGATTATGGGCTGGTTTCTTGGGGAAAAAGTTCTAAGTATATTTTTAATTTGAAAAAACTTCCATGGTTTACTCAGATCAGATTTGAATCTCACTTTGAGTTTTCAAAAAATTAATTGTATGAAATGGTAAGATTTTTTTATCTGCTTATATGTTGAGCTAAGAATAATTGAGAATCCACTTTGATATGCAGATTCTTCAAAATTATTTTTATGCCAGTGTCTTCTATTGAATTAAGTTTAGTATTCAAATTAATCACTACACCATAGGATTTTTCAAGCGATAAAGACACGAGTTAACTGTTTTTAGATTTATGAATTCTCCACTTACCAGTGGTAAAGATCACATCACATTTTAATAGTAAAATGATTAGTAATAATCATTAGTGTATTTATCTGAAATAGATGGCGTCAAAGTTGTGAGTGGAGGGAGTTTGACAATGGTAAATGAAAATGTAACTATTTTTTTCTATAGTTATTGTATCATATACTCATATGTTCAATCTAATCTACCCTCATGATGATTACTGACAGAAAATTTGTAAATCTGCTGACTCTAATTTTAAAACTATCAATTAAATTTAAAGAAATTGTAAATAAAATAATTGTTATCGTCAATTACTTGATAGATCCTGTGGTGCTTGAGCATCAAAGTGACTAGTTGAACAGATTCATTCAATTAATTAAAATGAATTATTTTTTATCTCACTTAAAACTGATCCAGAAATTTGCAGCTCTTAAGACCAGTAGTATCACTATTAAGCTAAACAAAGATTTAGAAAATGGTATTATAAAAATTACTAAATAAAAAATGACATTCAATATAATTATTAATAGATAAAAATTAAAACATAAATTTATGGAAATTTTACGTGCATAGTATATAATTAATACTGTTCTGTAATCTATTTTGAAACTTTATACTAAAGTCAAATTTTCTTTTCAAGTGTATTTTTATGATTTGTTACAGAGCAGGATATGAAAATATTTTGTAGCAAAGAAAATGAAAACTACAATATATCACAAGAAATGATACCATAGCATAAGGCAAATTACAAATGAGGATAGTGTTGAGTTATGCATGACATATTATGTTGGGAATTGCTTTCATAAGAAGATAATTATCTGTAATTAATTTAAATATTATGTAATACCTTTGTATAGATTTATAATGTATAATATATAGAATAACGTTTGTAATAATGTATTATATTCTGAAGGAATTAGAATAACTGATACAATAAAGTTCAATTAACAAAAAATATTAGAAATTTAAGTGCATGCTGGATATTTAAAATTTCTTTGAAATTTTTAAAATTTACTAATTTTCCAAACAATCAAACATACATAAGAATATTCAATTTTTCTGAAGTAAAATATGATGGATTATTTTGGAATAATTGACTTAAGAAATAGCAATAACTAAAACATTTTGAAGAAACAATATATATTTTAATCTCAGCAAAAATTGGAGCACTAAGTAAAATAATTTAAGTGAAGTTAATTTAAAAAGTTTGGAATTAGATAAATGAAAATGCAGATGTGTTAAAGTAAAACATTGATCAAATTTTATTGAGTGATTTATCATATATTATTAGATTTTTATAAATTCAGAAATATTTGTTTTGATATATATATATATAAATATTATCTGTTATTTTAATTCAAATAAATGAACACAATGTTTTAATTTCATTCTGCTTTTTTTTTACATTGCTCAATCAACTTTGAATGACATGAAAGAAAAATTACTATTTAAGGGGTACATATTCTTAGGACCTCTACTATGTTTAATATTAAAATTGTACTAGTGAAAATTTCGAATTATATGCTCTTTATTTCAGTTACCTAACCTTTTAAAAAAAAACAATAACAAATTTTTTAAAATAAAATTTAAAAAATGAAAAATTTATTTTAAGAAATTTAAATTGCCAGATTTACTTCCAAAGCTTCTAAATTTTCAAATCAATATGATCATATTACTTATAATTATGCGCTGGAATATTTTCATAATCTAATATTAATTAATTGTTAAATGCCTTTTAGAAAAATTCAATCTTTATTTAAATGTTTCAAATACATTCAACTCTTAGTTATAACATGTAGTTTAGCATATAACACAATTCATAACATTCTCATTAAATATGAAATTATTAAACTTCATAATTCATTATACATATTTTAATTTAGTTTTAAATATTAATTATATTATGTAATCATAGTTTTGACATAGATATATATTTTTTACTTTTTTCATTCTTAAGCAAATGCACTTTTAAATTACGATTTAAACAAATTCATTTCTAGACACAGACTGGTTTAGTCAAAATATATCGTCAGAAGCTATTTGTATTTTTTTGATATCTTTTGCTGGTGCTTGTCTTATAGATAAAGACACTGTTTGATGGTGCCGTTTTCACGCTAAAACTATAAAATATGAACATTCACGGGCCATTGATTTCAATCATTTTGATGTGTTTTTTTGTAATGTGAAAATAAAAACAAAACAGAATCTTTTTTTTAAATATTATTTTTTATTAACATATACAAATTAAATGATAATAATAAATGTAAAATAAAATAAACAAATTATAATTTGATTCGTGTTTTTTATTTTGCTTTATTAGAAAAATCAATTTTCTATCGTATATTTTTTTACTGGGGTTACGGCTTTACCGCTATTTTTACTTCATATAGAATGACAACAAAAAGTAAAAGTTGTTACGGTTAGATTTAGGGTTAGTTTTAGGGTTAGGTTTAGGTTTAGTGTTCTGTTGTTTGTAATGCTAAAATAAAAAATATCAAAATCGTATTTTTTTGTAAATATTTTTTTTAGTAACATCTATAAAATAAATGATAACATACTATATTCAACAAAGTATAACCGTAGTCAGAGAAAAGAAAGAAAGTAAAACTTTTTTAAACAACAACAAAAATGTCTTCTTTACTTATTAATCCTGTTTATAATATATGCTTTTTATGAAATTTACAAAAACCATGCATAATTGTACTTTTCTTACTGGATATTTTTGTGTTACCACTATTTTTTACTTCAAAAATATACACACGGTAGAATCTTGTTTGTCTCATGGAATGTTACGAACAGTACATTACTACATTACTCGACGCGTTAACTAATTCCAACTCACTTTACACATATATCTTGTCAACATTTTCCCAAGTAAAACTTCAATACAGTACAGTGTAAAAAGTCTGATAATTATTACTTTACAAAATCTGACCATTTTAATATTTTAAAATAAAAAAAAATCCAATGAAAACAACATTTCCATCCAATTAAAAAAAACACACTCTCTCACCAAGCCATAACCATTTTATAAACTGTGCGAATTCGGAAAATGTATTTGCTGCGATGCGACATACATGCTGTACTGTGATGCAACATAGTGGCCTGCAATCTGTAGCACAACAAAAAAGATGTATTATAGAAAATGCGGGTTCGAATGCGTCGGCCATGGAAACGGCATTTTTATGTGTTTTAACGCGAAAACGGCGCCATAGAGCGGCATCTTTAGCTATAAGACTAGACCCCTTTTGCTGATTGTTTATGGAAATAAAAGACAATATCTTTAGATAGTAACTTTATTTTTGTGCATAATGTTTTTATTTCAAACACAGTCTTATTAATAATTAAACTATAGTCTTAACTAAATACAAGATGGTACCCAAAAGTTTCTGAAATTTTATAATAAAAAATTATTTATTTTTAAGTGTTATAAATTTAATCTTTTTAAAATTACTGTCTGTCTGATGGAATACATTTGATCTAAATGTATTTTTCATTTTACCAAGGTGATGCTTTTTAATGTCTGTGTTGTTGTTTTTTTTTCACCATTTCTAAATCTGCAAAAAAAAAAAAAAAATTGAGGCATTTTTTCCATTCAAGAGAATTAAAAAAAAGTTGCATGTAGTGAGATGTCATTAGTAGATAAATGGATTTTGCTGAATTTAATTTAAAAATTGTTTCACATTCAATTTTTTGTGTACTGACATTTTGTTGTGGTGAAGATTGCATTCTTCATTTTGTCGCAAAACAAGTTATTTATATTTTAATGCATCATGTAAATATTTCAGAACTTGCAGATAAAATGCCTGACCATTACAAACTAATTCTATGAGAAAAATGTAATTTGCATTAAAAACATCAACATGGTCTTGATATTGGGCTTCACTCATCACAATTTTTAGAGATGCAGCAAATTTGACACTTCCATTAAATCTCTGGTTAACTTGTGTTTTTCTGAAGTCAACTTGCTTTTAATTTGTTTCAAGCATTATAACTATTTTCCCTGCTGTTTTCCTTTAAAAAAAAAACAACAGAATTTCATAATGTTCCAACTTTTCAGTTATTACAAAAATGTATAGATATGCAAAACACATTTTAAAAAAAAAATTGCTATGTGGCACCATACTTTTACATGATGATGGCATTTGATAGATTGAGCAGAAGGGTCCATAACAGCAGAAGCATATACTACAATGTGTGAATGTGAGGGAACTATTCCAGTTATTTTTGGGTCTCCTCTCACAGTTTTCAACTTTCTAAAATATTTTTCTGATTTCTTTTTAATAATCATAAATCATTTTATAATGCTAAGTCTATTGTCAAACTAATTTTTTATGACACATATCTTTTAATAAATTAACAGTTATGAAAAAATGAATTAAATGGTGGAGTAATATATTAATACAGCAATTAATGCAGTCATTATAGATGATATAATTTTTTAAAGAGAGATAAGTACAAATAATTGATTGCCATATGATGTAAATAGAAACTCATAGTATAATACTTATTATATTAGTCTAACTTACTAATGGCATGGAACTGGAATCTAGACCTAGGCAAGTGAAAACTTTCAAATAAATTCGATTTTTAAGGCATCTGTTCATAGATTACCATCTAATATTAATTAGTTAATGGAATTCTTTTTTTTTTTAAAACTTAAGAACAAAGTAATATACTCCAGTATTTCTCAGCATATATATATACAAAGAGAAACTGGGGAGATTACATTTTTAGTTCTATTTTAAAATGTTATTATACTTAAAATATAATATTTTATACAAAATGAAAGTGGACATTTTTACTGTTTTAAATGTTAATTACATAAATAAATGCAGACCATAGGATAGTAATAAGCTAGAATAAAAACATCTAATAATAATAAAGATGTTTATTGAAAATTTACTTAAGTATCAATTCATACATACAATCACATACACTCTCCTTGTCTCTTACACACTATATATACAGAGATGGTAAGCACTAATTAATCAGTATTGATAATCTGTATATCAGATGTTTTAATTAGGAGATTAAATTACAATTTCGTTAATCATATTTCTCTCTGAACTGATAAGGTTATTTTTTGATCTAATACTTTTCAATAAATTGATAATAAAGTGATTAAGACTAGATTAATGCACATTCTTAACAGCTTTATAGAATTGATGAACAAAGAAGTTTAAGTACTTCAGTTAATTAATTTCTTTCAAAATTTAGTACTGTAAGGAACAAAGTAGCTTTTATAATTGAACTAATCTTATTGTATGCATTAATTTGGATTGTCAGCTGTTCTTTTATTTCAGTTTTTTGTCTTAACTTATTATGTGTAATTAAGTTATTTAGTTTTTAAATTTACATTATCATATTTTTTATATAATGTGTCAGTCCTTCTAGTTGTTGAAAATTATTCTAAATTATTAACCAATTATAATTTAAACTTAATTTTCTTTGAAATGTTATTTACATTTAAATAATCTACTGTTAATTCTAATTATTATGTAAAAAGATTATAAAATTTAATATAGAAAACTTTTTTTTTTAATTAATTTTTAAAGAGAAAAAAATGGGATTATGTGCATAAAATTAATAGAATGAATTAGGAACCATGATAGGCTACCTTTCAGTCCATATTTTTAGAACCTCCATCCTTTTCCTAAATTGTTCTACTATCAATTAGATAAATTTGAAATTAAAGATTTAAAGAATTCTCTTTCTTATTTTTAATTTTGATAAGATTCAGAATTACTGTGTAGTCTGAGAACTTCTTGCCCATTACAGTTCTCATTCTCATTTTGTTATCATTACAATTGCCATCATCAATTAATTAACTTTTATAACAATTAAAGTACTGGATTAACTTCTGTACACCACTCAAAACTTTTACTCACTTCACTATCCTCTCTTAGTATGGAATTCAGAGTTATTCACCATTAATACTTATTATAAATGTATTTTTAATCATGCCCCCTCCCCAAAAGACTTTAACGTGCAATGTGGCTGCAACATCCATGATCTCTTTTCTTATTGGACAGTGTTTCTAAATTTTTTAAAACCATTTATAAGTTGAAACATTTTTTTAAAGTCTTTTCTTCCCAAAACAACTTAATAGTCATCTGGAAAAAAAGAACATGTCTAAACAAAATCTTTTAATACTTGCATTAAATTTATTTCATACAAGGCAATTACAGCTTTATTAAAATTATATCTTAGATGTGATCTAAATTGATGATAATAAAGTTCAAAAAGATATAATATCAAAGGAAGTATACTAAAAAAATGTTCTTTATTTCCAAGTAAAAACTTTTCATTCTGGAAAAAAGTACTAAAGCTGCATATAAAACAAGCTTGGCAATATATAATTTTATCAAAAATCTAATCTTGTAAGTTATTTTTAATCATGTAAGAAAGCCTAATTGTTAACTCTTTTTGGCATACTGCTGCTTTTCACTAATCACATTTAAACATTATTGAATTAAGTTTCGACACATACACACACCTTCCCATTTTCACTGACTCTAATTATGATATGTATTCTAATCTCTTCTAAATATTTTTACTATTTACAAACTATTTCCTAAAAAAATTATATTTATAATAATTCATAATTAAAATATAATATAAATACACTAAACCTTCTGTTATTTTGACAAAATTGCAAAATATTATTTTAATTTATTGTTTTAATTGCTACTATATCAAAATTTTGTGTTGGTATAAACAGAATTATATTTTATATTAATACATAGCAAAATAAGAAGAAAAAAAAAGAATTTTCATAAAATAAATGTACGCAGTATGCAAGTATTTATATATATAATATTTTAAATGCTCCAATAACTGTATTCTTTCAGCCACATTCCCCCCTTTAAAAAAAGAAAAGATTGAATTTTACAGCTCATTCAAAAGGAAACGTATACTGCAATGATCTTGTATATATAATTAAATTCAACTTAATTTAAATAAGCTGTGTGAAACTAAGTAAGCAAAGATCTTAAATTGCAAATAAATAAATATGTTTAATTTTAAACATACTTGGAAAGACTATACAATAGTCATTTTTACTCCTCAAACACTAATATAATAAATAAAAACAATGGATAATGTTAGCTGAAATTTAAATCCTCCATAGCTATATTCTTTCAGCCATAATAAAGGAAAGTTTGAATTTTACCAGTCATTCAAAAGGAATGATCTTATATATATTAAGATCTTTGCTTACTTGATTTCACACTCCTCATTTAAATTAGCTTGACTTTTAATATATATAAGATCATTGCAAGACAATTGAAATATTTTCTTTATTATTAAACCAGTTTTTGCCCTGTATTAGGCAAAAATTGGTTCAATAATAAAGAAAATATTTATGTTTATATGGTTGCTTTATTTCAATTGTGTTGGAATCATTATTATTTATTTGAAAACAACATTATGGACAAATATATGTTTGATCATTGTTAAAGATCATTGCTATACATTCAAGAGAATTCATTTTGAATGAACTGAAAAATTCAAGCTTTTCTTTATTTAAAGGAGGAATGTCACTGAAAGAATATAGCTATGGGACATTTGAAATATTTTATATAGATTAAAAATAAATCCTAGATATGATATAGAATAAAATATCTTTATATAACAACAAAATAATACATGACAAGCTTCAATATAATCATAACATAAAAAAGCTCTTTTCTGCAATTTTTAATTTTTGCCCTTTTCAATATGTCTTGGTTAACAACAAAAAAAAACCCCAACAACCTATATTGCATACACATCGACATCTTCTGGCCCTATACAAAATTAACACAAGCCTATAATTATGCTTTAATATCTTTATAATAACACACATTATATAACCCTCCATTCGTTTTTCATTATCCAATTATTAATTAAATTAATTGACATTTTATAAATGTTCATACAATTAGTTCTTTTATAATTAATGTAATTAGTTTCATATATCTTCCTTCTATTAATTTGTTTAATATAATTTAATGGGCTTATATTCTTAACACAATCTATTCTATGTCCATATTTTAAGTAATTAACATACAATGCAGGTCTGTCATCTCTCCTATTAATAGCATTATTATGTTCTTTAGCCCTTTCTTCTAATTGTTTCACTGTATGTCCATAATAAACCATACTGCAAAACCCATAAGTAATTTTATATACTATACCTTTTTTATATTTTACATCATTTTTTATTTTACAATTCCCTACTAATATATCAAGATTTTTACTATTTGAACATCTTATTTTAATATTTTTATCTATATAATTTTTATTTTTTAAAAATGTATGATAAATTTTAGGAACATATGAAAATTTTTAGCCATTTTATATTGTCTAGTTTATTATTATTACCCAAATTATATTGTTTATAATTAAATAATATATTTCTAATACTTGTAGGGTTATATCCATAACTAGTATACAATTTTATAAATTGCTCTTTTTGTAAAGTAACTATCTTTCTATCCATATTATATTTGTCATTTTTATTTTTAAAATTTTTAATAACTGCCATTTTTTTGTATCCATGCCTGTTGCGAATCCATAGAAATAATTTTTCTTAATTTATCTTCTTTAATGAAGTGATTTAATATAATCATATTATTATCTATCTCTATATCTAAATATTTTATTTTAACATCAATTTCTATGATTGTAAATTTATATTGTCCATATTATTATTAAGTTCATTATAAGTCTTCTTTCACACAACCCACTATTCTCAGTGCCATCTCATATTGCTGATCCACCTGATCACCCACATGTTGAAAAGATAAATCATCACAAATATACATATTTCATGCTAAACCAGCAATCATCAGTTGGTCTAGATTACTATCCTCACACACATATATAATCAGTACTCAGCTTTATATTAAGATAGCCAATCTTCATACTTTAATGGACAGGCTTCAAACTATTCCAACTCACAACTCTTCAGCCTTCCATTTCATTGAAAATCTGATGATGGAACGTTCAAAGCCCTTGTTAGTGCCAAGGTTGTCATCCTATCCATGTTGACATATTAGTCATTCTGATCCCTCATGTACAGGAGAATAATCCATTTATACATACATATGTGAGGGATGGGCAGACCTTTTATACACTATTTATATAAATTAATACATTGTACAGGCTTAAACCTGCATTTATATATGTAATATAGGCAGGATTCGAACTCAGACTTTCACATGACCCACTACTCTCAGTGACATCTCATATTGCTGACCCACCTGATCACACACATGTTGAAAAGATAAATGAAAGTCTGAGTTCAAATCCCACCTATATTACATATATAAATGCAGGTTTAAGCCTGTACAATGTATTAATTTATATAAATAGTGTATAAAAGGTCTGCCCATCCCTCACATATGTATGTATAAATGGATTATTCTCCTGTACATGAGGGGTCATAATGACTAATATGTCAACATGGGTAGGATGACAACCATGGCACTAACAAGGGCTTTGAACGTTCCATCATCAGATTTTCAATGAAATGGAAGGCTGAAGAGTTGTGAGTTGGAATAGTTTGAAGCCTGTCCATTAAAGTATGAAGATTGGCTATCTTAATATAAAGCTGAGTACTGATTATATATATATGTGTGAGGATAGTAATCTATACCAACTGATGATTGCTGGTTTAGCATGAAATATGTATATTGGTGATTATTTATCTTTTCAACATGTGTGTGATCAGGTGGGTCATGAGATGGCACTAAGAGTAGTGAGTCGTGTGAAAGTCTGAGTTCGAATCCTGCCTATATTGCATATATAAATGCAGGTTTAAGCCTGTACAATGTGTTAATTTATAAGTATTCTTTATAACTCTTTTATTACCAATTATGGTACTGTGGTATTAGAGCTGCGACATGAACAATTATAATTGTTTAATCATTAAATTAATTACATTAATAAATCAAAAACATATTTTAAAATCTAAATTTAAAAAAAAAAACAATTTAACAAAAAAAATACGAAAAGCATTAATGTGAAGAATAGTTAAAATGCGTGTTGAAATGAAATTGTGTGTTTGCACGTGCATATTCTGCATATTCTATTTTAATACCTTGTACAGGCTTACACCTGCATTTATATATTTAATATGCGGATTCGATCTCAGACTTTCATACAACCTACAACTCTCAGTGCCATCTTATATTGCTGACTCACCTGATCACACACATGTTGAAAAGATAAATAATCACCAATATTCGTATTCCGTGTTAAACCAGCACTCCTCAGTTGGCTCAGATTACCATCTCCACACATACATACAATTAGTACTCAGCTTTATATTAAGATAACCAATTTTCATAATTTAATGAGTGCTGGTTTACTACAAAATACTATATTGGTGATTATTTATCTTTTCAACATGTGTGTGATCAGGTGAGTCAGCAATATAAGATGGTACTGCGAGTTGTAGGTCGTGTGAAAGTCTGAGTTCGAATCCTGCATATATTACATATATAAATGCAGGTGTAAGCCTGTACAATGTATTAAAATAGATTATGCAGAATATGCACGTGCAAACATACACTCAATTTGATTTAAACACGCATTTTAACCATTCTTCACATTAATGCTTTTCGTATTTTTTTTGTAAAATTGGTTTTTTTTAATGTAGATTTTAAAATATGATTTAATAACCTAATTAATTTAATGATTAAACGATTATAATTCTTCATGTCGCAGCTCTAATACTACAGTACCCCAATTATTAATATATCATCAACATACCTAAAGTAATATATTATATCTTGATTTTCTATTCTATTATTAACAATTTTCATTTCTCTTTCATTAATAAATATTGACGACATTAATCCACTAATTGCATACCCCATGACGCATCCCTATGTATACTCCAATATACATTTCTAGAATTCAGCTAGTGTTATATTTTGCTTTTATTTTATATAAATATATTAAATAACCTCAGTGCTACCACATATTCTTTTAAATTCATATAAATAAAAATACAATAAAAGACAAATTCCCCCCAAGGTACATTTCATGCTGAGCCAGCACTCATCAGTTGGTCCAGGCCATCTTCTCTCATATATATATTTTATGAAAAATATTTAAAAAGTCATACTACTGTTGTTTTATTTGTGCCAATAATCTTGTAGAACTATATTTTGTTTTATATATAATGGGTATTTTAATAGATGTGTAATTTTTTGAATCATCCCCACTTGCAGTTGCAGTATTTCCTTTTGTTTACTTAATCCAAGACTGCCATACTGAAAGATTTACTTTATATATATGCTATTGTTATTCTATACATTAAACTTATGCTTAAATAACTTTTATTTTATGTTGATTTTGTAGTCAAGATAGTTGCTAAAACTTCGAAATTAGAGTTTTTTCAAGAATAATTTTAATATTTATTTATATAATTAAGAAGATTTTATGTTTAAATATATTAGGAATTAATTATTTATTTTTTAAGAAGTGACATTTAAATTTATTTGTAAACAAAAATTTCCATGAATTTTCCACATGTAGGCTACTGTTTGTGAAATAAGGAAATTAAATCAGAACCATTTCCTGACGTCTGCAAGATGATAATCAAATTATTGAAAAGTGATTGTCTAGAAATTTCTTATCAGAATACTATGTTAACATGCGCGCACACACATAATGATATAAACAAACACACAAATAAGTGAAATACTTGTGATAACTTTTTTTAAATATGATTCAAGATTGTCATTTTACTTGTATATAGATAGAATTTATATTTGGACAATATCTAAAGAAATTATAAGACATATCTCATTGATATAAAAACTCAAGCTCTAAAAAATATCAATTGAAGATAGTCTAGATAGTCTTTTTCATTTATCGTTTGAGGCTAACTATGGAGTGACAATAATTTTTAATTAAGTATTTGAGCAAACTATGGGAGACAATAATTTTTAATTAAGTATTTGAGAAAACTATGGATACGATATTTTTTCACGTCTTTAAATCGATATGTGACTGCATATGTTATATTAATTGAAGAATTAACATTTTCGAAAACGAAAATGTTGTCTGAGAACAGTAATTGCATTATGGAGTAAATCTGTTCCCCAAAAATATTTTAAAAATATACATCTGTAATCTATCTGTATAGAGTCATGATTTAGTCTTATACAATGATTATTGTTATAGGAGATTTGAACATGGGCATTCAAAAAACCACACCATTGAAAATGTGATGAGGGAACACCCAAATATCTTGTTGATGCCAACATTATTATCATGCACATGTTGATTTTAAGTCACTCTGACCCCTCATGTATAGGACCTTGTCCATTTAAATACACAGAAGAGGGATGGGCAAGATACAGGCTAAATCCTTAATTTTGAATACAAGTATAATTTATATAGAGTTTTAGATGTAATTACAGGTATTTGAAAGTCTGTGTTCAAATCATCTATAATTACAGCTAAAACTCCATGTATATTAATTATAACAAGCAAAACTCTCTATATAGTAGTGCCACTCAGTGCCAGCCAGAGTAATCAATGAATGCCAGAAGGCTTGTGCATGAGTGGCACTACTATATGGAGAGAGTTTTGCCTGTTTTAATAACAGTAATGTGTTAGCATAAGAAATAGTGATCATGTGATGTTTAGTGCTTTATATTAATTATACTTGTATTCAAATATTAATGATTCTTGATGCAGTATCATCACAGTTCAGTAATAGATTTTTTTTTGTTAGAAACAGATAGATAGGTTTTTTTTGATGACTACCAGACACAAATTCTTCCACTAGTTGAAAATAAAGATCTATTTCCAGCCATTTATTGTTCTCTTATTATGTTTACAATGTCCACCATTTTGACATCTTAACATTTATTTTAAAAAAAAACAATGAACTTTGAACTGACACTTTAATTACAAAATGTCTGATTGTGAGATTTGCAACACTAATACTTTCAATTATTTTGAAACTTTCAAAAAATAATTACAAGTTTTAAGTTTTTATTATTATTCAATTAGTGTACTATATAGAGATGCAGAAGTTATAATGCTTGTTAATATGACATCTTTAGATCATTGATACATGAAACTTATGCAAAATTCAGTCTTGAGTTGAGTCAGTGGATAAAGTATTTTTATAATAAATTCTAAAGATTTTTGATTTCCTTTCCAATAAAAATATCCTTTAGCTACTTTTTCTTTGGAAATGAAAATATTATCCTCATAACTCACCAACTATTTAATTGCACAAATAATATATTTATACAATTACAATAAGTTATTATGAATATTATTATTACAAGGTGTTGTCAAGATGTTTTCATCTTCTTCTGAAAATGAGACTAACAGCATTTTTTTTACAATAATCTGAAATCTGTCTATTTTTTAGGCTGCTCAAAAGGTTATTTATTATTATTGTGTTTATAGAATATATTCACCTCATTGCTGATCATCTTTTATTTATGAAGTCATTTTAAAACAGTATGCATTTATCTAATAAATTAATTCGCTTCACGTTATAATCAGATTGAAACAATTTGAAATTATTTGAAGTTCAAAAAAAAATTCAGATCTAATCTGATCAAATATCTATTTCATCAACACCATCAATTCCTCCACCCAGTATCCAACTTTTCCATATAGGTTGACAAAAACATCATAGCTTGAATCATTCAGTTATGTCATTTTATATTATATGCTCTTATATCTAAAAAAATCTCATCTTTATTTTATTACACTTATTTGGTATTAGTCTGTAATGAATCTTTTTTCTATAGATTTCTGGCATCATAATTTTTATCTTTTTTATATTTATCTATAATTCTATTCTTTAATTTGTTTTTTAAATTTTACTGAAAGTCACCTCATTTGCTGACAAATTTATACTTGCCTTCACACAGTCTGGATTCCCTTATTATATATTTATTATACATATTGAATAGATAGAATGACAGTATGTATCTCTGTCAAACTTTTAGCAAGTATGGAGCCTTTACGTTTTAACTGGAATTGCTAGTAATATATATTAATTTCTCATAAGAACAATAAAATATTCTTGTGCATACATTTTCCTAAGAGCATTTGATAATTTCATTACATCATTTGACATTGTTTTCATATTTCTTAGCTATTTCTATTATCCAAAATACATTAACAACGATGTCTATAGGTTTTTGACTTTTTATGAAACCAATTGGGACATCTGACTTGTTTTTCAATGTAAAGATTTATTGTGTGATGTATGATTATCAAAATGATCTTATAAGAGATATACTATAATACTTTTTGTACTCTTTTGGTATTCTTTTGTTTTATAAGGAATAAAAATTGATTTCATCTAATTCATAGGCCAAATAATTCTTCACTTTAATTAGCATTACTTATAGCTTATTTATTGTTTTTTTTTTTTAAATTCTTGCAAACTTTATGGTATCAATTCTAATGAACATTTTGGTAATATTGTCAAGCTAATGGCCAGATTTTTTCCCTATGACAATGCATTAAAAATAATTAAAAATTAATTGCTTGAGAGATCATATAATATTCATGCACCAAATGTGATAGAGTTTCAATACAGAAACCTTTCATCTCAAATCTACTTCTCTCTTACTATGTTACTCATACAAGGCATGAGAATGTAATTCAGAAAAAAATTACATAACCTTAGTATTATGATAATGTGAATGATTTGTTATAATATGACTATTGTTTTAACTCTATATAACAAATATTTAAATAAAACGTATTTTATTAACATTCAATCCTTAAAAGCAATTATGGAAACTATTTTCAGATTCAGACATGCATGCATCTTCCCTTAATGCTGGCACACACATGCAATTTATAAGGATGACTGATACATATATGTAGATGAATCATTTAAAATAATATCATATATATTAAGCTCATAAATTATTATTATATATAACACACGTATAGAAAAGAGTTTAACTGTCTATGTTGTGTCTGACTAAGTTTTTAATCTAAGTATGATTCATTTTTTAATGACTTTTAAATCCCATTATAATTTTTTTTTAAATATTTCTTATGTTATTTAAAATTAGTTGAATTTGTAGTTTTATAATTAATATATTTTTTGTTTTGTTTATTTGAAATTTATAAATAGTTTAATTTATTTATTTTTATAACTAATGTAGGAGACAATATATGATTAATCACATTTAATCTGAATCACCAATTGATGATTCAAAATTAGTCATAAGTATATGAAAGTTTTTTGTATATTTTTCCTTTCATAGACGTTTTATATTTGTGAGTTTAATATAAAGACATAGAGTAAAAAAAAAATGTTTTAAAAATTTGTAATGAATATTTTATTAATAAGATACTCTGCATTTTAAAATTACATCTTTTTAAATATATGATATTCAAGTAATTTTTTTATGCCCTATTGTATATTTATTTACCATTTTAATCTTTTTTCTTAATGTATTATTATTATTATTAAGATTAAGCAGAATGTATTAATCATTAGTTAAGATTAGCCAACCTCAAGAAAAAAATCTCTCTAATTAAACTTACGTGCGTAAAGCAATATTCAATTTCCAAGTTTACACACTTATGAATGCCATGTTTTATTTTTTGATTGCAATCCAATAACTCTACTTAATTTTTGATTTTGACCCCCCCCCCCTAAAAATGGCAACTTTACATAAACTTTTTTATTAATAGTTGCTCTTTATAAAAATTTTAATGCAATTGTTAATTATTACAAACCATTATCAAAATAAAGAGAAAATGGCGCGGAACAAATCATTTTTTAAACACTTATTTAAGAATTACTCTGAATATGTATTAATCAAAATTGAAAATTTACAGCATCCCTCCCTTAAACATTTCTCTTTATATCTAAATTTCTCGAAAAAAGGCTTTTGATTCTTGCAAATGTTATTTGATAAATATACAATTTTTTAAATAATTTCTCCTTTCATTCTATATCTAACATTTTATCCAATTTATTTTATTAGATGCCCTTTCCATGTCAATAAAATATTAGTACCCTCACTCTCCTCTAGATATATATCTTTTAACAATAGTTTTCAACATTACTATTAAATAAACACAAAAACTTATAAGTAAAGTTTAAAAGAGAAGTTATAAATAAATATAATAATAAGTGGAACATTTTCAAGGATCCATGCCTCATAATCATAGCTTTCTTAAAAATATATAATAAAATATATGCAAAGATATTTAAATTAGCACGTGTTACGTGACCCATTTCTTCAATATATCAAAGCAAGTGTCTTTTCTATTTATAGCATTAATATTTCCATGAATGTAGAATACTTCTTTTATTTTTCTCTTATGATCATTTGATTCTGTGCATATAATTACAGGATTGGCAGGTGTAAAATTGTGTCCACATTTCATCCATGCTCCAAAAATACAGAAGATGTATTGTTGTTCTTCTGAGCTCTATTGTAAGTGTAAACATGTTGAGCAAGTCTAGTATTAATAGTAGCATTAGTTTCACCATAATATACAGCAAGGTATTTTTTTTGAGGACATGAAATGGAATATACTACATGTGGGTGAAGATCGATCAATATGATCTTTTGAGTTGTTGATCAATCTGTTAGAATTAGGAGGAGTTCTAAATCCTATTTTAAACTTATTGATTAATGCTTTAGTTCAGGGGTGGGCAAATAGCAGCCCAAGGGCCACATGTGGTCCACTAAGAGTTTTTATGTGGCCCACCAAGACAATCAGAAAAATCTGCTTTGAACTGAGATTTCCTTCCCATGTGCGACCAAAGATTTGTCTCGTGTTTTCCACTAGGATGGCCAGGTCAATACACATGCACAGTATAGATATGATGTACAGTGCTTTTCCAGTTGATCTGGTTAATTTAAATTTTGTCTTTGCATTAGCAAATATGTACATTTCCAACTTTAGTGAAACTATGAATCCTCCAAAAAAATGCAAAATTGGTGATGAATGTTATGTGTTTAATGAAGAATGGACAAACAAATATTTCTTTGGTAATACAGGGAATAAAGCAGTCTGTTTATTGTGTCATGGAAAAAAGGTGTGGCCCTCTGCTAACCTTTGTTTCCACAAAGTGGCCCCCAATGCGGCCCTCTGCCAATCTCTGTGGCCCCTGAGCCAAAACAATTGCCCACCCCTGCTTTAGTTTGTTAAATATTTTGGAAATGTAAGAAATGGTAATTCTAGGAAGTTGAATACATTACTATTGTATATGTGTTTTGTTTAAATCCAATCTGCTGTTCATATACAAATATGTCACATTTGTTGTAATTTTGCTTACCCCCCCATGCATTATTTATATCTGAATGAAGTTGTTTTATATGTTTGAGTTTCATTGCAATAGCTCTTTTTTAAATGGCTTTTCTTTTAAATCACTTGATACATTATAAATATCATCTTAAACTCTTAAATCTATTTTTTATAGTAAGTAATTTACGTAAAATATTATTTTTTTTTTGTTTTATTTAACTTTTTTATAACTTTTTTTTTTTAGTTATTCATTATTATTTATCAAATTGTTCTTTTTAAATTAATGTAATATCATATAGATTCTTACATATGTATTAATTCTATCTTCACTTAATGATTTATTCCTGTGATCCTGCTTTTCCAAAAAAACTATTTTGCATGACTAATATTAAATCAGACATCTTTTTTCTCTCTCTGCATTTCTTTTCAAACTAAAATCTAGATTTATGTGCTTCACATCTCATTGTCCTATACATATTTCTGTCTTCTATAGAATCCACAATTTTAATTGTAATCTTTGCTTTATCATTTTGTTCAATCTCATTGCTAATTACAAATTATTTGCTGTTTTACTTTCTGCATAATTCCCAAGCTTTATGACAGAATTTTACAATTTTCTTTGAATAATTCCCATATTTTATTTGAATTACTTTTATTGTTTTAAAAATTAATTTTAATTCTATTATCATTAAAAATATAAATTTAAAGCAAAAAATTTCAAAACTAAGAATAAGAATGTAATTAAAATATTAAGCATGTTGGTTCTACTTGAGAACTAATGTTTCCAAATTGCATTAATGTAGTAAAATTAATGAATAATAAATTCATAACTTTATTAAAAGCCTTTACTAAAAAAAATAAAACAAAAAAAATATCCACTGGTTTAGAGAATCTATATTATGAATAGCCTGCTGAATATAAATGTTAACTTTTTGGAAAACATTAAGATTTCCTCATATCATTTTCTTTTTCCTAACTATTTAGAACAATAGTTGAATATAGGGTAAGTTAATGACAAGACATTCAAATTACATTTTTATTTGGGATACTTGCTAATGTTATATTAATAAGTAACTTCAAGCCTGTAAAATTCACCGTTGAGTATGGAAACAAATGAAAGCTGTTTGAAAGTTTTGACATTTTTGTAATATCCTTTCTAAATGAAAATAAAATTAAAAAAAATTCACCGTTGAGTATGGAAACAAATGAAAGCTATTTGAAAGTTTTGACATTTTTGTAATATCTTTTCTAAATGAAAATAAAATTAAAAAATATTATTAAGCGCAAAGCAAAATTAATGCTAAGATGCTTTATAGTAAAAGAAACCAAACAATAAACATGTATCAAACTGAGAAACTTTTAGGACAGGGTACTTAAGAAAAAAATTATCAAAATCATTCTTTTTCTTTATTGGCTTTAAAGAAATATGTCATTTGACAATTATATAAATAGATACCAGAACTTGTTTATGCTGGGAACTTTAAAATAATAAATACTATTAAAAACTGAAATCTTTGCTTCCAAAGTTTGTGTTAATCAAAGTAAGAGTGAAAAAATATGGCTGAAATTTTAATGAAAAAATATAATGGCAGGAAAATTTATTCATTTTCTCATATTCTGATTCTATAATGCAGAATTGGAAATATTACTAAAATTGTAAACATGAAGAGAAAATTGTCATCAAATGTTCCATATTGTAACGGTCAGAAAACGTGTGACTCGTAAACATAGTGCAGAATTCGACCACCATACAGAACAGCAGCACCATCGAGTAGCGAAGCCACCCGTGGTACTGAGTTCGAACATAGTTTATCGGTTCCACAATACAATCCACGAAACAACGCATCTGATGCGACATTAGTAAATATTTCCTTAGGCACGGTGGTCAGGGATATGCAAGAGATTCATGATTTTATTCTCAAGTTAGCCAATAATCAACTAATATTAATTAAACATTCATATTTACTTAATCGAGGAAATATTAGATAGAATGGGTATCGAATAAATGAAACGTAACTGCAGACGTATAGTTTAAAATTATTTATTAATACATTTTAATAAAACAATCATTTACTAATAATATTTGTGGATTTAAAGCTTCAGTAGCGGGATTTGCGACATGATTATATTTTAAAGAATACATTGATTTATTTAGATATTATTTTATATTGAGGATTTCAGTAGCGGTATTTCCGATACTGAAATGTTTACAAAAGGAATACATTTATTTGAAGGCGTAATCTAGCTACCTAAAATTCTCGAGTGAGTATTTCTAATGCATGCCTTGGGGAATTTACACCTTTGCAATGCAAGAGTCTAAAGTAAGATTTAAGAGTAGCGGCGGACATATATTTATTTAATTAAACTATTTATTTTATGACTAAGGGCAAACATTTATTTGAGAGTGAATTATGAAGATAATGCAGAGGCGGAGTGATATATAGAATAATAAGATTAAGTGAAGGAACACGTGGTACGCTTTAGAAAGGCGATATGGAATGGCAGTATATCGAAACTGCAATGCCGTGAATGAGTTTATAAGAATGTCAGGCTGGTCTCTGCCATCGGCCCGATGAAGTAAGGTGTCATATAAGCATAACCAGGGACAAGCGGTACGTGTCGCAATTTGCCAGCTGGCTGCATGACAGGTCAAATCCTACGGGAGCATTTATTATGTCCGCTTGTGTAGGACGACGGGGGTTAACTTCAACCTTGAAGAATCCGGAATATTTACGGCGGAATAAATCATCGCGTCTCTAAAACATAACACATGTATACGGTATAAACGATTATGAAAAGATTTCAACAGATTTCTAACTTGGTCCTACATTATCAACATTTATTAAAGAACGTTGGCGACTCTCAAAGAAATGTAATTTTCTGGAATTATTCATGATGATTTAGTAAATACAAAACATATATATAAATTGGGAATTATTATAACTAATATGTCAGCCATTTGCGAACTAGTAGACCCTGCATTACAATAAATGAAGCATTGAATGCGTGTCGATTTATATGAAAGTTAAGTTATTAAAGAAAGTAAATATTAATGACAATTTGACACGCATTCATAGTTTTAAGTGATCATAGATTTAAACTTTGAAATTTGAGACAATTATGAGCATGCAATAATTAAAGAATAACTATAGATAAAATGTAGATTATAGAAATACGCACCCCAGACAGAGTGAGGTAAGCTAGATTAGTAGAGAAATTTACACATTACATTAATTATTCAATTTAGTTATACAAATGGTAGTTTTTACATTTTACAATTTAGATAAGTAATATGAAGAAGAGCTATAGCATATTATTAGAGTACTCTAGAGTTTGAATACAGACAGGTACCTGTTTTATAAGAAGTTTTCTGATTCCATTAATTTAGCAGCAAAAGTTCACGAGTGGCAAGTCTTTCTTGTATTTAGATATTCATTTAATTTCATGGCAGCAGCAGCTTTCTCATTCATTTCAGGCAGCAGATCTTCATGGTGAATTTATGACGGGCAATGAATGTTCAGCATCCGATAGGCCCTCCCGATGGAGAATAATCTAGGTGCTTTACTCGGTCATACCTTGGCAGGAACAAATTATTTTATTATTTTTGGAGACTCTCAGAGATCGAGAGCACAGCTAAAGTTTAAGTGAATGTCTCCAGCAAGTCTAAGATGGCTTCTTTTCTTATCTTGATCTTTCACGTTTTTGTGAAGATATTTTTAGGTTCTACTTAATCTGCCCTGAGGATAATCAATGCATTTAGTTGGTTTTTAATTAAAGAAAGCTGCCGTTCTATTGTTTACATTTTACATTTACTAATTAATTTTGGGGAATTTTTCTTTAATTAATTTATTATCTATCACTGACCGATGCTTTTAAATTTCAAAAACAAAAAGGGAACATAAGATTATTTTAACTTTTAATTAAATATTACATCAGATATTTTTAGAATTATTATTAAACGAAATTTAAACAAAGCAATAAATACGAACTTTATAATGCAAAATAAATGATTAAAATTATATAACTAAAAGAAATCTAAATTATATTATTTTATCCCTATTTATTGCCTTTAATTTGAGATCGAAATGTGTGCATGTTTATGCTGAATTCTACATATATTTATACATTTTTAATATTGTTACACACACAATTCGATATCAAAAAGTTTAAATTTGGGCGGGATAGACCGGTCAGTGAGAGATGACAGAAAAAGGTGAAACTTAAGATTCGAATACGAATCTTACTGTTTCATTTCCCCGTACTTCCCGTGAACAATTAAGGAAGAACAAAGGAGGCAAGAAAGAGAAAAAAATTTTTACATTATATAATTTAAAGACGAAAACATTATTATTGTTTTTACAGATATATTGAAATATAGAAAGCAGAGATTACATGAAGCAATGAACAATTTATATACCCGGATCTAGAATTTATAGTTTAATTAAAATGGCCTAATTTGGCCATGTCTGGTTAAAATCATAGTAATAATTAGTTAAACTGAATGTATATATATATATAAAATTCTTAGAATAGGATTAGTTAGTATAATATAAAAAATTTTTTTAAGAGTAATAGTAATTAAAACAATAATATATATAATAAAATTTCTATCTAAAACCCTATGTGACTAAAGTACAATCCATTCAACCAAGTTCATTATGTCGAGTTCATTTTAATATTTTCATATACGTTTAATCCGTCCTAATAGTCTAATATTTTTACAACCCCAGGTCAGGTGGATAATACCGATCTCTTGTCATCGATGAATGCGGCTTTGGGTTTTCTAATCGTTGCCTTTTATCGGGTGGTTCTTTGGCCCAATGGTTCAAATTCACGGTAAGAAATTCAACCATTTCTCCTATATCTTTTATTTGAATGCCTGTCATTAATGGTTGGATGGTTAGCGGCATGCTACGCTGGATCGTTCTAAATTTCCACTCCCCCATATTCCACCAGTTTTTGGCAGATCCCTGCAGATGGTTACTAGTTATAGCAATCTGCACATCTGGCCCTGTCTTATGAACTTGGAAGAACTTTTGCAAGCTCTCTAAGTGGGCTTGAGGATTTTCTCCTATCTCCCCTGTAAAGATTTTGATGTGGATCATCTTTGTTAAGTGGCTTTGGTATCCACTGTCCGTTTTCATGTTTTCTTCCGTGACTTTTGGTCCTATTCTTTTGTCCCCGTCCATGCTTGTCTCCTTTTTACTGCTTCCACTCAACGGTTCTTGTGGGCCTTCATCTACTGGAATAAGGTCGATTTGCTCATCACACTTTTTTATATTTACTACACTATCTGCTTGCCCTTCTACTATCATCGGTTTGTCAAGTATCTCTAATTCCCTTTCCTTTTCCATATCTCTAATCTCGTCTTCCTTTTTACTAGCTGGGGATATTCCATAATGTTCGTTGATCATTTCAAGATACATCAACATTTCCCTATCAATTTTCTGACGCTCCCTAACTCGTATCTCCTCCTCTTCCTGACTCGTTTTTGGTTCTTCATATCTTCTTCTCGCTTCCTCGCATATTTTCCTCCATTCTTCTTTACTCTCTCTAAATATTTCAAGTAACCTTAGACTGAAGTTCATTGATGCTATTCTGTCATTTTCTGCTTCCATTTTTCTTAATATTATTTATTTTATTTATACTATTAGCATTTGACTACTCCCCACCTGTATATTGGCCCTATAACACTCTTTCGCTGCCCTCACCTACTCTACATTGCCCTATCTCTATATTGCTGCGTTTAACATATTTAACATATATATTTATAGCGAACTACTGGTTACGCGTATAATAAGCTACTGCTGTCTATGATATATATATTTGTACTTTAACAAAATATTTAGTGTTAACATATATAACAAGCTTCTGCTGTCTATGCTATATATATAACGGTGTTTTAATAAAAAAAATTCAATGCTACTTGCTTTCTCATTTAACGACTGATTACTTTTTTTTTCTTGACATATATATATAAAGCAAAATATTTCATTAGATCCGAGTATTTTTGTTCCTTCGTAAATTACACACACATCCCTGCTTTCCTTAAATTTGTTATTACGCCTGCTGTCCTTTCATTTACTCGACCCACATTATTTCACTCGATTTACTTTTTTTTTCATTATTTTTATCAAACAAAATCATATATATATTGTGAATGTTCAGATTGATGATCCAGGTATATAAAAAAAAAAAATAAATAAATAAATAAAGAAGTTTGTTGATCTTATTTGATTTTTCCTTTGCTTAATAGATAGATAATGTAAGATCTTGGAAATGTAAATTTAAATTTGATCACCATGGCAACCTTAAAGCTTTTAAATAGAATTATATACTGTTGATTCTAGCTTTAAAATAAAAATAACTTCACTATAATCAAACTTAAGAAAAACATATAAATAAATAAATTTATTTAAAAAAAAAAAAAACAAACAATTCAGTACAATATAAGTTTACCTAAATAGGATCGATATTATTTTACATATTTCATATATGAATACAGTCACCATAGTAACATTATTACATACAGTTCAATGTTTTTATGTTGTGTATATTTGTTTATAAATTAATCTAAAAAAATATTATTATTAAAAATATAGATATGTGTAAATTATCGATGTTTATCAAGTAAATAAAAGGTTGTTATATCAATTTTGTATTTTGGTTTGTAAATAATAAAAAAATTGTAATCGAATTTGGATTTAATTTTCATGTAACTTTTTCTCCAAACTTACCTTACAAACCGCGTGAAAACTACTATAAAAAAAATTGATAAAATTGAGGTTTATTTGAGTAATATTGGATGGTCGTGAAGATACGAGAAACGTCAGAAAGAGAACCTATAAAAAAGACGCGACAGAATATAACAGGACCTTTTTATCATTTTGCTATAGTCAAGGACAGACCTATTTTCTGTGTCTTAACAAATAAAGTTTTTCAATATTTTTTTTTTTGTGTGTAAAACCATAAAACATGGAAAAATAGTTGAATTATCTGCCCGTTCAATCATTTAGAGGGCAGTTGCGAAAGGTTCCCGGGGAAGCGGCAGCAAAGTGTAAAAAAAAAAAAAAAGGAAACCTATGAAGTAAAAAAAAAAAAAAAAGCTTTATAAAAAAAAAAAGGTCGGCTATTTTTAATTTAAAACAAAAAAAAAAGAAAACAAAGATATTTCTGTTTTTAATAAAAAATGGATTTGCGTAAACATCGTCTCACGAGTAAAGGACCATGGACCAACTGGATCAATTCACATCATAAAAGGGCTAATCAAAGTGCACTCACCTCTTCGGACAGAAAAAGAAAACTTTTAGTGAAGCATTATAAAGTTTGCGATTATTATTTCTGACAAAGAAACTTCTCTTTACACCATAAGAACTGAAGTCAATCAATGGGCAAATAAATAGTGAACGAACAGACTCATATATATATGGTATGATTTTTTTTTTATATAAAATGTGCGTGTATTAATTTTTTTTATATGTAATAAAAGGGGATGATTTTTTTTTTTATCTCTAAAAGTAATATAATTTATTAAATGAAAATGATCGGAAAGACTCAAATATATTTATTATTTCATATTCATTTATCCGTTATTATTTTGATAAACAAATAGATTTTGATACCCTCCTATTTCACATCTTTGGTATCGGTTATATGTAAATTTTTCAGCAAAATATCCAAAAGCCTTTCCCTTCATTTACTCATTCATTTTTTTTTGTCGTTATCGTTGTCGCAACACATTTAGAGATACACATAGCAATTTTATCATTTTATTTAGTCAATCAATCTAAAATATAAAGTCATTTCCGATGTATTTTATAATTAATCTTGCCAATTTTCTTTTATATAATCCAATAAATTGAGTTAATTTAAATATCAAGACTAGTTTAATTATTTTGTTTTATTTGGATTGCATAAGACGACGTAGCTATTTAAGTAACAAGATTCAAACTCAGCTTGGTAAGTGAATTAGAATATAAGATAAGGTATGTTTTGCTTATTAGTATTTTATTTTGTTTCCATATGAATTTTATATTTACATTTGCATTCGAATATTATATATTGAAACAGTAAGATTCGTATTCGAATCTTAAGTTTCACCTTTTTCTGTCGTCTCTCACTAACCGGTCTATCCTGCCCAAATTTAAACTTTTTGGTATCGAATTGTGTGTGTAGCAATCTTAAAAATGTATAAATATGTGTAGAATTCAGCATAAACATGCACACATTTCGATCTCAAATTAAACGCAATAAATAGGGATAAAATAATATAATTTAGATTTCTTTTAGTTATATAATTTTGTATAATTTTAATCATTTATTTTTGATTATAAAGTTCGTATTTATTGCTTTGTTTAAATTTCATTTAATAATAATTCTAAAAATATCTGATGTAATATTTAATTAAAAGTTAAAATAATCTTATGTTCCCTTTTTGTTTTTGAAATTTAAAAGCATCGGTCAGTGATAGATAATAAATTAATTAAAGAAAAATTCCCCAAAATTAATTAGTAAATGTAAAATGTAAACAATAGAACGGCAGCTTTCTTTAATTAAAAACCAACTAAATGCATTGATTATCCTCAGGGCAGATTAAGTAGAACCTAAAAATATCTTAACAAAAATGTGAAAGATCAAGATAAAAAAAAAGAGGCCATCTTAGACTTGCTGGAGACATTCACTTGAACTTTAGCTTTGCTCTCGATCATTGAGAGTCCAAAAATAATAAAATAATTTGTTCCTGCCAAGGTATGACCGAGTAAAGCACCTAGATTATTCTCCAGCGGGTTATGGCCTATCGGATGCTGAACTTTCAATTGCCCATCATAAATTCAACCATGAAGATCTGCTGCCTGAAATGAATGAGAAAGCTGCTGCTGCCATGAAATTAAATGAATATCTAAATACAAGAAAGACTTGCCACTCATGAACTATTTGCTACTTAACCAATGGACTCGGAAAACTTCTTATAAAACAGGTACCTGTCTGTGTTCAAACTCTAGAGTACTCTAATAATATGCTATAGCTCTTCTTCATATTACTTATCTAAATTATAAAATGTAAAAACTACCATTTGTATAACTAAATTGAATAATTAATTTAATATGTAAATGTATCTAATAATCTAGCTTACCTCTATCTTTCTTGGGTGCGTATTTCTATAATCTACATTTCTATCTATAGTTATTATTTAATTATTGCATGCTCATAATTATTTCAATTTTCAAAGTTTAAATCTATGATCGCTTAAAACAATGAATGCGTGTCAAATTTTCATTAATATTTACTTTCTTTAATAACTTAACTTTCAAATAAATCGACACGCATTCAATGCTTCATTTATTGTAATGCAGGGTCTACTACTTCGCAAATGGCTGACGTATTAGTTATAATAATTCCCAATTTATCTATGTTTGGTATTTAATCATCATAAATAATTCCATAGAATTACATTTCTTTGAGAGTTACCAACGTTCTTTAGTAAATGTTGATAATGTAGAGCCGAGTTAGAAATCTATTTAAATCTTATCATAATCGTTTATAAGTATACATGTGTTACGTTTTAGAGATGCGATGATCTATTCCGCCGTGAAATTTCTGGATTCTTCAGGGTTGAAATTAACCCCAGTTGTCCTACACAAGCGGGCATAATGAGTGCTCCCGTAGGACTTGACAATGTCATGCAGCCAGCAGGCAAATCGCGCCACGTACCGCTTGTCCCTGGTTATGCTTATATGACACCTTACTTCGTCGGACTGAGGCAGAGACCAGTCTGATATCCTTATAAACCCATTCGCGGCATTGCAGTTTTGATATACTGCCATTCCATATCGCCTTTCTAAAGCGTACTACGTGCTCCTTTGCTCAATTCTATTATTCTATATATCACTCCGCCTCTGCATTATCTTCGTAATTCACTCTCAAATAAATGTTTGCCCTTAGTTATAAATAAATATTTTAATTAAAGAAATATATGTCTGCCGTTACTCTTATAACCCATACTTTAGACTCTTGCATTGCAAAGGTATAAATCCCTCCATGCATGCATTAGAAATACTCACTCGAGAATTTTAGGTAGCTAGATTACGCCTTCAAATAAATGTATTCCTTTTGTAAACATTACAGTATCGGAAATACCGCTACTGAAATCCTCAATATAAAATAATGTCTAAATAAATAAATGTATTCTTTAAAATATAATCATGTCGCAAATCCCGCTACTGAAGCTGTGAGTTCATAAAATATTATTAGTCAATGTTTTATTAAAATGTATTAATAAATAATTTTAAACTATATGTCTGCAATTACGTTTCATTTATTCGATACCCATTCTATATAATATTTCCTCGATTATGTAAATATGAATGTTTAATTAATATTAGTTTGATTATTGGCTAACTCGAGAATAAAATCATGAGTCTCTTGCATATCCCTGACCACCGTGCCTAAGGAAATATTTACTAATGTCGCATCAGATGCGTTGTTTCGTGGATTGTATTGTGGAACCGATAAACTATGTTCGAACTCAGTACCATGGGTGGCTTCGCTAATCGATGGTGCTGCTGTTCTGTATGGTGGTCGAATTCTGCACTATGTTTACGAGTCACACGTTTTCTGACCGTTACAATATATATATATATATTCTCATTTATCTTAGTTAATATTACAAAGTCAATCATTTCATGTTTCTCTGATTCCGTCATAAAAATCTAAATAGATCGTACTTTATCGTTTGGTTCAGAATAATTCGTCTTGGATATTTTTCTTAAACTCCTAAAATGAAGAGAATAAACTTCATTGACCGATTTAATTGAATATTGTTTTGATTTGTATAAATATCAATTATAATCATATGTTTTAATTGTTGCCAGTCAATTTTTATTCAATTGTTTAAAATTTCAAACAGATTGTATTAATACTCACAGGTGAATAAACATCCAATAGAAACTTGATATGTCTTTTATGTAATGTGGTTGGACATTGTAGAGTTAGAGATGAGCTAATAGAGTGTTGATATTAAACTCTAGTGAAGTATTCTATTTTAAAACATAAACGAAGCACTAATTAAGCATCACTTTATTGGAAGATATTTATAAATTATTTATAAATTATTTTGTAGCTTCTTAGTAAACCATAGACGTATATTAATTTGTTTAAACATTTAAGTGAGTGCATAAATTTTCAAAATGTTTATAAACATATAATAAAACCAGTTGATGCCAACAGAAAATTATTAATTAAAGATTGAAGTAGAAAGAATTGTATATCGCTTATTGACACGAGTGTTTATCTTTCTATTTAGCGTTTATTAAGATAGATATACATATTTTGTTCAAGTATTATTTTGTTTTGATATTTAAATAATGTCTATATGTAAAATGTGTTTTGTAAAGTACTATTACAGGTACTTAGAAGCTTATCCATTAAGTTAAAAAGGCAGCATCTTTAAATAATAAAGTAGATTTAAATTACTATAACAGTAACAGGCTAATAAAATATATATTGGACTCTGTTTTAGTTATTAATTGGATTTGATTTTGATTAGATTGCCAATCAAGTAGTTAGCCTAATCCTATATTATTGTTTAGGGCAATAGTAGTTGGTTTCACTGCTCTTTGCAATTTATGTTGTAATTGTGATGGATTTGTTGATGTCTGGAGCAGATAGTCTCATTATTCCTTCATTTCACATATAACTTAAGTAAATTAAACTTTAAGAGAGATTATTTGTGCTTTGTGATGGTTTATTACATAACGGCGACCCGATTGAGCTAGACCAGATTAATTTAAATTAGATTTTTAGATTTTTTTTTATCAGATCAGATTGATCATCCTAACCATCACCTACATCCATCAATTCAATCAGTTACGAATTGGCACCAACATTTTGGGCCTTCTTTCTTCAATTTAAATGGAATACAGCATTCAACAATTCTGTCGGTTACAATATAGACTAATTAGCTAACTCGAGTAACGAACGCTAAAAGAAATTTGCGTTATATTTTGCTCAGGGTATATATGGGTTTTTTTGTATCGGAAGCTCCACGTTGGAAAGCGCCAAACGCTAAAAAAAAATTTAACTATGTAACGGTCAGAAAACGTGTGACTTGTCATAGTGCAGAAAACATAGCAGCACCATCGAGTAGCGAAGCCACCCGTGGTACTGAGTTCGAACATAGTTTATCGATTCCACAATACAATCCACGAAACAACGCATCTGATGCGACATTAGTAAATATTTCCTTAGGCATGGTGGTCAGGGATATGCAAGAGATTCATGATTTTATTCTCGAGTTAGCCAATAATCAACTAATATTAATTAAACATTCATATTTACTTAATCGAGGAAATATTAGATAGAATGGGTATCGAATAAATGAAACGTAACTGCAGACGTATAGTTTAAAATTATTTATTAATACATTTTAATAAAACAATCATTTACTAATAATATTTGTGGATTTAAAGCTTCAGTAGCGGGATTTGCGACATGATTATATTTTAAAGAATACATTGATTTATTTAGACATTATTTTATATTGAGGATTTCAGTAGCGGTATTTCCGATACTGAAATGTTTACAAAAGGAATACATTTATTTGAAGGCGTAATCTAGCTACCTAAAATTCTCGAGTGAGTATTTCTAATGCATGCCTTGGGGAATTTATACCTTTGCAATGCAAGAGTCTAAAGTAAGATTTAAGAGTAGCGGCGGACATATATTTATTTAATTAAACTATTTATTTTATGACTAAGGGCAAACATTTATTTGAGAGTGAATTATGAAGATAATGCAGAGGCGGAGTGATATATAGAATAATAAGATTAAGTAAAGGAACACGTGGTACGCTTTAGAAAGGCGATATGGAATGGCAGTATATCGAAACTGCAATGCCGTGAATGAGTTTATAAGAATGTCAGGCTGGTCTCTGTCATCGGCCCGACGAAGTAAGGTGTCATATAAGCATAACCAGGGACAAGCGGTACGTGTCGCAATTTGCCAGCTGGCTGCATGACAGGTCAAATCCTACGGGAGCATTTATTATGTCCGCTTGTGTAGGACGATGGGGGTTAACTTCAACCCTGAAGAATCCGGAATATTTACGGCGGAATAGATCATCGCGTCTCTAAAACGTAACACATGTATACGGTATAAACGATTATGATGAGATTTCAACAAATTTCTAACTTGGTCCTACATTATCAACATTTATTAAAGAACATTGGCGACTCTCAAAGAAATGTAATTTTCTGGAATTATTCATGATGATTTAGTAAATACAAAACATATATATAAATTGGGAATTATTATAACTAATACGTCAGCCATTTGCGAACTAGTAGACCCTGCATTACAATAAATGAAGCATTGAATGCGTGTCGATTTATATGAAAGTTAAGTTATTAAAGAAAGTAAATATTAATGACAATTTGACACGCATTCATAGTTTTAAGCGATCATAGATTTAAACTTTGAAATTTGAGACAATTATGAGCATGCAATAATTAAAGAATAACTATAGATAAAATGTAGATTATAGAAATACGCACCCCAGACAGAGTGAGGTAAGCTAGATTAGTAGAGAAATTTACACATTACATTAATTATTCAATTTAGTTATACAAATGGTAGTTTTTACATTTTACAATTTAGATAAGTAATATGAAGAAGAGCTATAGCATATTATTAGAGTACTCTAGAGTTTGAATACAGACAGGTACCTGTTTTATAAGAAGTTTTCTGATTCCATTAATTTAGCAGCAAAAGTTCACGAGTGGCAACTCTTTCTTGTATTTAGATATTCATTTAATTTCATGGCAGCAGCAGCTTTCTCATTCATTTCAGGCAGCAGATCTTCATGGTGAATTTATGACGGGCAATGAAAGTTCAGCATCCGATAGGCCCTCCCGATGGAGAATAATCTAGGAGCTTTACTCGGTCATACCTTGGCAGGAACAAATTATTTTATTATTTTTGGAGACTCTCAGTGATCGAGAGCAAAGCTAAAGTTTAAGTGAATGTCTCCAGCAAGTCTAAGATGGCCTCTTTTCTTATCTTGATCTTTCACGTTTTTGTGAAGATATTTTTAGGTTCTACTTAATCTGCCCTGACGATAATCAATGCATTTAGTTGGTTTTTAATTAAAGAAAGCTGCCGTTCTATTGTTTACATTTTACATTTACTAATTAATTTTGGGGAATTTTTCTTTAATTAATTTATTATCTATCACTGACCGATGCTTTTAAATTTCAAAAACAAAAAGGGAACATAAGATTATTTTAACTTTTAATTAAATATTACATCAGATATTTTTAGAATTATTATTAAACGAAATTTAAACAAAGCAATAAATACGAACTTTATAATGCAAAATAAATGATTAAAATTATACTAAAAGAAATCTAAATTATATTATTTTATCCCTATTTATTGCCTTTAATTTGAGATCGAAATGTGTGCGTGTTTATGCTGAATTCTACATATATTTATACATTTTTAATATTGTTACACACACAATTCGATATAAAAAAGTTTAAATTTGGGCGGGATAGACCGGTCAGTGAGAGACGACAGAAAAAGGTGAAACTTAAGATTCGAATAAGAATCTTACTGTTTCAATATAACTCGCCAATTAATGCATGAAAATAGTTTTACTTATAAAAAAATAATTCTCTGTAAAAAGTACCGCTCATTGATAGTTACCATAAACTACATAATTGTGAAACACCATTTGCTTTATTCCTAAGTATTGGATCACCAGTGATTGTAAATAAAATGATTAAAATTTAATAGAACTAAATCAAAAAAACTAAAAATTTGCAAATAATCAACTTTTATAACTCCAATAAATTTCCCAACTTGTAATTACAAAATATACTTTATGCTTGTCACCTCTCATTATCATAATGAATTTGCTTAAACATACTCAATCTAATCATCTAATGATGTCCTTAACATTCCAATTTCAACATCAATTGCAACTCAGAAATCTTCATAAGAATATGACAACAAAAGTTGTATTTTCTAAATCATGTCATGGAATGTCATAGAAAAAAAAATGCTTTCATGGTCATAATTTATTTATACTATGGACTATTTCAGAAACATTTAATTTCTTTCTATGACACCATTTATAATGAAAGTAAGTAAATATTAGTGAAATTACTATGCCTGTTTTAAATGACAATTGACAGTGAAATTGGTAAAAATTGTTGAATTTGATTATGCATGATTTGATTACAAATGGTGGTAAACTATGGTCCTTAAAAACCCATATACATTCTCTGATTAAATTATAGAAAATAAACTTTATTCCTTTAAAAAAGTTTTTCACAGAACTTATTTCTTTCAAATGTTTTTTTTTTTCAATGTGCATTTAACTTTATAAATACACCGACCAGTAGATTTCATATATCATTATCCTAGGAAATCATTTGACAGTCAAATTTGGTCAGAGCTTTATTACTTAATGATTTTTTAATATATATACAATAAATAATTCCACCATTTCTTAGTAAAAGCATGTGTTTTTTTAATATAAATTACTACAAACAAATTATTACATTCAAATTTTAGTTATTATATAGCTTTATTTTATATATATTGCTTACAATAACTCCCCTCATATACACTTTAATGCAAATTTTTTTTTAATGATTCCATTATTTTCCTGACAGTTTTGACTGACGCAGGACAATTGAAACTGTCAGAAAAATAAAGAAATCATTAAAAAAAATTTGCATTAAAGTGTATAAGAGGGGAGTTATTGTGGGCAATATATATGAATATATGAAAAAATGCAAAGAAAGTAAAAGGAGAAAAATAAGAATGTACTTCTAAGCTTTATTTTATCTTTAATTTAATTATATTCTTAATAGAGAAAGTTATATATTTTTTAAATATATCTTTCTAGATTTTTTAACATTCACTTTTTATTAATAGCATTAATTTATTTAAAGACAATTTATTTTTACTATGTAGTGAATTTTTTATTGTCTTGTCAATAATATGCCATTCTTTTTTTTTCTAAATATCTATCATATAATTCAATTCTGAAGCCATTTTTTAAAAGTTTAGCTAAAACATCTTTCAGTTTATATTGTCAATAGTAGTATCATTATCTCTACTTGATATCCTATTGTTTAGCTTTTTATGTCAAAGGATCCATTGACTTTAGATGTCTTTATTTCACAAGATTTTCTTTATTTAATTTTTTTGCTCGTATTCTTTTCCATTATGGAAACCAATCCAGGTACAAAGAAATATGGTATTCATAAAGACAATAGTTTTTGTGCATGTTTATAATAAAGAGTTCCAAATCTTATTACTAAGCCATTGTTAAAAATATTTAATAATGCTTTAATTTTTTTAATCTAATCTCTTCATCACTCTAAACTTTCTTATATTATCTATCATATTATCTTTTACTGGTTTTTTAAATATTTTTTGGAATAAAATTTAAATTTCAGTTGCTTAAATAATGTCATCACTTCTAGCAGCATATTCAAATCATTTTTCTTTATATCAATAATTTCTACTTATATTCTTATCCATGGACTTACTTTCAATCATTTATTAATAGCCCTAACATTTATCTTCTCCCCATAAGTCCTAAATTCATAAATAAATATTGACAAAACATGTTTATTAGACAATTCTTTATTAGATATAGGAACACTTGTACATTATCACCAAAAGCACTTTATTAATGTTTAATTCTGTGATGTATTTCATTTTCAATCTCTCATTAATTGTCCAACATATATCTCTTCATGCTTTTCTGTATGTTCTATTTCTATTATTTTTTTTATTAAATCTCTCAAATTCATAAATAAATATTGGCTTTACATGTTTATTAAAATTCTTTTTGTAATACTTCACTCAAATTTTAATTTGTAATAAATTCTATTCATTACATTCACTTTTATAATGAGTAATTTGTAATAGTATTTATTATTTATTAATATCTCACAACTCATTTTTGTTAGTTTTTTTTTATTGAAAATTTCTTAAACACATATTTATTTTCATCTTATTTTTTAAATATTATCTGATAGCTTTTATAAAATCTTCTAAAGATCTGAAATATTATTTTTATTAACAATATCCAGATATATTAAGTAATCCTTATTTATAAAATCATCTAACCATATGCCCTTACTATATTCTAATATTAATATTTGTAGTATTACTGTGTAAACCACCATTGCAATTTAATAAATGTTCAGAATTTGACAAAATCATAAGTTAATGTCTTGGTGTTGTAGTACTTTTATTGATATAAAATGTTTATAGAGTCAATTAATTCTCATTGATTCTTTCTATAACTTTTTTTTAATTCTTTGATGTTACTTGTATTATTTTTTTGATCTAATGTCCATTGCAGATGATTATGAATCAATATTTTATGTATAACTGATAGAATACTATTTTTTAATATCTTCTAATTCACTTTTTTAAAATTCATTTTCATTATTACATTTGTTTGAATATTTAGTATCTCTTTATGATTTAGGCATATATTTTATATATTATTTTTTTCAATAATTTTTCTGTTTTCAATTGCTTTTGTTAAAATATTTATATTGAATTTATAAATTCCTGGAGCTTTTCAGCTTTCATTTGCAATATATGATCTTTTCTATTCTATTCTTTATTACTATATCCAATGCAAAATGATATCTTGTATTCAGTGATTTTTTTTTTTTAATATTTAGATGTGATCTCCTATTCAAATCCTGATTGTTGCTTTTTTTTTTTTCAAATTCTAGTTTTGGAGTAATACTTCCATAGACTTCAAATTATTATTTATGTTTTAAATAACTATGCCATAATTTTTTTCTTATTACTGGAATACTTTTTTTAGTTTTACTATTTTATTATTTAATTATTAGGTTATAATTAATACTTTTCCATACCATTTTCTAGTATCTATTCAATTTTTTTAAACAGCTCGTTTTTAATTATTAGATATATATTACTACTTGCTATTATCTTGCTTCAATAGAAAATTTACTAATAACTTTTTTATTCCTCTTATCTGTACAGCTGTTTTTAGTAAAAAAAATTTCTTCTTCGTGAACTGTTTCAAAATCTTAATATTTTCAAACACTTTGTAATTTTTCACTTATGTGTTAATGCATGGCCATATAATATAAGGCATTCCTATTACTTGGACATGAAATATATGTTTTTAAATCAATATATAATCCTGAAGGTTTGTAATGATGTTATTTTAATTGTATTTATTTCTTGGACTATTTCTGTCATCTAATATTAAGTATTTAATGTCTTTAGAAAAAAAAAAATCATTTAAATTTCCAAATTATATTCAACTGTTAGTAATAGCATACAAGTTAGTATATGCACATAATGTTTCAAGATGTATTATTCTACTCTCTTCTTAAGGTGTTGCTGATCTGACCAATGACAGTACTAGCATAGGAATCAAACCTGGACCTTTAGATTCCTGAATATTGAATTTTAAAGTAATGCTCTAACCAACTGAGCCATCCTGCCAAAGGCAACAGTCAGCAAAAATTTTATATACTTATCTATGAGTTTTCTTCTGATTTTTCCACTTTTTTCTAAGAGCAAGGTTGATTAGTGATTTCCATATATTGTGTATAGTCACCTTAGGAAGACTTATGTGATTATTTGTGATAGTCATTTGAGCAGCTTCTATAAATTTTCTTTGCAGCTTTCCCTCTCTATCTAATATTTTTGTATTTTCCCAATTAAACACATATTTATTGGTATACACATGTTTTTCTACCTTAGACATATGTTTTCTCTCTTCTAACCATCAGTTTGTGCTCTTGAAGTCACAAGACTCCCTCATTGTAAAATCAAAACTACAGTTTATAGAAAACTCTCACATTAACCAGGCAAAATTCTCCATAAAATAGTGACACTCAGTGCCAACCAAAGTAATCAATGGATGCAGAAAGTCTTGTGCATAAAATCCCCATCCAGTGCCTACTCATCCAATATCCCCAAACTAGTTTTTGGCTTGTGGCCTTCATCAGTGAGGAGCTTTGGATTTGAGAGCATTGCACTTAGATCTTAGGATCTAATGCAACCCTCCAGTAGCAACATTTTATCTTTACTTAACTACAAAACTATGAGAATAAAATTGAAAACAATATTTTCAATCTAAGATCAATAGCCTATATAGTAATATGGGTCTGAACTCAGTTCAGTATCCATACATTTTGGTGTCTTTGGCTCTTTAACAACCATAGACATCACTATCCTATTAGGCAGGATTGGTGTTAAACCACTGAACATCACATGATCACTATTTCTTATGCTAGCACATAACTGTTATTATCATGTAATGTTTAGTGGTTTAAAACTCACCCATATAGGAAAATACTTAGCATACACATCCAATCACACCAGAAATACAAAACATGGAGTCATACTATCACTACGGAACAGAGCAAAAGAAGTTTGTTCAAAAACCAATGATTTTTAAAAAAAAGATCTATATAGAATAAACTCTTATGAAAAATGATTACCTATCAGCTGTCATTAAGAAAACCTTAAATAGACAACAACAAAAAAACCATCAAAAGAAAAAAAACAATTATTGGTATGGTAGTGTATTCATACATACCAAAAATAGCAGATAACTTAAGGAAAATCTGCAATCAGTATATTATCAGAACAGCTTTCCAGATCCATACTGTGGTATGAAATATTCTAACATCTACAAAACCTAAACTTGAAATGCTGAAAAAAAAAACTGCATTTATGAAATGCTATGTGAATGTGAAAGAATGTATATTGATAAGACAAGTCACTCCATTGAAAAGTTACTGCAAGATGACAAACTAATGATTAGAAGAGAGAAAATGGATAGAAGACCATGTATGTATCAATGAATATATGGTCAATTGGGAAAGAATATTAGATAAAGAGAGGAAGCTACAAAAAAGAAAATTCAAAGAAACTGCTCATATGACTATGGTAAATAACCTGATAGGTTAACCTAGGGTGACTATACACAGTATATGAAAACCACAAATCAACTTTGCTCTTGGGAAAAAGTGGATAAATCTGAAGGAAATTCATAGATAAGTATATGTTCTGCTGACTGTTGCCTTTGACAGGATGGTTCAGTTGGTTAGAACATTACCTTAAAATTCAATACTCAAGAATCTAAGGGTCCCGGTTAGATTATCATTCTAATAATATTACTGGTTAGGCTAGCAATATCTGAAGAAGAAAGAGGAAGAAAACCTCTCAAAATGTTATATGCATATACTAATCTGTTTGCTATTGCTAACAGTTATATGTAATTTGGAAATTTAAATAAAGTTAATTTTTTCTAAAGATTCAATATCTAATATAGATGATGGAAATAGTTCAACAAATAAATACAATATATAATCACTTTCTGTTATATTTTTATTTAGATGGTCTCACATGTTTGTTTTTCTGGGGAATTTCTTTAAAAAAATCATAATATTTTTTTTTCTCTCTACAAACTTCACAAGTCTGTATCTTCTTTTATTTTTGATTTCATATAACAATTGCTCACTACACTTTTATAATTTCAGCATTTTCCAATTCTTGCATTAAAATCTCACATCACTATTTTAAAATGATGTTTGATTTTTTCAAAAAAATCTGCATGTTAATCTATATATAAGACTTCTTCATCAAATTTTCATGTATAAACCTAATTTATTCACAAGTGATAGCTTCCAGCAATTTGGATAACTGAATTAAATAAAAATTGATATACTATCGATGTCATTAATATTGTCTTTTTCATCTTTTATTCATAAGAAATTCTAATTATAATAAGATGTCGTTTTCACCACTGGTGAAGTAATTAACTACTTTACTTATATTCCCGATACCTGTGACATTGTAGTAAAATACTTGTCCATTTTTAGAACAGTTATTTTTTAATTTCAACAAGTCTGATAATGTTCAGTTTTAATATGAAATAATTTTTGCATTTCATATAAAAAAAATTTTAATATGGAAAAAAAATCATTTATGAAGCACATTCTTAACATGCTCACAACTCAATCTGATTTTAAATCCAGGCTAGGTAAAACGAATTTTATTTCAGATTTTAATCATACTTTTTTAATTAACTGCCTATAACTACTCTAATTATCCACCCAATACTAGTTACTAAATAGATATGTAGTTAATTTTGGCTAAGGATAAAATAATTTGGAAAAAAAAAAGATGAGTGATGCTGTTTCTTTTACTATTTTTCTATGTGTATGCATATGTATGAAGGAAGGGAAGCTGCTGAAGAGGTTTTTATAGTGTAGCAGGCTATTTAAAGGACACCGTGTTTTATAATAAAGACTAAATAAGCTAATATGTTTATAATATATATAGATAGTTGTTATGAGATCATGTGATATTTAAGTATCTTAATGGCAGAATATTACTATAGTACTAATCTGCTGATGATCCTGAATCTTTAGCGTTATTCTGCCATGATTACATTAGCTGCACAGATCAATAATTATTATGTATATTTTGTCTATTATTTATTGTTTACCATAATGAAAATCAGTTTGTTTGTTTTTTTCTGAAAGGAAATACTTCAGCTATTAGCTTTTTAATTCCTTACTAACAGGAAGGCTGAGATCATCAATATTATAAGCTTTCTATGTAATTAATTCCTTATTATATTAAGAAGGTTTGAGATGTGTTTGCGCAGTGTACAGGAAACGAAGGTAAAAATGGAATCAGATAAGACTACAGTTACAAGATTTTCTTATATTTTGAAGCCTCCTTTTAAATGTTTTCTATGAATCTAGATAAAACTGAAAGTTTATCATTTTGAAGTGATGGAAGGAAGAATTTCCGTCAATTGTTTATTAATAAATGTTGAAACCTATTGTGAAATATAGCAGCTAGTAATTTAAATCACCAGTTGATTGCGTTAAAAATATAAACTATTTAGGAAATACTTTATTTTTAATATTTTTCTATTTTTCATTATTAAATAAATAAAATTAATATAGAATGCAGATTAGCCATTTTAAAAATATATAATGATATACGGCATATTGAATGGTAAAGAGAGAAATTTAAATAATTAATATATATATTAAACTAATTTGTTGTTAGTTAATTTGATTTTGATTTTTACTTAAACACTGATTTTTTTTTTCAATAACAACAAAATTAATAAAAATTAGTTAAAGAAAAATCAGTTACATTTTGCAATATGGTATTTTTATTCTTTTTTTGAAATTATTTTTAAATTCAGCGCCAAAAAAAAAAAACCCTTGGTTCCAGGTTTTCATTTTGTAATAGCTTATTTGTCATTGATCAGAAGATTGAGAGGTTAAATGTTATATGACTACTAATATGTGGTTAAATGTCATATGACTACTAATATGACAGGTTGCGTGGACTAAATCGATATTTTTTTTTACTTGCATCATCTGCGACTTGACCCAGGAACTTCATCAACAACTAGGTACTTGCTCTGAGCATCGATTTGAAAAGCAATGTAATGCCTAGAAATGGTAAAGTTGAAAGAAGAATAGAATAACTAGAATGGATCATCATAGAATTGACTAAATTCTAATTTTATGTAATTGGCAGGAGATTGCTAAATTCACTTGAGCCAATCTAATCTATTTGACATTGCACACACTCACTAACTTCATAGAGTAGTATTTTAAAGCTGTTTCAATATGCTCATTAAGATCAAATTATTTATAATTGCTTTTTAGTATTGCTTATTTATTACAATTGTTGTCTTTTTTTTTTTTATTATAGCCATTGTTATTTTAAAATTTGTCATTTATAATTCTTGTGCCATCTTCCACAACTAATGAAGAGACCATAGCTTTGATTGCCTCTTGCTCCAAACTCATCTGATGTGAGCAGATGTGCATTTTCAAAACATAACTTTGTGCTTTATATATGCTATACAGCTCTTAGTGTAGTCCTGTCTTTTGGATCTTCAAACATGATGTAGTTGAAACTACTAGACACTAACATTGATAGCAAGAAATCTATTTATCAAATAAACAATTTAGATTTTTTCAATTTACTTTTGAGTGATTAATAGATAATATCTTTAATCCATTTAAGTACTGAATTTTTTCCATATGCACTAATCCATTTTGTAAACTTCTCTTTCTAAGATTTATTTATGGCAGTTGGAGAAATATTTTTACAAAAAACTTGGATTTGGTTTAGTATTTTCCTATACTTTTAAATATGTATCATTTAAAGTATGTGCAATTTTGAATTTTTTTTTTATAGAATAAAGACCAAGAGTTTTATTTCAGCAATTCTTCAGATAGTGTTATATATCTTTTATAGAAGAAACGAAAATTAAGAATGAAATCATTATTGTTGATATGAATAGAATAAGCAAGGAAAATAGTACTTGAATTAATTGGTTTATGAAATGTAAATTTCCACCCTATTGAATTATCGTAATTGAAAAGGTAATACTTTTTCAAAAGTTTATATTCAAAATTATAATTTAATATTTCTGATAAAGATTTTTTAAAATTTTGATATGGTTGCATCCAGAAGCTTGAAATATTATTGTTAATGAATTTTTAAATAATTCAAATCTTAATCCATTTTTTCAGTTTAATTTTCAAACCCTTATCTGTAGAATTAGATCGAATATCTGCTGCTTTTTATTTAATAATGCCTACTTATTTCTGAGTATTAATTTAGACTTGATACAAAACTTCATTCAGCTTAAAAAGTTTACCCTAAGTTTTTAAAATTTTAATCTAGATATGTGTTTCTGTAATGTAAAACTTGCTATATTTTTACTATTAAAACAGCAGCATTGTTTGGTCATTTAACCATCAAATCATCACTTTCAAAAATATTAAATTTGATGTTCTAATTTAAAACACTTCAATATTGTATAATTCAATATTTATAAGAAAGATGTTTAATTTATAAATTTGATGTACATTTTAGCAAATCATATTTATATATTTATAAATATGCATCACTGAATATGTACACGAATGTGTACATATACTGTATAGATAATTTTAATAAGGAAAATGTATAAATTCAACCATCAAAATCCGTTGGCAGCCTAGTTGAGACTACCCAAAATTTGTCGCTCTTCTCCAGTTCCATCAAAAATATACATTTATTTATAAACGATTATTTTTAAAAAAAAATTGTTTAAACAATCTTGATTATTCTCTTATTAATTTATTTATATTCTCAATATTTTATTCCTACATCCTTTCGTTAATTTTACAGTTTTTAATTAAAAGAATCTCTTAGGTTGTTTTTAAGATGCTAAGAATAATCTGAATCAGAAACTAAACGCAATTACTGAGATGGCAGGAACTGCTCCTGAATGAACACTTAAAAGAAATATTATTTAAAGCAATCAAACTAGCAAATGAAAAGTAAACCGTCATATTCTCATTAAAAGATTGATACAATCTTAAAAGAATATATAAAATATAGTCTGAGAAAATAGTTAAAAGGACTTGAATAACAAATTGCCATTCAAAGATATTAAAAACAAATAGAAAAAGGTTGTTTGCTTTTTTAAATAGCATTAAATGAATGTATATTTTAAGGATGTTTCATGACTAATAAATAAGATTAATTTTAACATGTGCGTACACATATAATATACTAATTATATAATTTTTTTATGTGAATGAAGAACATTATAACTACCGTGAAAATCAGTTTGATTTGGTCCGAATGATATTTTTCAAGTATTCGTTAATTCACAAGTGCAATTGGCATCTTTATAGGCGGAAGAAAAACTTATAAAAAAATTTTCTTGGCAAGTCAGTAAGCAACTGAATGCAATTATCCTTTGAGACTTACTAATTAATTATAAATTAGCTTGTTCTTTTGACACTTCTTTTTATCTGCGCTCTAGATAAGCTACTTAAAAAATGTTTTGCCTTACATCTAAAAAAAAAATTCTAACCTTTTTTCTAAATTTTGTTGCAGGTAAAATATCAAAATTAACAAAATAAATAATTGGCATTCAGATAGCGATTACTGTAAGCTTTTCCTTCGGAATGTATTAAATTTTCTAAAATCTACTATTTGCATGAAAAGCTTTTCAAATCAATTGAATTTTCTAAAATCTACTATTTGCATGAAAAGCTTTTCAAATCAATTGGGCAGACAGAAAAGTCGGCTCTTTTTTTGTTTTCTCTCTTACATTTGCTTGCAAAATGAGCAAGTCCTTTAGCTTGCCTGATAGTAAAAGTATTGAGTCAAAACATGCTATGTCGTTACATAGCGCTAATAACGATCGACAAGGCCCTAAGCCTTCAAGCAGTTTACAGCAAATAGACAATAGAACCTCAAGTAATGAAACAAAATCATTATATAATTCTCAGAATAAAACTAACAATGTAAATATCTCCCAAAAAAGTCTAAGAAATTAGAAAGAAAATAGTTCTGTTTCAAAACAGCAAACAATGGATCAAAGAAATAAAATCGCTAACACCGAATCGACTGGAAATTCAAAAAATCCCATAGGAAATTCTAGATCTTTCCAAATTGAATCAAACCTTACTTTAAAAATGGTAGTACCAATTCTCAAAATCTACATTTTAATCTTAAAAAAGCCCTAAGTCAACCAGCTCTAACATCGCTTAAAAGCAAATCTAAGAAAGCAGAAAATTTTAAAAACACAAAGGGCGCTAAACAGGAAGTGGCTGCTCATCAATGCAAAAATGTGTCTGATTACTTTAACAATGAAATACATCAATTTTCCAAATTAAATCAAAACAAATCAATTAAAGAAAGCAGTTCTAATCATAATTCTAATGCCCTATCACCTTCGCAACAGTTTGCTAGTCAAAATTCAAATGCAGAACCTTTCCGTGAAAATCGTAAAAATACTCGCGATTCTAATGAAAATGCTAAGTTCTTAGCGTATATTACAGGAAGAAAAAGATATGTTAGATGATGAATTTCCCAGCTTGAATTCTTTCTCCAAGTCTATAAATACACAATGTACAGCTGCATCTAATCAAATACTTACTCCTAATTTCCGATCGCAAAACGTAATATGAGCTCCCAGACAAAAAAATACACAAACTTATGCTGTGGCATTGGGTAAAAGTATTAACACTAAGCCAAAACATAATATAGATGAGCATCATACTAAATACAACACAACTGACTTCCAAGATTATGAGGACTCTTCCACTGAAACAATAAATGTTTCCCTCTCAAATCAAGACAATTCTTCTATAAACTTGGAATCCAATTACCAATTTATTAATCAAGAGTTCAATTCCAGGATACCTCCTATACTATACAATTCCTTCCTCAATTACCACAGTGACCTAACTCTCATTCTAAGTACTACTATGAACCAACCTTGAATGGTATATAGTCTGGCTAGGAATTGTTACCTAAACTTTGCCCAAGCTGACCTTCAAAGGCTACTATCCAAATATGGTGTTCATAACCAATATCAACTATCTTTCAGAGAGAAGAGCAGAATTAGAATTACTCTCCAACACTGTGGTGTGCTCCCTCAAGCTGAATGCAGAGGCATCACCACTTAGCATACCATCCATATTAGAACAAAATAAATGTCCAATATACATTTCCATTCAAGGAGTACAGCCACAATGCTTTTGCTGTCAAGAGCATACTCACCTAGCAAAAGAGTGCCCCAAAAGAATATGTCAAATATGTAATACAAAGAAAACCAAAACACACATTTGTGCATCAACTTTATCAACCTCTCAACCATTGTCTCACTCAATAACCAATAAAGCATCTTTCATTACACAATCTCAGACTGATGAAATAACTACAAATAATACTCACCCAGGTCAACAACATAACTTATCAGATCAAGAAATGGATATTTATCCAGACTGTGATACGTATACACAACTAGATACACAAACAACTCAACTCCTCCCAAATCAAAATCTGCACAATACTCAAAATATGGATGAATATCAACAGCAATTTATGACTCCAAATAATGAAATACATCCCCAACATGACATCTTTCATTTTAAGAGTTATCCATAAACAACCAATAGTAGTCTCAAAAGTAAAACAATAGATTCTTTCATCTCACAGCCTGAAGAGGCAAATAATACATCATCAGACTCCAACTTGGAAAATGACACTGAACATCAACTGATTGACAAATCCTCCATTCTTAAAAAGAAGGATAAAAAATGTCTAAATCAATTAAAACCGAAAAATACAAAACCTAGACAGTCACATGAAACATCAACACCAGACATCAAAAATGAATTACATCCCAACTCAATCCAGGATGGAAAGTCTCAATCAAACACTGTGTGTCAAATCTCCTGCTCAACTGATCATCTTGAAACTCAATCAAGCCCTCAACATGATTTACTGGGATCAAGTAATGTTGATTCATAAACCCTCCACAGAGCACTAATATTTAATGCATGTGTCTCTCTCTCTTTCTTCTCTATCTCATGCATCTTAAAATAGGTGGAATAAATGTCAGAGGATTTAACTCTCTTAACCATGCTGTAGCCATCAAACAGTGGCTTAATAAAGTAGACCCACATTTAATATGTCTCTCAGAAACCTTGAATTTTCAATCCAATCATAAGATTACTCAGTTATTAAGCCAATATAGTACATTTCATTACTTACCATCCACCACAGCATCCTCGTGAGTAACCTTCTTAATCAATAAAAAACTTGCCTATGATAAATGCCAAATGCTGCACTTAAGTAAAGAACTAATAATACTTCATCTAACTATTGCTAATATACCAATAACAATTATATATTTATATCTTAGAAATGATCCAACTTTCATACTTTCAACCATCAACTGTATCAATGCATTTCTCACTTCTATATCCTCTTCTGTAATATGTTTTGGTGATTTTAATTTAAAGTATCAACAATTAAATACAAAATATTTGCAATATATTTTGTATATATTTGTTAGAATCATCCTATGTGGAGAGCGCTGTTTCCCGCCAAATTCATTTTCCTTCTATACATTACACAAGAAAACCTTAATTGATCCTCTCTACTATTCCCCTGACCTACATTATAACATTGCAGCTAAACTACAATTTGTTCCTTTTTCGGTACATCTGGCCTTACTATAAACAATACATCTTGATCCCACACCTCTGCCACTTTCACAACACACTCATACCATCAGGCTATTGAACAAGGCAAATACTCCAATATGCATTTTTTCTGAAGTGTACATTCTTTTACACAAAATTCAAATACTCATGCTACTTCCACTACATGCATGGTCTGCCTTCATTGGCATATTAAGTTCTCTGATTAACACCTTCACTAAAAAGACCAAAGGCCATAATCATCTCCTAAAGGAACTGGACCTAATTGGACATCAGATCTTTCAACTCTCATCTACAAATGCCATCATGATAGATATCATAAACCTTAAAAAACAATACTGTGACAAGCAGAGGATACTTTCCCAATACCTAGCGACAAAAAGAACAAAGATTTTTCTTGTAACACAACACAATTGGATGCGAAGTTACATTCGCAGGGCAATTAGTGCTGTCAAGGGACCTACATTTTCCATGATCATTCATTATTGATCAGAACAAATATACAGGACCTATATTTCAATCCAAATTACAGGGCCATCCTCTTGACATTGGTAACACTGGGGATGATTTAATGCACTTGACGGTCACAATATAACAGAAACTCACATAATTCAGAAACTACAATCCTATCCTGAAAACACCCATCCTGGTCTTTATGGAATACCTCTCTTTGTGCTGCTCCACCTAAGTTATTTCACTTCACCCATACTTCACAGCTTAATTGATGTTTTTGCGAGTGAGTTTCAAAACATTCCAGATCTCTACCCGATCGCATTAGTGCCTTTTATGAATAAACAAATCAATCCTTCACAACTCTCTATCATACAGCCTATATCTATGACCCTGCTATTCATCAAGACCATTGAGTCCATCATCAAGGACAGGATCCAAGACTAGCTACTATCATATATCTCAAAGCATCAATATGCCTGTAAGGGCTCCTCCACAATTCACGCCATTCATCGTTTTGTGATTGTCAGAGAATACATTAGACAACACAGGAAAACTATGTTCATTACAGTGCAATTAGATTTTGCATCTGCTTTTGACACTGTAGTTCCTTCCACATTATTACAAACCCTTACTAACTACTCAGTTCCTCCAGTCTATGTAAGGATTATTGGTAACCTCATCCTAAATCGGTCCATCTTCACCTCTCTTGATGGTAGCCTGGCCCCTGGATTTAGAACCCATCTTTCAATTCTTCAAGAATCTCCACTTAGTACCCTCTGCTTTATAACTTATATAGACCCCCTCCTTAAAGAAACTGAAAGTAAATTACCTGGAATTTATATTCCTCTTTTGAGGGAAGAGATACACCACATCTCCTATGTCAATGATGTCACCGTATTTCTTCCCTCCAAATATTTACCATGCTTACAATTGATCTTGGCCAACCGAAATCAGCCATTTGGAAAATCTTCAATGGCAAAACAATTCCCTCAACTTACACCACCAAGCCTCAAAAATTTCTCGGCTTTCCCATTGCATTATCGGCCATTGCAATGAGAAAGCAAATACAGCAGTCAATTTTAGACAAAACCAAGCAAATAGTAAAATCCCTTTCTTCAATCTCCTTATCACTCCATGGAAAAGCAACACTTTGAAATATGATTATCTTTCCCAGAATCAATTATTTTCTACCCATTATCAAACCAACTAATGCCTTTCAATCGACTATAAATTCAATCTGTTCTAAGTTATTTTGGAAAGGGAAGATTGTTGCTATCAGCATGACTAAAATGCAGAGGCCCAGGGAATTGAGTGGTGTGGATCTGCATTCTATAGTCATGTTCTATACACAAAAATCAATCAGATTACTCCGCTCAATCTACCTTGAATTATCTAATGCCAACATCAATTTTCCATTCAAACCTACAGACACGCCTCCACCATTTGCAAGTGAATGGGCAGTGATCTCTTCACTTACACTAACAGCCTAGTTAACATCACAGAACAAATTCTACAAAACAAGAAGACATTGGGAGACATATAAGCATATAAATCCAAACCAAACTAATTTGCTTTCTAAGCTGGGAATAAATAACAAGCAAATCATCAGGTGTTTTAAGAACTGGCTATTTGAACCCAAATATATTGATTTTGTACTCAAATTCAATCTCTTCTCACTTCCCACCAATCATTTCTTGGTTTGGGGAAGAGGATTCACAAAGATCAATTCACAGTGTCAATTATGCCAGACTGATGATGAAATGATCCAGCATCTCTTTTACTCCTGCTCCTTTCTAGCTCCACTTCACAATTTCATTGTTAATAGTGGGTCACCCAGAATAACATGCTTTTTCCATTAGCAAATCTATAGAAAGTGGTACCTTTACATTATCAGACTTTCCATTTTTCTCCATTTTGCAGTTTGGTTTACTAGATGCAAGCTAATATTTACCCAAACCAATCACGACATCTGTCATGTTTTCACAGAATTGATCTCTAAAATTAATGATAGAGACCAACTTCTGGCTCCAGATCATTTGTTCCAGGAAACCTGGGCAAGAATTAACATTAAATACAAACACTCATTGCATAACACTAACTACATCCTTGTGAGAACATTAACAAATTACTCAATATTCAACTTATCATGAACTAATGTTTACTAACTGACTACAATGTTTTTGTATTTTTATTTTCAAGAATAAATTTCTTTTTTTAATAAAAAAAATAATAATAATTGGCATTTATAAAACCCAGAAATTAATTAAATACCCCCCCCCCCACTAATGCAATTGTTTCTATAATCTGTTGCTCAAAAGGTCAAGTAAATACTCAAATCACAAGTGGCTAGCACAATAGTTGATCTTTCTTTACATACACACACACTCCTCTCATATGAATACTTCCACCCCATTTCTTAGATGAGAAGTGATCCTAGAGTTTTCAGTTTTGACTCCACTGCTATAAGAAATTTTAGGGTGGGAGTTTTGTTGAATTTTTTTAAATGTTAAATTTATCAAAATGAAGAGAAATATGTACAAATAGATAAAACAAATGATAAATAACCTATTTCAGCTAAAATTATTCTTCAAAAACAACAACAACAACAAAAAAAAAAAAACAGTTAAGAATTAGGATATTAATCATCAGCTTTTCCAATTTCTGATAATGAAGTTTTTTAATTCTTGTTTTACCTTGTAATAAAGAATAACTAGATATTTACTTATTAATCAGAACTGAATGACCATTTGAATTGTCTATTGCTAACTATCTAAAAATAAATTCCAATTATGTTTAAAAATAAATTCCAATTATGTTTAGAACCTGAAAAAAATTCCAAGCTTTACACGGCTCAAATTTAAAACTCAGATTGGGAGCATGGGGTCTAATCACTATGCTATGGGATTTTTTTTTGTTAGGAAAGATCAGCCAATGAAAGGAAAATGTATGTATTAGATTTGGTGTAAAGTTTAATTAATTTAATGTCAGTTTTTTTTTGGAGTTTCTTAATGTATCAGGAAAAACTTGAATATTATTAAAACTTTCTTCACTCATTTATATTTGTGATTATAAGCTGCAATGTTAGATTAAAACAATTTAGTAATTATTCCTTGTTGGATAGCATAATTTCATCATTACCACTATAAGAATTTTTTTTTTTTTTTTTGATGAGTTTAATATCTTTGTTGGTACAAATAGTAAACTTCGGCCAGAAGCTATTGTAAATAAATGTATTTTGTGCTATAAACTCAAATAATCTGTTTATCATTTTGTTTAGGTAGAAATATTGCCATAAAAGATCATGAATATATTAACTCCAAAACAATGCATATTATAGCCAAGAGTCACAATACAAGAAAAATTCATAAAACACAAACATTTATTAGTGTAGAATAGACTTTTAGAAAAATCATAAATTAATGTTCCCCAATGTTAAAAATACATCTTATTTTAATTATATTCGCAAGATTTTGATATTCATACATTAGAAGCAGCTACTATTTATTCTAAATTTTATTGATTATAAACACTGCTAATTTGGATTTTCAGGACTGTCTTGTTGCAGATATATATCATTCTATTAAAGAGGATATTATGGATATATGTAAATCTATTTTTGTATTTATCCTACTGCTGGTGATTTGATTAAAGAGTAACATGATATTTTATGCTTTATACTAGAGATATTTAAAGATAAAAGTTCAGTGATTGACCAAAAGACTTAAATTGTAATTGATGAACTCATACTGCAAAGGAGATATAGAAATTTTAGATCTTATATATATATATATTATAATTGTCAGCAATTGGAGAATCTTACCGTATCTGCTGTACAGGGCACCACCATTTGAACCTGGAAAATTTATAGAGTAGGCAGATACATGCTGTTAAAGTTCCAATTTTTACACATATGTATTTTATTCCGACCGTCAACCCATGCACAGTGAGATGCAGAGATAATATAAAATATAAATTCTTGCTAAAATACATATATTTTCAAATAAAAAAAACCACTGCCAGAAATAACACACACAAACATTTATTTAAACATATATAAGATCTTGAATCATTATCATATCACTTCTACTTTAAAATTTAACTTACATTTTAACTTTGATTTTAGAATTTAATTTACGTTTTAACTTTTATTTTATAAGTTCGCACAGATGAGTTTAATATTTTATTTTGAGTGTTGAGTATGAATAAACTACATAGATTGCATTTGAAAAGAAAATATTCTATCCCTTATTTAACTTTAGGCCAAAAGTTCGCAGTCAAACCAACATCAATCCATCTGATATATCGATGTATCAATGCAGAATGAATACGACAGCACAAATACCATACTGTCAGGAATGTACATCTGAACAGCATGATTATAGAAGACATTGACTCTCATCCAGTACAGGAATACTACATCTGACTGGTGAGAAGAACAATAAAAAAACTCCATAGGAATGGACTGCGTTTCCTGTCTTACTATCCCATTCCATAGGCTAAAATGGGGTGATCCAAGGAGCAGGGAATACCATCTGCTTCCGATGATCTGTGAGATATGGGACTTATTTTACCCAAGTGTGGCATATAATAGGATCCTGCACGTAGTGAATCTCATGCTACATTTACTAATTACACCAATATATCCAATCCATTAACTCAATTTAACTACGAAACAAATAACCTAAGATTTACCCTCCCTTAATTAAACTAATATAACTTTTACAAATCTATGCAGCCATTCACGTCTGACTTAAATGTAACATTTATTAAGTTTAGTTTAATGAAAAAACAAAAATCATAATAAAACTCAAAAGAACAAAAAAAAATGGAAATGATTTTTTAAAAAAAAAATACATAAAATAAAATTAATTATTAATAATAATTTACGTTGATCAGATAGGATTCTATTTCTATTAAATACGGAAAAGGTTTTGGAATTAAAGTTCTTACTATTTTGAAAATGTTCATTGGTTATTAGTTCTTACTGTTTTAGAAAGTTCATCTTTAAACTGTTGCTTGCCATTTGGGTTCCAGTGTTAATTGTGCTGACATCCTGGGGAGACCGGTATGCTGTTGGCCCTTTTTATTTATTCATCCAAAGGTCTTTTACTTTAGCTAGTATTTTATTTTTGGCTCCTGATAACCTGTAGATCACAATATGGAAAACGATGTCATTTTTTTATAGAAAAACTGAAGGAATTGAAAGTGCGTCTTTCAATCCCTTCTCCTTCAACTCTCTCTGCACTAACACATATAGCACACCCCTGCTTTCACATCTCTCTTCTGTTTTTTTCCCAAACTTTTCTTTATATTGTAAACTTTCGGATCCAGTGGACATTACATCATGACGATGGTCTTTTTGTTGAGGTCCATTTCCCGAGGGATTTCTTTCATTGGCCATTCTGTTCCCATTGTTTTTTCTCTCCTATCTGACTATTGCTTATACATTTTGAAATGCCCAAGGGCTATCTTACTTTTAACTAATTAAAATAATCATTTCTATTTTACAATAGCATTAATTAATTTATTGTACATTCTTTTTATCTAAATCTTTTGAGTTTTTTTCTTAATATTTAGTTTTAAAACTTTTTCTTTTTTTAATAAAGTTTTTTTCTAATAATTTTTCATCTGTGCGATTTTATACATATAAAGTTTAAATGATTTTAACTTTCAATTTTTTATTTCTTAAAAAAGTTTTTATTTGCGAACTTTTCTTTTTAATGTCTAAATTTTTAAAATAAATAATGTAATGGTGTGTGTGTGCCCCTTACAATATATATATACATACCTGGGTCTCTTTTTACATGGACCTATTTAACACGATTTTGAAGTTACGCGATTCATGTTTCACCGGAAGTCGAACTCCGATAATGCGCTATTACTTTAAATAATAAATTTCACACACATTATATTGAAAGTAATAGCACATTATTGGAATTCGACTTTCATCTTAGTAATTTCAATATTTTCAGTGCTTTATAATAGTAAGATTTTATGCAATAATGAAATTAAAATCATGATTTCCACATTTTATGTATACACACATTAAATTTTACAAGATTATAATGTAAATTTGTTCAAACATTGTGCGTATTAATTTTGCATTTTAAATCACATTCTGTTTTTGCTTTTTAAAAAAGAACATAATCAATTATTAATCATTTAGTGTCCTCAAGTTTATTTTTAAAAGGTAAGTAATGGCAGTGGGCACAATTAAATTTGACAATTAAAAATTAAAGTCTGATTTTTAATTGTAATTAACAATTTAAAAATTACTTAAGGCGACTTGAAATTAATGTGATGTAAAATGAAATTTGATTTTTAAATGGAATTGAAAATTAAAAAATTAAAGACAAAAATAAGGATTTAATTTTTAGGTGTTAGTTTTAATTAAATTTTTCCCAGCAGTTGTGAATAAATGTCTTTTTATTATCATAAGTCTAAGTTCATAAACAATTAATAAAATCATCGACTCAAAGATTAATTACTAATTATGTTGTCAACAGAAAACCATTAACACAACATGAGAATAAACTTGGCACTGGTTGTATTTCGTCTGGTGAGAATTTGATTTTTTACCAGTTTGCAAACGAACATGTTTTTTTGGAAAATAGTGATAATAATTAAAACGTATATAAAAAATGTAAATTACTGTACTGTAAATTTTCCTCTTTGATATATTATTTTGAATAAAATTAAATATTATAGTTAAAAATTGTTTGTCTTGTATCATTTTTTTTCAAATTTGAAATTTTTTATTAGTCATATTTTATTTCCTTATTTTTTGCGCGAATTTTAAAGTAATTTTACACTGGTGCTTTGCTTTTATGTGAATTTTGAAAAATCACAGACCGCATGTGCAATTTCGTTTGCACGTGTTTTCTGAGGAACCTATCTATCGCGTAAAACGAGACCTAGATGTATATTAAAAGTAACATCTGAACTTAAAATATCATAAACTTATTGAACTTATTTTTTGAATAGTAATATAAGAATTAATATAAGGATTTTTAATGATATATTCATTTTAACTACTTTTTAAAACTTGCACAAAAATATTCAGTTTAATGAAATTAAATTAGCATTTTGTAATAGAAAGATTGCAGATCATAATGAGATGATACTTGGAAAGTTTTAAAATTTGGTAGTCAATATTTATTGAAATTTTTTTAGAAATTTATGCAGTTAGGAAGTATGCTGCCTAATCTTAGCTATGCTTTTATTGTATCAGTTTTGAGGAATAGGTAAGATTAATTGTTATAGGATTCTAGCCTTCTCAGCTGAGATCTGGTCCTGAGTTCATGTTATATTATTCTAACTTTTTTGATTACTGGTATTTTTCATTGCCTATTACTAATAAAAGTCTCACAAACAAGTTCTTTTCCTTTGGTCTTCTCTTACAATCTTGAAATGGTGTGCTTATACTGAGTGAATAGAATAACTGAATGGAGTAGCTAATTAACAAAAAAAAATCTTTAATAATCCACAAGTTCTATATTGTGCCATTACTTTTCGTATCTAAAAGTTTGTAGGCCAAGAATCAAAGATTTTAATTACAGCTGAAATCATATCATACGCGGGCACCACCAATAAATAACCTGGAGCCACGAAATTAGAAGAATCTTATATTGTGGCTGTTAATTTTTTATACGTATGACAGATCCAGCTAACCTCCCATTGCAATCCCATTTGTTTTTATATGCGTGAATACGCTACGGTTATATGTTTTTATTATCACATACAAACGCTAAAGGAATAAACACGAATACTTACATATGTTTCAAATAATAATCAGCTTTATTATAAGTTTTACTTTACTTTTATTCAAGACCCCAGATAGAAATACATCCTTAGTAATCCCCCAACATGCCTAACATTATCGTTCTTTCTCTCTCTCTCTTTTTTATATAAAAAAAAAACTACAAAGGTGAAGAGTAATATATATTTTTCGTTCTCGAAGGAACATGCACTCTTACTTATATATATATATAAGCGCCCCAGACCGATCTGAATCTTGACGGTGCAGGGACTAAGCGACTTACTATTAGGAGATAGTTATTATACTAAACCCCTACCCTCTCTTTCAATATTTACTCCACCCTTAAACTTTTCATTTGCCTTTTTAAATTATTTCTATTTTTAATCTCCACTATAGTCTTGAATTTCGTCAAAAGTTATTTGAAAAACCCTCAAAACAAAAAAAAAATTTTTAACAAAACATATAAACAAATTGAACAATGTTATTATACGCATTATAGATATGTATATGACAAAACCCCTTCTATTGTCGCAGCATATAGTTCATGGCTGATTCGATACAATTCTAATCAGATATGTTTTTATGGATCAGCAATCGATAGTTCAATTACAAAAAAAAACAAAAACAAAGTTTATATTACCCTGATCGATCAGTGTCCATACGTATTCCTTGGGATCCTTTGGGAGTTGATTCATAGTAACGCATTTTATCCTCCGGCTAACTTCGCTTTCTCTTCGGTGGTTTATCGGTGATGAAATCCAGAAATCAGCTAGTGTCTCGACTGGGGACGGATTTTAGTTGTTTAGCCTTCTAACATTTTTATTTTTCAAATAGTTTTTTTCTGTTATAAAAAATTAATAATTAATTAAACAATAGGTTTGTCTCTTATTTATAGTCTTTTTTTCCATTGTCCTTTTATCAGATTACGTTCCCAGCCAGTGATTGCATTTCTTTAATTTTTTTTAAGTTTTTCAACACCAGCTAACTAGAAGGCATGACAATAGAATTAATTACAACTCTTTCCCCACCTCCCTTCAGATTAGAAAATTTAATTAAAAATTGTTTTCAAAAACAACCAAAAATATATTTTTAATATCACATTCGATTTAATCTCTCAATCATATAAAAAATAATAATTAATCCACCATTTTGCCTTTTCTTTCTTTTTTTTCAAATCCCAATAAAATACTAATAAATAATACCAAAAACCTACTATAAAAAGACTAATAACTAATTCTAAAAGAAAACTGTCTATACACACAGCATTTATTTATTTATACCTAATATACATATGTGTATATACGTAATTTACATGCACTGAAATTATAACATGAGCCGAACAAAATTATCAGCTCAATATATACCTTTCATTAATGTGTACTGCTAATTTGATTTAAAAAAAAAACAATTTTAATTAGCAGTTAGTTAAGTTGTTTATTCATTTTAAATGAATTTTATAAAATTATATTTTCATTCTCTACTTGAATTTTCCAAATACTATTTTTTAACATCACATAGAAATTGCAGTTTTTATAATGTGAATTTCACAGAATGTTTAAATAAATATATGCCAGATCTGTTTGATTTCTCAAAGTAAATATAATTCATTGTTTATTCAACAAACAAACAGACTTTCTGAAGAACCTCTTCTACTTATTTTAATTATTATATAATACTGTTACTTCCTTATTTTAACAAGATTAAAATTTATCAAAAACAATATTTTTTTATTGGCAATGCTTTAAGTACAATAAAAAATGGTGTGTATGACAATACTTTTTCACAATTTTGTTAACAAATCTTTCACAATATTTTCATGTGCATGTGGATTTCATTAATTTAAAGATGGTAATAAGCCATTTCAGTAAAGAATCAACCTTTCAAAATCCACAACTTCATAATATTAATATTCATGGTTTATTTTATCAAACTTACTCAAATATTTGAATTAAGTTGTTGGCTCATAATTTACTAAAATAGTTTGAGATCCTTATTTGTCTCAGTATGTTGTAGTTTAACACACTATTTTCAATATAGAAGAGTTCATGAATTAATATAAATTTGAAATATGCAATAGATCTGTTTTCAATATTTTATTACTTTGCTGCTCATTTTAATTTAGACCCATAATAGAATAGTAACTGAAGGAATTAAAGAACTTCAGTTTGTATTATTACTTCCTCAAATTCCAACATAATACACATTATCATATATTTATTACTTTTTTGTTGAATGACCTGAATACTAATTTAAATTTTAAAAGATTTGATCAAATTAAATCTCATTATATCCTGGGTCATAAAAGTAATACATTCTTTTGATAGCCCCAAATATGAAAATTGTCTTCTGTTTAGTGAAAAACTAATGTCTTTTTTTTTTTTTTTGTTTATTAGTAAGAGTTAAAATAATTAATTTCTGGAAGAAGCTTAATTTAATCAAATATACAGAATGTATTGTTTGAAATTATTTGTACTTGTTTTCCAGAATATCTAAATAGAATCTTTTGAAATTAAATTCTTTTAATTTAGATTTGTTCTAAAAAATTATTATAAATAATTTTTATGTATCTCATTTTTTTTATTTACTTGAAATTAATTTATTAATTGACAAGAGTGACCACCAGTAGTTAAAAAAAAAAAATACATGGTAAGCAGTGCACAAATATTTAAAACCATATATTGCTAGGCCATTATATAACTAATGAGAATTTAAGCAGTGCACACAGTATATAACATATATTTTGAAGCACTATTTATATAGCTGGTATAGGTCAAAATTAATGATAATGATGCATCTGATATCTCATATTAAAATTTTGATTTAAATAGTAGTAATGAAAAGGATTTACATTAATTTTCTAATAATTTCATTGATTAACTTGTAATCCTGCCATGAGAGAATGATTATCCGTCGCTCAGAGAGACTAGTACACCAGAATTCTTTCAATTCACAATCCTAAATCTTACTCAGCAAACAGAGCATGGTTTTCATTGATGTCAGTGACTAGACAAATGCACACATATAACATACAACAGATAAAGATACATAAGAAAATAATAATGCATCAAAACATCAATTTTTAATAAGTTATTTAATCAACAAAGCACAACAAATTGACAACACAGTAATACTTAAAATCACACAAATGTATAAAAATAATCATTACATATCATTCCATACATTATCAGATCTAGAGTAAATAATTATGTATAAATGTTTACTATTTCGATAATTGATTTATTGAAAATGTTGTAATTAATGTTCTGTTGCATGCCAAAGTAATTATTTTTAGAGAAGGAATATATAGGTAAATAGAACGAGTTTTGAAGAGAAAGATATTCCAATAAAATAAAACACAAAAAAATGCATCATACTAAAAAAAATATTAAAATTGATAAAAGTAATATAATTCTTACTAAAATAAATTGTGTAGGCTTTAAATAATTAAATAGTCTCATTTATATTTTTAATAAAAGATTTGTGCACACACATATATATATCTCACATCTAGGTTTTGTTGATTCTGAAGTATGCTATCAATTTTATTTATACCATAGATTTTTAATTATATATTCCTAAGAATTCTTATTGCTCTCACAGTAGCTTTTTTAAATTTATTTCTATAATTTAGAAATATCAAGAAGTTTATATATTTCTTGTTAAAGAACCGTTTATCTTGCATTCACAAATGATTTCAAGACCTCTACAGTCAGTCTTATTTTTATATTTGGCCATTAGGCTGTCAAGAGGTCTAATTTTATATTTGGAAAATTGGTGCACAACTGAAGCAGGATAGATATCTTTTCTGACATCTGTGGTTAATCACTAATTTTAGATGGTGAAATCATTTCAAGAGTAAAAATATTTAATACTCACATAAACTTTTTGGTCATTTGACTTGTTCTATGGTCTTATTGGATGTTTCCTTCCTCTTTGACGATAAATAATTTTATTTCACTGCAGTGGCATAACTATTGAATCACAAAGGAAGGCAATGCCAGTGGGCCCACTCAATCCAGAGGCTCATAAACTTGAAAATCTATGGCAATTAAAATATATTCACATGAAAACAATTATTAACTATATCTCATAAATTGTTGTTGTTATATGATATAAGAAATTATAAAATTATTTTGAAAAATCCAATTTCTGTCTTTGGGCCCAATTTTTCTAGTTATGCCATTACTTCATTGCTGATTCTTTTAATCTAACTAGTGTAGATTTATTTTGGATTAACCAGAGCATTTTAAAATAGGAATAATAAGTTTATAAAGACAATCCTATCATTAACTAATATAACTGCTACTCTCATAGGCTAATGCTTTTTTAAAAAAATTATTTATTAATTTTTCTAAAATCCCATTTTAGTGTTACATATATACGTTTTGGATAAGTAAAGTTCTTATCTCTTTATTTAACTTGTTTTTTTTTTCTAAATGTTTACATTTTAAGTAAGTGACATTCATATTTGATTATTATATATTTTTAATAATTAGCAAATAACCTGATAGTCAACTTTATTCAACCAATGTTATTAATTCCTTTTCTTTTGATATATATTTAACCTTAAATTTTTAAGTTCTTTTCTCAAATTATTATCATAAATATTATTTTGCTCTTTGATACTTTGCTTAATAGATTTTAATACTTTTACTAGGGTCTGAAATAATATTCTTTGTTTATATTTTTTTCATCCTGACTCCAACCTCCACCTCTTTCACATAAAATACTTCCTAATTTATAATTAGGTACTTTATTTTATTGTCATATTTCTAACTTGACGTCTTAATTAAAATAAAGGTTTGATTTCATTATTGAGCTGTTACTTTAATTTATTAGTACAATATGTCAATAAGACATAAATGTCTTAATGCATAATTTGCAATTTTTTAAAACATTATCTTGGTAATTAAAAAAAAAAACTTTATTATTATTAATGAAATTACAATTGGAAGAGGAATTAGACTATTGTGACATATTTATTATTATACTTCAAGCATATATTTAAAATAGGTGGCATTGATTTAAATATTCCTTTTGGTTAGCAAAAAATGTTGACAAGAATTTATTTTATTTAGTTTTTTTATTTTCTATATTTTCAATTAATGTGACATTTATAATGGAATTATCTTTGAAGTGTTTAAATATTATACAAACAAATGTATGCCTGACAAAGTTCTAAACAGTTATATTCTTGGTTTTATTTCATATTGTGACATACTCTAGTATTGATGATTAAATGGGTATAACTTGATATTAAAAATATATTTATATTAAATGCAAGAACTATCAATTAAACTGTAATTTAAAATTGTGGATTTTATGTAATTATGGATTATATGTATAGTAATTATAAGAATAATCCAAAATACTGTTTGACTTTTTTTAGATTTTTGCCTCATTAATCAATATAAATGAACCCTCTCTCATTTTACATTTACTTTCATTATCAGATTATTATTTACTTGACTTTAAACACATTATACCAGTGTTATTTTCTACAGGATTATCATTTCTCAGCTCTTACTATCTACACTATGTTTCAATAATGAATTTATTTTAAGCCAAAATCATTTCATACAATAAAAACTAAGTAAGTTGCATTTATTGGCAGTTATATTTTCTTAACACTAATGCTAATATATGAACTCATGAGCTGCTTTTTTTTTTGTACTTATGGTTTTTCAAAATAAAACTTGCTAATTATTATCATCATTTTTATAGATGTTTATATATAATAATGCAGATGATAACCATTCATCTGCATACACTTTCTAATGATTTAATGATAAATTATTATATATCAAATGAAATTAATGAATAAAAAGATTCTCATCAAAATAACTACTATATATGTTTATTTTAGCCATAATTCATGATTAAATATAGATAAATCATTTCATAACAATACTATGATATAATATCAAATATAAAATGGCTGGACTATTTAAATAATTAAATTAATTAGCTATTTTTATATATCAATACAAAATCAAGTACACACGTATATATATAATTTGTCTATTGTATCAGCACATTTCTCATTATTAAAAATAAATCTATTCTATTTTTTTAGTTTTTAAAATTTAACATTTATAGCTTTTATTTTTTTTTATCTTATTTAATTAATGTGAATACTTTAAAAAAATTTATTTTAAAATAATATTCATAATTGTAAAATATCTTTATTGAATCAAGATAATAATCCCGATAATTTATATATTAAAAATATAATTAAACAAACAGCATTAAGATGTATACATTTAATTATTTTAATAAATTTAATTTCTATCATTAATAAATATTATTTTACTAAATTTGATTATGAAAAACATGCCACATGCTTGGATTTTACTGCAATATTCTCATGACCATCTTCTTATCAATCTACATCAGGATGGTTTCTCTAAATTTAATCCAGTTTCTCAATTTATAGTCTTTCTTCTCCTTATCACATCATCAAACTTATTTTTATTTTATATATCCACTTCACATGTGGTCTTTTTCTAGGTCGTTTACAATCTCTTGAAATTCTTTTTAAAACTTTAACTGTCTATTATCATCTCTTCTAGCAATTTATTTAAATCAACTTCACTTCATTTCTTAATTCTTTCCATAATATTACCAATACCTGTTTTCTCTCACCATGTATTTCACTTTTAATTTCTTTTTGTTACTCCTAACATACATCTCTCCATACTTCATTGAATGGTCTGAAGTTTCTACATTGCTCTTTTGTTGTCTAAATCTTGGATCCATAAATAACAATTGGTAAAACACATTTTAATATATATATTTAAAAATATAGGCATATTTCCTTTTAACACTAAATTATTTCTGCCAAAGGCACTCCATCTAAGTTTCATTCTATGATTAATTTGATCCAATTTATTTCCATCTTTATTTATAATCTGACTATTATCCTTTCTAATTCATAATTATCAGTCTTTATATTTTTCTGAATTAAATTCATAAAACATTACTTCAGTCTTGTTAATATTTATCTTTAGCTCTACTTTCTTATTTTCATTTGATATCTCTTGCAACATTTCCTGAAGTTCTGTAGCCTTATTTGCAAAAACAATCCACATCATCTGCAAAATTTAAATGATTTAAATAATTTATTTACTTTTATTTTCTTAGCTTCTCATTTTAATCCACAAAATACTTTTTTGTGAATTGTCTCTCTTCTTAATATTAATCTTCTTAATATTATCACTATTTAATCTAATAATCACAGTTGCATTTTGTTAAATATTCTTAAGGATGTGATAACACCCCAGCTCTGTCACAAAGGACATGCTTGTAGAATAAAAATATCTTTTTATAATCTACAAATCTAAAGCATAATGGCAATTTATATTTATTGGTTCTTTCTATAATTTCTCTTAATGGATGTAATCCACTATGGTAAAATCATTTTTAAGTCCAGTATGCTACTTTGGTTGGTGAGAATCTATAGTTATGAGATGAGTTGTAATTACCTTATATAAAGATTTTGTATAGAATTGATAGAAGATTGATAGATCTGTAATTTTTTATATCTTCATCATCTTTCTTATATTCGAATATTAATGTTGCATCGTTTCAGTCATCTGGCACATATTTAATAATTAGACATTTGCATATAGCTTTGCCAACACTTTTTTTATTTCATCACCTGCTTCTTTTAAGATAATAATAATTCCATCATTTTTTGGAGTCTACCTCCATTTTTATAGATTTAATTCCTCATTTCACTTCTTTATTTAAAATATTTATGAATTCAGAGGATGTAAGTTTAATGGATATTTTGTTTTCTTGTTTTTTATTACTAGATAATTCTTTATAGAACTCTTCCACACATTTGGTGAGGTCATTCTCCTTTTTAGAAATAGTTACATTTTTTAATGTTAAAATAAGTTTTCCTCTAATATCAAGAAGAATTTTTTAATACTTCTGAAATTTATTTTCCTATTTTTCCTTGCCAATTTACATTTATGTTTTCTTACATTATTATTTATTTTTCTTGCCATTTTACAAAACTCTAAATATTTTTAGTGAATCATTTTAAAATATTTTTATATTACTTCTTTTTTCACCCATTCTTTTATCTCAGTTGAAAATTTATTGTTAAATTATTACTTTTTTGTACCACCTATCTTTGTTGCAGTTCTCAATAGAGTATCAGTTATCTTCTTATTGATTTCTATTAAATCTGAATCATCTTTAAAATAAATTAATATTTTAAAATGATTTTTCACTAAGGTTTTATCATACTTATTAATATTGTTTTTAAACCAGCAAGCATCACATGTTCACATTTCCAATACTAGCACATAATTGTTTATAAACAAAGCAAAGCACAACTCCATATAGTAGTACCATCTGTGCTAAACAGAGTAATCAATAGACACCAGAAGGCTTGTGCATAAAATCCCTATCCAATGCCTACTCATCCAATATCCCCAGACTAGTTTCTGGCTAGTTTCAGACTAGTTTCTGGCTTCATTTAGCACAGGTGGCACTACTACATGGAGTTTTGATTTGCTTTGTTTATAAACAATTATGTGCTAGTATTGGAGATGTGATCATGTGATGCTTGCTGGTTTAACACCAATCCTGCCTAATAGGGTAGTGGTGGCTATGGTTGTTAAAGAGCCAAAGACACCAAAATGTATGGGTGCTGAACTGAGTTCAGACCTATATGACTATATAAGCTATTAAGCTTAGATTGAAAATATTTTTTGTGTTTTTAATTTCATGCTCATAGTTTTGTAGTTAAGTAGAGATAAAAGGTGGTTGCTAGAGGGTTGCATTAGATCCTAAGATCTAGATGCAGTGCTCTCAGATCCAAAACTCCTCACTGACGAAGGCCATAAGCCAGAAACTAGTCTGGAGATATTGGATGAGTAGGCATTGGATAGGGATTTTATGCACAAACCTTCTGGCATCCATTGATTACCCTGTTTAGCACAGGTGGCACTACTATATGGAGTTTTGCTTTGCTTTGTTTAATATTGTTTTTCTTAATAATTTTTATTTCTTTAATTTTGCGTTAACATGTATCTTACATCTCACAAATTGATGATCACTTCCTGTGCAGAATTTATTAAGATCATTACAATCTTTAAATATGTAATTCTAAGGCAGTATTTCATTTGCTTGTACTGAATATTTCTTATGTAAATAGAGGAATTGAAAATAGGGATGTTTCAGTCTATTCATTCTCCACTCTATCTCAACCAATTGATACACATAATCACACACATGTGAAAAAGTTCTGTTAGCCAAAATATAATCCAATTTTCCAGTACTTTGTTTTGAAACCTACATGTCCATTTCTACATAGCATTTTTCTTAAAAAAAGAATCCACAAGTTTGTGTCTCTCTCATTTCTGTCAGTATAACCAGTTTTATCCATATCACTTTCATCTTTTAATTGTTTATCAATTCCAGCATTAAAATCTTACATGACAATTTTCAAATATTGTTTGGTCTTATCAAACAGAAAAATCCTCTGCTTCTTCATAACAATAAAAACTTGTTGCTATTCTGTTTGATGCAATGTCAATCTCTGTAATATTATTCTTCCACTTTTTATTCATAATAAATCCCACTCTATATGTGTTTCCAATATTTGAGACTTAATTGTAAATACATGTCTACTTTTTAAATCAACTTTTTCATTACCTTTTCTTCTAATTTCAAAACTCCACAAATGCATTATTTAATATTTGGCAAGTCTTCTTCCAGTTTATGCAATAATACTTCACTTTAAATAATTCTGCAACTGTAGATACACAAAAACAGTTGTCATTTATGGGAAAACTGAGTCTGTAATCAGGGGATTATTAGCAGCACTTCCCTAACCTTCAGTTGCTAGCTGATGCCTTGGCTAATGACTTTGCCACCTTCTGGAAATCAGAGCATAATTTAGTTATGTTTATCATAATCCTTCACAGGTACATTCTTCGTGCCTTCAAGATAACTAATGCTTTAATTAAAAACTATCAGGCAACTGAGAAAAAAGCCCTTGATGTTTCTTGATCTTAAAGTTTAGAATTGTTTTTATTTAAAAGGAATTACATATATTAATCAAATATTTATTCATTTTTCTTGATTTGAACGATGAATTATTTTATTGAGAGTATTGTCTCTTGGGGGATTTCTTCCATTTAAGGGTTTACCCTCTAAAATAGTAGTGTTAAATATACTATTATGTAAAAGGTTGTTTTTTTTTAGTTTTAGTTATCTTAATGAGATATTGATTGAATTATATTATTATGTTTGGTTAATATATGTTAGATAGTTGTAAAAAAGTAATAAACTTATTAAATTGGCTGGTGCATGTTGATGAACAGCTCATCTACATTTGCTTACTATATGAATAATCACATATTAATAACAGTTGCAATGAAAAAACATATAGAATGACAGTAGGAATTTAGCCTGCTTAGTTCTTCTTTCAATTAATAGAAAATGTTTTTTACAAAAAGGACTTTATTGGCAATAGTGATCATGAATCTACTATCTTACATAACAGCAGTAAATATTTTTAGTTAAGTATTTGCTCATAAGTTATTCACATTTAACACTCACATCTGAAATCATTCCATCATATGTTATTTGTTGATCTTGTTATTAGCTTGAGTTAAACGTCTAACAAGAGAAATATATAAAATTTTAATATATAATATATGCTATTTGTGTAAAGTACTTTTTATTAAAAGTACATTCCTTTTACTTTACTGTTTTCATTTACTTAGATTACTATAAACTTTGATCATCATGATTCTTTCATATTATTAATTCTGATCCCAATTTTTTTCCTTTTATTTTCACCATTGCAAAACTCATCTTTAATTTTTTATTGCATTTTTTTTTTTTACCTTCGTAGAATTAGATCTGTTAGTGATATTTACTTATCTTTCATTATTATTCTCTAACTGTATTACTTTATTCGTGTAAATAAACTTTTTTAAGTATTAATAAAATATATATTTAGAAAAATAACACCAACGATATTATTAGATATTTCACAATAGAAAATCTTAATAGTTATAATGTATATCTTAGAGCATTTTCAAATAAATAAATGTTTTAAAGTTTGGATAAACAAATTAGTAATAATGTATATATTTTTTAAAAAAGATAAGACAATCAACAAGTAATAACGAAATGTTTTTTTTTTTCTACAGTTTACTTATAAATAGATAAGAATTCTTTTAGGCATTAGTAACTTGGCGATTTTCTAGTGAAATTCAATGTTATCGTGGTTAGTAACAGCGCTTCTTTTGAACGGGGGAGGGGATCTAAGTTCATGTGCTTTCATAATAATAATTCTATAGATATAGCTTAAATACATTTCTAGAAATTCACATTTATTCTGTAATGAATTCAAAAATATATGTATCTTAAAATTTTTATGTTGGCCCCGTACTTTAATAGTTATATTTTTAATTTCCTGTGTTTACTGATCATTAGTTTAATAAGTAATTCAATTGCTTATTCCTTCATTTAAATGGAAAAGATAACTTCATCCTGTTTTATTTTTTTAATCTATATTTTTGCTTCTTTTCTGCTTGTCTGATTTCCTTTATCACAAATAAAAACAAAGCAGAAATTGTTACTGTAAATATTTTTTAAAATAGTTTGATTAAGTAAATTACAAATTAAATCAATTTTGCAGCTTATAAGTTTGTAAATAATCTATTGGCAAATAAAAGAGCTCGAAGTTTATGATAATTAAAATATACACCACTATCATCACCATCATTTATTAATCATAGGGCAGGCTTCACATATTTTTTAAAAATATCTTCTCTAATATTAACAATTTTTTTTTGCTTTTTGTTCAAATATGTGCATAATCATTTCTCTCTAATATAATATCATGTTGCTTTTTTTCAGACATTACTGTAAGTATTAACAAATATGTTATAATTATATTATCTTTAGTGACATTTCTCATTCTTTTCTATTTATTAATTTTTTCAACATATCTTTTTATTAGCTTTTTCAATTCATTATTATTACTAACTTTTTACATACAACTATTTTTGTCTTTTATGTATCATACTATTTACAACTTCCTTAAAAGCTTTAACAGTATTATTTTTTATATGAAAAACTTTATTCTAACAGTTTCGATTGTCCTGCAGTCATCATCAGAACAACAATATCCAAATATATAATTATACAATTAATATATTTTATACACATTCATATACATAATTAAATACACAAATAAAACATGCACTTTAACCTGACCATTATAAATAATCATTTCCCATTTATTACTTTACTCTTAATTAATTCTATCCACATTTATTTTATATTACTTTATTTTATTTTTAAAATCATTTATTATTAAAACGGGAAAAACTCACTATATATATTGCTACATAATTATTTATTATATAAAATAAATGTGGATAGAATTAATTAAGAGTAAAGTAAAAAAATGGGAAATGATTAATTATAATGGTCAGGTTAAAATGCATGTTTTATTTGTGTATTTAATTATGTATATGAATGTTTATAAGATGCATTAATTGTATAATTATGTATTTGGATATTGTTGCCCTGATGATGACTGCAGGACAGTCAAAACTATTAGAATAAAGGTTTTCATATAAAAATAGTATTGTTAAAGTGTTGTAAACGGTATGATATATATAAAAGTAGAAATCAATACATTAGGAAAAGAAGAAGAAAATTATATTTTTTTCTTTCATACTCAGTTTAAAAATCTTAAATTACTTTTGTCATTCTCTGACTTTATAATTATTATATATAAATTTAGAGTTCAACAAAATAGACCTTATTAAAAAATATTTTTCGCAATTTTTTTATTATTTGAGATTAAGTCAAGTATATGCTTGTGAAAGTAAAAAATGTGAACTGTAGTTGTTAAACAGGATTCCAAAACATAGTAAAATTATTTAATGATCATAGAATTTAGCTTTTAAAGAGTATAAAAACTCATAAACATTTTTCTCAGTTTTAAATTCAATGTCCTGTTAAATAATCTATTTTTTGAAAACCCCCATGAACAAATGCCATTGTTATCGATTTAAAATCTCTTTAGATAAATTATTTTCTCCATTGTTTGATTATCTGTAATACACTTTTTTTTCATATGTAAAATGCGTGAGCCAGCTCCTTGAAAGGCAGCTATGCTAACCACTAGGCCACCAATGCTTGACAAATCTGTAATACACATATCTTTTATTTCCTACTGTTACAGCTTTTGCTTTGTTTACATTTACTTATCTCATTTTATTTTAAGCCAATAAACATCACATGATCACTATTTCTTATGCTTGCTCTTAACTGTTATTAAAACAGGCAAAACTCTCTATATGTATTGACACTCAGTGCAAGCCAGAGGAATCAATGGATGCCAAAAGGCTTGTGCATAAAATCCCCATCTAGTGCCTACTCATCCAAGAACCCTTGACTAGTTTCTGGCTTGTGGCCTTTGTCAGCTGACTGATGAAGGCCACAAGCCAGAAACTAGTCAAGGGATATTAGATAAGTAGGCACTAGATGGGGATTTTATGCACAAGCCTTCTGGCATCCATTGATTACTCTGGCTTGCACTGAGTGGCAATACATATAGAGAGTTTTGCTCATTTTATTTTCGTGTTAATATTATTTTATTAATTTTATAGACTATTTCACTTTAAAAACCAAATTATTTACAATAAAATACCAATCACAATATTATTTCAAACAAAAATAATTAAAGTTACCAATAACAAATGTATCATTTTGGTTAGAATGTAAACTAGTCATGATTAACTTCACATAGTTGGATTATCAGTTATGCAATGAGTTAAAGAATAAGTTATACTAAACAATACAAATATCATATATATATATATATTAATAATTATATGCAAAAGCTTTTTTGGCACATGGTTTTGTGCTCTTCTCAAATGTTACCATCTCTTTTAATGTTAACCAATGATTGCAGATAGAATGCTATCTAGTATTTTATAATGGAAGTAAAATAATAATAACAGAATAAAACAGAATAAAATTATGATACAGAGTTTCAATAAAAGAATAAAATATTGACCTCACTATGAAATCTGTTTTTTTAAAACAATTTTTATTTATTTATAGAAATAATAATATTAATTAACATTAGAGAATGCCATAATCCACCTATTTAGCTTGACAGGTTTTTATCTCAAATACCATTTGTCTTTCCAGATGCATTTTATAGCTTATTAGCTACATGCATTATTAATATTAATTTTAATATATCCTAATAATATACATATAAAAGCAGATTCACAAAATAAATATCATATATATAAGAAAATTGATTAATCTCCATTCCCACACATATTTTTCCTTTCTATTAACTTAAATAAATTTAAGATGTAAAAATATTATTTATGAAAGTTACTTTAGCAGTTATATGACCCTGCAAATTGATTTGGCATACAAATCAAATTTGTTTATTAAACATAAATATGAGTGATATTAAAAGAGCAACAATATAGATATGCAGATTACAATATGAAGGCATAACTAATTTAAAACCAAAACAAATCCAATGATTATTATGGATTGTATTTGGTGGCACTATGGCTGGGGTCCCCAACCTTTTTGCACTTAAGAGCACATTTTATAATACCAGCCAGGTGGCGGGCACCATTTATTTTTTTAACCAAGTGGGGGGCACCATTTATTTTTTCAATGTAAATTTACAGTTGGATATTGTTAATAATACACATAATGTACAAAAAAATATTTATTTCAAAAATAAAATTTTAACATATAATTAACGTTTATATTTTTACGCTGTAAAAATATAGTATGCCCTGCAATTTGATTACAATATAATACAATAATTTATAATAAATTTTAAAAATTAAAATTTATTTGTATCAGATAAATAATTTTTTATCATGTTCGGATAGCGGCGGGCACACCTAAAATGGTCTGCAGGCGCCATGGTGCCCGCGGGCATAGGATTGGGGACCACTGCTCTATGGTATGTAGAATTGCTACTATTTTAACAGCTTGTGTAAGCATAGAAAATAATAATCATATGATGTTATAATGGTTTTAAAAACAAATAACATTTAAAGATAATACATCTTTTAAAAGCTTCCTAGCAATCTTACTATCAATAAAATTGTTGAATTCTTCAATTCAGTATAGTTAGATATATTTCTCTTGAGTGTATATATATATTTTCTTTAATAAAATTTATTATGGTTGCAAAATTCATCATCAGTATATTGTCAGTCTAAAACTTAAAACAAAAAAAATGTCATTTTAGGGTAATAAATCTTTTAAAAAGTATCCATCAATCTTACTTGGATAAAGAGGAATTTCTGATTTCAGTATAACTAGATATATTTCTCTTGTATATATTTTCTTTGATAAAATTTCTTGTAGTTGCAAAATTCATCACCAATATTTGATAATGTTTGTCATGTTATGGATGAATTTGTTGAATTTATTTTGTTGGTCCTAGATTTTTCATTGTATATAAGCTGTATGAATTTCTTGATTGTTCACTTTTTTTTTGATGTTTCCCATTTTTTGTTTCTTTTTGCTGACAGTCTTCATTTTGGATAGGCAGTTATTTTAATATATTTAGAGGTTTGATGAAATATCTGACAGAAGTGCTTTGCTTTATATATAGAGCAGTGAAGCAAAATAATTCAAAAGAATTTTTGTCTTAACCACTTACGTTATTGGAAACAGTTATCAATTCTATGCTAGATATTGGATATTATTATGGCTATCCGCATTGTCGTTTATTGGATAATTTCGAATAATTATTTTGAAATAGTTTTGTTGTGAAAATAATGATCTGAATCCTCTCTTGATCAGTTGCATAACTAATGATTGAAGTCTTCAACTGAATGGATTCAACTGCTCAATCTCTCTATATTCAGTTATTTTTCAGATTTTTTTTTAATAGTATATATACACACACACAAACTGATATTTTCACTGTCTCTAGTTACCTTTACTTTTAATTATTTTTAAAGTTGAATTTAGATAAAAGTTTTAAAAATAAATCAATTCAGTTTCTTTTTTACATACACAGATGATAAGAGATAATAAAACAAAATAACAATCAAATGATTAGTCAATGATTGTGTATTGTTCAAACATTAGAAGCAACTTGTTTAGCTTCAATTCAGGAACCTTTAATTCTTGAATCCATAATTCTGCCACTGCAGTAAACTATACATGGGGATAAGTAAATAGAAAAAAATGAGGTTTATCAGTAATTGGTAAAATTTTATATCAGGTAAGTGTGCATTAGTCAATAAAATAAAAAGGTTGTGCGAAATAAAGGAATAAAAAAGTCCAAAGACAGAAGTCCATTATTGATATATATTGTAGACGCATTATTAGTAAAAGTTGAAAGCAGAGGATGGGATTAGTCAAGAAATAGAAATCCATTGTGCAATGGCTCCTAAAGTCATAGACTTTCACAGTAAATTAAAAGATTGCTATATAATATTGAAAACCATATACAGTTATGCGATAATTAAAGTAAATATTTAAGACTTTTACTAACAACGCTTGCAAATTCGACTACTGAATATTTTATTCACCAATTAAAATACAAGTAAGACTTCATTAACTTTTGTAAAATAAATTTATCAGCCCTATATGGATCTTGATTACCATTAATATTCAAGAACCCCCTCCCACCACAAAACAGCAGCAATCTAATTATTTTTAGACATGAATTAAGCCTTAATACAAAGATTCAAAAAAAAAAAAAAAAAATAAAATAAAAAAATGAATCCTACATTAAAAAAAGACGTTTCTAGGTGAATTCACTTCCTTTAGTTTATTTTAAAAATTTAGACTTTGCATTCTTCTAAAGAAAATATGGCAATAGGCAACACAGTCTGTATCATTTGTTTCTTAAGTAAATAATTGATAATGTTTTCTATATTGTTCCTTTGATAACATTTTAACTCTTTTTTATGTACTAACTTTATTAATAGTAATAATAATGATATATGATTTATTATATATAATCAAAACTGTTAAGTTTAGTTTACATAATTAAATAAGTATAACATAACAAAATTATTATTAATAACTGTTAACAAGTAATATAAGTATGATCATAATGCATTAATCTAAAATTAAATCATTATAAAAACTTGTCACTTATAACAATTGTCTTGCAATGGTAGCATGACAGATTTAAAAATATGATTGAAAATTAGCTTCATAACTTCTAATGATCAAAATGACATATTCTACAAAGTGATGAGTAACCATTCAATTATTTTTTTTTTACATATAATAATTTTATATGTAGTTTATTAAACTGAGAGAGTGCAAATCTCTCAAGCACTTATGACTATCATCAGCCAATCAGATCAAGCACTGAGACAGAGAATTTCTCAATACCGTCTGTGCTTTATAAAAATAAATGTGTAGTTTATGTAATTGCAACATAGTAAAAAATATCCAAATACCACAGTTTAAGAATGATGCCATTAGTAGTAGACCTAAGTATATATTTGTGTAAGATAAATCAATTCTAATTTTTAAATTATATACAGCAAGAAAACTACATGGGTTTTCCTTGATAAATAATTTCTTGAAGTTTATCAAAAAAATCATGCGTCTCAAGATTATTATGAACTGCAACCAGATTTTTCAAATTCTATTAAGTCATCTTTTTGAACAAAATAATCTGCAATTAGTATTTACCTCAATGCAATTTTAAATCTCAATCATTCTGTACTAGTTTATCAAACTTATTAATGTTTTACATAAAATATTAAAAGTACAAGTAACTTTAACCAAAGGTCATTGAAAGATATTTTGAAAATTATTTAAAAACACATATCTAGTCCAGCGTGAATATATCTATTATTCATGCTATCAACAATGCAATTTGCATTTATTTACTATAAAAAAAAAAATATAGCATCACCACTAAATAATAAGATAGATATAGTTTAATACTGAATGGCTTGCTGGGTTGGTTGTAGGCTGGTTTCTTTTTTAAAAAATCCCAAGCCTGTTAATGACTGAAATATCAAATCCTTGACTGACAAATGTATTAAAAAACATTATGAATGAGGTTCTTCATTCATTGTTCCCTCAATAGTTTATTTTAACAGATCAGAATAAGAGAAACTTGCTTTTGCTGATTGATTATGCTTTTTTTTTTTTTGATAAAAAGTTTTAAACGTAATTATCACATGATAATTTTGTGGAAAAAAGTCATAATACGATAAAATAAGACTGTAACCTTTAGGAATAAGCATCTGAAAACTTCGAAGGTAGGGATCTCTACAGGTCATAGCCACAAGCTTTCACTATGAAGAAAAGAGGTCTCTACCTTCGAAGTTTTCAGATGCTTATTCCTAAAGATTACAGCCTTAGTAAATATTACTTAATATAATAATGTGTGTTTAATAAAAAATTTATAATTACAACTTCAATAAGATAAAATGTGATTTATTCATTTATTTATTTGGGGGGCAGGGGTAGCAGTAGAGGAGAATGGATGAACCATGAGACATGTTTTTTTTAATATGACAAAAATAAAGGTATGTGCACTATGTAAGTAATTAAAAAGTGCTGAAAATTTAAATTGTATTCAATTTAATATGAGAACTTAGCATAACTAAATCAGTCTGTCTTATTGAAAATATGTTTCCATAACTACATTGTAACTGTCATTTAATTGGTAAAAAACTTCATAAAAAAGACAGAATAAATTTTATCAGAGACATGTAACAGTTTTTATCAAAGACATTCCATTTATGTTATAATAATTATCACAAAAACATTTAAAAGAGATACAATATATCATTTCCATTGCATGAAAATTGCCTATAATAAAATATAATAGAATGTTCTAAATAGGCAGCATAATGTTCAAATCTTTCCTAGAAGTTAAAAGTTAGCATCATAAGACATTACATAAATAGACTAAATGACCTACATTTGATATATGGGGATATATTTGTGGTTCATTGCAGTTATCTCAAAACTCATTTTAAACTTTTGTTTTTATATTTTATCTCTTTTTTTTCTTCTGGAATTTGAATGGCTATATGCATTTACAAGTTGGTGCTAATAATGGTGAATATTACAGTGCTGTAGCATTGTTTTTTTTTTCCTCATGTGTCATAGCATCAGCCGGGAAGAGAATCCGCTAACCCGGGACAACTGCTTGTAAAGCAGCTGTGCTGACCTCTAGACCTCCAATGCTTGACAGCATTGTTTCTCAATTTAATTCATGATTATCAAATTGTTGTTGTATATAAAAAATCTGATGTAAAAATTCTAAAGTTGTCAAGCATTGGTGGCGTTTGGCTAGCATAGCAGTCTTACAAGCTTCGTCCTGGATTTGCTTCCCGGCCGATGCTTTGATACGGGGGGGGGGGGGATTCTAAAGTTAGCTTTTTTCTGTTTTATGTGTTTCGATCTTTTAGTATTTGCCAGTGAATTTTAAATTATAGTTACATGTTATTTTTCTTTTTTCTCCTAAAAAAAAAAAAGAGTGAAATCTTGCTTTTTTTTTTTTTCTGGAACGATCAATATGATTGAAATTGACATAAGCAATTTTGCTGTATTCAATAATGAATCGTTCTATTAAAATAAAGTTAAATCATTTCTATAACTATATTGTAGAATTATATTAATTTAAGTAGCACTCTATTCATTACCAAGCATTAATTTTACTTATAATAGTTTTTTCAGTTAGGAATAGATATATGATAAAGAGAATTAAATATTATAATAAATGAAAAAAGCAAAGATATTAGTTAGAATTCAAAATAGAACAAAAAATAAATAGGAAGCAGAATTATTGTTTAATATGGTCTATTTTCATCATCTAATATAAAGAATTGAATGTCTTTAGAAACATTTTAAATTGTATTTAAACTTTTTAAACACATGCAATTATTGGTAATAGCTCATAGGTTAGTATTTAACACAATGTTTGAGTAGTAGTAGTCTTCTCTCTTCTCCAGGTGTTGCTGGCCTGACCAATGATAGTACTAGCATGGAAATCAAACTTGTATCTTTAAATTCTTGAATATTGAATTTTAGGGTAATGCTCTAACAAACTGAGCTATTCTTCCAAAGTGTTTAAAAAATGGAGGGGATTGGTGGAAATTTTTTAAGATATTGAAATAGGAGTAGTTCTAAGGAAGACTGAAAGACAGTCAAAATATCAATTTGTGTGTGTATATATACTATAAAAAAATTTCTGAAAAATAACTGAAGTAAGATAGAGAGCTTGAGCCTACATCAACCCACTACTGTTACACATAGAGGCTAATTCCCTGGGATAGCAATACCTATGCTGAAGGAGAACATATGCCACATCTCCTATATGGATGATGTGGTGGTATTCCTTTCATCCCAGAGTGAGTTGGTGGGGCTCAAAGAACTCTTGGACCAATTTGCAAGCAAATTTGGTCTCAGCATTAACAGAGGGAAGTCGGCTATCTGGACTATCCTCACTGACAAGAAGATCTCTGGCTGGTTTGAGGCCTCCCCCAAAAATTTCTTGGGTTCCATCTAGCTTCACCCCCTTCCATCATGAGGAGAGAACTGGAAAATTCCCTACTCAACAAGATTGAAGGCTTAATTACTTCATTATCCAGGGTTTATCTTTCTCTGTTTGGGGAGGTATCCCTCCTAAATTCAGTGGTTTTACCCAAAATTTTATATTACTTGGCTGGCTTCTCCCCAAAAATTAGAGTTACCAAATAAATTGAAACCCTAGGCAGGAGATTGTGCTGGAGGGGGGTGCAAGGCCCCTGTCATCAGTCTGAACTTGCTTCAAAAAGCAAAACTCCTCAATGGTCTCAAACTCCATTTGCTCAAAGTCTTCTACCTCCAAAGAACTCATAATGTTCTGGGTAAGATCTTTAAAAATAACCAAGAGATGGAATGCCCTTTTCCAATAGAGGTGGATCCTACTGATTGGCCCCCTCCTAAACTGTGTAAACTTTGGATACAACACTAAGTGTCTATCATTGTTCAAAACTTTAGAACATCCAGTTTACTATTCCAGAATAAACTATCCTACTGGAAAGTCTACCAATTGGTTTAAGAGGGCAAAACCAAAACCGGTAATGTACTCCCAATTGGAATACCACAACTCTCAAAGATGACAAAATTACTCAAACTCAGTCCCAAGTTTGTTGACTTTATTCTGAAGGTCAACCTTGGGACTCTTCCTACTGCAGCCTTCCTTTATCATCAAAGGGGATATAATATCAACCTCCTCTGCCCTTTATGCATGAGATAGGTGAAGTCCATGGTCCACATTCTTGATCATGGTCATACCTACGTAATCTCGCACTGAATAGAACCAACAATTCAGACCCTACCTACATGCTCAAGCCTGCATTTGAAAGAAACATTGCATTGATACGTCTTGCCATGTTTATAAACTTTTCGATTTGGTCAGTCAGATGTAGAGTCACATTCAATAAAGGTTATGACAATCCCATTGATGAACTATTCTTCAATACCCTGTGTAAAATTAAAGAGGATGATAAACGCACCTGTCAACCGTGGTTGGTGGATCAGACATGGGAACAGTTTAGACTTTAGTCACACCATCGTACCAATCTCAACTGTCTGTACCCTACAGATAGTCTCAAATCCATGTGCTCCATTGACCCTATCCCAGATCAAATCTTTATTGAACTCTATCAAAAGATTCAGCTCTACTGAATCTTAATTTTATGAATTGTTTAATCGATAGACTATTTCATTCAATTTTTACTTGTACAAAACTCATAAGTTGTAATTGATTTCAATTGTAGCTGTTTAGGTACCTACAATTAGACCTAAATGGAATGCAAAGTAAAAGCAATGTATTAACACTAATCTTACCTGAGGTCTTTATTTTTTATTAGAATAGCTAGATACCTATTTACTGATCATTAATGAATGATAAGCTGTGTTGGATGTGGTCTGTCTGTCTGTAAAAAATCATAAGTTTGGTTTATAATCTTTAAAAATATCAAAGTTTATTTAGCCATGTTTGAATTCAAGATTGTGAGCATGGTAAGTAAGTGTGTTCACCATGAGAACATTCTAAAAATAATACTGGGAAATGATTGTGATGGATTAATAATCTATTGAACAAATTTTATGTCATAGAATATCATAATGTGATGAAGTTAAATGTTTTCTTTAGCATATTAATTTCTGTCCTTTCTGAATTTAATAAATTATATTGAATTATATGCAGGTTAACTAACAATTCTCAATCAATGAAAACTGAAGTAAATGGTCTATAGTGAGTTAAAAGAGTTTACTCTTATGAAATAAAAAATATATTAACTCGTACATTAAGCAGTATGGTCAATTGGACATAGTACAAAAAGGAGTATTTTGACCTAAAAAAAAAAAACTATTAAATTTATTCTGAAAATATTCAAAATAACTAATGTTTTCCACTGAGTAATATATAAGTTGCTGAATATATCCTATTTAAAATTATAATATGATCAAATTTTATTGATGTGTATGGTTATTATTGATTTACAAGTGATAGGAATCATGTTTTAATGAATAGTTTTGTATTTTAAAGATTGCTTCTTGCAATATGTTGACTAAGAATATGATTGATATAATAAAACTTAATTCCTTGCTAGAATAGTAGGAAATATAATTAATGTGGTCAAAAGATTTCTATTTCAAATAAGGATCAAAATTGGCTATATGATTTTGTATAAAATGATTTACTTTAAACTATAAATTTTAATTGCGGAAATTTTTAAATATTGAGTATTATTATTTTTTAATATATATTCTGTTACTGAGTTGTTTCTCCACAATTGATTTTTTTATTATTATTAATTTTTGTTTGTTGAGACTGTGAGAAGCTTTTGATAATTTTAAAAAGTACTCTTATTTTCACAATTAGAGTTTGTAGTAAATTGTGTTTAAATTTGAAGAAATCCTGAAACAATTTGATGATGAGCAGTAATAATTTGTCATTATTATATGACTTATGCAACAGAATGGATGAAAAACCAACTGTGACAGATTTCTGCAGAAATGCAAGATGAAATTTTCTAACAATGATATTGGTTCATGAAATATGCTCATAATTTAACTTTTATTTTAAAATAATAGTTTTACTTAATTTGTAATTAATAATTTATAAAGTGCATACTCATTATGTAAGTAATATATATTAAAGCTATAACCATAAGACTATGTGCCTAAAATGCGACAGTAAGGACCTTTACAAATCTAAACACTAGATTAACAACTTTACAAGACAAGTGCAAATACTCTTATCTTAGACCTAATTTCTAAATATATAGATGAATCTAAAGCATTTTGATTTAACAGCATGAATTTATTAACTACTTTACTGACTAAGCCCACAATTTCTATACAAACTAGTTGTAAATCGAAAGATTTCGTGTATGTTAGTTTGTATAGAAATTGTGGACATAGTCAGTGAAGTAGTTAATAGCTTCATGCTCTCAAATCAAAATGCTTTAGATTCATATATATATTTAGAAATTAGGTCTAAGATAAAAGTGCTCACTCTTGTCTTTTAAAGTTGTTAATTTTGTGTTTGGATTTGTAGAGGTCCTTATTGTCGCATTTTGGGTGCATAGTATTAAGGTTATAGCCTTAATTGGTAATGAAATCTTTAATACTTCATAATGTTAATTAATGTAGAATTTATTAGATGTTTTATATAGTTATAATGAAGTTCATTTCAGAAAACATTTGTAAGTGGTAATTTTCAATTTAGAAAATCATTCAACATAAATCTGATTTTAAAAGATGATTACATAGATTAAATTATGAAATAAATAAGAAATGTTTTTTTATTTCATTTTTTTGTAAAAAAAAAAATGCTAAAAAATACAAAATCATTTTGGAGGCAAAAATTTTACTTACTATCTATTTAGAAATTGTTTAGTATTAAATAATTCATTTGTATATAGCACATATACATGTAATCTAACCTTTAACTCATAAAGAATATATATTGTCTCTTACTATTTCTCTGAATAAATATATAAGTTAATAATAAAATAGTTTATGCAAATTTTTTAAAAATATATAAATATGCCAACAAATAATGTGTAAAAATTAAAAGTATGAAAAAGTTTTTCCATGAAAGGCTTTTTTTTACACAAATATTTTTATTCATTTCACATGTCCAATCCAATAAAGTTGTGATTCTACAGTAGTGGACTCTACATCACAACCAGCAAGTTGAAGAATATGCTGATTGTTTTTATGATTTTGCTATTGTATTTTTAGAATTTTACAGAGTGTTTCTAAATAAAATTTCCCTAATGTCTTTATATTAGGTCAATAAAGTATCCAAGTATCACTTCCATACAATAAATTAAGTAAAACATCAGCTTCGTAATTAGATAATTTATTATGCAATTATTTCACTCTAATTAAATGTACTAACTTTTAATTTATTAAAAGCAACAACCCACACTGAATTCTGCACTACACTTCAACTTTTAAATTGATTTTCTACTTAGAAAGCTACCAAGATATTTGAATTAGCTTACATTCTCAAATTGATAACTATCCAAGTTAGAAAATTGTTAACAGTTTATTCCCTATCATTGGATAATAAAGAACTTGAGTTTTTAAACATTAACTACTAAGCCAAAATCTTATATTTTTTATTCAATAATATATATACATTTCTGTATATCATTTTTGAATTGGTCAAGAATAACACAATCATCATTATACCATAAATCTAGAATCCAAGAAAATGAAATTGCTGATTTTGCTTTTAATTGATTCAAATTAAAAAAAACACCACCATCAAATCTGTATTGCATCTTGATTTTTGATTTGTTAAGCTAATTATAAACTATTTTAAAATTCATTGTCATATAAATTGAAAACAAATTTGGATCTGGTACCAAATCTTGTTTAACACTAATTTTTATTTCAAATTTCTCAGATTTTTTACCTTTAATAATAACATTTCCTACAATTCAATCAAGTAGAAGTTGTCTAATATAAATAGATATTGTGAGGCAGAAAACCAATTTCAACCAGTAATATAGACCTCTTCAATTAATCAAATCCAACACCTTACCAAATCAACAAAAGCAATGTATAAATCAGTCTTTTGTTCTTTACACCTTTGGTTGCCTTACAACAAAAACTATTCCTGCAGTTTTTCTTGATTCTCTAAAACTACAATAAATCTTTGGAAACCATTTATCTATGACTGGAAGCAACATATTCCTAATTAGAGAGTAAAATAAAGATAGAAAATTTGTAATACTCTTAAAACCTATATATTAATAATCTTGGTGATTTCTTTTTTTCTTTATGAATACTTTTGGAGACATTTCTGCTCAGCAGCACATTTTGTACAGGACTACATATTAGATAATGAGTTGGGTTGCCTAAAAACTGGTTATCTAAAGAAAAATAACATTTTTTTGTTATATTTACCTGACTGTCCTTGACCACAAACCCTAATTTGAAGGCAAATGCTCTAACCATTTTTCCACAAAACTATTTTATAAATAATTATCAGATGGTTTATCTGACATCAAAACAGAATATGTTCATTTATTGTACAGTGGATCTGATTGACTTCTAGTTATTACTTAATTTTGTATATTGGCATTGCTTAGTTCAATTTTTAAGCTTTTAATTCAGAATTATTCATATCTTTCACTTGCTCATAACATAAATTTTAAAAGGACTACAGTGGATGTTATTTATTTTTTCAAATCGTTGATACTTTTTGTGATGTTTACACTGGCTTTATAATTGAGAAGAATATAAATAATTTTAACATTGAACATCTCAATATATTGACATTTCTCTATGGCAGTTTGCCAGAGAAAGAAAAGTCTGTTTTTATTCCTAGCTGCTTCCTCATCCTTTCTTGGAATTCTCATTAATATAGCAAAAGTTCAAATGAATATCTAAATAAATCTTAAAGTGAAATTCTTTCCCTGCCCAAGTGAAAAAACATTCTCATGATTTAATTAATCATTGTTAATAAAATTACCATTTTGCAAAAAAATGTATCTTGGGAATATCATTGCCTTTATTTTATGGAATACTTTAAAATTACTGATTAATCATAAATCCTTGCAATTTATATAAAGATTAAAACTTTCATTATCATATTAAAAATGTAATCAAATATTATTCTTAATAAGATATTTATGTCATTACATCTTACCACTCAAATGTTTTTGTGGTTATGTTTTTGTCCAAAAAGCTCTACTGGATTATTTAAATATGGCTATCATTACTCAAGATGTCATATCATCATATTGAAATAAAACTTAAAATTCTCTAATGTCAAACTATTGATACATGTGTTAGTAATGAAAATGGTTTTCTCTTTTTAAAAAATCTATGTTCATACTTAGTTATTTAATTTTGTTTATTACTTTATAGCATTCTGACAACATTGTTTAGTTTAGATTTTTTTTATAAATACTGCTTGCCAATTATTCAATAATATTGATGCAAATCTTTTTCTTTTGAATTATGCAATTATTTTATACAGTTAAAGCAATTTGCTTTTAGGTATCCTATAATAAATCTTAAAAAAGCCTTGTACTGAAGAAAAGAAATTCTATGATGTGTGATTTCCATTCTATATTTCTTAATTTGATGATAACCTAGATTATGTTTAGTTGATTCAAGAAGTAAAATACTTTAAAGAAAATTGTTGATAATTTATAGTTAACTGATAAACAGTTAAATAACAAAGATACACAACCTTTAGCTGTTTAAACACAAAAAGCTTATTGTCCACACTGTGAAATGCTTATTTCTCCCCAAAAATCTGCACTCTCCTTGAAATCAACAAATATCACATATATATAAAAAAAAAATTTAAAACTGAAACAATATCCTAAAGTCTAAATTATGACAATATTTTGGCCAACATATTTACCATAAAAAATTTAAAATATATTGTAATCAATAATGTATATACATTGTTATGTTTGACAACACTACTTCTTATATTTTAAGTTGATATTTTGTAATATATTTATTAGGCTATGCCATTAAATTTACAATTAAAGTTGGATTCATCTTGAATCTAAAGCATTTTTGTCTAACACTTATTCTGGCTTGGTATTCTTTTTGACTAAAATACTATTATAGATGAGTATATTTCATATTCTTTCAGTACTGAGAACATATATCTATATAGTAAATAAATAGTAACTTTTGTAAAGTAAATGCAGAATGTTTGGAAGAAGTAGACATTTTACATTGTTATTGCCAAGCTTCTTGTTTTTAAATACTTAAGACTGAATGTCATTGTTGTTTAGCTGTTTGGAATTTAATAAATAAATCAGATTTTACTAGAATTTTTATATATTAAAAATGCTTTAATATAAGGTAAATGTAGCTTATCTGTGTTACTGAAGATTCTTTTACTACATATCCATTTCCTTAACTGATTTTTTTTTCATTTGAATATTTTCCTTATAATAGTATTATTATTCATTTCAACATTATCAACAGCAACACCAATAGTCACTTATAAATGAGTATAATGATGCTAATTCCATGAGAAAAGAAAAGATAAAAAGCCAAAATAACAATAAGAATTAAAACAATATATCCTAGAGATGAGTCTTGGGATGTCTATACAAACCAATCTCTGAACATATCCATATATAGAACATACTGCTCATTTTTCTATTTATTTGATATTTTATGATGCTGTAGGTAAACTTCTTTTGCAACAAACTTGTGTTTTACTGCAGTTCTCCAATGTATTTTATCTTCTGTTACTTCTTATAATTAAGAAATTAATAATTCATTTCTTTATAATGTCATTGAGAATAATCTTTATAATGTAAATGAGTCTGTTTTTCCATGAAAATCATGAAGTTTATCACAATTCACACTTTTAATAATTTGTATTGTTCATTCATTTCACATACAGAAGCCAACAAAAATATAATTTTACAATAATGGATTCTATAGTAGTACATTCATCAAGTTGAAGAATATATTGATTGATTTTATGATCTTGCCATTGCATTTTTAAAATTTTACAGAATAATTTCAAATGAAACTTTTCTAACATGTTTGTGATATTTTTATAGGGTCTAATAAAAATATTTATTAGGACCTCATGGTGCAAGGATATATCTGCTTTCTATGCCATAACTTGGGCTGATTCTAAGTCCATAAAGCTTCAATTTTTTTTTTTTCAATTCTCAAGCAAGATTAGGATATATATTTTTTTTGATTAGTTAGTCCCTATCCAGTCTAGCTAGTTATTCAGTATTGGTCAATAACAAAAATTTGATTGCAATATAAGTTGATCTTCATTTCTAGAAATGATGATGGTAATGGTGGAGTAACATTTCTATATCTGCTGCTTTACGTTTATCTTTTTTTTTTTTTTAAGTATTATAATTCCAGCATAAAATAAATTTTATATAAAAATATTTTTTTAAGAAACGTAATAAAAAATAAATTATTAATTATAAGAAATAATTCGCCAAAACAAGTCTTATAGCCTATTATGATCTTGATGATATCACTGCAATAAGGCTGCTGAAGCAACTCTTTGGAACCACAAAACCAACTATTTCAACAGGTTATTTAACATATATATATATAAATGTACAGAATATCATACATAAAGCAACTTTGAATAAATATTTTAAGCAAAACTTTTTTCTTATTCAATATTTATTTTTTTGTTGTGCAATCCTGTTTTAGAGCTTTACCAAATTTTAATCCAATTATTCACAAATTATTTATATATATCTGTTTCCAAATTTTTCTTGTGTTTATTTAAACATTAGTTAAGAACTGTTTCATTTGTGGTGGTATTTTAAGTATGTAAGAGAGTAGGTGGAGCTTGCCCAGAGAGTGGGTGAAGCTTGCCCGCAGACAGTGAAATGAATCATAGACGAGGAAAGGTCAGTTTTGTAAGGAAATAGAGGAAACTTGATAATTAAATAATATAAAATAATTTTAAAGTCATGCAAATATGCAAATTTAATTAACTTACTAGTTGATTATTTTATCTCCGAAAATATCAATTGATAGCTTTAAGGTAGATGTTGTTGTCATGGTTACATATAATATTTTACTTGAATTATATAAATTGAGTTATTAGAAAGCAAGAGAAGGAAGACAAAATTGAGTTCATTAGTATATATATAAAGAACTTAGTTTAGTTTTTAATTTTTTTTACTTATTTCTGCATTTTTATAAATTATTTTATTTGTTTTATACCGAAATTGTAATCTTAAATATTATATACTATAAACTTTTGCTGAGTCGTATCTTTTAAAATGCTCTCACAATATTCGAAATAAAGAAAAGAACTATGAGTAAGAGAATGGAAAATATTTTATCTGATAGGTTTTATTGTATAGCAAACTACCACTGATAATGACCCAAATATTTATTGCTTTACCTATAAACTATTCCGAATGATAAAACCGCATTTTTGGCTAATCATTTAACTTATGTAAAAAACTAATTCCCAGGTATCTATATGTACTTGAGGAGTTCTCTGATCAATACGGCCTCCAATTTAATATGGCATAGTCGTCTGCCTGGCGATTATCTTCCGGTAAGAACATTCCTGGTCCATTTATAGCAAAGCCTCAGAAGTTCTTAGGCTTTCCTATATTTGAATCCATTACGGCCATGAGATCTATCCAAGATAAGCTACCTCAATCTACACAGAAAATTACATCATCCCTATCCAAAGTATATATGTCAATGTTTGCCAAGTCCTCCCTCATCAATGTACTAATATTCCCTAAAAATTCCTATTTCATCCCAGTGATCAATTTCACTAAAGTCTTCATCAGGAAAGTACAGAAGCTGTGCACCGATCTAATTAGAGGGGGGGGGAGTGCAACTATCAGCTTGAGAGACCTGCAGAAACACACAAAGCTCAATGTGCTATCTCTACACTCCATACATACATTTTATATTTCAATGCTCCTATAACACTATCTACAGAATGTTTCTGCAGTAAGCCAACTCTTTGCCCTTTAAAGAGATATCTCCATAGACAAGCTTCCCCCTGTTAGCACCAGCTGGCTTGCACCCCTCATATCCCATATTTTTAAGTTCACTGCTATTCCTAATAAGCCATCCTCTATGAAAATTAATTTCTGGGCAATGTATTACATTCTATACTGTGATGTTTTTGCAAGATCAACCCTTCTTCGGATCAAGAACTTCCTGTTGAAAAGTAACATTAATACCTTATCTATTAAACATTTCCTAATACATCACCGAGGTTTCTCAAGCATTGATTCTACTTTCTCCCTATGCCTCAGAGAGGAAGTAATTTTACTACATCACCTCTGCCACTGCCTTTCCCTTCAACCCTACAGAAACCTTATAATCTCGATGCTAAAAGACAAAATGCCTAATACTATCAACTCTCATTGACAACATACTATGTGGATCCATCACAGAAATATGTTAATCAATGTTCATATTATTTTCACTACAGTTTACCCGTTGTTAGCTCACCTTTAATCATATCCTGGATTGTCTGCTTGATTTATACATTGCTAAAATCAAAAAAAAAATTGCAAGAGAGACCAGAATTTGTTCCCCTCCCCTCCAACATCTTTGAAGCTACATGGAAGTTGATTGTTATGTCTCCCTAAGGCTAGTTCTTTTCATATCTAGATAGAAATTGCCTATTCTGGAAACAATTAAAAACTGGTTAATGTGCATCCCTTTGGGATTGACTATGATTTTCCCCATCCTCAAGCTTATATCTCTTGGGTATTATGAAATTAACATCCATTCAGAAGAGTCTGATTTACCTATGTAATGCCATGACTTTTGCATGGACAAAACTTTGGTATCATTTTTATACAGTCCGAGTCATGCAAGCTTAGTCACCTATCTTTAAAATACCAAACCATGTGCCCTTTCCTTTACTCCTATGGAGGTTGTGCAATGCAGGATCCATCATCATTGAACTTTTCCTTCCTTGAATACCATTTAATGTATCCTATTTTTAACTTTAACATATGAGTTGTAACCAAATTACAGAAGTATTTTTTTTTAAAAAAATAATAATAAAATGGATTTGCAAAATATTAATTAATTTAAATTTTGAAAAATTCACTCATTAAGGAAAGTGAAAATCTTATTATGATCATCAACAATCATTTTGTCGTTTGAACTCTGATGCAACTGTTTCTTTGTTGTAAATTAGTATGTATTTATAAAAAGTAATCAATTGTTTTGAATGCATTAAAAGTTTGGTAAAAGAGAGAATCTCTAATAAAAGAAAAGTTATCTAATTTATACATGATTACACAAAGATAAAATGCCACAGCATTGATATGATTCCAATTATCTTGATTGCCACACTTTTCTGTTTAAAATTATGTTTAACCACTTTTTTTCATATATGATAAAATATTATCAAATAGAGAATAAGAAGACATCTTTCTACTTTTATGCTACAGCTTCTGATAAGAAAGTTAAAATCTCTTGCAAAAGTTGTAGTAAGCTTAATGTTGAACTAGATACTCAAGGTAAGAATATTTGTGGAAGATCTAATAAAATTTGTAAAAAAATTCATTAAAAAAGGTCTCTTTAGAGTAAAGCTTTAAACAAATCTTAATCCTCTATGTTTAATCAAGAATATAGTAATTTACTTTTCAGCAAATAATAATTAAGTATTTGTTTATTTGTTAATAATATTTTATGATTGGCTGTCAGAAAAAAAAAATAAAGTACTTAGAAAATTATTTCTACTTGATGTGTGACATTAAAACAGGCAAAACTCTCCAAACAGTAGTGTCCCTCAGTGCAAGCCAGAGTAATCAATGGATTCCAGAAGGTTTGTGCATAAAATACCTGTCTAGTGCCTACTCATCCAATATCTCCAGACTAGTTTTGAGCAAGCATAAGAAATGATGATCATGTGATATGTGACATTATTTAGGTTATACTGAATCTACAATAATTATGATTACATCTGATGCTCTTGTAAAGTATATTACTGTCAGGTGTTGATTTATATTTTGACTATTAGTGCTAGCTTTGAAGATAAGTCAGTTTTATTTTAGAATATCATGAAGCAACAGTAATCAATATTTAAAATACATTTTATAATATTTGGAATAATAAGAATATATTCAAAAAAATATTTAGAAAATTAATATTTTTGTTTTAAAATGTTAAAAATAAGATAGTGAGCAATTTCATATATATTTCAAAATAAATGTAAATTATGGACTCAATATAGATAGGAGTAGGATATTCCTCATATAAGTTTTAAGGGACACATCATATCTGATGAATCCAGATTAATCTTGGATTATGGTTTAATACTAAATCTCAATCATTAAATAATATAATTCTTTATGATTAAGATTGCATAAAATGCTGTTCAATTCTCATGAGAACAAATGTTTTCTTATTGTTTGATTATAGTACTTTTGCAATAATATTTTTTTAGAATAAACAAATCTGATATTTAACAAATTGTTTTTCAAGCATATTTTCATAATGTTGCTGCTTATTGTTTTCAATCTAAAGTTGTATCTGACTATAGGTTGTAAAAGTTGTAAGTATTGAGGATAACTAGAAATAATAACCTACCATTGACAATGATAATATTTATTTGGTTGTAGTACCCTCCTATTTATTTATCTAATTATTTCAGTCATTTTTTATACAAAAAAAAATTATAGCATACATTTATAAAAAAAAGTTGATATCAGAATATATGTTACTATGAACATTTACCTATAAAGTTCATTTTAAGATAATGACTTGTTACACAGTACATATAAATGTAAAATTTATTTATTTTGCATCTATTCAAGTAATAGTTTAAAATTCAATATTATACAGAAATAAAATTTATTTGTTTATATTTTCATAAATTGTTTCTTCAAATGTAATAAAAATAATATGGAAATATTTAAGAAATGATTTACCTTTATTCAGTTCAAATGAAATAAATTATGTGAAAAATCTAAATTGATCTATAAAAGAGACGAATTTCCAGTTTTGGTACAAATTTAAATAATATTACTCATTAACAAATATTTGATGTCTCACTCATTGATTACTTATTATATAACTCTTTTTATAAATAATGGTGATAGAAAATAAATAAATGCAACTGAATAATTGTTACTAGTCTGGTGCCATTGAACATATGTTTTTAATGTTATTATATTTACAGTTTTAGAAATAAATTGTTGTGTGCAAACAAATTGGTTTATGTTGTCCTGATGCGCTTTTCATGATAGTGATTACATATCTTTACCAGTAAGTGTAGAAAATTATTGATTTAAATTATTATTAAGGATTTTACTTTGATAAAAGCAAAACATACATTTCTATGAGTGTATTTTATAATATCAATAATTATGCGCTTTTAACGCTCGTTAAAGAAGTTATATTTATTAATAATTTATTTAAAGCTTAGCGCTTTCAAAGCTCCATGGCTTCATACTCATAGCTGTGTGCGGTTGATAGTGATGAGGGGGAGTATTCAAATTTATGTTAATTAGTTAGATGTTTCAGTATTTTATTTAAAAGATTGTTTGAATTAGTTTGTCCATCTTTTTGAAATGGTGAAACAGGTATCTTTTATATTAATTGATTGGGTGTCTTTTACAATATTGAAATAATACTCTATTATGAGAACTAACTGTTGTTGAGTGATTTTTAAAAGCAACAACTGATTACTATGTGTAACACATAAGCTTTTTCTTCATAGTTATTTTTTTATTCATTAGTTAACATACATCTAAACTTAAACCAGTGCCTAGAAATCAATGCAATAAATTATATTTAGAAATGTAAATATGGTTGTGAGTAAGGAGAAGCTTTGCAAATAAATCCAGACAACTGTTGTTTAAGTTTTTTGATCTTTTATTTAAATGCTTCTATGTCACCTTCTTTAATATAATTTTTACAGGTTTTCCTTTTTTTTTTTTTTACAATTTCTTCTATCATTTATCTTCAACTTCAAACCAGACTTAATTATATAATAATCTGATAAGATAATAAACCTCTAAATTTAATCATTTATTTTTAAATACTCAACTGACAAATTCTGTACATAATTTATTCGCAGCGTTTTGAAAATATCAAAACATTTTTTTATATTTAATTATTATATATGTCATAGTAAACAATATGACATCATCATTATTTTCAACCATTATATTACAAGATCAAGTTTAATCCAGTTTCTCTGATCATTAGCCTCTCTTATCCACAATAGATCAATAAACTTCCTTATTTCATTTATTTTTTTGACATGTGATCTCTTTTGAATCTTTCACAATCTCTTGGAATTCAATTTAAGACTTCAACTATGCATCTGTTTTGATTTTTTATAGTAATATGTATAGTTTCTTTATGTTTACAGTGATATCTGTTTGTACTCATGTGATAGATTTATTTTTAATATCTTTTTATTATTCCTAACATTTATTTTTCCATATTCCATTAAGTAGTCTGGGATCTCTATATTGCTTTTCTATTAATAGTTATTTAATCTTTGTGTAGAACAAACATAATTGATGATAGAAAAATGACAAATTTCTATGATATTTTCTTGCCAAAGGTTATCATAAATCATGAGCACGCTATCCATATGCAGATAACATCTTCTTCACCAGTTATGATACTCATATTACATTAAGTTCATGAATTGTTTTATAATTAGTGCATTGTTATTCATCTAAACCATTGCATATTATCTGTAAATTTTTTCCAATTAATATTAGATTTAAATATTTTATCTATGGGTGGTTACCTTAAAAAAAATTCTGCTGGCTAAAACAAATTTTCAAACTTGAACATAGATTGTGGCAGATAATAATATTAACCATTTACAACTCTTATACAACATTATAAATAAATTAATGAATATTGCACAATTATTCATCTCTCCAGGATACATAACAAATTACACACCTTATGCAAATAAGTAATCTGGATTTGGATAATGCCTTTGGAGAATTAATATTCGAAATTTATGAAATGGATGTACATAATAGTTCTTTTAAAAATAGACTTACTTTATTGAGTAATATGTTTTTGCATTCGAAGTAAATCAATATCTTTTATCAAAACATAAAACTTGTCAAAAGTCTAATAGTCAGACACTCAGTTATATTATAATTTAAAGATTAGAATTTGCCTTATGAATGGTTTGTTTTAAGCAAAAAACAAACTGTATAATTAAAATAAATGTATGATAAGAAATGAATTATTTCTAATTAATGAAATAAATAAATAATAATTAAACAAGATGATTTCTGATATAGGCCTTTTCAACTGTTATATATATATATATAAATGCATATATTAAAACAAAATCAGTTTTATGTTCTTTTTTTTTTTTAATGTTTTTCCTTTAGTTGTATTTTACTCATCAACAAATCTTTATATTTTAATTTAGTCTAAATTTTGTTAAGGCATAGGTTCAAATAACAAAATTAATTTTAAAAATAAAGTATCAACTTCATTTTAAAAAAAAAAAAAAAAAAAAGGCAAATTTATTATCAACACAAAAAATTTCATTCCACAACTATGGTTTCATCTATTAACAAATAGACCTTTTTAAGTGAAATTCAACAAGGTACACACTACATATATATATACACAACAAAATAGCTTTCTCATCAATCACTTCAAAACCAACTTTCTTTTAAAGAAAATTGTATATGAAATTCAACAAGATACATACAATATATGTAACAAAACAAAATAGCCATCCCATCATTCACTTCAAAAGCCAACTTCCTTTATGTTGATTTTGAAGTGAATGATGGAAAGGCTATTTTGTTTTGTATATATATGTAGTATGTATCTTGTTGAATTTAACTTGAAAAGGCCTATTTGTTAATAGATGAAACCATGGTTATGAAAAATTTTTTAGTAAAATTTAGTTGTTTTGGCTAGTATCTTGTTGAATTTGATATATTTTTATATTCCATTTTTTAATACATTGAATATACATTTTAGAGGAAAAGTTGGATTTTAATTCAATAAACAATAAAAACTAATATAAAGTTTTTATAATTATATGTTTCTCATGACATTATGAGCAAGAGAACATCATGTGTCACCTAATACATTGTTTTTTATTTATATGAACATAGGAAAGTTGAAAAAGGATGCAGAATTCTATATGATTTATGTTTAATGATAGTAATCAAAAACAGAAGCATATCATCCAAATTATATTTTCAAATATTTTTTATCTGGAAGATTAAGTTGTAACATTTATCTCAAGAATAAAGAAAAAATACATTGTTGCAATAACTTAAAATAAAATCTTTCCTGAGTACAGTCCAATCCATTCAAAAAAAAAAATTCTATATTTCACTTGCATCCTGCGCATATATGCCTGTAGACATATCACTATTATCTCTTTCTTAAAGAAAATTGTAAAATAATATTTGGAATTACTGCATTCTAAATGGTATATAATAATAAAAACCTAGGTTTTCCCCACATTCTTCAAAATATATTATTTAATTGTCAGATTATATTACAAGTCTTAAGCTGTAGGATCTAAAAAACTCCTACTGGTGCTGCACTCTGCATTAAGAAGTCTCTACAACCAAAATCTGTTTAGATCACTAATTATAAAACTTTCAATGAAAATTTAATCTTTCAGTGAATTTCATATTGAAAACAAAATATTTAAGATTTTAATTGCAATTACTATTCCCAGATATAAGAAGCAATCAAAATTAAATACTGTTTATTAAATTAAACCCTAACATTTCATCTAAAATGTATATTCAGTGTATTAAAAAATTGAATATAAAAATGTTAATAAATAGCTGAAGTAGAAACTTTTTATATACAAATGTAATTTGATTTTCAAGTGCTTGGATGCTGTGATAAGAAAAGCTTAGAATTTACATGTTTTAAATTAAGTTTAGCACTTTCAAAATCTATATGAGACCATAAATAGTTTTCAAAAGTGCTAATCTTAATTTAAAACATGTAAATTCTAAGCTTTTTTATAACAGCGTCCAAACACATAAAAGCTTTTCTTATAACAATGTTCGACCACATAAATTTTGAGCTTTTCTATCACAGCATCCAAGCATTTGAAAGTAAAAAAAAAGTAATTACAAAACTTTATCATATAGTTTTATTCACTACATTCTACACAAAAATGTATTTGCATACAATTATTTTTATAAAATATAAGTTTATTGCTTAAAATCTAATTGATTGCAGTCATCATTTTGGAGTATACTAGAAAACAGCTTTCAAATTACTAGAAATCATATCAAAATTTTTGAGTAGCATGCAAATGCATAATTTTGTACTTATAAATGCCCATGTGAAAAGTGTCAAAGTATAAAATACTCCTGATCAAAAAAAAAAGACTAATTTCTTAAAAGCAAAAAATACTGATTTCTTAAAAGCATATATATATATAACCATTAGAAACCAGTCAACACTTAGACAATCCCAATATAGATTATAATTAATAATTTCAAACTGTTGTCAAGGCAATCTCCTTTTAGCAATAGGGGTGGAATCCCACCTCTATTAATGATCCCATAATTTCAATCTCTAGTGTCTACATAAATATATGGGACCATTATTAGAAGCGGAATTCCACTTCTATTGTTAAAAGGAGATTGCCTTGACAACAGTTTGAAATTCTTGATTGTTATCTATATTGGAATTATAAGTCTTGACTGGTTTCTAATGGTTACTTATAAACCATTTAGCCTTGAGCATTATTACATTTTTTATTTAAGTAATACTTTGGGTGCAATTTGAAAATTATAATTGCAGTTTGTAAGGTTATATTCACCTGTTTAAGGAGGTTTATTTAAACTTCTTCCAATCAATAATTTCAATCTCTGTAGTCAAGTTGCAATCTTTAGTGTCTTTATAAATATATGAGACGATTCATGGAGGTGGGATTCCATATCTATTGCTAAAAGGAGATTGTCTTGACAACAGTTTGAAATTCTTGATTGTTATCTATATTAGGATTGTCTAAGTGTTGACTGGTTTCTAATGGTTACTTATAAACCCATTTAGCCTTGAGCGTTATTACACTTATATATATCAACTAGTAATGTCATTGTAAATAGAATCTATTTAATATCCTGTTCAACAAATTGAAATTCTTTTAAAAAATTGGATTATTTCACTTGTGGTCTTTAAAAAAAATTTTTTTCAAAAAATTCTTCAAAAGAAGTTCTGAATTCCATAAAGATAAAAAAAAAAAGACAGATAAAATTATAAAATGTTAACATCAAATTGCCTTTCCAGTCAATGCTAATGAATTAAACTTTTTATACTGCTGCAGAGAAATTGAAAGAAAAAGAACTAATTAATATTCATGGAAAAGATGAAATTGATTGCATTGAAGAATGGCTTAATAAAAGTGCATGCTGCAAATCAGTAAAAATTTAACTTTCAATTAACAACGTATGATAAATCAATTTAACAATAAATTGTCCTATTCATAAAAATAGAATATCTTATATCTTTGCAAATTTAAATAACTACTGTCTTACCACTTTTAATTTTTGCAAAGACATCCTAAATTCAATCTTTTTAATAATTTTTTTTATGCAATGCCTCTACAAAATAATTTTTACTTCTAAAATCATAAATATAATAATAATTAACATGGATTGAAAAATGTCAGCATTATACAGTTAGTTAATTTTATATCATATTACCATTCAGAAAAATATATTTGAAATTGAATTGACATCAGTAGAAGGCTGGTTGAAAACAAAAAATAAATAAAACCAAAATTATAGCCTTTGAGAGGTGACCGAAGCCATTACATGTCAAAGGACTTTAACCTTAAGAGTGGATTATATATGTATGCAGAAAATACAATTCATCAGAGTTTTATAAAACTCTGAAAAGGTAATGTGGGACATTGTTAAAGCTAAAATTATTTCAAAGTTATATGCATACAATAGGATGATCAAAATATAAATATTTTACTTCTGTCTAAAGAGTTAGAATAAATAAAAGTATCAGGGGGATAACTTTTTCATCTATATGGCAGTTGAAAGGTGGATAAGTCTTTTCTATCTTTAAAATGTTATAAATGTAACTATGTGGGTATTTGATGCATTACTGATAATTGTGCAATATGAAAATTAGTCAGTAGATTAAGTCATATCTTTGCCATTCAATATCTACTAAAAAATACTACCATCAGATGGTGGCAAGAGAAATTGCAAATACCAGAAAATCAAACCAAGAGAAATCAGATGACATTGATATGATTATTATTGAAAATAATAAAGATAAGGAAGAAAATATGGTCTGATTTAAGGAGAAATCTAATTTTTTTGTTAATATATGACTGAGACAATCAAGAGTTTTTCCTAATTGGGCAATTATGATTATTCTGTTCTCATAAACATTCTTAATTTGGAATAATGAAATTTCATTTACCACCTTCTTTATATTCAAATCAAGACTAGAAATCCAAGTAAATCAAAACCTCCTAATAGATATACAGAGCAAAATTCACATACATTTAAATAAATGTTACATAAGCTGCAGGTATTGGTAGAAACACACTTCAAAAATGAAATAAAACTATTATAACATTAAACTAAAGTAAATACAGATTATATATTATTAATGTATTTTTTAAGTTTAATGGCAGAAACTTTATCGAGAGAGTCTATGTTTTATTCTCTCTACTCATTATGTTATCAGGAGGTCACCCCCACCCCCATGAGCTATTTAAAGTTTAGGCATGAAATCACATTAATAATAATTTAGATAATTGATTATGATGATATCAACAATCAATTGATTCCAAAGGCCAATAAATAAAAGACCAATTGACCAGATAATGACAAGGACAATTAATTTAGTCTTTTCTCTGAACCTCTGAATACAGTCATTCTTATTAGATAATAATAAGTTCTTTACCAATATTATTAGACAACTCTATATAAAAAATTTAAAGCAATCAAGGAGTCATTTATTGAATAATGGAGTCATGCTCACGAAGATACTTTTTAAATTTGAAATTAAATATGGTAATACTAATCCATTTCACCAACATTCATGTATATTGTTAATTCTAAGATGAAATAAATGGATTTGAGATATTTTTTTTAAAAGTAAAATGATGAAATAGTATGGAAGCTGAGTTATATATGTATTTATGTGCAGGTGTTCGTTTCGTTGTTGTTTTTTGTGCTAATTGTGTTATTTTGTAAAGCTTACATTTGATATTGACAATTTAAATTATTTTTAAAATGTAAACTTAAAATATTTTTACTTTGTAGTTAGATTCTACAGTTAAACAAATATAATATTGTAGTAATATTTTACTAGTTCTGAGCTAATTAATTGAATTATTTCTTGGGATATTAATTAATTATATATATATACAGGTGCAAATTATTTAATGATTCTGAGCATTAAAATTTGTAGTTGTTATTTTTTATTATCATCGATTATTTATAAAAGCGATGGGGAAAATGCTATTGATATCCATGATTTGATTTGAACTCATTTTTTCAAGTCAATAATGATACTCATGATTTTTCTTACATGTAGTTAGTTAGTCTATAATCAATCTAGTTAGACATCCAGTATTGAACAGCAAATGGATATTTCGCTATTACTAGTTTGTTAAAACATCTTAGATTAATCTAGTTTGATCAGCGTTTTTTTTTTAGTTACTTAATAAGGATTTTAATAACAATGTTTACAGCCTAAAAATTTGTTGAAATTAACAAACTTTCTTTTAGTATAAACATACATGTAATTCAAATAAATATTCCATTTCTATGATTGATATGTGTGTGCGTTTATTTATACGTTTACTGTTATTATTTAAAAACTTAAATATTAATAGATTTTAGTAACAAGGTGCATATATTTTTAAAAGTTATACAAATATTAACTAAAATAAATAATTTAAAATTCTCTAAGGCAAAAAGCCATTAAATAGTATTCATTGGAATGAAGGTTTCACTAATAGTCTCTGCCACCCATAGAAGAATTACTTATATAAACAACTGTTCTAATATTTTAAAAAAAAGTTCATTCTATTCTATTCCATTACTTGGATTCTCAAAGTCTTGTGTGTTTGGTTCAATAGTGGAATGAATGAACTTGATGTCCATGGATCATAGCCAGTTCTGTCATTTATGGTGTTCAAACTGTAATAACTTTTAACAATAAAGCTATTTGATAATTTGTTTTAGTGCTCAAAACATTGACAAATATTTTGTATATTGTTTTTGGATGTGTTTTGTCTAAATTTTAAATAGAAAAGATTAAAATAAATTGTGTTAAAAAATGGCAAGAAACCAAGACAGATCACAGCCATCAACACCAGTCTACACAATTGTAATTGTCATCAGCAAAATACATATTTTCTTCTTTAGGTAAAACAGCAAATTAAGCTAAATATACTGCTGTAATAAGGTCTTCTCCAACAACTTTCTAAAAAGAGGCAGAAAAGGCATTAATGAAAGTATTCAAATTGCCAGATAGTGAAGTTTTTAATAGTTTTTTTATCATCTTATTCTACTGCTAAAACCATATCTAGATCCCCACTTTTAAATCAACATTAGATAGAAAAATAGTTTGGATAAGAGCCTAATGCATAGAAAAAAATTTAGTAGCCTGTTTTAGGGGGGAAAATTCCAAATTTTATACAGCTTAAATTTAAGCCTCCAATTGTGAGCCAATTATTATCCCATAAGGGTTATAATAATATTCTAATATGTATACATGAAGCAACTAAATACATTAAAATAGTTATAAAAATTAAATGTTTAAATTTTTACATGAATGTTAAATTATATTTATATGTATGTGTATATTTCACTATTCACACATTCATATATATATATATTAGTGAGAACTGGTGAGCAATAATCATGATAAGATACATAGAAGAGATTAGTACCCTTGTGATATGTTATGGAAATTTAATATTTCTGGAATGTTAAGGTGAATAGAATTATTTGTTTTCCAGAAGACTCCTTTGTTCATTAATTTACTTGTATACATCCAGGATTATGAATAATTACATACTACTGGTAAGTTTTTTTAAATATATATTTTATTGCTTGCTAATTATATGTACTTAATATTGAAATTATTTTTTCTCATAATTTAAGTGTTTTATTAATTCTAAACAACATTTATAGCTTTTTTTTTCTATTAAAAAAACAAATTCTCTCATCATGAGAGTTCAGAAACTGCTAATCTAATATTATGGATAAATTAAATAAAATTTTATATTACTCAGCTTAGATTTCAATCCATAGTATATATTTATTTTAAATGTAGGTATTGTTGTTTTATTACCTACGCTGCTAAAAAAAATTTTTAAAAGGATTGCTTTTGAGGATTCTCCTTTTTAATTGCCACCATGAACCAGATTGTATGTCCTGGACATGCAAATCTTAAAAAAAGAATTTCAGATCATAAGCAGGCTTAACATTTTTCTAAGGGTAGATAATTCATAGTCAACCCATTTTACTATCTAATATTGATTAGTAAATGGATATCTAGAAAGTAAAGATCCTAAAGGTAATCTCATTTTTTGGCAGGTGAGTAATTAAAAAAGTATTATTATAATACTAGTGTAAAAAAATGTAATACTTTTATAGGGACTAAATTATATTTTACTTTAATTTATCTCTTTAATTAAAATATTAACTTACAGAGTTTGGAGGAAGTTCTCATATACTAAACTTGTTAAGTGAAATACATTGAGAACTGTTATTTTTTAAAATAATGTATGATTTTCCAGTGGTAAAATTCTAAAAATATAATTCCGGATTTGATCAGCAAAATATTTTTCTTTAACTATTACTGTAAGTAAAATTAATTTAAATGCATACAAGCTTTAGCTATTAAATATTCTTAAGTTTTGGACTTTACTTATAAAATTCAAAATTGATTACTCTGAATAGCATTCAAAATATTAATTCACAGATTAGACATGTAATGATATCAAATCAGCTATTCATAACAATTAAATAAAATCAATTTTTCAATCTGCTATCCAGAGCATAAAAAATACATCAAGTTTGAGAATTTCACATTTTAGATATGTAAATAATTGTCTTATTATAAAATAAAGAGTATGTATAAGTCACCAAATGCCATAGTTAAGGAAATAACTGATCTTCTATTAAACCAAAAATACAAACATATATATAAACAATAATATATATACACACACACACACACCCCAAAAAAAAAATTAAAAGAAGAAAAAATATATAATTACAATAATTGAATCTTGCATATATTACATATATAAATGCAGATTTAAGCCTGTACAATGTATTAATTACAATAATTAAAAAGTATATCCCTTTCTTTTTTTTAAAAAAAAACAACAAAAAAAAAACAAAATTATAATTTATTTTTTAAAAGCTAAAATATCCTTAAATCTAGCAAGTAAATATTTGTTATATAGTCTCACTCCAAAATATTTAACAAAGATACAACATTTTAAACCTGGAAAATTAACAGTTTTATAAAGCAATCTTCCATATATTAATCTTATTTAATCAATTCAAACAAATCAATTTCAAGATTTCTTAAATTATTATATCACAATCAGTTTAAGTCAATCTTGAACTATATTAAGATCAATAAATTCTTTCAAAATTAAAAAAAAGACAAAAAACTTTGCATTATATAGTATAATAACAACTGTATATAGTTGTAAAAATGTTTTTTAAAAATTATTATTTCATGAAAAGTTATGTTTTCATTTAATATATGGAAGAGATAAAAACCTAAACAACTAAATGTTTAAATTATCTAATTTGTATTTCATCTCTAGAATATTAATCAACTTCTTAAAAATGTCTCTTTTTGGAAAGACATATTTATATTACCATTCAAGACATCACAGTTATTATTTATGAATCATTAATATCTCATCTCAGAAAAAAAGAAGCAGTTGTAAATGCAAAGATATGTTTACTCTTTTCGTATTTATGATGCATATAAAAATATTATTGACTTGTCATAGTCATTTTTTAAAATTCAGACTGAACATATTCCTTAATAAAATCAACATGCTTAGCTCTGTTATCTATTCAAGGCAGTTGGTATCAAAAATTAATAATTCTTGGTTTATAGTTATAATTTCAAAAGTAGTGGTGCCACTTAATTAACTCAAGTACACAAACAGCTTTCTTAATCAGTGAAAACCAATGGCTGAAATTTGTTATAATTGTCTTTAAAAAACCTATATTTTAAATATAACTTGTTTTTTCATTGGTAGAGCTATTTTAAATTTGATTATTCTAAATAGTTTTCTTTATTATAAGGGACAGAATATATATTGCTATTTTAACAAATAATTTCTTTAAGGTTATACCAGTTCCATTAAAATGCTAATTGCATTTCCATATGCTTGAGAAACTTTCTTATTAAATTGTGCACTTGAGTTTGCATGTATACTACTGTAAAAAAAAGTCATTTAATACTGTCAAATTCTCTGGAAATCATTGCCCTATTAAAACATTGTCTAAATAAAAAATTTAATGTTCTGCAATTTTGGTTAAAATTTTTTCAGTCTTCTTCAGTGTATTTACTCTTACTAATTTTTATCCTGCATGTATCTTTTATAATAAATATCCCAGGATATAGATTGGTTTAGTACATTCATACATACCTTAGAAGCATTTTATGTAAGATCAAATATTGTTCAATATTTACTGGCCATAAGAAATATGATTATAGCCATTTGGAATAATGTGATTTTGGATTAATGTTATCCATCAAAAATGAATCCTTGTGAGATGATTTAGTGCAGTAGCAGAATACTAGTCTCTGGAGTTGAAGATCCATGATTGGAACTCAGCTCTGTCATTTCCCCCACTCAAACTTTTTATGAACTCATGAGCAATAAAACCGTTCAGTTATTTATTACCAAACGTTTGTGTATGTATTAAATATTAATAGCAAAATTATAAATGTTTATAATAGTAAATATTTATTGTTGCAAATGAAATTTTTTTTATGTATATAAAAAAATTAACTCAGTTTTAAAAATGTAACTAATATTATTATTAGTTATAATTAACTTAAATTACCCACATCATAACTTTATAAAAGAATGAACTAATGAATGTGCTTTACTGAATTTAAGGTGTTTGATAAGCTTACCAAAAATTGCATGTAAGTGATGATCCATTTAGCATTGACCTAAAGGTAAAGGTGCAGAAAATTAATCATGTAAATTAGTTAATAAATTAATTAATCTTCTAAAGTTTATCTAAAATAATTCAAAAAGAATAAAAAAAATACATGAGAAATTTGATTTGAAACCCAGATAAGGAATTCAATCTCAACATAAAGAAAAATAAATAAGTCAAATTAAAACAAATCAATAGTATGAAAATTAACTTGATATATACATATGATATAATAATCATCAAAGATAAAGAAACATTTGAATTAATATGATAAATGTTAAATAAAAAAGCAAACAAATATGAATTATATCTAATCATAATCAAAACAAAAATATTGGAATTGAAAAGAAAATCAAACTTGATGGATTTGAACTAGATAAGTAGAATATGTATCTTAAAAAAAATAAAATTGTAATTAATCTTTACTACCATAAAAAAAAAAAAAGACTATTAAAACAAAAACATGTTCATAGGTATATCAATATTTGAAAAATTAAAAAAATAAGGATCTAAAACAAATTAGATATATTGTTTCATTTGTATTTATTGCTGTATTGTATATATAAGAAAAAAAATTGATGAGAAAAATCTTAGAATGGACAAAATATATTATAGAAAGTTATTAAAAATTAAGAGAGTATGAATAATTTTCAATAAAGAATTATACAAAAAATGAATTAGAAATTTATTGAAGAAAGTCATAAAATAGAAGTTTAAATGGTTTTTCAAAACATCTGACTAATAATCAATAATTGTAAAAATGAAATTCTAATTTTGGTATTACACGACTTTAAAACAAAAGAAAATGTTTTAATTTTCGTAAAATACAGACATATGATATTAATGTTTTATATGGTGCTACTATACATTTACTTAATAATCTTACAAAGATTACTCAAAAATGAAGAAAGATAGTGAATAAAAGAGTCATTCACCTAATTTCTGTAACATGTTTAATATTATAATAACTAACTAATGAAAATATAAATATTCAGTTATCTATTATCTCATAACTATTATTTTTGCATTCTGTAGTAGTTCTTCTACCCCCCCCCCCGACTACAACTTCTCAATACTCAATATTTGCTAATGACTTGTTTCTAAGTACACTTTTGATCATAGGTCTACTTTCATATCAATTTTACAGTTATATATTGTAAATTGCACAAAATAAAGGTGTAACAGGAGTAATTGCAAATTATCATTAAATTAATATAGAGATACATAAATAATTCAAATTTGCATATGTTTGTGTACATGGTGAAATGGTTTCTTTCTTCTTTATAATCTAAAGTTGAGTGCATTTTAGTGAAGCTCACTATAATCATAACCCTTAAGCAATAAATAAAGGAATAGGAAAAATATATGAGCAAAAATATCAGCATCAGAAACCAAATAAGTAATTATAAATAAAATTAAATGATAATTATAACATTATTAGCAGGTATCGATATGCAACAGTCAATAATTCAGATTGGATTTTAAAAAATTACATTATAAAATCTTAGGTTAATCTTCATCTAGCCTATACCAAATTTAGGGCGTATTATAAAAACAATCATCAATATTTCTTGTGCATACACAAATTTAAGAAGTAAAATAACTATAATAATAAACACAAATAAGGAAATGCTGGGGTCATTAAATCAGTGCTGATCATCATCAATATTCTGGATACCTGGCTATCAATAAATGAATTATTATTATAAAATCTATAAAGTGAATGGAGTTTAAGCATGACTTTTGTTACCTTAGTGCCATCTAAATAATTCTAAAAAATAAGTATATAGACACTACACATAAACAAGAAAAAATATACAGTCATTTAATCCATTTTATCATTAAGTAATTTCACTATGAATAACTTAAAATAATAATTAATAAATTTATTGATTAAAAATAGTAATAATAAAATGAAAGGTCTGATAAAGTATTCTACTTTATAAATATTTTTTTTTGATTATGACTATTTATAAATATTGGACATTGTTTTCATAGATTGACATCCAAAACTACACCTATAACATTATTTATACTGTGGTTTAAAAATAAATTATCAATGATATTAAACCACTAAATATCACAATATCACTATTTCTTATGCTAGCACATAACTATTATTGAATCCAGCAAAACTCTCCATCTAGTAGTGCCACTCAGTGCCAACCAGAATAATACTAGATGGGGATTTTATGCACAAGCCTTCTGGCATCCATTGATTACTCTGGTTGGCACTGAGTCGCACTACTGTATGGAGAGTTTTGCCAGTTTCAATGATATTAAATAAACATATACATGCATGCGCACACATGCATGCGTAATAATAGAAAATATTTCATCATTAATATACCAATGAATATTTTATTTTAACCAGATATGATTAAATGTTAAATATATATAACAGCAGCACACATATGTGCATATTTAATATAAAAATAATACTTCCATAACAATTATCTTAACACTACAAACTAAATTATTATTTTATTCTAAACACTCTTAATTTGTAAACAAAATATTAGAATAAAAATATATTACTAATCTTTGAAAGTTCTTTTAAAGTCTTTGGCTTTTTTTGTCTCCATTTATAAATTAAGAAAGATTTCAAAATATATTTTCACCTCTTAATAATTTCTTGGCCAGCTGCTCTAATTTATTCAAAAATTGTTTACATTCAATTATTGTGAGAAATTTTTATTCTCTTGTTTTTTTTGTAAACAATATTCATAGTATATATGCATGACAATAGATTTTTTTCATCAGTCATTTCTTACATATAGAAAGCCACATAAGTATAAAGTATAGCATTGGAATCTCAAAACCAGTAAGCTGACATCTTATATTAGCATATTCTGAATGATGCATATATATGAGTGCTGTAATTCAGATCAGCTTCTTATAATTTCATAAACTTCAGTCAGATAAGCAATCTAGTACACACATATTGGCTTTGAAACATTGCAAAAATGCATCCATTATTTCTCTGAGAGCTCAGACTTGACTAATGTCAAAATTAACAACTGTTCATTATGTTTGAAAATCTGTACTCTCTAAATTCTCTCACTAACTAAAATTCAATTAACCTGAATTTACTATTTAATACAATGGAATTACAGTGTTATATTTAATATTGATTAATAAAAACAAGATAAGAACTTAAATACCACTGTTCTATTTTTTAATTTACATTTATTACAATTAATTAGTTTAAATATTCTTAATCCTTTGAGTAAAAACAGATTAGATGATTAAGTATAACTGATGTACATTATAAAAACATTTTTGTTTTTTACAAAAATATTCTTCTTCCTTTGTTACATTAAGAATTTAGATTTTTGTCAAAATCAGAACTAAAATAAAATATTTGCACTAGAGAGATCTTTTTAATATTAGATTTATAAAATATTCTATTATTATTATTTTGATTAGTGTATGTATTTTTTTGTTGACATTGCACATTTGTACTTAAGCTAATTATTTTGAGGAAAGGTTAAATAGAAAATTATTATAATAATTAAATTCTTAACTGATGTATTGTATAGTAAATGCTCATTTATATCATATTTAAATTCCTTTTTAGTATCTGTTATTATTTTTTATTTATTAGAATATTTTGTTTTGTTAAAATGTAAAGTCTTGGTTATCTTTTATTTCTTCTATGTACCGTTAATATTAGCATACTATATTTTTTTTTTTTATTTAATATGTGTGATAAGTAAATATCTATTAAATTACGCATGTTATAGCTAAGTACCATATTATGAAACAGTTAGCTTAGTGAAATATAATGAATACATAATAGTGGATAGATAAATTGACTGTGAAATTCAAATTATCATCATTACATTGTTTCTATTGTTTTAATTTTTGCTTATCTGTAAATGTTTCATTTCAATTGAAAATTGAATTTTGGCAATATATATATTTTAATAATGCCCCATAACATGTGCCATTATATATGGCATAACCAATGTGTAATTTAAATATTCCCAAATCTATATCATGTACTGTTACAATATATATATATACCTGCATAGATAAACTTAGTTACTATGGTTTAATTTATAAACAGCTCATGTTAGTGTATTTTCACCATCATCTCTCACATTAAATTTTAGGGTTTTAACCTGATTTATATTTTTTTCAGTTCACTTAGAAAATGTTAGATTTTTTATTTTGATGAAAGCACTAGAACATTATAATAAAGTATTATAAATAAATACAAGAATGTCCCATATTTATATTAATAGTACATAAGATATATTTGATAAAGACCACCACAAGAAAATAGTAGACTATATTTTTGTTTATATTTAATTGTAAATATAAATTATTAATTTAATAGTTAATAAGAAGTAATACACTCCAACATATTCTTCTACATGCAATATTAAGTTATATTAATAATATAACTTGTCTTGAAAAAGATAGAATTGTTTTTTAGTTTTATCTCAGGATGTATCAATTAATAAATCAATAGTATTATGTGCAATGAACCAGAGAACATCCCATCACAAATTCATCCATTTCTCCATTTTATTCTCTTCATTGCTCAGCTCTTCTAATCCAAATCTCTCTTCCCATCATATATCATCCAAAAGATCAATTTTTCCCATCCTTTTTTCTGTTTCCACTCACTATTTCCTCCAAAACATCTTTCATTAAACAAATTTTTTTTTGTCTATGTCCAATCCAGTTTCTCTTTCTATCTCTAAGTTCTTCAATCAATCTTCTTTTTTATTTACTCTTTTCAAAACTTCTTTATTTGACATTAATTTTTTCCATCCTTCTCAAGGACTATATCTTAAAGGTTTTCAATCTGTTCCTAATTTTTTTCTTCATTGTTCACATTTCACAACCATACAATAGTAGACCTTTCACAGAGCATTTAATTAATCTTTTTCTTAATTTTCTTTTCAAATATCAACAAAACATTTTCTTTCTCTTAGTAAATGTCTTCTTTGCCAATGATATTCTTTTAACTTTATCTTCACTTCTTTCATCCTTACTCACTCAACTACCTAAATATTTAAATAAATTTACTTGTTGAACTATATTATTATGCATTTTTGTCCTTTTGTATCCATATATCTTTCCTCCAATTTATTCAACATATTCTGAAGACTTTTTATGCTCATCTATAAGAGCCATATCATCTGCAAATCATATATATTTTACTATTCTACCTTCAATATTTGCTTTTTCATAATCTATTTAATGTCTTCTAAATAAATATTAAAAAGCATGGATAATATACTGCATCCTTGCCTAATTACTCTTTCTTTCTATATTCACTTTATCAGTAGTATTATGCTATTGTCTATTTTTTTTCTTGGCCCAGTATACATATATATATATATATTCCAAATCAATTTTCTCTCTTTTTTCAAACTACTCTTTTATTTTTTTTAAGATAGTCATACATTTATTCCAGATTACTTTATCAAATGTTTTTTTCCAAATCCACAAAACATATACTAATTCCTTTATCTTTTTCAATATATCTTTCTGCAATTGCTCTAACAATACTAGTAGCATCTCTTGTACTTTTTTCTCTCTGAAAAGTTAATTGTTCTTCTCCAATATAATATTCTATCTCCCATAAATTCTTTGAGTTGCATGAGATAATTTTATTGTTCTCTACTCTTCATATTTAATCAGTTTTCTTCTCTTTAGCAGTTGGAATCATTATAGTTTTCAAAAAATCTTTAGGCCAAACTCCACTATTATATATCATATTGCAAAGTCCAATTATTTTCTTCACGGTAATTTCTTCCATTTCCTTCAAAAATTCTATAGGAATTGTAACAAACCTGACAGTTTAACCATTTATCATTTGTTAATTGTTTGTATTATTTCATCTGTCAATATGTCAAAACCTTTATCATCTACTTCAACATCTTCATTTTCAAGTTCATAATTAGTTTGATTATTTTCTTTCCTACATAGGTATTGAAGATATTCTTTCCAATATCACTATCATTTAATCTCTTTCCATTCTTATCAGCTATCTCACTTGATAACAATTTCTTTTTTTTCAATTGACATTTCAAATTCTGTCAAATACCAAATCATATCTCTTTATCTGTTGAAACATGTTTATCTTTATTCATTCTTGTTCCAACCATTTTTCTTTTGCTAAATCTGTTTCTTTTCTTAGTTCGTTATTAATTTTTTATATGCTATTTGCCCTTCATCAGTATTAACATTCTTCCATCTTCTTTGTATTATCATCTTTTCCATTGCACCATCTTTATCCAAGGTTGATTAGCTTTCTGAATAGTTACTACTTCATTTTTTACTGTTTTTAATTTTCTTTCTTTAATCCTACACCAATGCTTATCAGAACTATTAATGTATTCCTCATTTTTATCAATTCTTTTTATTATATTTTTTCATATTAAACCAAATCATTCTTTCTCCATTTCTCTCAATTTATCTAAGTCTCCATCTTACATATCTTTTCCCTTTTTTCTTTTTTTTTAAACTTAACTTTAATTTAGTCATAACTAAATTATGGTCAGAGTTTATATCAGCAACCCTTAATATCATTTTTATATCTATTCATAATCAATATATAAATTATTTGGTATCATTCTCTATCACTTGGGGCTTTAAATCATCAAATTATCATATAATCACCATGTATGTAATCATCTTGGAGGAATTTTAAACCAAGGTGTTTGCAAACACAAATCTATTCTACTTACAAAATTCCACAAACCAATTACTTCCATCATTCCTTTTTCCAATATCACAATACCCAACAACTCTTTCTTTCTTATCTTTCCCTACAATAGTATTCCAATCATACAATAGTAATATACATGTTCACATTGTATAATTTCCTCTATCTTTTCATATTTTTCATTGTTTTCAATGTTCTCAAGACTGGTAGTTGGTATATAAACTTGCATAAAGTCCCTAGTACTTGTAGTTATTCTCATTATTGTAAGTTTATCATCAACACAATCAACCCTTGCTACACTTTTCCAAATTTCTATTCTGACAGTAACACCAACTTTTTTTCTATCACTATCAGAATAAAATAACCTAACATTGCCACTATTTATTTCTCCACATCTCCACTTTATTTTGTTTAAGCCTATAACATCAATATTATTTATTTTCAATTCCCTTTTCAAATTTCTTAGCTCTTCTCAATGATCTTACGTTACATATACCAACTCTCAATGCATCTTTTTTCAATGGATTATTCTTACGAGGATTTCACAGGTCTGTGACCTGAATAGCCTCATGTCTTCAATTTTAACTTTAACGTTTAAATGTAATACGTATATCTATGTGTGTGCATAAAAATATTTTTACTAAATAAAGCAAATCAGATTTTTAAAAAAATTATCTGAAATTATTTAATCTTCAGAATACATCTAAACAATCAGATGAAAATAAATGATAAATAGCAAATATAAGAAATGATCTGTATTTACAATAACATTTTTTTATTCGGAAGTATGTGGAAAGAATATTATTTTAAAAGTGTTCATAGTTATTTGAATTTTGTTCTTTTCTCAAATTAGACTTTCATTACAAATTAATATAGGAAGGATATTTTAAATTTTTGCAAATAATAAAAAATAATATATAATTGCATTTTAAAAGAATATTCTAATTAATCATTGCTAAAAATAGAATAATTATAATTGTATTATTAGTTGCTTAGCTGTCATATAGTGTTTATGTATTCAAATAGCAATTTAAGTTTAGCTGTTAATTCAATAGACCAGATTGATTTTTTTTTTTTTTTTGCTTTCCTCAAATGAGAATCAGTCCAGAAATCTTTAAGTTTTGAGTTCAGCTGTTTACCAAATTGTTCTCAAATTTTTAATACAGTTTTATAAATAATTTACTGTGGTTTATTTTATCTTCAACAGTACCATAATTCTCTTTATTTTATATGGGAGGGGGGGAATCATATTAACAGCTTATACTAATCCTGATCTTCAGTGAAATATGGCATGGCTTTGGAATATAAACTCATGCATAGGATATGTTTGATCTATGAATTAATAGTATAAGAACTTGTATTATTTTCTCATATTAACATTTAGCTTAATTTTATTAATAGTTGTCAGCATGCAGTTGTTCTCTTTCACAACATCTTCAGTCTGTAGTAATAACTGAATAATTCTAAAACAATGCAAAAATTTTGAGGTTGCAAAAAAAAAACGAGAAACTTTTATGGATTAAAAGTTCCTAAATTAAATCTTTCATGATATGTAAATTTTTAAAAAATATATATACAAATAATTTTAAAAAATATTATGCCCATTTTTACTATTATCATGTTATTTATTTTATAAGAAAGGTATCGTAATATATTTACTATAGTTATAATATGTTATCACTATTTTTTAAATTTTAAATTAGAAGTTATCAAAAAGCAACAGAAATGAATATCTATAATTTGAAAATGAAGTAATTACTTAAATATGAAGGCACATTTAAGATTATAAAGTTGCAAGAAAAAAAGCAGTGTATTTAACTAAAGTTTATTCAGATGAAATAAACTTTTAATACCTCAGAATTACAATCACCCACCCCCCTCATTAAATGAAATAAAAAATGTTTTTCCATAAATTTTTCAACCAATAAAAAAAACATTGTTTAAAGTGTTAAAGATCCTGTAACTTTACATATAATGATACCAAAAATATAACATTTTGTTTTAATAAACATTTTTTTCACATAAATGCAGTAAAATATAAATATTTTTCAACCTTCACAAATTAAAGCATGGAATATAATAACTAAGTCCAAAAACATTTTGGCATTAATTTAAGAAAGTGGGCACTATTTGTAAGTTTATTTAGTGTTTGGGACTCTGACTTGTCAATTAATTGTTCCACCCTACATTTTTATCTGTGAAAGTTGAAGAAAATTTATTTTTTATAAATGCAATTACATAAAATATTACAGCAAAATAAAGCAAAGGATGGATTTAGTAATATTTGTGAAAAAATATTTTTTATTTTTAGTGCACTTATGTAAATAAAAGTGTTTCTTTAAAATGTTTTAGTAATAGTAATATTAGCAATTAAGCCAATGCACATGTGCTTTAAAGATAAATTATAAATGAATACTCTCAATTTTTCCAGACATGAGATATAGTATTTTAGAAAGAATGGAATTAATCACCCATTCTTTCAACCCAAAAATTTTTATATGGACAAATCTTAAGTATGTGGTAATAAGAGCGTGAAGATGTTACATGATCACTTTAAATTACATTTGTTATGTTTGAACAAATGACACTTGCGAAATCTTTACAATTTATGAACCGTCATTCTCGTGTCTGGAAAAATTGAAAGTATTCATTTATAATTTATCTTTTAAGTGCATGTGCATTGGCTTAATCACTAATATTACTATTACATAAAAAACATAGTGATATATAAAATAATATCTCATTTAAAATGTTTTGTATGTTTTTTATTTTCTATTTTATATATATAGCACTGAATTATCAAAATAAGCTTTTAATGAATCAGGCAGTTTTAAATCACAAGGAATGCTGTTAAATACCTCTAACATATTTATGTTATATATAAAATTAAAAATATAAAAGTTTCATTACTTTTTTGTTAAAATTTTTAAAAACTCTAAAAATGTATATTATTATCAGAAATACATATACATGCAATTGTAACTAGAACAGAAATTGAGAAGTGGGTAAAAATTAAGTCAGAATATTAGATTCAGATAAAGAGAGTAAGTTAATTAAAAGTGTATAAAAATAAAAAACACAATCCTGAAAATATTTCCAAATCTTCAATAACAATTATTAGAAAATCTAATAAAAAGACATTTTTCACTATGTTAAAAAAATCACTTTGTAAGTTAGTTTTTAATTTTGAAAATAATATTGCTAATTCTAAACATAAGGAAAGTAGGGGGCACACATGTTTAATTGTTTTGTTATTGGAGAGAGCAATAGAAGGACTAAGAAGAGGGGTAGAGATACATTAATAGGTGGCAAGGGAATATATACATTATCAGGTCTTTTATTTGCAGATGATGTCTTTTTGTGTGCAGAAAGAAAGGAAGATATGGAAGTTATACTGAGGACATGCAAGGGTGGGTGAAAAGATGGGGATTAAATTTAGTGACGAAAAATCAAAAGTAATGATGATTAATACTGGGAAAATTGAAGACAAATTTTTTTTATTGGGGGGTATAAAGTTAAATGTGGTGAATAGATATAACTATTTGGGAATCATCTTAAATAATCAGAGAAATTGCTTGGATTAATGGGAGAAAAAAATTGATAAATGAAGCAAAGAAAAGAAATTTATATACACATATATCTTTATATACCACTCTATATAATTATTACCTTTTTATATATTATAAATTTTACTCTTTTTTATATTCTATATTTATCAATTAATACTTCCTGTAATTATACATATATATATATTATTTTTATTCCATTTATTTTTTTATTTTACTCTTATTAATCTTTTTAATATTTAACTCTAACATTATATATTTATACTTTTATATTTTACATTATTATTATTCATTATATTAACATTTAATATGTATAATTTTCTTTAACATATAATATTATTTTTAGCATATTTTTTATACCTGCCTCTACTTATATTTCCAAATTTTAACTGTTAAATTCAAACTTTTAAATTTTACTGTTATACTTTAGTAGCTACCTTTATATATATATATAATTAAATCCTTTCTTTTATGTCAAAATTTTTTTCAGGCCTAAATTTCTGTTTAATATTGGGTTTAATATCATTAATATAAATAGCTTCTTTTATGTCCCTTTTATTATTTGTAAATTGTATCATCTTTATACACTCCTTTCCAAACTCATGTGTTGTTTCTAATGTATGTAAATATATCAGCAAATTTTTATCATATTTATGTTCTAATAGTCTTCTGTATATTGAATTCTTTGTTTCTCCTACATAATTTACTTTTATATTATTAATTTGACACTTTTTACAATTAAATTCATATATTCCATTTATTTCATTATCTGAATTTTTATTATAATTACTAAAATACTAATCATATTTTTTCTCTTTTTATTAATTTTTTTTAACATTTATTATTTTATTAAATTTTTTATTAATTTTACCTATAACTTTATTTAAATTCTTAACTACATAATTATTTCCTGTCTTTATACATATATAATTAATTTTTAATACTATTTTTTTTCTTCTTTATTATTTATATAATCTATAGTATTTTTTATTAACCTAATATTATCATTTATAGATTAATTTGGATAATCATTATTTATAAATTCTTTTATTAAATCTATTTGTTAAATGGAAGTTATCTTGACAACAGTTTTAGGTTATTGATTGTTATTGATATTGGGACTGTCTAAGTGTTGACTGATTTTAATGATTATATATATAGATATAAACTAATAGTTTATTATGTATAATATATTATTGAATGCAATTGTTTTGTCATTATATCTTATATTTAAAATAAATAAAAAATTGCCCTGCATAAAAATGTTTGGGGCTTAGTAGGAGATTGACATTTTCTGTAAATACATTTAATTTGTATAAGTAAATAAAATTATGGGTGTTTTATTGAATACATATAGTAATATATGAAAATATGTATTAAACATTATTGATATTATTCTTTAGATATTTGGGCTTCCTTTATTGTGAGTTCATTCATTACACTATTTTTCTAGAATTAATCAATTGTGATTTTTCCAGTACTAATCAAATTGACTCTTTAGAACGCACTTTTTTTAAAAAAATTCGATTGAAATATAAAATTTTAGAAGTAGACTTTTTTCTATATAATTTGGCCACCTTCAACAATAATTAAATTCCTTAGATCATACAAATATAAAACTATATGCATTTCAATATACCAAAGTGCAATTTTCACATCCCTGAAAAAGAGTTAATCTTTTGACTTGACAATAATTATCATCTTTCCAAAATTAATTTTAAAATACAGTACTCACCTTTTATTCTTTTTCTTTATTTAAATTTATCTGTTTCTTCTCTTTTACACAGCTAAAAATTTTTTTTTAGAAACTATTTAGAAAGTGTAAAGTATGAGGACTGGTGGGAACGACTTTGCCCTGCAGCAGGCTATTTAAAAGCTATTTTATCTTTCATCTAACTTATAAAAAAAAAACAGTACTGATTTAAAATTTCTAATTTAAGTGATATCCTCCTTGCTATCTACATCAGCAATACTCACCATCACTGATTATAATTTTATTTATTTTATTATTTCACCTTATATATGTTTGTAGATATTTAAAAAAAATATTTCAAAATTAAGTTTTAATTATTTAATTAAAGCAGAAATTGATTTCTGACCGATTAATAAAAATTTAAAAATCTTTCAGTGGCTTCAAAAAAAAATCAAAAAATCATGTGATTTGCAGTCTTTTTTTTTTCTTCAGAAAATTAATTCAAAAATCTTTCATTTTATTAAAATAAAACTGTTGTAAAAGCATATTTTTCTATTTGTAATAAAATAGGTAATGAAAAATTATCATGTAAAGAATTTATTTTTTATTCTAATAAAAATAAATTTCGCAATAAAATTAAATTTAATATATAATTGAATTATAAATAAATATAAACATAATGCCCATATCTTTATATTGGATTATTTCCACCATCTAATATGAATATTGCATATGTTTAGAAAAATTTGACTTTATTTAAATATTCCAAATATATTCAACTGTTAGTAATAGCACGTCAAAAAGGTTAGTATATGCATATCATTTCAAGAGGTATTATTCTTACCACTTCTTCAGATGTTGCTGGCCTGACCAGTGCCAATGAAAATATGTTCAATTGGGAAAATACAAAAATATTGGATAGAGAAGAAAATGTACAAAGAAGAAAATTTAAAGAAGCTTCTCACATGACAATGGCAAACAATCCCATAAGCCATCCTAGTGTGACTATATATAATGTGTGGAAACCACTAATCAACTTTGCTCTTAGGAAAAAGTGGAGAAATCAGGAGGAACCTCATAGATAAGTATATGAAATTTCTACTGACTATTGCCTTAGGCAGGATGACTCGGTTGGTTAGAGCATTATTTTATAATTCAATACTCAAGAATATAAGGGTTCAGGTTCGAATCCTATGCTAGTACACTGTCACTGGTCAGGCCAGCAACACCTAAAGAAGAGAAGAGAATAATACCTCTTGAAACGTTGTGCATATACTAACCTTTTTGATGTGATATTACTAACAGTTGAATATATTTGTAATATTTAAATATAGTTAATTTTTTCTAAAGACATTCAATACTCATATTAGATGATGGAAATAATCCAATATAAAAATACAAATAATGCTGATATGACTACTTGTGTGATTTCTTTGTGTTTGTTGGGAACTATATTTAAAATGAATTTTTTTTTTTTTAAAGAATAATTAATTTTACTTACAAGGAGAAAAAATACTAATAATAAAGTTATTACTAAGATATAAATCTTGTGCTAAAAGAAGTAGCTAAAAATTTATGCTTTATCAGTTTATCTAATAAGAACAATAACAAAAAAAAAAAAAACGTTTTAATTAATTCTAAAAGCTATAATATTAAAGAAAAAAAAATTGCCTAATGCTGCTTTAAATTCTTTATTCCAAACATTTTATTAAAAACATTTTCAAGACAAATTTATTAAAACAAGTTATTTGCACTTAGAGTTCTTTAACAGTTGTATATATATATACAGACAAACATTTTTAAAAAATCAAAATTATTTCATCTGTAAAGCCCTAAGGTTGATTGCGAATAATTCATTAATTGCGAATAATTCAATAATGCAATAATTATATTTATTTTTTAAAAAATTTGCATCTGCTATCAAATTTTTAAAAAATATATAATCCTGTCTAATAATTAATTAAAAAAAATTGACATTTAATTGCTTAATTAAAACACTTTTTTTTTTTTTCCATGTGTCATAGCATCGGCCGGGACGCGAACCCACAACCGTCTGCAACCAACTACTTGCTTGCATGGCGGCTGCGATACTGTCTTTCAATTATTGCTAGAAAACAAACTCCCCCCCCCCCTTTTTTTTTTAGACATTAAAACTTAACCCCCTCCTTCCACCTTTTCGAATTTTTCTATAAATTTTAATAAAAAGTTGTAAGGAAAAGAAATCCTTTTTAAATTTATGGGAAAATGAAAAAAGTGGAGGGAGGGGATTGAATGTTAATGTTTTTTAAAAAAAGAGTATTTGTTTTTTTAACAATAATTGAAAGACAAAAGTCTCATAATTATGCAGTTAAATGTCTTTTTATTAATAAATTAATTATATATATATAATTATTAAGTTAGTCAACCTTGGTGTCCAGGCTAATCCTTAAGTACCGCTCTACAATATGACAAAAACAAAAGAAAAAAAATAAATTGGATGCTACTTCTGTTATTAGAATTCAGCTAGTCATAATTTATTAAAATTTTAAAAAAATTTTACAAAAAGAAGTTTAATTGATCTTTCATATTAATCATTAGTTTGAGTTAATAATGGTATTTTTCCCATTATTCTTCTGTTATTGTTTTTTTCAACAATTTATTTTTGATTTTTTAATTTGTAATTATTTTATGATTATCAGATACCAAAATTTGTCAATATTCCATTTTTTTTTATCAAAATGGAAAGAATTTCTTAATTAAAACAAGTTAGGGAATTCTGCTTTAGAGAGCTGAAATTGATAACTATAATAAACATGCATGTGATCAATTTACAATGATGATTTTTTTTAAGATTCATATTTAACTCAACTTTTCAAGTAAATCCAGTGAAGATTCTTTTTTTTTAAATCTTTATGATAAGTCATCATCTGCTAATGCAAGCATTGTTATTAAATTAATACTTTCCATATATTTAAAAACTAAAAGTTCTATCATTCTACTCCTAATAATATTAATAATTCTTTAAGTTCATTTTTAGATCTTAGACTTGTATTATTATAAGATTTATTTGAAAATAAGTTCTCAACATACATTTATTAAAAATTTAATATTGGAATTGTGTTTTATGGCTATCCAAGTGTCATTTAGCTACATCTTCATTGTCTTTGATTGTGACAGATGAATAATCAATCATGTTAGGTGTCTCTATAAAAAGTATATTTTTAGGCCTGGTCTGTTGCAGTGTCTTATATTCAGAGCTACTTTTATATCCAAATCATTTATTGTCATGGAATATTACTCTTAATATAATGATGTGTAGATTATAATCAAAATGAGTTAATAAAAGTCTTTACTATGTCTCTAAAGAGACATAATGAAGATTTTGTATTATTAATGAGTGATACTATTGAAAGTTATCCTGATAAATTACCATTAAAGATCATTATTATTTTAATAATTGTCAAAAAGATCACTCAAAATCAAACTTGTTCACATTATTAATAAACTTCCACAATTGCTTTTCTGTTTACATTTTTTTAATAATTATTATCATGTGGAAATGATTTCCTCAATAGTTTAGTACTGAGTGCAAAATTGGCTCTTGCAATAAAATGTTTTAATGCATATAAATTGAGTTATTTATGTAATTAATGGCTTCATTTTAAAACTTTTTCAACGTTATAGTTTTATTAGCTGTGCAGTTCTGTCTGCCTCCATCCATTATTATAAAATGTATAATGTTCTTATCAGCTTTATCATAGTACCCAATAGTCAACTTATTAATTTAATCCAAATATATGCATTTCTTTATCTAATACTATTAGAATTTATTAGTAGGGTTTTAATTCTAATGCTTAAGAACCAATATATTTAGCTCATTTCTGTGTATAACATGTTTTCTGGTTATTAGCTGTGCTACACTTATACATTTCAGAAAAAGACACATTGCTTTATTGTTATATTTATCTTAACCAAAAGCTGATAAATATTTACAACTCTATATAATATTGAGTTTAATATTATATATAGTTATTGGCTTAGTGTCATCATTTTAAAGTTACGCAATCAGTTCTGTTTGTGTTCAAAATCTGAAAATTTTGAATTTCAAACTATTAGTTTGTTCAAGATAAAAGAATTGAAGATGGCAGGTGAATATATTATATCCAGAGCACATCTTAGTAGAATATCATGAACCACAAATTAGTCTAGAGATGTAGACATAGTAGCACTACCATGCTGAGCCCATTTACTTTTCAAACTTACAATACATACTTTGGAGAAGAATAAATTGAGTGAATTATTATTCTTAAAGTCATATGTTAATTATGCCGTAATTATATCATCTCATTACTTATGATCAATATATTGTATTTCTGTTTTATCTAACTTTAATCATATGATAACTATCATTGTTAGTGCTTAGTCCTTTTAGTGTAAAATATTTTCATTAAATTTTTAAATAATTTTTTTTTAATGCAATTCATTAAAATTATTAATAATGTAATATATATATATTATCTGCAACATAACACATATATTTGGTATTGAGACAGACTTTTTGTAAATGATGATGATGATTTCTGCTTATTTAAATGAGTTAGAAAAGAAAAATAAACAGATTGATAAATAATAATAAATATTTAAAATTTGGACCAAATATCTTTTATATATATACTTTATCAATATTTTTTGAACTTAAGCCAATAAACATCACATGATCACTATTTCTTATGCTTGCTTATAACAGTTATTAAAACAGGAAAAACTGTCTATAAGTATTGCCACTCAGTACAAGTCAGAGTAATCAATGGATTCCAGAAGGCTTGTGCATAAAATCCCTAATCTAGTGTTACTCATCCAATATCCCCAGACTAGTTTTTGGCTTGTGGCCTTCATCAGTGAGGAGCCTAGGATCTGAGAGGATCTAATGCAACCCTCCAGCAACCATCTTTTATCTCTACTTAACTACAAAACTATGAGTCTTAAATTGAAAACACTATATTTTCAATCCAAGCTTATTAGTCTATATAGATAGGTCTGAACTCAATTCAGTACCTATACATTTTGGTGTCTTTTGGTTTTTAAATAACCATAGTTACCTCTATCCTATTAGGCATGCTTGATATTAAGCTAATAAACATAACATGTATCACCATTTCTTATGCTTGCTTATAATTGTTATTAAAACTGGCAAACTCTATATGTATTGCAACTCAACTATTCATACCTAATAGGATAGTGGTGGCTATGGTTACTAAAGAACCAAAGACACCAAAATGTATAGGTACTGAACTGAGTTCAGACCTATATGACTATATAGGCTAATGAGTTTGGATTGAAAATATGTTTTCAATTTAATGCTCATAGTTTTGTAGTTAAGTAAAGATAAAAGGTGGTTGCTGGAGGTTGCATTAGAGCCTAAGATCTGGGTGCAGTGCTCTCAAATCCAAGGCTCCTCACTGACAAAGATCATAATCCAGAAACTAGTCTGGGGATATTGGATGAGTAGGCACTAGATAGGGATTTGATGCACAAGCCTTCTGGCATTCATTTATTACTCTGACTTGCACTGAGTGGCAATATGTATAGAGAGTTTGCCTGTTTTAATATTTTTTGATCTATTGCTCATTTCTTTCAAATTAAAAAACATGTTATTCTCCTATAGAATGATAATAAGTTGATTAAAATTTGATGAATAAGTAACACTATTAAGCAAAATTAGATATTTTTGCAAAACAATTACTAACTTTATCCTATGAATCTTAAGATTATAAAACATCTGTTGATAAGAAAGGTAGCAGTTAGTTTGCCAAAAAGACTTAATCTTAGTTTTAATTTTCTATTGTCAGAGGAAAGAAAACAGCTATAAGGATTTAAAACTATAAATAATGGGAATCAGAACACTATCTTAAATCATTGATAGTAGATCTTACAAATTGCACTGGTATTTGAGAATCGATCCTTTTGTTGAAATGTCTACTATCTCAGTTGTGTGATGCTTAAATATATTTGATAAAAGAACTAACTGAAATAACTTGTTAGGTCTTTTTTTCCCAAGCAGCCACTGGCTTTCTTCATAAAAGAGTTTGGGGCCCCAACAAACTTTAAAATAAAAAGGTTTAGATTTAAGTAGAGATATCAAGATCAGTTAAATAACAATTTTTATAATATATCATAAATATTGAATATTTCTATTATATATATTATAATTACATAAAACACATTATAAATACATAAATTCTTTTCTATATAATTTACATTGAAGTTTTGACAAAGAACTTATATTTTGTAAACATACCTTCTTTTATTACTACTTCTTTGACAATTTTGCAAAATCATATTATTTTTACAATGTTCTTCTCTATATTTAATATAGCTACTGCATTTAACTGATCTTAATGAGGATAATTTTTAATAAGATTTAATTGTCTAAAAGAATGTTCTGCACTTGAAATTGTCATGGACAATGTGAATTTTTTTTTTATTACATATAATCTATTCAGGAAAAGCCCATTTTTATTTGTTGTGCCTTAGGCAATTTATTTTTGTGAAAACTGAGTGTTTCTAGTCGAAGTCATTTATCACTTGCATGTGCCAGCAGTGTTTTTGGGCATTTTAAAATTCAAAATGGCCACCGAGCGCGTACTATATCAGTACCGTAATATCTTATATCTTGAATATAGTTTATTTCTTCTGCATTGAAAATCTTTTTTTATTATTATAATATATTTTGAATAAAAACTTCAATTTATTTTTATAAAAATGTTATGAAATCTTACCATATCTTTTCTAATTATTTAATTATCTAATATTTTTATATACAAAGTTAATTTAAATGTGAAACCATTTTAATTTCATGTTTTTTTTTGTATTGCATTTCAACTTTGTTAGTTAAAATATTTTAAAAAATTATATCTAAAATCTGTCACTGAATCCTTTGATACTTCATCTTCTGTTGATTCAAAGAATTTTTTTTCAAAATTTGTCTTGAATTATTCATGGTATGTGTTATATTCTTTATGTAAGAATTTTTCAAATTGTAATCCTAAATATAATATTTCATTTGCAATATTATCTTTTAAATTAAATGCTGAATTGAGTACAACTGATTTTTTTCAATAATTGTTAATATTATTTAATTTATCATTCAGTAAATTATATGGTTATGCTTAATATGAGTAATTTGACTTGTAATGAATCAAATAAACTTTGAACTTCAGATCAAATGTATTATGATTACTGATATGATTAAATTATTTTAAAACAGTACAAGTTTGTAGTCTACTTTACTAAAAATAAAAAATTGGTTTCTCATATATGTAATGGTTTAAATTTTATATTAATATGCTTTTTCATAATTTCCCAACTTTTTAGAGAAGCAGAAAATAAAGAGTATAAATGTTGCATTATTCTATTTTTTTTTTTTTTTTTACAGTATATACTGTTAAAAGCAACATTACAAATTTGCAAATTAAATAAAAAGGATGGTGAACACAGTACATCAATTGTGAGATGATTTAAATTAATTGTACTTCTGTTGTCATATACTTGCTGTTTACAATTTATATCTAAATTTAATTCAGGTATTTTTTTCTAAAATAATTCCTGACAAATTGTATCAAATACTTCAATAAATCTTATAAATAACTCATTAATAATTTATTTCTTTTCTGTAAAATTTACATATGTAATTATTATTAATGCCTCTTCTATGTGATATCAGGTATGCAATCTATTAATCCATTTGGATGCTGCAATATCTAGAAGAATTTATGTCAGCTTTAATTTTGTTAAATATTTCATTACTTAAAGCTGTAATAAATTCTTTCTGCCAAATAATACTCTATTCTTTTCTTTGCATTTTTAATCTTGACTAAATATCACACAAACATTGGTTCATTTATTTCTAGTAGTTCACTTAAAGTTAAAAAATGTCAATTATTAACATCTAATTTTTTTTTAATTCCTCTCAATGGAGATTGTTGTTAGCTGAAAATAAAATATCTACTATTGCACAGAATAGTAATCTTAGGTCCTCGCATTTTTTTTACTACACTAATTTGAAATGTATTATTAAAAATGTAATTTAAATTTAATAATTCTTCCCAAGCAACATAAGAATTAATGTGATAAACGGAAAGCTTATGTTTACAAATAACTAACATTATTTTTTTTCCACATTAAAATAATTTACAAAATGTATTGATAAAGTAATTTTATCATTAGAAAATAATATATAATAAAAAATATTTATTGAATGTTGAGTTTTAGTACATTACACAACAGCAGTACTGTTTTTCACTCTGTGACATAATTTGAGAATAATAAGATGTAAAGGAAGATCTATTATCAACATTTTTGAGGAAAATGTATTGGTCTTCTTACTTAAGTCAAATTTTGATACAAAATAATCTAAAAATTTATTATTTATAATATCTGGCCGTAAACCTGGATCACATATTTAGTAGATCAATTTTATATTAGTATATTATTATTTTATCAAATTATATTTCAGCATGACTTATCAATATTTTTTTCATGAATATTTATTTCCTCATGAAATTCACCATTTTTCTTTTTTTTTTTTAATTTGTATTTTTTCCCCATAATTTCAAAATTTTATTGATCAGTTGGGTTAATCTCTATCTTTCTTGTTTCATTTATATACCCCCCCCCCACAACATTTGCATTTTGATTATTAGGTGACATAATTTCTTCATGTTAGTTTTGTTCTTCTAATATTAATGAAATTGTTTCTTTTTATAAAATATATTTTGTAACTATGAAAACAATTTTGTCTAAGACTTTCTCTATTTTTTCTTCATTTTTGTTTTCTCTTTAATTAATATGCTTTTCTTTTATCCTGAGAGATATTTTTGTGGCATTGTCTTCATTGGTACTTAAATTAATACATAATTTTTATAATTATTGAATTTTTGTAACTAAAAGTAAAAAAAAGTTAAAATCATTATACAAAGTTATATTTTATTTGTGCCCACTACTGATCTCTTCTATTATTTGAAGAGATAGAAGGTGATTAAATCACTGAAAAAATTTCAAATGATAAGCATACATAACTTTTTAAAAAAAAAAAAAAATTTTTTTAAAATTTTGAATATTTGGGGGGGGGGCAAACAAAAAATTATTAAACATTTCAATCTTAAATACTTTGCTGTCTTTAATTATAGGACAAATTATAAAAACAATTTTATAATTATGAAGGATGTTTTCATGGGTATAAAATTTTTGTAGCTACTTTAATTTTTGAGATGTAATTTACAAAGTTGTAATTTAATATTATTAAATTCTTTATTTTTTCTGAACTCAATGATATAAACATCAGCACTGAAATTTCAAAATTAAACAGTAAAAAAATATATTAAAGCAATGGATTATATCTGCTAAATGTTAACATAAAACAATTGTTTAAGATATTTTTTGCCATTTTAAATAATATACACATGAATATATTTCTATTACACAACAAAATTAATAAAAACATCTTGAAACAATTCATCATTGATGTATATAATCAATAGTTTTAATTCAGTTTTTACCATATTCACCTAGTGTACTAGATTAATGATGTTTTTTAGCAAAAAAAAAAAAAAAAGAGGGGGAGGTACTTTCAAAATTTCAGTATAAGTCTGTTATAACATTGAATTTAGAAAAAAATAAAAAATTTATTGATATCAAAATCAAATATTAATCTAATTTTAAAAAATGAAACTTTGTATTCTCAAAAATTTTATATGCTATGAAAATTTTCTATCCATAAAAAAAAATATTTTTAGCATTAACTATCAAGCTAATTGTGCAAACGCTTTGCGAGTGTTAATAACAAATGAATACATTCTCACCATACAAGATATAGTACTTATGCAGGAATAAAAAGGAATCTTCTTATTCCTATGACTCAAATATTTATATATAAGCAAATCTGAAGTACTGGCAAAGAAAGTGTGATGATAGAACAGTCACTTTCAATTACTCTATACGATGTCTGAATGTCTGAATGAATGACGTCATTCATTCAGACATCGTATAGAGTAATTGAAAGTGACTGTTCTATCACTTTCTTTGCCAATACTTCAGATTTGCTCATATATAAATATTTGAGTCATAGGAATAAGAGGATTCCTTTTTATTCCTGCATAAATACTATATCTTGTATTGGTGAGAATGTATTCATTTATTATTAACACTCGCAAAGCGTTTGCACAATTAGCTTGAAAAGCTGATATTTGAATGTAAATACAAGTGTATACAGACGCTATATAAAATAAATGCTTATTAACATTAACTATTAAATTGCTTTTCGTGTTTGTTTTATGATTAAAAATAAATGAGATTTTAGGATAGAAACTATTAAGAATTTTCAATTTTTTCTAAATACTTCAAAAATTAAAAAAAAAGTCAGTTTTTTTTTAAAAAAATATATCTTTGAAATTTGGAACATTTTGGAAATGTCAAAAGTGAATGCAGATGAAATGACATCCTATATAACATAAACAAAATGTATCTATTTTACAGTAACTATAGATGACTCAATTTGTATTATTATTGGACAAAATATAATTTTTGGCATGAGTAGTTTTAGCAAACTTGATCCGTTTTCAGATTTAGGCATGATATTGAAACTAATAATTTATTATTATCTTGATAGAACTTTGAATCAAATTATGTTGTCTAACAAAAATAATGTATATACTTAATACACTTTCATTTACATTATTTAGTTTCTTCAATAATTAATGGAATAATGAAAGAACTTTTAACTTGTGGTGAACTTATAAGAACTTTCTGCTTAACAGCTGCATAAGTTGTAAGTTTAGGTATGATATAATTAACAAACAAAAGAAGTACTTCTACTCAGTGGCAAAACATTTTGTTCTGATTTCATACTATTCACACCAAGTAAATATTATCAATTATTCTCAATAATATATTATGTTTTATTAGGCATCCTTAAAAATAATATCATTTGCATTTTTTTGTCTTCATTAGTATATTCATCAGTAGAATATTAATAAATTATTTAACATTGTCTGTGATTGTGACACATACATATATGAATAACAAGAAAAAACAGAATATTGATTAAATTTAATAATTTTAATCATCAACTTGAAATTCCCAATCATCAAAATATTATTAACCCAGTATATATTAAAAAATTAATATTAATTATTACAAAGACAACTGTATGCAATGATATTAAATTTGGTTCATGTATTCATAATCCAAAGTAATTATAAATATCATATAAAAATGTTACTATTAGCAAATGCAAAAAAATAAAAGATAGGAAAATATGTCATTAAAATTAATGTAATTTTGTTGCAAATTCATCTAGGTAGAAATGTTTTTTTAACTATTTTTTTTTTGAGGTCCCAGTAAATTTTATGAGGGCATCGAAATCCTAGTATTGCTACTTCAGCTTGGTTTAATACATAACATGCACCAATAGCTCCTTCCTTGGATCTGGTTCTATTTCTGAGTTGCGATTGTCTCCAATTCAACTATTACATATATCAATATTAGTGTCTAAAAAACACGTTAAGAACTATTAATGGCAATTTTATAAAATAAAAAAAAGAAGAAAAAATAGTAAACTATATATTGAAAAACTGAAAGATATTTTGTCAATATTTAAATCCATTCAATTTAAAACATGCCATCTACTTATTTATTTTTATGATTTTTAAGATTTTATTATATTTTGTTTATTTATTGGGAATTTAGTTGATTTGATCAATAATATTTATTATATCAAAAAAGACTTATTGCTAACAGTAATGTAATAATTAAAAGGAAACGAGTTTACAAGTATGATTATAGATTCACATATTATAAATTAAGTTGTTTTTATTTTGTGTGTGTGTGTGTCTGTGAGAGAGGGATGAAAATATTGAGTTATACTTTCTGGATGTTCTGGGACTGAAGTGTATTCTTAATTAGAAAAACATTTTGATAATTGCAATGAAGAGAAATAATCAAAGATTTATCCTGAAAAACTACTAATAGACAACTTTTATATATTTCTGTAATTTAAAATTTTGTGAGGAAAATTATTCTCAAAATATTATATTTTTTAATTAGTTAAAATCATATTTTGTTGCATCATTATTTTGAGATTTTTTTATTGTCTTTATTTTTTTCTTTAATTTCATGGCCAAAAAGAGTCTGAATTTTGAAACAAAGTAATGAGACGATTACTTTTCATCATATGTATGCAGTCATTGATGATCATTATGTATCCAATATCATTATAATTAGACCAGAAAACATATTATCAATAATGCTTTAAAGTCATAGCTGATTTTTAAATTGAAGCATTATTTAAGACAGCAAACAAAAAAAAAATCATCATTATTCCATTAGCACAAAGGTGTCATCATAAATTAGCTCTATAAAAGAAGCAGATAAAGTTATTACATCTTCAAACTTTAATTTGACTATTACTTTCTATAGCTGGGGTATGCTTAGATATCATAACATTTTAGAATTTGCTTTAAGATAGTTCTCAGAAACATTTATAGACGGTAAATAACCTTTGATGGATTATTCTTGTTGTTTTATCCTTTTTCTTATCAGAAAATACTATCAAAACTAGTTTAAAAAATTAAAAAAAATTTTTTTTTCAATATGAAAATATCTATTTTAATTAATTTACTAAAACTTCATATGTATTTAAAAAATTGGATTATTTACCATTTTAAGGCTTTTGCTTCCTAAGGAGGACATATATCTTTTTAAATTATATGTACTATATCCCACAGGCTAGCAATAAGGTATTTAGTCATCTTTCTCCTCATATATAAATGCCTGTTCCTCATACTTTTTGTAATATTATTAATAAAAACAAAAAAAGCAGAATGATAAATAATTATAAAAACAATATACAAAATAATTGTGCTTCATTTTAGAGAATTTAGATCTTTCTTGCCTTAATATTAACAATGGTATCAATTATTGTGTGAAGTTATAATAAACCTACAATTTCAGATTCAACTGCAATGAAAGTTAATTTTGTCAATCCTTCTTGTAACATTGTCATTTTTAAAAAGTTTTTGCTTTAATTTTGAAAATGACCACTCATCTTTAGCAATGCTAATAGGAAATATTAAAAGTAATTTTAAAGAAATGAAAACACTAGAGAAAAAATGACATGTATCATAAACATCAATTTTAATATAAAGTATTGACAAAAAAATATTGCTAATTATATATTTCTAAGATAAAATACAAATTTTAATTTATTGTCAGTTTTGAAATGCTGTCTCATCTGAAATACTGTGTTTGTAGATATCACAATGTGAACAACTGGTAAGCATGGTCCTCTACTAGTAAAATAGAAAATCATGTAACATTAATACACTAGTCAGAAATCAAAATGTTACCAAAATTCTTTCATGACCACAGTTTCATCTAGTAACAAACAGATTTTCTTGAGTGATACACTAGAGGCTTTTGCAATTTCATATTGTTGAGGCTATTCATATATGGTGAAACTGAACTGAGTTCAGACCCATATAGCTATTCAGTTTGTAAGGCTGGATTTGAAGACATTTACGTATCTGAAAAATTAAGGTTTTCAAATTGATAGTAAGGTATTAGATAAGTGCTGATTTTTGAGTTGGTATAGTGTCTGGAGTCCTAGCTCCTCAATGAGGTGAGTCATAAGCTTGAGAACAATTGGTTTGGGGATGAGGACTTTCTGATAGAGATTTTGAATTCATTCCCTTTCAGCACTTATAAATTAAAGTTTGATTGGAGCTATTGGTAAGCTCCCTCTAGTGAACATTTTACTACAAGCTTAAAAACAAGTTACACAATTTGTGACTTGTTTTATTAATTATATATATACATATACAAATAGCCTTCACATAATTCTCTTCTGAAGCAACCAATTTTTAATATCAAAGGATGTCTTTATAGGATGTGTGACCTCAGATTGAAGAAGGTTTATTATCAGAGTTTCTTTGACTCTTCTTTTTTTTAAAAAAAAAGTTAACTTCTGCATTGTCAACTAATATTTTATAACCTGAATTCAGTTCATGCATATACAAAACTGAGTTTTGGTACCTATTTTTAATTCTTCTCTTATGAACTTTAATTCTTTCATTAAGGCTAAATTTATATTGATCTATATAAATTTTATAACAACTGCAAGTAACCTTACAAGCTACAACAGAATGGATTTGCTATCAATATATTGTTTTGAAATATTCAATGATAAATTTAAATCAAGGCCTTCATTCCAAACAACTTTCATAACACCCAATAAATGATTTATTCTTATAAACAAATCTATAAATTGAGGATTTAAATAAACTCTTTATTCTTACTAACAGTTACATTTTTTTTTAGTATTAGACCTATTGCTATTTTTATTAAATATAAAATTTCTAATAAATTCATGATTATAACCCAAGTCAATATACTCGAAGCAAATTGACTCCTTTAAATATAAGCATTATTTTCAAAAGTATTAAATCATCTATTCTTATAACAAAAATTCAATAAAGAAATCTTATGAGTAAAAAATTGACAACTGTCTGGTCGTATCATACTTCTTAAATTTTTATATTTAAAAAAATGATTTTAAAATAAAATATTATTATCCTTATTAACATTTAAATATAGACATTATACTCCCCTCAATAGTAAAATTAATATTAGAATCAAAAGCATTCAATTTATATATATATAAATTCCTTCAATTATCTTTCTGAATAAACATAAAAATTTAAGAGACATGATAAGGCTTGATGGCTATCAACCTTGTACTCACAAGAAAAATTCTTTATGAATTTTTGTTATAGGAATAGAAGACCTAATAATCTTGAAAATAATGCTTATAATTAATGGAGTCGATTTGCTTCTAAGTTTATTGGTTTGAGTTACAATCATGAATTCATTAGAAATATTTAATAAAAATATCAATAAATCTGATACTAATAAAAGTTTAATAGTTAGTTTTTACCTTTTAAGTCATCAATTTATAAGTTGATTTATAAGAATAGTCATTTATTGGATGGTATGAAAGTTGCTTGGAAACCCTTGATTCAAATTCATTATTAAATAATGTAAAACAATCAATTGTTAACAAATCTATTCCTATTACAGTTTATAAGATTGCAGTGGTCATAAAATTTAGATAAGTCAAAGTAAATTAAATCTTAATGAAAGTACTAAAGTTCATAAGAGTAGAATTAAAAATAGGTATCATAACTAAGCTTTCTATATTTCATGAAATGAATGCAGGTCATAAAATATTATTTGATAATACAGTCATTATTGAAAAAAATGAATTAAAAAAACTCTGATAATAAATTTTCTTGAATCTGAGGCTATCAATCTCATACCGACATCCTTTGATATTAAAGGTAATTTTTTTTCGAGTGAATTATGGGAAAGCTATTTTGTTTTGTGTGCTGGTTTTATCTAGTTGAATTTTACCTGAGAAGTTTTGTTTGTTAATAGATGAAACCATAGTCTTGAAAGAATTTTAATAAAATTTTATTTTCTGGGTAGTATTTTAATATATATGATTTTCTGTTTTATTAATCATTACTAGTACATTAGGCAGTATTGAATTTACATTTACTAATGCATTATATGTCATAAAACAAAGATAGTGCTAAAACATGCATCAATTTAATGTAGCCTGTTCTTTCTGTAGAACTTTCTACAGCATTTTCTTTTTATTAAGAATTAAATGCTTGCAAAAAAGCTTCCAATGAAAAATCATACAAAAAAATAAATGGGAAATTTCATTGAAAAAAGTTATAGAGAGAAAATTATAATTATCTGGTGATATATGTTGAATGAATATTGACCAAAGTCTAAAATTTCTAACTTTTACATTCTCTGCTTAGGCTACCAATAGGCTTCACAGATAATGAATAGTGGAATTGACTCCAGAAATGAGAAAGAAAAGTGAATGACAAGAAAGCAGTGCTTGACTAAGAGTACTTCCTGCTGACTTACTAGATTATGATATTGATTCATCAAAAACTAGATATTGTTTCCTATACAAATAATTTCAGCCTTCCTCTTTTCCTTGTTCAGTTATTTAAATTAGTGTACAGCCCAGTTATCATGAGCCTTTTATGCCATTGGTTATCTCCCTATATTAATTATGATAATGTAATTGTGTGGTTTATGCAATTACATTTTCATCCTTTAATTATACACAGAAATTCTGGATTCAGTAAAGATTATGAGAATAATAAAGAGATTAAGTTTAGTAAATTAGCAATGCTTATTTATGATTTTGTTCAAACTGGGTTGAAACTGGATTTGAGATAGAAGTTTCAGTTGGGCAAAGATTATATGTTTACGAGATCTATTTAGAGATCTAGTTGCCTTTCCTGGTAATGGAAAAGACTTACAAAATGTGACAAAAAATTACCTGCCACTCACAATCTGGCAAGATTCTCACATCTGACAGAGTACTTATTAAAATGATAGAAAATAACAATATCAGTATTAATAGTGAAGCAAGAGACAATAGTAGTACCAAAGATAATATTAATATTTCTAATGTTTTCTAAATATAAAAATATGTGAACTTTAATTGATATAAATTTTTTTAAAAATCTGTATAAAGGTTAGCACTGGTGACTAAGAACAGTTTCATAAATGGTTACAATTCTTTTGCAAGGATAGATCAGTCAGTGAAAGAAGACTGCATGGTATTGGATTTGTTGTAAAGTCTAATTTAGTATCATCTGTTCTTGAAATTCCTCAATATTTTAATAAAAGCCTAATATGCTGTTAAAACTTACCTTGCACAAGGGTATTTATGCTTATTTTATTATTGCATATTTCCAATATTAGATTTAAAGAAAGGAAGCATTTATTTCTCATTGGATAGCATTAAAAGATTTTTTCTTCTTGGAGACTTTAATGTACATGTTGATATATTAGTAAACTTTGGCTAAAAATTTCTGGAAATAATGATGTTAAATGTGGCAAATTTAAATAGTCTGCTGTTAGTGAATTTTTGTCTATCACACGAATTGATTATCATAAAATCTTCATTTAAGCAGAAAATGACTATGCCTCCATATTAAAAACTATAGTATTTAAAAAATTACATTATAGTTTGGGATCAGAATAAAGAAGATGTTCATATTATTTGAACACTTACTATCACAGATTATTGAATGGAGCTTAGATTAGTATGTTCCATTAAAAATATGTTTTATTTCCAATCATATTTGCAAGAAAATAGATATTCATTCTTTAAAAGTATCTATTATTTGTGCTAAATTTCAATAGCTGTTAAAGACTAAAATTGCTAATCTAGATTTTCAGAATTGTCATATTACTGAAACATCACATTCTTTTAAAGAACATGTTATGAATACAAATAAATTCATTACTGGGTTCACTGAAAAAAAAAAGGAATCATGATTGCTTGTTTGATTTTTTTTTTTTTTTTTTGGATAATGATGTTATTATTTATAACTTGATTAAAATAAATCATGTAACATTTTATGCTTGGAAGAACACTAAATTAAGTGTGGAAATTCATATTAATTATAGATATTTAAAGACAGAAGTCCAATGACTGACTAAAAGGCATAAAAAATTATTGGTAGAGATATAGACATTTGCTAATCTTGGTCCAGTTTAGTTCCTTTTTTTTTTAATGCATAGAAAACAACATATGAATCTGAAAAATAATTTCAAACAATTCTATTAAATCCAGCAATGACACTCTCTACATAATGAGAATGATATTTGAAATAGGAATATTTTTATCACCTTTTAAATAATGATACAAGAATTGAGATGACTTTTAATAATATATCCATTTCATTTACTTATTTGGATTTGGACAAAAACATCCAGCTTACTAAAGTTAAAATAGTTCTTTGTTAGCTTAAAAATGAAAAATGATGCAGATTGTGATGAACTGGCATGAGTCAAAATGGTTATTCATAATCTTTAAAATGGAAAGGCTATAGGTCTTAATGAAATATATGAGAAAAAATTAAGAATGATGGGAGATTTATTAATGAATGTTAAAAACAGGCAAAACTTTCTATACAGTAGTGCTACTCAGTGCAAGCCAGAGTAATCAATGGATGCCAGAAGGGTTGTGCATAAAATCCCTATCTAGTGCCTACCCATCCAATATACCCAGACTAGTTTCTGTTTTATGCAGTGCTCTCAAATCCAAGACTCCTCACAGATAAAGGCCACAAGCCAGAAACCAGTCTGGGGATATTGGATGAGTAGGCACTAGATAGGGATTTTATGCACAAGCCTTCTGGCATCCATTGATTACTCTGACTTGCACTGAGTGGCACTACTATATGAAGAGTTGCCTGTTTTAATAACAGTTACGAGCAAGCATAAGAAATGGTGATCATGTGATGATTAGTGATTTAACATTGGAATGTTTAGAAATATATGGACTCATGATTTTGAATTAATAAGGATGCTTCTATTATTCCAGTTTTTTTAAATAAAAGGGATAGTTAAGATTGTAGTAATTATTGTGAATTAGCATTACTATTTATTATAGAAAAGATACTTTTAAGAATTTTATTTTATAAGTTACTTCCACTTATAGATAAATGGGTACCAGAGATTTAATATGGTTTTAGAGAATCAAGAAGTACTAAAGTTATAGCATTTGCTATCAGAAAAATGCAAAAAAATATCAGAAATGAAAGGGGTGTTTTATATATTGCTTTATTTATTTGTTCAAGACATTTGATTCAACTAATTAAATGGGTCAATGGAATTATTTAAAATAATTGGTTGTCTACCAAAATTTATTTAGATTATGCCGCTTTTACAGGATAGAACAAGAGGAAATACTATAACTGCAGACAAAAAACTGAAGGCATTTAAAAGAAAATTGGTATTAAATAAAGATAACTACTTGTTAAATTAGTAATAAATTGAGAGGTTGCCGGTCATAAATTAATGCATAGTAAATCTAAGATTTTGCGCTGTACTATCGTAGTAAATTAAGACTCAGTGAGTAATATATGAATATATTTATAGTTTCATGCTTTCAAGCCAAGATGCTTAAGACTGGCTTATATATATAAAAAGTTAAGTAGAGAGAAGAGTGGGACCATCCTTTTCTTATCAAAAACTCTGTCATATGTTGAGGCTTGATTGCTCTTCAGACTGCTGTCTTAACATCTGATTGGCTGTCTGAGAAGCAATAGTATGTGCATGCAAGAGACTGGCAACCTCTCAATTTATTACTAATTTAACAACAATATGCAATTTATACAAAAATATTATAACTACTTGTTCTAACTTGTTTCTCATTTTCATGACAGTAATGTGTAGAACTGTTTATAGGTGGCTTAATAAATTAGGAATCTAAATGTGATACAATTTGATGATAGAATTTTTAATTTAAATTAATTAAAAATAGAAACAAAAACTTCATATTTTTGGTTTCTGGATTTACAATATGTTGGTGATTATTCTATTTTTGCTAATTCAAAAGATGATCTGTTGAATAAACATAATATTTTGAACACAATATATAAAGTTTTTGGTTTAGTAATTTATGTTTAATTAAAAAGTCAATTTTTATATCAGTCAATGATGAAAGAAACATTTCCATCAATTAGTTTATATGGTTATCAGCTCAAAATGTGAGTCAACTTACATATCTTGGTAAGTAGAAAGGTGGACGATTGAAATGTTGAACAATATGCTACTGCTTTTAAAAAGTTAACCACAACTAAATTAGCTATATATAGAACTGTCATTTTTCCTAATTTATTGTACAAAATGAGACAAGCATAATAGTATAGCATTAGAAGAGTTTTATTTAAGGATATTTCATAAAATTTTAAAATATAATGACAAGATCCAATATCATAATATCAATCAATATTTTCTTCAACTTATTGAATGTGATACTATATAGTCCATTATTATAGATTCACATTTGTTAGATTGTACATGTAAAACTAATGACAAATTCAAGTCTTCTTAAAGGGATGTTTTATAATGAAATTGAATATAGTTTTGAAAGAGTAAGTTACACTATAAAGATTATCTTCAAGACCATTTAAAGAAGTATATAGTTGATTGTTTGCATAGGAAAAATATTTTGCAGAAAGTAGAATACAGCATTACAGAATAATAAATGAAGATATCACAAAACTCAATTTTAATGTATTACTATTATTGTTTTGTTTTGTCTTTTTATCTTTTTCTTTTGGAATTGGAATGGCTGTAGTCATTTGCGAATGACTATTACTGTTGCTGATATATACAAAACACATAGATTATGTTCAGAATAGGATTATAATAAGTTACATTTACTCAGCCTTTTTGTAAAAGATATAAAATCTTATGAAAATTAAAAAAGCAATATACTTCTTTCAATGCTAAGCCCATGATTTCTAAGCATGTATTCTTTATTTTCTCCATAAAATATTATAACTTTATCTTTCTTAATGCATTGCCAAATCGATATAATATTAATATCATTTATTTTCTTTATTACTTTTACAATGCTTCATATAATTATAGCCCACTACTGACAATTTCGATTTTCCCCAGCAATTTTCTTCACAACTATAATAAATGCATTACAAATACATGAATGCAAATATACATGAACACATTTTATATATAATCTATCTTATAATCAATATTCATATATGTACATATATCTTTATAAATCTCTCTTTCTATATATATTACCTCTTTATATATAATACATTTTAATCTTTTTTATATTTTATATTTATCAATCAATACTTCCTATAATCTTATATATATATATTGTTTTTATTTCATTTATTTTTTATTATTTTATTTTTATTAATTTTTTTTATTAAAATATTTTACATTATTATTCATTATATTAAAAAATAGGAAACAAACACAATTATTTTAAAAATATTTCATTAATTTCAATATATATACAACAAAGCACACACAAACTTCTTTGTAACTCTTGTTTTTTTATATGAACTATTACAACATACAAAAATAGACTTTAATGTTTTGACTATACTCTTTTATAGCCTTTATCAAGGAGTAATTAAAAATGCATAAAAAATAATAAATGCAAATATGCCATAATACATATAACAAATACAAATACCTTTTACCTTAAAACTCTTCTAACAAACAATCTCAATTTTTCATTACATTCATTTCTTAAATACCATTCTTAAAATAATCTTCTATAATTATTTAATTAAATCAATCTATTATTTTCTTTTTTTTTTCAATTAATATCCTATTCATTACAGGTTTCATTTCATTAATATAAATTCTTTCTCTTATAATTTTTTCATAATACATACAGCATTTAAATGATAAAAATTCTGCAGTTTATGGTCATATAAATAAATTTAAACATAAAGATTTTAAAATAGAATCTTTAGAATATATTAAATTGTATTATGAAAGAAGTAATTTATATTAATCAAATGAAACCAGCAATGAATAAGATGTTAATTGAAAAAAAAAGAGAATAATAGGTTGATTAAATTTAAATAATTATAGGGAAATATTTTAAGAAAGGTTTTTAAGAAACAAATGTAATGAAAAGTTAAGATTGTTTATTAGAAGAGTTTTAAGGGTAAGAGGTATTTATATTTGTTATATGTATTATGGAATATTTGTATTTATTGTTTTTTTATGTATTTTTTTAGTTGTTTCTTGATAAAGACTATAAAGAATTTAGTCAAAATGTTAGAGTATATTTTTGTATGTTATAATAGTTTATACAACAAATCAAGATTTATATATATATAATTTTCTTTAACCTTTAATATTATTTCTTTTTATTATTAATTATTTTGATGAATTTATTATTATTTTTATTATATTTTATACCTATGTTATACTTAGTAGCTTCTCTTTCTATTTTTTATACAATTAAATCTATTTTTATTTTTAATCCCTACTAATATTATTATTTATTTATTTTATTATGACAAAAACATTTCAAGCCCATTAAAAATAGGGCATGGGTTTGAAAAGGATTGTATAAAAATGATACAATTTACAAAAAATGAAAAGGATAGAAAAATAAAAGAAGTTATTCATATTAATAATATTAAGCCAGAATTAAATAGAGATTTAGGCTTGAAAGTTTTTTTTTGACATAATAATAAAAAAATAATATTAGTAGGGATTAAAAATAAGAATGAATTTAATTATATAAAAAAAACAGAAAAAGGGAGCCACTAGGTATAAAATAAAAATAAAGATAATAGTAGTAAGGATTACAAATAAGAATAGATTTAACTATATGAAAAATAGATAGAGGGAGTTAGTTTGAATAATTAATAGTTAATCTTTGAAAATATAAGTAGAATGTTGGTATAAAATATGTTTAAAAATAGATTAAAATAATTAGTAATAAAAAGATAAGAAGAAATAATATTAAAGGTTAAAGAAAATTATACATATTGAATGTTAATATAATGAATAATAATGTAAAATATTTTAATAAAAAAAATTAATAAGAATAAGTAGTATAAAATAAATGGAATAAAAATAATATATATATGTAGGAAGTTTGATTTGTAAATACAAATTATAAAAAAGGTGAAAATATATTACATATTAAGAAGCAATAATTATATATATAGAGGTATATAAAGATATATATAGGTATATGAATATTGATTATAAGATAGAATATATATAAAATGTAAAATTATATGTTCATTTATATTTGTATTTATGTATTTGTAATGTGTTTGTTATAATGAAGAAGATTGCTGGGCAATCAAAACTGTTAATAGTGTCTTATAATTATATGAAGCATTATAAAAGTAATAAAGAAAGTAAATTATATTAATATTATATAGTTTCTAAGCAATATGATAATATGTCTATCATCACTTATATGTAGAGAAATAGAGAAAACAGAAGAATTGATGTAGCTACAATAAATATAGTTAGACTATTAAAAAAACTTGTATGTGCTATGCAATTATTTCTTGTTAATTTTTTTCTATATTATCTTTCAATAATTTTTTTAAGTTGCAGTATTAACTATGGATATCATTCATTATCTTGATGATTTGAAAGGTTTCTCCTAGACTTGAAGGATTCTTGATTAGTGAAATCCACTATGCTTAAGAATTATTTACTAAATTTTAAAGTCAGAGCAGTACTGAAAATAACCATAACCTCAGTTATAGAAGAGGCCTTGACAGCAATTGCATATGATAATTTAGATAAAAGAAGATTAGTGAATTAAAATCATAAACTTAAATAGAATTAATATTTTTATTTTTTTTAAATAACTATTAATACGATGTAATTTTTTTAGATATCCTGGACAAATACATAAACTCACATGCATACATTAATTTACTCAAATACTTATTTAAAAGATAATAATATGCCAAAAAAAATATTGGTTCTAACTTATATAAAAAATAAATTCTGCTATTCGATAGGTCATTTTTTTTACAAGAAAAAGCTTTTTTTGTAATGAGTTTGAAGAATTCGAAGTTAGTTTCAAAAAGCATATTTGAAAATGAAAAAAATTTAAGGTATTAAAATATAATTATTTTTTTAAATAATGATCTTACATTCAAATTTTAATTATTTGACATTTTATGTCATCACTTGATAGGAGTTCCAAACTTTTTTTTTTTTATAAAATATAGAATTTTATTTAGAAATTTAGTTACAATATATGATAATAGTTAAACATAGGATATATCACATGATAATCAGTGGGATGAAAGCTCACTATTGATATCTTGTTTTACACCAGCTAAAAGGACTAATATGAAGCATATCAGCAAGGAACAAGTCTGAAATAGTATCCTGTTGATATAGATGACCAAGCTTGCATGTCTCATATAGTTCAGTGATAGGTTTAATCCTTTGTCCACGCTCCACATGACCAAATTGACCCTTCATACCAAAGGTTACTTCCATAACATCTCAGGATCTGGGCAATAATCATGCAGAGCAAGGTAAGTTATCACAAAGGGATGCAGGCCATTCAGCCTCAAATTACTCTCCAGGGAAGATTTCTATTTAGAAGTGAAAGGGATCAGCTTTGGTGGCCAGATCAATAACCTCCATGTGGAGTCATAGATGTAAGAGGGGCCAAATTCTGGTCCCTTTTCTGAATTTTTTCCATTTTGTTAATAGAGAGTTCAAGCAGACGCTCTAGTGGATGATTAAAGGTGAGCCAGCACTGTGTGTACCATAGCGAAAACAGTACAAATGTTGTTATTCGTATCTCTGGGATGGATCCACATAGTATATTGTCAATGAGAGTTGACAGGGCAGGTGTATTGTTATTTAACATGGAGGCTATAAGGACTCTGTAGGGGTGAAGGGAAACACAGTGGCAGAGGAGGTGAAGACAAGTTTCATCCTCTCTGAGGCATAGTGAGCAAGTGGACTCTATGTTTGAAAATCCTCGGTGATGCACCAGAAAGTGTTTAGTAGAAAAGGTGTTAATATTTATCTTCATCAGGAAATCAAAATATTTGGGTTCAAGAAACCATCGCTTAAATTTCTTGATTAGCAGATGGCTGTTAAGCCTGAGGATAGTTGATCCTGCAGAAACATCAGGATTAAGGATGTAGTATGCATCCTAGAACTTGGATTTTCATTGAGGACAATTTTATAGGAGGCATAGTATGTTTGGAGATAAGACATGCGAGGGCTGCCAGCCAGTCAGTACCAATAGGGGGAAGGTTATCTGTGGGAGTGACCTCTCTGAAATGTGAGTAGTTAGGATATTGCAGACACATTCTGTAGAAAGAATTGTAGGAACATTGGAATATGAAAGTATCTATGGAATGTAGGGATAATCCATTGAGTTTTGTGTGTTTCTGTAGATTTCTCAAGCTTATGGTTGCACTTTTCCCCCCTCTAATCAGATCAGTGCACATCTTGTGTATTTTCCTGATGAAGACTTTGGTAAAATGGACTACTGGGGTGAAATAGGATATTCTAGAGAATATTAGTATCTTGATGAGGGAGGACTTGGCGAACATGGACATGTAAACTCTGGATAGAGAGGATGTGATTCTCTGTGTGGATTGAAGTAGCTTTCCTTGGATAGATCTCCTCATGGTAGACATGGATTCAAATATAGGGAAGCCCAAGAAGTTCTGAGGCTTTGCTGCAAATGGTCCTGGAATGGTCTTACTTGAAGATATATATCAGGCAGATGACTTGGCCATATTAAATTTTGAGGCCGGATTGATCAGAGAATTCTTTAAGTATTGATAAGAGTCTTGGAATTAATTTCTTTGATGGAAGGAAAATGGCCAAGTCATCCATATAGGGTGATGTGATGAATTGATGTATTTAAAATTGGGATATGAATTCCAGGAAGAGATCTCTCAATTTGAAGAAGCAGAGGGTTGAGGTAAGTAATGAAAAACAGGGCACTCAGAGGAGAGCCTTGTGGAATGGAGGATGTGGTGTAGAATGGGGGAGAAAGCTTCCCATTAAGTGAGATGCTCAATTCACGATTGTAAAGGAGGTTTCTGATAATGTTTATGATTCCAGTAGAAATGTCATGCTCACCAAGTAAGTTTAAAAGGGGTATTGAGTTGAATAGAATCAAAGGCAGCTTCAATGTCGAGCTGCACAACCACTGGTCTAGATTGCCTGAGGGATCTGATGTGGTCAGTAATGATTTTAAAAAGATTGATAGCATTTGTGGTTGAGCTGCCCTTTTTTGCAAATTGATATTGCGAAATAAGGGGAAGAATCTTGTTTTGAATTTTGTCCTTGATGATAGATTCAATGACCTTGACCATCAGTGGAGTCATAGAGATGGGCCACAGGTTCTCAAGCAAACCTTGCCAAGCCCCTGTTCCAGGTAAGGACATTAAATTAAAGCTACCTAAGACCTTCAGGGCATCGAATGTTGAACCAGACTCTGTTGAAGGCCTGCATTACAAAGAGTCTGGGAAGGGAGCCTCTGGCCAGATAGTGGATCTGCAACAAGCTAGTACTGGAGTTTCTTACATAAATGGCTTGCGATCCAGAACACCAAAAGCAAAAGCTGGGATATGTCCTATTGGTAGGACCAATAGTTGCTGAGTGCATGATCACACATTCAAAACTCTTTTAATTATTTCCAAATTTATCACCAATTGCCCAATAAATACACAATATTTATCTGTTAAAATAATGCCTCATGAGGCTCAATGTAGCGGGACTTAATATAAGGGGGCTGAATTCCCTAAATAGAGTGGATGCATTGGCCAAATGGTTTAAGCAATACTCGCCACATATTGTATGTCTCTCTGAGACCAAATTGCACCAATTTTCAAACCCCAAAATCCTGAGCCTTCTTGGCAATCTGGAATATTTTCATCACTCAGTTTCTCCTTCATCTGCTGATGGAGTGGCAATCTTAATCTCCAATAGTAGCCCATTTGAATCTTTTAAAGTTAACTATATAAATCCACATATAATTATTGCCACCTTATTCCACAAAGCCTTCACTTTAAATATAATTTATGTGTACTCTACCAAAATGATTTACTAATTCAACAGATAATCCAACAGATTAACATCACAATTGCTTCCAACCCTTATCCAACGAATTTCCTTGGGGACTTTAACACCTCCTACCAGGAATTTACAGCCAAATATATACATCGTCTTAATACCAGATTCATGAGTGGAGAGGGATTCTTTACTCCGAATGCCTTTTCCTTTTATACTAGAAGGTATACCTCTCTCATAGACCTAATCTACTATACTCCTGATCTACACTTTCTGATTGACCCCTCACTCCAACCTATAGTGTTTTCCGACCACTTGGCATTATCTATTAAACTATCTCTAAATGTTGAGTCATTCAATATTCCAGGTCTGAGCACAACCACAAGAATCCTTCTCAAGACCACATCACCTGAAGCCATCATCTCTGAGGCATACATATATTTTCACAAAATTCATATCCTGTCTTTGCCACCAGTCAATGCCTGGTTTGCCTTCATCCATATTTTAATGTCATTAATCTCAAATTATACATTACATAATAAAGGGCCATCTTCACTCCTGATAGAACTTGAATCACTCAACAACACCCTTAAAAATCTTCCCCTTGATACAATTCCTATAGAATCCATAATCAACCTGAAATCCCAATACAAAAATAAACAGTTGATTTTGGGAGAGTATCTCTCTATCAAAAAGTCAAACATTTTCTTGAACCAGCCCCACAATTGGTCCAGGGGCTACATTAGGTGGGCTCTGGGCCATAGAGACAAGAAACCCACCCCTTCATCTATTACAGTTGGAAATAACCTTTATTCAGGATGTAACATGCTTCTAAAAAATTTTTTGTTCTTCAGGGAAAAGTTTTCCACTCATGCACCTGACTCTAAACAGGACTCAATATGGGATTCTTCCCCCACTGACCATGGCATCTTGGAGGGAGATGTTTTGACTAAGTTAACCTCGATGCCTGAAAGGACCCATCCAGGGCTCCATGCAATTCCCCATTTTCTTCTACTGCACCTGTCTAAATTCTCGGTTCCAATCATGCACAACTTGATTAATCACCTTTCTTCTGGTGTCCATGAAATCAGTGGTCTTTATCCCATAGCAATAGTGCCATTTCTAAAGCGCAACATAATTCCGTCCCCGCAGGAGTTCCAAACTTGCTTATATATGTATATAATAAATTCACTTTTTATTAATAAACTGATGTCAGTATTTAATAATGTCACACATTTTATTTACGTAGGCAGGATGAGGTATGGTACTCATTCAACAAGATTTTAGTATAATTGGTAAATGGTTGAATGCTGATTTATTGTGAAATAGAAGCCTTTCTATTCCATGCAATCTTCTTACTTAGGCTTTTAATGAAAATCCTGGTTTTGGATAATTTCCTTTCCCATATACTTTGTCTGTTATAAACTTTTTGCTTCCTTGTAAAATATTCAAAATTGACTTTAAATAGCTTCTTTAGTCTTTTCAGGTTCCCCCTCCTTTTAACTTGAATTCAATTTGTTACATTTTTCTCATGATAATTCATATTTGTATACATGTAACTGTTTTGTCTTAAAATTTTTGCACTTAATAGTTCATTGTGATAGAGAATTGTAATGTTTTAGCAGATTGTAATGAACACTTAACCCATCTCTAGGCCTTTTAACAAGCTAAGTCTAATTTGTTTTAATAGTTTATAGCATATATAAGCGATTTAACCCACTGAAGAAGAAGCTGTCAGTAGTAACCAAAAACAATTAAATCAAATTAATCTAGGCCTAGTACTTTTGAGGTTTTCCCTCATATTCATGGCAACATAGGTTATATGGATTATAATACTTTGGAATTTAATTTACTCTTTCTTATTTTATCATTTCTAAAAATAATTGTTTCCAACATTGATGGCTTAGCATTGTGAGGTTTGTTTTATATATTAGGTATTTTAGTATTATGATTACTTATTATCACTAGGATCATATCTCTAAATGTTTTTGTTTTTTTTAAATTGAATCCCTGAAGTTAATTTTCTTATCTTTTGTTTCTTTAATCTTACCAATGTTCAAGTTCTTATCTTCAAAGTAGAAAACTTATTAATTAACTGTATTTTCAACTCTGTGAACATATTTAGTACATAACAAATAACTTTATTTTCCTGACTATGAAATTCCAGAACTATTTTTGTACTATTTTTATCAATATTCTATTAAATCTCTCTGAAATGCAATAGATTTCTTTATTCAAAGTAAATGAAAATTTAATACCATGACTATGAAAAGCTTCTTTAAAATTTTTTAATACAAATTAAGTTTTCCTTAATTAAAAATATTATTTATGAAATAGATAAGAATGTTTCTTGATTTGGATTCATTAAAATAATAGAAAATATCTTTGAAATCAGTAAAATTATAGAAAATATAGTTACTCCTTATGTGGGCTGTGAAAATTTCTTGATTTTTAACGTATAACATGTATGAGGTAATTAGAAGTATCTTTAAGTAAAATCTGTTTATTTTCAAACATTTATTTTAAGCCTGTTTGTTTCTCAAATTTGAGATTTAGATTAATTAGATCTGTCATAAAATCATATTGGTTTTGGAGTTTGATCAATATAGTGTAACTTATATTCAGTAAGAGATCTTCCACAGAATACCCTAATAACATCATAATTCTCATATAACAACACATTTATGAATATATTATGCCTTCTAATTGTATCAAACTATATAACACAAATAGTTGTCTCATCAATAAAATATGCTCATTTTTTATTTTCATATCTGTGAGTGATTGATGGTTTAACTTTTATCTTACAACTATTTTTACTTCAATTTCTTAGGTGCTACATTTCATTTTAGCATTATATCAGAGATGGAATGTCTTCATCTTATTATTCTTTTCACTAATAACATTTTCAGAGACATCACTTATTGCCCAAACTTATTTTGAATCTTTAATAAAGCCTTTTAAATTTTAATAAAAATTTCTTCACATTTATTTGTCTATACAAAATGTATTTTTAATTATATTTAATTAATTGAAGTTTAAATCATGTGATTAAGGTTGAATGTGAATTTTCAATAATAATTTACCATATCACAGAAAGACTTCACATCCTTAATTTTCTAGAATTACACATTTAAAAATAAATTTAATGTTTTTAAGATGAATGCTTGAATCCATTTTTTTATTAATATGATTCAGAATTTTGTCTGGTAGTGGAATGAATAGTTGACTTATATTATGCTTTATTGCAAAGTCACATTTCTTGACGAACATGTGATTGAAATAATTCCTCTTAAATTCATTTGTAATATGTTCCACAGAAAGTAGAATGAATTGTTCATACAAATTTGTTTTTTTCTGACTTACATTTTTTTTCCCATTGAAAAATGAAATGATAATATTTGTGAAAACTTGGTAATATTTAGAATTTAAGACAAGAATATTAAGCCAACTTTTTTAGATTCTATTTCATCATTAATTGTTTTTAGATTTACTACTCCTATACTTTTTGTTTAAATTTCTACTTTCTTAAATTTTTTTCAAAAGCCTTTTTAATTTTTTGTTTCTTTAGAATTAAAAGTATTGATAGTAAAAATAAAAAATTCTACTTTCTTAATATTTTTATTTTGTCATTCTATTTTATATATATTTTTTTGCTTATCTGAATCATTTTTCGCATTAGAAATATAACTACTCAGTATTCTGCTCTTTTGAAGTTTTTTTTGAGTTTGCAGGTGTTTTTGTTATTATTATTTCTACTTTTTTATAAATTTTCTATGCACAAAGTAATAAGTTTTATTAAAATTGATATGTGAGATTTTCTGACGCTCATATTCAAATATTTCATCCTGTGACATTTAGCATAATAATAGATGAGCACATTTAAAAGTTGAAGATTCCTAGTTATCATCCAATATTTGGAAAAGTTGTGAGTAATAACTTCTATTAGAAAGGTGTTGTGTACTTTGCAATTGGATATTTAAAAACTATTTTAACTTTGAATCTATTTAATTTTAAATGTCTGCTATTTGGTGGGGGGGGGGGGAATTCAAATGTAAGAAGATTTAATATGTAAGTCTTGTTTCTTTTGTGTAATGTAGGGACAAGATTAAGCTTCAGAAAATAGTGTTAATAAAGTATTGTTTATTGGTGTAGAATGAAAGTGCATAAAATATTATGAAAGTAAATGATAGAAGCACAAGCTAATTACAGCAATTGTAAATAACAAAATACTGCATGTTACTATCTCTAAGATATTTGATAAATTGGATAAATAGCAAAAAAAAAAAAAGGATTAAAGTTAGAACATTAGTGACTAAACAACTTTATACATTGTCATCCAATTTAATTTTTAAAAAAAATCTGAAATGGATCTGAAAGCGTACTGATCACTTGAATAAAAATATTTGATATGTGGATTGTGGGGAGAAATGACCAAAATAAGCTGGTAACTGAGTAAATATTATTCAAAATACAGAAGTTGTAATAACAATATACATGCAATTAATTTTTTTAATGGAATAAAATGAAATTAAGCATATTTTAAAAGGATAAGGCAGAAACATAAGAATGTTAAATTATCAAAAACAATTACTTTAATTAAAGAATAATTGGAAAATGTCTTAAACGATATGATTGACAATATAGGATATATGTGCAACATTAACAGATAATTTATTTTAATATTATTTAATATTATATTTGAATCTAAAAATAACTACTGTTGATTTCCATAGTTTACTTTTCTCTCTCATTGATTACTTTAATAAATTATACACATTTGGCACATCATTTTAAGAATTTGAAAATAAAAATAATATAAAAAAGAGGAAGAAGGATTTACTTATAAGATGATATACATTAGTTTTTAATTCAGAAATTTATTATCTTTTAGAAATGAAAAAACAACAACATATAATTCTTTATGTTATGAAAGTATCTGCGCATCAAAATTAATATGTGATTTTATAAATAATAATTCAAATAAAACAAAGAAAAATTGTATGACTGAAATGAAGTTTTCTGATAATGTAATAATTCTAAAATCTTATTCAGTTTTTTATAATTATTTAAAAAAAAGCATATGCTTAACTTTTAAAAACATAGCATACACTATTTTTTCAGCAAAACTGTGTTATTTCTTTTGATAGATTATAACATAAAAACAGAATATTGTGTTTTTCCTCCTGCTGTTTTGTTTTGTGATGTTTATTTCAGTGGCAGAGTTCTACATTTTAGAACTGAAGGTTCCTGGATCTTAATTCATCTTCTGGTGCTCAAAATGACATGACCTCTGATTGACCATTCACATACTTATTCTACTTTATTTATCTTTAGTTATTTTGAAGCCACATAGGAATAGCATAAAGAACTTAGATGATTGAATTTTGATCTTACTGAATAAGTATCCTATTGTCAAGATAAGAATGGGTAGTAATATGTAAATCAAATTGATATATAAATTATGTAAATGTATTTTACATTAAAGTTTTCACAAGGTGAGTTTTAAACAAATAAAAGCTTGGTATAAAAAAGTATTTTTTTTACAAATCAAAAAAATTGATTTACAATATGTATTTTGGGGTCATATTTTTGAATAGTATCTATTGTATATAAGTAAGTATATGGGTGATTATTATTGACATCCATATAGGTCTGAAACAACTTAATTCTTTATGATACTTATAGTAAAAATCAGTATATACTATCAATAAAATATTTCACTGATTAAGTGATGGTTCTTTAGCATTTATATGAAAGAAAACAATTCAACACTTAATAAAGATTGACAAAAACTATTATATTTAAATTAATTTCAACAAATTTTAAAAAATAACATCCTGGCTCATTCATATAAATTGTAATATAAATGATGTATTAAATGCTATAATAAAAAAATTGATTAGATAAAAAATCAATAAATATCCCACAAATAAAAAAAATTATTATTTTTTTTTTTTAGAAAAAGAAAAACTAAATATATATATTTTATTTTAATGTTTGCCAGTAGCAACAGAATAAACAATGTCAAGATTTAAATGGGCAGGAAGAAATTTACATAGAAATATTAGCTATAATTGAGATTTGTAATAGATAAAGGAAACATGATGTTTTAAAAAATGCAATATAATTATAAAGAAAAGGGTAGATTTAACTTAAAATATAACAAAGTAAAATAAGAATAAAACAATAATTGAATTAAAGAATTGTAAGAGGATAAATGTACTGAATAATTCTCTTCTGTATTAATGGCCAAAAAAAAAAGAGAGAGAGAGATAGAAAAGACTAATATAGGTTTTATAGTAATGAAGATGGTGTTGTAAAACTAAAATTAAAAGAGATTTGCATTTAAGACTTTATAAAGAAAAGGTGTTTTATTTACTTATACTGAAATGAATACTTACAAAATGCAAAGAATTACTGATATTTCAGTTATAGGGATAATATATAAGACAGTTGATGTTTATAATTTAATGCACGACTCAAGCATATGTCCATCAACCTTTTTTTCAATGATTATAATTGTTTTGAAGAAAATAATGAAAAGAGTGAGGCTTAGCCACTGATTAATCTAATTTCAACTTATTGTTTACTCTTTCATTTGAGACATACTCATTTTGTTAAATATTTCAAAGCAGTGATTTGTTGTACTGAATTATTTGCATAGATATACTATTTTTCATTCTTATCATATCAATGATTGATTTGTAATTTGTATTTAGAAAGAAAAGAGATACTAAAAATGTGATTGAAGTGATGATGAATTTTGGTGATATATATAAAAAAGAAAAAGAATCAATCTATTTTTCATTAAATTTGAAAAGCATTTAAAAGTGTAAATTGTATTTTAAAGTGATAGGTGTAAGTTGAAAAGAGGAACAACTATTAGGCAATTTATATATGGATCAAATGGTTTGTCTAAGATTAATGTAGAAAAAGAAAAAGAACTGGTGATGTTTATCTTCAGTTTGTTTTAATATTTATTTAAAGAAATTATTAAATTATGTTATTTGATTGAGGTTAGAGGCTTTTTTTTTGGGGGGGGGGTATAAAGATTACTGTATTTGTTTTATTGATAATATGATTGTACGTGCATATATTAATAATAAACTTGATAAATACTAAAAATTAATGAAATGTGCAGAAAGTTAAATAAAACAAGTTGAAAACAATAATTGTGAGTGGTGAAGGTAGCTATTAACCAAAAAATATTTTGGGAATGAGGATATAACAATTTCATCTCATGACCAATGATTACTTAAATTTATAAAATATAGCTCTAGGTTAAACCAGTAGCTAATAAAAATGGATACTGAATATAAATATATAAAGTCATGGGATGTTTTTTTAGTTGTGATTCTTGCAATATTTATTATTTTTGATCATTTATAACTAAGCATTAATTGTTTAATCATCTCTGACATTTAGTTTGTGATAGAAAATTTAATATTAGTAAAAAAGGCAATAACCACAACAGATTAATTCCTATTCCCATTTTTATTGTTTCTTTGGTTGATTGCATATGCAGTATAATTGTTTCTTTCCTCTAGATAATTTCTTTTTATTCTTCAATCAGCTATTGACATAATCAAAAGTATTTATAAAAAATTTTCAAATATGAATTCTAAATTATTGTCCAGCTTTTGTCTCTGCATATTCTCATTAGTAGTGAATAAACAAATCCAATTTGAATAAACAATAAATAAAAAAACTAAATCACAAATATCTATGTTGTACTAGAGAATCAGAGATAATTATTTATAGTGAAGTTGCACAGTTTAGTCATTTAATCTAATACAATTTCTTTATAAATTTCTACCATAAACAAACAGAGTTGAATAATAAATAAAATTTTGCCACAATTGATAAGTATATAAAACAAATGTTAATAATTATAACTTCATAATTAACAATGGAAGCTGATATGTAAGACACATAAAGGGTATAAATTATAATATTTCAAAGACAATGCTTAATTTTATGACAAGATTTTCAAATCATGCTTTTGTGTGGAAAATTATAATATCTCATAGTGTGATAAAGATACTCAAATGTAGAATTGATCTCATAAGTACATTGAAAATTCAAGACTTTAAAATTGTATAACATTCCTTCAGATCTTGGCTAGTTGCATAGTTTTAATATATGGATTAATTTAAAGTGAGTCATTTTACTGTAAACAGTTGACATACATAAACTCTTTATTTAAAATATACCTAAAAATAGTGTCACTACATTTATGTTAAACTTTGAAAGATAAACGCACTAAAGTAAATAATAATAATTTAAGTATTAAATGATCATATTATATAACATTACTTTTCCATATAATCATTAGATTTATTAATGTCTTCTCTTAACATTTTATACATTTTTTTTTATTAGTATAGTAAAAAAAAAAGTTCAGGTTTATTAAAAAATTTGCTTTTTATCCATAATATTTTAACTACTATTTTGCAATCATGACACAGAAATTATATGTACATTTTTTAAAATCCTGGAATATCAAGGATAATTTCCACATAGGGATTTTCTTTACTCTCTTTTTTAAAAAAAGTCTCCTTACTCATTTTCAAAAATGATCTGATGAATGTTCATTTATTTTTTTTTTATTTTTTTTGTGATCTACCTGACTTATATTCTTTCATTATTATAATTCTGACATATCAGAATTTATTCCAAGAATTGTCTAACTGCTTTTTTGACATTACATTATTTGGATATGGTATATTCTTTGATAATTTCATGAATAATTTTAATCATTTTTAAACAGGATGCGCCATCTTTTTGAAATTAGCTTGTGGGAGAAGGGATTTTAAAACATTAGTAATGCCCTCCTCATTTTTTTTTGTATTAACTCATTTTATGGAAATCTTTGTCCTATATATGTCATTAAATCCTATATGCGATTTTATTAATTTATTTCAGGATTAAAATACAAATTAAAAATATGTGCTTTATTTATTTACTATGGAAATCTAAATTAATCTTAAATTTTAGAAAATCATTGCACAATTGAGTATCCATCCAAATTCTTCACCTCATGGTGAGGTTATTGTAAGATATTTTGATTTATTATTCTAGACGTTTAATTTAGAATGTAGTTTTGAGAATTTGTTAGTTTTGCTTAATTGTATATCAGCTTGCTGTTAATTTTTTTTTTTTTTTAGAATTAATATTTAGAAATGAAAAAACTGCATATGTGTGTTTTCATTTTAGTGTGATTCAAGAAAAATATAACAGTTTCAAATTTTTTTGTCTGTGTTGTAAGAAGACAGCTGCAAGTGATAATAAAATTGAAAATAATACTTTATGAAATATAATGTCTGTGCCATCTGCTTCATTATGTGTCAAATTTCTATTATATTAATTAAAATTGAAAGATTTAATTAGCAAAAAAAATTATATAAATACAATGTATTTTAGTATATTTTCTTTCTTGTTATTAATTAATAAATAATTTTTGGAAAAATCTTTGAAGTCTTGGAAATTATTTTAAGAAATAGCAGAAATCCAACTTTAATTGATATCACAAGTTAAAAGATATCCTTTTTCATAATGTAACCCCTTCCCCCTCGATTTTATTCACTAAAAAATTTCCCATTATCAATATGTATATATTGGAATTGATCTATTCTGATCTTCCACTCAAATTGTTTTTGTTTTTTTTTACATAATGTTTTATAACTGTGTCTATTTATTTAACTTCTTTATTTTCATCAATTTTGTCTCAATTTTTACAGTCTATTCAAAAACTTATTAACATATTTTTCACATTTTTTCCAACCTCTGATGACCTTTTTTTATTCTCAGTTTTCTGCCACTTTTAAACTTCATTACCTCCTTGCAATATTGCAAGCATTTATTGCTTTATTAGGACTATCAATATAATTTTAATAAAAATAACTTTTATGTAATTTGTTTTTTTATCATAAACATTTACTCAGTCACACTATATTTATTACTCTTAATTATAACCTATATATTCTAGATCTAGATACAAACAATATGTAAACATACAGATGGCTTTTTTATATGCACGATCCCAAAAATTGAAAAAGATTTCATTTTAAAGTTTTAAGTCATATGAGGTAAACTGATCATTCAAAAAGTTGAAGAAATATGAATCCAATTCATTTCATAAGACAACATTATAATAACTGTTAACTTCAGTAATTCATTCAAAATTATGAAATTAAAATTTTTTATAAAAAAATAACTTTAGCCAGAACCATATAAATAATCTACTGATGATGTTTATTGATGATGACATCATACAACAGTTGAAGTATGAAAATATCATTGATCAATTTGTTGTATTAAAAAACCAGAAAAGTACCTTTATGAAGTTAATTATTTGTTTCTATATTTTAGGTTATTAATTAAGTCATTAGTCATTGAAAATATAAAAATCAATAATTGTATTTATTTGTGCTATACAAATATTTTTTGTTTGTATATTTATTCTTTTAAATATTAATAATTTCAAATGCTACATATGGTCCAGAGAAACTGTATTTTCCATAATTTTATATATTATTATACTATATTTTTTTAAAACAATGTTTAATTTTTTTTATTAACAGTTAAACTGTTCTGTATTGTAGAAAGTGACATCTTCAACAGAATGTGGTGACAAGAGAGACAGAATAATCATATTACTACATTAGTTAAAGAGTAATTTTACTTCTAGTAATAGCTAGCAATTATATCATTATTATCAATGTGTCTGTTTATGTTACAAGTTTTAAAATAGATATTTTGTATATTTATTCAAGCTATGAAATCTTATATTTAAAACAGTCTTTTTCAAAATTGATTTTGAAGACTGTTTTCTGCAAACTGAATAAACATTTATGGAATATAAGATTAGGGAAAATACATAACAATTATTAACATCTGATAATGAAATGTTCAAACTTTCCTTTAGAAACTAATGAAAAGTTACAGTTAAGAGTAAAGTTCAATATTATACTTTTTTAGAATTGTAAATAACAAAACTTAAATTACAAATAAAATATGTATTAACATATTACTGAAATGAAAAAACATATTAGTGAAAATGGTAATTAAAGTTAACTCATTGATTCACTAAAGTACTAATATTAGTTAGAAATCACTTTTCTTGAAAAATTTATTTAAATGAAATTATAATTCTAGCATATTTATATATTTATAAATATTTGTTTGGTATAAAATATTTACATTATATTCACTATGTATTTATGAAGTTACAAAACTGATTGAGAAATTGAGGAACCAAGATGATTTGACATAATATAGATTATTATAATCTTTTATAAATTTTCTTTGCATGGCTCAGTTAGTGAGTTTTAGGTACATTCTATACATTTGCCATTTTTACGTTTGCAGTTCCTTTAATGATATTATTAGATTAAATGCTAAAGCTAGATAGAAATCAATAATGTTTGTTGTAATGTGATTGCAATATACTAGCCACTATTTATGTTCTTATAGTTTATTTACTTTAATGGTATTGATTGCATAAATGAAACAATGTTCACATTTTGAATTAAATTGTGTTGTATTTGGTATATATATATATATATATATATATCATATTTAATATGCATTTGTAAAGTACTACACATGCATTTTATTCTTCACAACACATTACCAACACTTTACAACATGTCTACAAATAAATCTTCAAGTATTATCATGATTATATCAATTACAAAAGAATTTATGGAATCATATTAGCCCATATCTATAGCCATGTCCCCAAACATTTTTATGCTATAACATTATAGAAATGAGGTAGACATTCAAAATGTTGATAATAATAGAATTTTTGACAAGAGCTTGCTTTATTCAGATATTTTTATGCACATTAATTAATGATACTGTATTTATTAATCTTACATATATTATCTATATGAAGGTTAGCCATCCTCTAAATAATCACAATTTATCTTCCAAAAACGGCTCCTACATATCATCTTAGCATAAACTTTTATAAACATTTTTACCTTTTGATGGAAACATTCATAGCTTATAATCTTATGTCAATTTTTTTTCTTTTTCTGATTTTTTTTTGTTTCCTTCATAATCTATTCCATCATATATTTTATTATAATTTCTCAATCTTTGAGTGTATGTTTAATCTATTTTCTAATATATTCAGCAATTTCTTTAGTAAATAATCTTATAGAAATTTCTATCAGGAATTTAATCTTCATGTAGCCTTGCATTGTAATGAGTGTGATAAGTATATCATTTTATAATACTGTATAAAATATATATTTTTTATTTCATTTAATTGTTTTGTAAAACAAACTGTCAAAATTAATGCTGGAATTTTGTGTTTTTAATTCTGCTTCTTTACCTCTCTACTAAACAGCAGAGGATTTTAGTTCTATAAATTTATAACATAAGAATGTGTGAAGACATTTTTCCAAATAATGTCTTATTTGGTTAAAGTAATATTTGAATCTTTTTTTTTTTTTTTTTGGCAATGCTGTATAATCTTATCAATATGTACTCATGCATTTTATTGCTATAAAATGGCCACAAAAGTATCACTCAGGAAAAGCAATATTAGGTTTACAAAATTTTAATTATATAATGATAAGCTATTGGTGTTTTGCTGATATATACTTAAAATAACTCAGCTGTCATAACTGATATCAAAAAAATATCTATTGGAGAAACAGTCAATCTATGTTTTTTTATGCTAATCAATGATTGTGATTCTTGGCAGAACATCATTTGATGCTATTTCTACTACACACAGTTCTGTTCTTAATATTTTTGAGCTGTATACTTTACATCTAGTAGAAGCCATTGCAATGGCTAACTGAAGTTTAGATCCATTTTTGCTTACCTTCCATTAACTATCTATCTGCTCTGTGCAGTTTAACATGGTGATAGAATAGTGTACTCAAAAGATAAATATTCCATGATTGATTTTCAGTTAATAATTTTTTTTAATAAATGTGAATTGAGCTACTACCAATGCTTGAATGTCATATGACTTCTCTTTTTACTATCTATACAGATTATTTATTTATGTATTGTCTCTTAATAAAGGTATATTTTTCAATTCTAGTGCATCAAAATCAAATTTGCAGTAATAGATAGTTGTGCTGTTATCTCATAATAAATTCACAATTTCAAAAAGAGGCAAAACTTTCCATACAATATTGCCATTCAGTGCAAGCCAGAGTGATCAATAAATAATGAAGGTTTATGCATAAAAATTCTGTGTAGTTCCTACTCAACCAATATCCCCAGACTAATTTCTAGCTTGTGGATTTCATCACTAGGGAGCTTTGGATCTGAGAGCACTGCATTTACATCTTAAGCACTAATGCAACTCTCTAGAAGATATCTTTTACCTATTTAATTAACTATAAAAGTATGAGTTTAAAATGAAAATACAATAATGGATTTTTAATCGAAGCTCATTCACTTATATATAGTCATATAGATATGAACTCAGTTCAGCAGCTATACATTTTGGTAATTTTAGTTTTTTAATAACCACAGTCACCATCATCCCATTGGGCAGGATTGGTATTAAACCACTAAATATCACAGGATCACCATTTCCTGTGCTTACACTAGCTATTAAATTTGAGGCAAAACTCACCATACAGTAGCATCACTCAATACAAGACAAAGTAATCAATTGATGCAAGAAAGTTTGTGCATAAAATCCCTATCTAGTGCCTATTCATCCAATATCTCAGACTAGTTTGTTTTCATTTTGGACTCATAGACTAAGGAGAAAGATAAAAAGGTCTCCAAAAACAAAAAAAAAAAGTTAAAAAAGGTAAATAATAAGGGGGGGAGAAAATTTTATAATTACCTAAATAGGTAAAAGGTGGCTGCTAGAGAGTTACATTAGATCTAAGTACAGTACTCTCAGATCCACAACTCTGCACTGATGAAAGGCCCGAGCTAGAAACTAGTCTGGGAATATTGCATGAGTAGGCACTAGACAGGAATTTTATGCACAAACCCATTCATTTATTAATCTGGCTTATGCTGGATGGCATTACTGTATGGAGAAAAATTTGTCTCTGCTTTATGTGATGTTTAATGGTTTAACTCAATAATTTTTACAAGTTGATATCTTTTTGACTGAACTAGCCTTTTTATGATATTACTATCATTTTTGTATTCCATTTCATACTTGATGTGATTGTATTTCAAAGATAAAATAGTTGTAATTATACCTTATAATTTTTGGAGATGCTGTACATCTCTAAATTCTCTGCTCCACTAGTTGAATTCCATATAGATTATTTGCTTTTATCTCAAATGCTTTTAATTATGCATGTGATCATCTATCACTTTGAATGATTTTCGTATTTTATCTGCTGGCTTAACTTGCTGTTTTGTATGAATTATGCCAATTGCAATTACATGGAATATTTTTATGTTGAGAATATTCTGCTCTTTGCTTAGTCCAGAAAGTAGAGAAAATAAATCATTTTTGTAAAATAGATTATCATTATTACATTATTGTTTTGTATAGTTTAATGTAGTGATAGAGTGATGCAGTGGAAAGCTAATTTTTTTTTATTTATTTTGAATATCACACTAGATCTGAGCAAATAACCATTCAATTACCTTTTTTACTATTTCATTAAAATTCATTTGCATATAAGTGTGTGTATGCAAATGTCACTTTTATAATTTAATACATAAGGCAAGAAATACTTTTTATGATCTATTGAAGTAATTATTATTTGCATTAAATTTTCTTACATTTTTTCTTTATGACTTCTTTGGATTAAATTTTATTACAATTAACATCGGAATTTCTTTATGGAAATCTCTTTGAAACAATCTCGCCGTGCAAATAGAGGGGCAATTTTCAACATTCTTAAAATAGTGCTGCAAACATTCCATTATGGTGAATTTTGTTTTTTGTTGACAAGTTGGTGTAAATATTTTTATATAAATATTTTTTTAAAAAAGCATCACATGCTAATTTAATTAAAAGGTCATTTGGTCTTTTTTTTAATCTGTCATTTATCCACAATTATTTAAAAAGCACATGTAAATTTTTGAGATTTAGTTTATGATATTAAAAAAAAAATTAACAAGGAAAGATAGTCATAAAAATTGACATTATTAAAAGGATTTTAATTTAATTTATTGTAACTACTAAAGCAAATAAAACGGAAGCATCCGTGATCCTTTAATTAATGAAATAGGAGCACTACCTATAGTGGTTTATATTCTACTAGAGCAGGTGTGTCCAATATGTCAATCGCATTCGACTGGTCGATCGCCAAGAAATTTTATATAGAAAAAAATTTATCTTTAAAAACTAAAATTTCAAAAAAAATTTTTGAAAACCATCTATTGAAATTTGGGATTTGTTTTATTTGAATGTGAAATCCAATTTAAAACTAAAATTTTAAAAACTATAAGGTTATAAAAAACAATTAGATAATAAAAAATTGAAGAAAACAATCGATAAATTTACTATCGTTTCGTTTCATCTATTTTGGTTAAAATCATACAAAAAAAAAAAAAACGTTTATTTTTGAATATTCATTTTAGTAGGCAGATTAGTTTTGACATTTTGATTTTTTGAAATAATTTTTAAAAAGTTTTTTTTGATTGTGAAAAGTAGTTTCGATATTTAAATTGTATTTTAATTTAATATTATATGAGTATTTTTATTGTACTTTGTGGCAAAAATCAAATTATTTGATGTTCCCCCTATAAGAAGCAATAAAAAAGCAAAAATATATTTCAATAATGATTAGGAAGAAGAGTTTTTGTTTATCATGTATAAAAAAAAGTGTTTATGTTTATTGTGTAATTATTCTGCAGTAGCTTTACTGTAGAGAAATAATCTAAACAGACATTTTACTACATTCATCTAAGTTTTGATGGAGACTTTCCTCCTAAATCTATAAATAAGAAAATCTGAAGTACAAAGATTAAAAAGATCTCTAAATTCACAGCAATCTTCATTCAAAAAAAGTTGTTGTAAATTAACAAGGGAATGGTGGCAACTATACAGATGGTGAGATATTCAAAGAAACTTCTTTGACTGCATCAGATAGCTTATTTCACAATTTTAAAAATAAAATGGAGATTGTTGATGCTATCCAAGATATACAACTTTCCAGACAAACTGTAACAAGACAAGATGAAACCATAGCAATGGAATTAAGATCACTATTTAAATGGGATTTTGAAAATTGTTCATGGTTTTCACTTCAATTTGATGAGTCAATTAACAGTTGTGATATTTCACAGCTTACTATATTTGTTTAGTATTTCCTGGTTTGACTATAAAGAAGAATTCCTCAAAATCCTATCTTTAAAAGAGTGAACCAGAAGAGAGGACATCTACAATATTTTTAAAGCTTTCATAATATCTGAAAATCTTCCTCTTAAGAAACTCATTTCCATTACTACAGATAGTGCTCTTTCTATGACTGGTTGTGAAATTGGATTTTTAGCATTTTGTAAAAGAGATATTAATTTTCTTAATTTTATTTCATATCACTGCATAATTCATTAACAATCATTATGTGGTAAAATATTGAACCTTGATGATGTTATGAATACAACTATTAAAATAATCAATTTGATTAGGGTGAAAGATTGTTTCAGTCATTTTTAGATAGCATTGCAGATTATGATGACTTAGTTCTCCATAATTCAGTCAGATGATTGAGCAAAGCTAATGTTTTAAAAAGATTCCACAAGCTATTTCCACATATAAAAGATTTTCTGGATGAAAAAAAAGATCCTTGTGCTGTTGGTGTGGCTGTAAAAGCTAGCATTTTAAATGAATCTAACAACTGAATTAAATTAATTAAATCTAGATTTGCAAGGATAAAACTTTACAATAACAAACATGATTAGCTCCATCGATATATTTAAAATGAAATTGGAAATGTGGATTTTTCAAATTAATAAAAAAGATTTAAAACATTTCGCAAATTTAAGAGAAGAAATTGGGTTAAACATAGAAACATGTGATTACCAAGAATTTGGAAATATTTTGCAAACCATTCTTCTGCAATTTCAACAATCATTTCAAGACTTTGAAAAACTTCAACCAATCATTTCATTTTTCATGTCACCATTCTCTAAAATAAATATAAAAAATCAAGCTGTACTAATTGCAGAAGTATTTAATATTGATGTAGGTAGCTTGGAAATGCAATTAATTGAACTACAAAATGACAATAGATTGAAATTGCATGATCAATTTGATATATGGAAGTATATGACCTTAAAAATTATCCGCTATTGAAAGATTCATATCTTAGATTTCATTCACGTTTTGCATCCACATATTTATGTGAATCATCATTTTCTCATATGAACTATATAAAATCTAAATATTATCCTCGTATGACTGAAAATCATTTTAATAACTGTTTATGCTTGGCTGTTTCTAATTACGAATCAAATTACTAAAAAATAGCTAATAATATCAACCATCACATTAAATAAATTTGTTTTCTATATTTGTTTATTTCATTTATAAATTTTTTCATTTTGCTTTCTTTTTCCATTTAGTCAATCGCCATTTATTTGGAAAATAAAAAATAGCTCTTAGGTTCTAAAATGTTGGGCACACCTGTACTAGAGAGAGAAAAATATGGTGGTATTATGATGATAGGTTTTTCTGTTGTTATTATTATTATTTTGAGATTGGTGGAATACCAGTTTATATATGTTGCTTTATGAAAATTAAAAGAATACAAAGTTTGTTTTTTTATTAGAACTTAGCTGCCTTACATATTTGTTAAATGAAAATAGATCAAAAAATAGAATTTTGCAATTATGTAAAATATATGACCTAATCTTGTATTATATATTTAATCATAAAAATTATAATATTTTGAAAACACACTATCCAGTGAAAAACATAATAGTCATAGGACTTGTTTGAAATACATAATTTTTGAAAGCTTTTGTAAATATAGAAAAATATATTATTAATTGCATGGTTATATATAAATACAACACTTTAATTAAATAGACACTGAAATGACAAAGATTTCTCCTATGTGAAAATTTGATGGAATAACAAAAACATTTATATTATTGACATCTTGTAGCATGTAGATTAAATGTGAATCATTTTGCAGTTAGAACTCAAAAAAGATTATACAGACTATCTAATAGGAATTTGTTGTATTCTTAAGCTCATGAATAGAAATATTGAGCATTTTTTAATTGAAAGACTGTAAATTGTTGATTCCCAGTTAATTAGAGCATTATTATCTAAATCTGATGAATTGTTTAATGTTTCAGAATTAATAATCTCAACACTGATAATTAATTGCATTCATTAAAATGAGAGAATAATGTGCTAGAACCAACTAATATCAGAAATCAGTGTTTATTGAGAATGACTAACAGTATTAGAAATAATTATAACCACTAATACGGTGGAATAAATCATTGCAAAATAACCACCTGATTATTACAATTCTAATAAAACAATCCATTGTGAACTTTTTTAAGTAGAACACTATGATGATTTTGTTATTTCATAATCACTGTTTTGAAGCAATGGTATCATAAGCATAAGAACTGAATAATGAATAACTGAAAAAATAAATGATTATATAAATTATATTTAAGATATTTCTCAATTAATGACAGAATTTATAGAATTCTTATCTACCAAACTGGGAAAATTAATGATGGAACTATTATAATTAGGAAGCTATATTATTTAAGTGCTTTAGGGGATCAATTTCTAATTATAAGTTGAACTATTTCTCTCATCTGGTTTTAATTGCTAAATACCTTTTAGAAACATTTAAAACTTCATTCAAACTTTCCAAATACACTCAACTATTAATAGTAGCACATATTTTGAATAGTATAGTCTTCTCTCTTTTTCAGTGTTTCTTCCCTCACTAATGATAGTAATATTAGCATGAAAATCAAACCAGGGGCCTGTTGATTCATTAATTTAGTCTATTCTGTTAAAGGCAACAGTTATTAAAATTTTTATATACTTACTATAAAGTCCTCCTGATTTCTCTATATTTTTGAAGGTAAAGTTAATGAGTTATTTCTAGACATTATGAGGTTGATTTTTAAAATATTTGCCAATATTGTAGGAGTATCTTCTTTTTATTCTTTACTCTCAGCCCAATATTTTTGTATTTTGTCATTCAAACATATCTTCAATAGTATATGCATGGTTAGATACTTTTTAATCATTACTTTGTGTTCTTTTAATCATTTTAAATGGAATCATTTGTTTTACCATTATATGTCCTCAATATTCATAGATATACATATTTCTAGACAATACTGCCATCTTCAAACTACTACTGCTTTAATGAGTTCAGCTAATATATTCAAAGTAGAGCCTGGTAAATGAGTGACATCTTATATGATATGTGATAAATTTTCATCATTATTGATGTTAGAAGTATATTATTAAAAGGCATTCCTTTTACTATGAATCTTCAATTTTCTATATTGTTATGGGAATTTTTTAGGGATTCCACATTACTACTTGCATTATTTACAATATATATATATATATATCAATCTTCTGCTGTAAAAAAATTGAAAGTCTTTTTATTAAATATCCATGTTTTTTTCTTAGAAAAACCATATCCTTTTTCACATACATGTATAACATGTTTATAATTGGAACTCTAATTGAGAATTTAAGAATTTGAATCTGTTTGGCTTACTTATATCCTTTAAAAAATCATCAACACATATAATCACTCATTAGTAAAATTCTTTATTCAATTTTTTCAGAAATCTGCACAAAATTTCTAGGCTTCTAAAAATATGCACAATATATGCAAAGAAATGTGATTTTGAATAGAATCATCAAAAGCAAAAAAACAAAGTAACTTCTTTCTTGATTTTGTTAAATTCATAGAAATACATTTCACCACCAAAGTCAAAATTCTTAACACAATTAAAGAACATTCTGCCTTTTCTAGAGTCAAGTTGTAGTTATAAAACTTCTGTAACTTATCACACTGAAACTACTAAAACAAAGCATTGCACAATTTGTCTAAAATACATTTAGATATGCATTAATAGTAACAGTATCTATTTTATATCACTTATCTATGGAATCATCAATGTAAGCATGAATATTTAATGCATACCTAAGATTAGTTTCCGACAGATTACAGGTCTAGGTTAGATTTTTAAAATTTAATTAGTGTGGGTATTTGATGACTCTAATGCTTTAAAAGATTTGAATATCCTAAGATTTTGAATTCAAGCCAATTTTCTAGTCCAACTAAATGTCAATGGTTAGAATAGAAGTGAAATCATTAGAATATATGTTATAGTATTAGTTCTTTCAAATGGGCAAACAGATTAAATTAAATTCAAAATCTGAAGGTGTTGAAATTTTGAAGTCATTTACTTGAAAAGAATACGAACAATAGCTTCTGGGTGGATAGGTACAAAACAATATCTTTATTGACAAAGGTTAACAGACAGCATTTAGTTTGAGATTATACTTGGTAAAACCATACATAATATTCATTGATTACTTATACATATGGAGTAGATTGATGAAGGATGAATTACTACTGTCAAAACACTTATATGGCTAATAACCAGTTGATCCCAAATCATGTGAACAATACAAAGTTCTTCACCAAGATATATGAAACTTCTATATTCAAACTTGATATAATTTTTTATGGTAAATATCCATTTCCTTTTAAAATAGAGTTTAATCTAATGTAATACTATTGCTTTATTAATGTGATAAAATTAATTTATTTACAATAAAATTCTTTACTTTCATAATATTAGTACTACAAAAATGTAGGATACATATATTATTGTGTAAAATAAATACATACAAGAATAATTATTTGAAAAAGAGCAACAACTTTTCCAACAAAAAAAAAATCTGGTAATGATAGGGAAAGTTGTGTTGAAACATAATACATAGATCAATTTAGGAATAATTGAGTATATAACAATAAAAATCAATGTTCAAAATATCAATAAATATCAGCTGAATGTGTATAACTGACTTCACAGAGGGAATTCTATGTCATAAAAAAAAAAAACCTTATGACTATAATTTTAATGGAACTGGGTTTAACTAAAATTTCAGCTATATATATATATGTGACAACAGTGATAAAAATTTGAAATTGTGGGGGGAAAATTATAATAATTTTAAAAAAATCACTAAATGTATTCTTTAAGATGGAATTATTATATGGTTTAACATAGAGACTGCAGTAGAGTAAGACAATCTGGATTGTCTTTCTGTTTGATATATTAAAACAAAATATAAAGCATTAAAGTGCTTCATAGATTTTGAAAAAGAAACCTAGTCCAACAAAATATGCAATGAGGTTTTTTATTATTATTATTATTAGAAATCTTAAATGTTTTAATAAATGACCAAAATCTATTATCATTTTTAAATGTGATTATAGGAAAACAATTTTATAAGAATTTGAAGAAACTATATATAATACAGTAACTATTAGTACATAATGTTGGAGTAAAATACCAATAGCATATAGATATTTAGAAACTTGGATAAACTTAAGACATCCTGAGTGTAACACTATTAATTTATTTACTATTAACAATATAAAACAAATAATATAAACAAATTATTTTTTTATATGAGAATTGTTTTTTCAGATGTTAAACAATCTCACCTGAAAAAAATAATAAACACGATGTAGTGGATTATATTTAAAACATTACTAATACGTTGACATCATCTTCATTTGCACCTGTTTTTCTATAATAACTTTTATAAGTGATCAGAGATTCCAATTCATTAGTGAAGATGTAATAATAATTCTTAGTAAGATATATATTATTACCATCAAAATATATTTTAAATTGATTTTTTTATTTTCACTAGTAAAAAAATATTGTTCTCTCTGATTCTAAGATTTTTTATTCCATGGAAGACACTTTAACTTCATATGCCTAGAACAGTGTATTCTTATACAGACTATATGACATCACTCTAATCAATAATAAATTTATTATTTACTCATCTATGAAAATTTTTTATTTTGTTTCTCTAGATAGTAAGCAAATCTCTGATTTACATTCAGTAAATATTATATTTCAAACTTGAATAAAAGCATATTATTTGCATGAGGCTATTTTTAATATTTACAACTTTTATTATCTGAATTTATGAGTACTTTCAATTGGTTTCCTGTTTTTAAAAGAACTGAGAAATTTTTGCATAATATACCATCTTAAACTTTTTTGTATTTAAACTTGCTTTTTTAAAATAAAAAGATTAATTAAGGGTATCAATCAACTATTGTAATTATAAGTGATACATGTAAAGTTGACTTTAAAAAAAAAAAAGAAACACTATAAAAATATATTAAATTTATTAAGAGCTAGCACGTGATCTAATAATAACATGAAAGGCTAAAACTTTCAACAGGAGCACCTTAAAATGCTTATGTGACAGCCAATCAGAAGTAATAATGACTGCACATGGAACTCTCATTTCAAGAACACAAGCCTTCTTATGTTCTGGCTTATGTTCTTGAATTGAGAGTTCTATGTGCAGTCATTATTACATATGATTGGCTGTCACATAAGCATTTTAAGACACTTCTATCGAAGGTTTTAGCCTTTCACATTATTATTAGAAACACTATATATTAAATATTTTAACTGTTATAATCCAATATTATATTTATCACCTTCTCTTGTATTATCAATATTTAGAATTAAAAGAAGTGTGACAAGCCTAATGATCAACTTGCCATTTCCATGATCTGGGTTTGAATTTCATCCAGATAATATTGAAAAATATTTTAGATTCTAATCAGAAATAGGATGTTTTTTCAAGTAGCCAAGATAACCAACATATGGTTATCTGGTTATTTTTAAATAGAAGGTAAAATGGGGTTAGAAAACTTCTCAAACCCTTACTACCCAGAAAACCTTGAAGGTAATGTCTTCTCCATTATTATTCTTCTGTGGGTGCTTTTGATAAAATTTGTTCCCGACACAGACAATTTTTAAAAGTTATTTTACCTTTTACTAATAATGTGTGGAGTTTATAACTACTTGATTGTAGCATTTTTATTGATATCTATCTTCATCCATTTTTTTTTTCAATTTTATTATGCATGGAATGCTTTTTAATAAGTAATTTGAAATTTTTAAAAAGTTATTATATATTTTCAATCATTTGTTTATTTAATTGTATGTTTTTATCAGATTGTACACAACATTTCTTTTTTTTTCTCAGAAAAATAATCACTTCATAGAACCAGTAGACTACTTAATGCTCTGAATATATTTTTAAATTTAACATTTACTATTTATTGCTAGATAGTTCAAGGTAGGAGATTCTAGATTACTCATGGTAGATTTCTTGTCTTTTAATAGAACACCAATATTAATAGCACGTTATTTATACACAAAATAAAATATTAAACAATGAAATAGAGAATAAATTTTTTTGACCATATTAGTGATTATATCTTTTTATTATTATTATTATTATTATTATTATTATAATAACAGATGTTTATTCTTCTACTGTAAAGAATATTGGCTTTTGTTCTTCAGTGATCAGTTTTACCATTTACTTTAATCTCTCACTTGACTGGAAATGATGTATAATATTTATTAAATTATTGTTAAATGCCTGAATAATTTATTTGTTTATTGATGTAAAAATAAAGAATATTTTTATTATTCAAAATGCTCTGCTCTTACACATTGTGCTCTTAATATGTTGTGAGTGTTCAAATTGATGATCCACATACACATATATATATAAAAAAAAAAATTACAAAAAAAATAAAAAATTTTTTAAAAGAGGAAAAATTTATTTTTTTATATTTTAATATATATACCACCAATAAAATAATTTTATTTTTTTTTTTTTTTTGTGTATTTTTTTTTTTTAAATTTAATAAAAAAAAATATTATTAAAAAAAAAAAAAATATTATATTTTTATTTTTTTTTTTTTATTATATTTTAATTAAAAAAAATTTTTATAATAAAAAATATTTTATTTGTGTTTTTTTTTTCTTTTTTTTTACTTTTTTGGTACGAGAATAAAAAAAAAAAAAGAAAAAAAAAAATAAGGAAAGAAAGAAAAGAGAGAAGGGGGTGTGTTGTCCTCTCTCTCCCTCTCCCACCCTCACTTATCTTTATTTTTGAATATTTTTTTTTTATAATAAAAATTAAATTAAAATTTTTTATAAATTAAAAATATAAAAAAATTGTATTTAGAAAATAAAAGAAAAGAAAAAAAAAAAAAAAAAAAAAAAAAAAAAAAAAAAAAAAAAAAAAAAAAAAAAAAAAAAAAAATTTCTCATCTAACAAATCTAAAAAAAAAAAAAAATTTATTGAATTATTATAAAAAAATAAAAAATTATTAATAAAATAAAATTTTTTAAAATATAAAAAATTAAAAAAAAAAATATATATATATTTAAAATAAATGAATCGTTATTTATTTATTAGTTAGATTAGTATGTTATCTTCTATTTTTATTTTCACAAAGAATTTTTTCCTCAAATACATATATGGTATAACTCATAGAGTTTTTATTTTTATGCACTCATTCATAAATAAATCAGATTAGAATTGCTTGCGTAAAGATATACAAGTTATATGATCTTGATCCCTATAATCATTTTTTTCCTCAATATTACTACAAATATCTTGTAGGATCTTTTTTTATAGCAAAAATAAATCTTTATGATAAATTTTGGTGGTGAATATATATTATAAAAAAGCTGTAAATAAAATAATTGTCTCAAATATTTCCTGGCAGTTAATGTATTAATTTATTTAATTATAAAATATCATCTGCATCAATGGTTTCAATGGTATTAAAATTATTTTTTACAGTATTAATATTTCTTTTTCAACTCAAGAAGCCACAATGTAACCAATGAATAATGTTAGTGGTCAATATCAAATGTAGCTTAATTTTTATGACCAAGTGATAACATTTGATGATTGTTGGTGATTGTTTAGCATTAATTTAACTTAACATCTCAAATTTTTATTACATTGATTATTGATATTATTCAATGCTTACATTGTGATTTTTGAAGTTTTAAGACAGATTCTAATATTTTTGAAAGTCACTTTTTATGTATTTTTAATAAATGTCCTATAAAAAAAGACAAATATTGTTTATTTTAACTGATGAATCATTTTTTTGTTTCATTTAATTTATAAAAGACTGATAGAATTTTTTTTTTTTACTTAAAAAATATGAATATAATCTATTTTATTTTGTCCCCTGTTGATTGATACATTTCATATCCATCCTGAATTTTATATACGTATATATATACGCAGTCTGGTGTTTGAAATATAACTAGAATGAAATTTTTTAGTTAAGTATTTATATCTGTAGAAAATATCAATAGAAAGATAAATTATAAAAATTCATAAAATTTGTTTTTAATAATTTTATTTTTTTTTGTTTTATTTATTGTTTACATTGTTTTATAAGAGGCAACCAGCAGTTAAAGATTAAATAAATCTTTTTTTTTATTGTTGTTTACACACACCCCCTAATTATCTTAATCAGCTGAAATTTTTATATTTTATAAAATTGATATCAATCGTAAGATATAAAGAGTTTTTACCTTCTGGTTACTGCTACATTAATTAATTATCAGATGTCAATTTTTCTCTCTCTATAATGTTAAATTGATTATTAAATATAGACCCCCCCCCCGTTTTATAACATTAAAATTGATACTCTCAACATGTCTTCTTTTTTTTTTTTTAGTTTAAATATACTTCAATTTGAAAATTAAAATTTAAAAATAATTATGAGATATTATCATTCCAAAATAATTAATTCATGTAGTAAATAAAATGATTGATCACAAATCCATTACTATACTATCAATTTAGGGATTTAATTTTTTTTTCTATAAACTAATTGGAAAAAATAATTTTTTAAAAAGTCTACGTTTAACATTTGCAAAACGAAAATAATTTAAAAATAAATTAGGCCAATTCCTTGATTGCATATTATATATTTTCATGTAAACTAAATATTACCTTTATTTTTGCTAATTCTCCGTATGTAGAAGAGTGCTGAAGAGGTTACATTATTACAATTGCAAAGAAAGAAAACATTATCAAAAGAATAAGTAAAAAAAAATGAAATTTTAATTATGAAAATTACATTATTACTACATGTTCCTAGTATATTTCTTTTATTTTATACATATATAATCATTTCATTGATAAAATTTCATTGAATAAACACTTAACTTAGCTCAATTCACAAAATTGAAGTATAAAATTCAAAAGTAAAATATTTATTATTTGATTCAAAGGAGAGTAAATTATAAAACGTGATCCTTAAAATAGAATATTTGGAAATCCTATCTTTGTTCTATAATGAGTTGGTAAAAGCTGTTTTTTTTTATTATTTTATTTACTCTGTTTCTATATATATAATACTTATATTAATAAACAACCACTCAAAAATTAATATGGCCATTCTACACTCCCCCATCCTCACCCCACTCCCCAAAAGAAAGACAAGAAGAGAGAGAGAAACTATTCTAAAAATGGGTTTGTGATGACTATAAATAAGTCCACATATAAAACATGCTGGTCCAATTTTCTATTTATTTGTTGATTTAAGATGTTGTCTTTTTGTTTCCTCAGCAGAAAACTTTTCTTTCTTAAATACTTCAACATAATGTCTAATTGCAGCTCTCCAATGTATGTTATGACATATCTTCCTAATGAAAACAATTGACATTGCACTTCTTTATAATATCTTTGAGATAATTCTTATAATATACATAGGTCTATCTCTCTTATGAAATCCATGTTCATGTCTACTATAAAGTAACCTTTTAGGAAATCTTTCATTGTTCATGTTTTATATATCCAATCTAATGAAGGTGTGATTTTACAATATTAGTCTCAGTAGCATCACATCCTGTAAGCTGAAGAATTTATTGATTGGTTTTACAATCTTGTCATTGTATTTTTAAAATATTATAGAATATCATTAAATTAAATTTTTCTAATGCCTTTATATTGCACCTGTAGAGTGTTCAATGTTCACATCCATATAATAAATTACATAAAATGCTATCTTTTAATTTGTTAAAAGCAGTAGCAGCACATTGGAGTCTGTGTTGGATCTTAATTTCTAGGTCCAACTATTTATATATCTGCAGTATAATTATATAATATTTTTATAAATAGACAAATTTGATAATAACATTTGTTAATAGCATGATATCATCATTTATTATATTATCCAATATTAATGCTGAAAGCTAAACAATTTAAGATTATGTTTTTACTTAGGACTGAAATTTTTGCTTAAATAAAATTTCCTCAGCTATGGATCAGTGCAATTGTCATTCACAATCAGATGGCCATAATAATTATTTAATGTTTTTAGAAATAATAATTTATTATATTTACTTTACTCCAGAACCATTTATTGCGAGCTTGAGTAATCACTGAATACTATTAGTTGATGGCAATATCATTGACACCCTAATCCAGTTACTGACTAATAGCTTTCATCAAAGAGAAATGCATGCCTACACATCCAGAACTACCTAGTTTTTAACACTTAAATGATACTGTTGTTAATACTATTATAGTAACAGGCTAAAATTCAAAAACACCCTAAAGCATTATTAATTATTTAATACAGCATCTTTTTTTATATTTTGATACATTAGAATGTTAAAAATTGAAATTAAATTCAAATGTTATTTAATTCAACACGACAAATAGCATCATGTATAATGAAGTAAAACAGAAATATTCAATTCATTGTTGCCTATGATTATTATATTTTTACACTTCATAATAAAGTATGAAAATTTTTATATTTGTAAAACACTATCTTAATTATTGGATAATTAAATATAGCTTCATTGCTTCAATTTTGAGAATGCTCACTCAAGCAAAAATCTTGATCATATATTAAAGTAGTCTGATTTTTCTTTTTGATTAGTGATATTCATTAAATGAAAATAATCAAAAAGTTGGTTGTGGAAGATTATGGGATTGTTCAAGAATCCAAGTAGCAAGATCAGTATAATTCACCTTAGATTTAGTTTTTACTTTTTTCTGTTAAAATTACTTTCAGGTATTTTTTAATTCCATTACACTACCACTGTGCTAAACTTCAGAGTGTTTTGATCAGTTTGTTTAACAGTCCTAATGATGACCAATCTCACAATTGAATTACTATTTTATTACTTATTACTTATTAAATTTGTTTATCAAAATATATTTTTTGTATCAAATACTTTTAATAAAATATTTTTTTCATTAAATATGAAACTGTTTATTATGAGATTGAAATGACTTTGAATTTAAGTGTTATCATGAACATAAAATATAAACAATATATATATATTTAGAAAAAATGATTGTGGCTATTGAATGGCAGTTGAAACTTTTTCAATACATAATTAAAGAAGATCATTCAAGAAGAAATCTAGAATTTATGTAAAGAAGATTGATTCACTGTAATTATTTGTTTGATGGTGTTCAATCTGCTTATCTCACCTTTGGTTAATGGAATTATGTTATTATTTATTATACAGTGAAACCCTGTTGTATTCCTATCATCATTGTTTTAGTATATTTCATCTGCTCTTTTAAGTCCCAAACTAAACTTACAATATTATTTCTTCTTGATCTACGGTTTCTTGAATATTACTTTATCATATTAATATCATTGGTAATTTATAGTTCTAATGTGGTATTTTTCTTCATGAATAGTTTTTTTTTAAAAAAGTGAAATAATATACAGTACTCTTTTTTCTCCATCTTTTTTTTTTTTCTGAGACAAATGCTTAGAACCAGTATTGTTAAAAATATTGCTTTTTCAGAGATTGTTACTGATCCTTATTTTTGAATTATCATTTACTGCAAAAACTTCTGACTTGAATTTTGTTTATTACCACAATTTAAGATTATTTTATTTTTTATACTGATTTATTTCTATTGCAATATGATACTGTATTTATATAAAATAAGGAGGAAAAGAAAATGTGAAGTTGTGGCAAGTTTTGCAAGTCTCATCAAAGTTTTAAAGCTCTTGAAAGATCATACTTTGAATTGAAGAATAAAATTTGTACAAAATTGTCAAATATTTTTTTTAGTAAATTCTATCATGACTTTAAAAACCTTTCCAGTTATATTTTACTAAGATCAAAGTTCAAATTGTTAGAATTGAAAATATAATATATCTGCAAATACATCATCATTATATTTTTCTTTATATTAATTCCAGTTTTTAAACATTATATATAATTCTTGTAATATTAAAATTATATATCTACACATATTTTTTGAAAATAATAAATGTTTAATATCTTGAATTATAAAATCTGATTTCCATTTTATGTATATATATTTCAGTGAATAATAATTATTAAATTGGTTTTATCTATGATTTTAATGACTTTCTGGTACAATTATTTTTTCATATATTTCATTTTTAGTTTTTATCACTTTGAAAAATGATGGGTTGAAGTTTCACTAGACTTGTATAATCATAAAAAAAAAAAACTAAATGTAGTTAAATAAGTAATGAAAATGAAACTTTTTTCTATCCAAAATGTTGAGCAGTTTTTATGGAGACTCAAGTTAAAAGAATAATTCTAAAACTATGTATCATACATAATGATAAATAGATAATATGATAGTAATGTTTATAGATAATTTTTTTAATAATTGAACTTATTAATTATTTAATTATGTCAATAGTACTATGTTTATTAATTATGGCTACATAATTATAAAAATGATGAAAAATATTTATAACATTGAAAAGTTTTAATAAATATAGTAAAACACAATTTCTTATGAATACGAGATTTGAACAACAAGCAGAAATGGAAAATGAAATATTTGGTTGAGAAAACAAATGAAATAGAGTTGAGCTGGACTTATCAGCAGAAGTGATAATGGTATGTGAATAATTAAAGTCTTAAATTGTTCACCAATGAATAACCAGAAGCTATGGATCAAAGAAACTGGGTTAAATCAAGATCTTTATGCTACAGTAATTTGTCAGTTTTAAAATGATGGTGATATAAAAATTGTATACAATAATTGAACAAGAATTAATAGAATTGTATGCCAAATTTCAAAGTTCCACATTTCTTTTGCAAATACAGTTTTTTAGGAAGTCTTTAGAACATGTGATTTTCTGATCAAATTTAAAATAGCCCAGAGAAAATAACCAGAGCTGATTAGTAATAAAAGTGATTTATTAAAGAAACTATGTTTGTAGGTGGAGTTCTAATTAAGGAAAATTTAAAAAGTGAAATCATTTAGTGTGGGCATTTGAATCAAACAGCTACACTCTTTTTGATGCCTTGATGATTGGATGTTGTGAGTGACTGACTATATAAAAAATAAAACAAAGGTGATTATTTTCTTAAAATGTTTGAATCTAAAATTTACTGAAACATTTTATTCCATAAGTGAGTTGCTGAAAAGATTTGTCATATATAGTACTCTGCAGACATCATACTTATGAATTGGGAAGTTACTGTAAATTATATAAAACATTTTATATTATTTTATTATTTGCGTATATATCACTTTAATAATATAATAAATGAATAATTTTATTTTTCAGAATGTGAGTCAAGTTCAGTAATAATCCAATTGGGATTCCAGTTTAGCGGAAATCGGATTGAGAAACACTTTTGTTCCATGAAAACTTAAAAGTAACTGTTCATATTTTTATTGCTTTTTATTTATAAAAATCTGTATTCAGTAATAAATAAAAAAAAGAAAACATATAATTAAAATGTAATAAATTTTGAAATAAACATGAAATTATTATTTTTATTTAACTTTCATTTATTTATTCTGAGTCACCACTTTCACACCAACCACTTCTAACAAATATATTATGATTATTAGTAACTATTTATTAAATTAGACCAGATATAAACATTAAACTTCAATTAAATAATAGTATATCTGTTTTTGATTAAACTTAAACATATTAAATCAACTTAATTTCTTTTTAGCCATATGTAATATCTTTTTTTAGATACATTTAAAACTTTCACTTCACTACACATTTTTGAAACATATGAATAAAGACATCTGGATAAGATAAATGACCTTCAAGATGCATTTCATGCCTAACAAGCATAAAAAGTATTAATTCAGTAATAACATGCATTGTGGGGATCATTGGTCTTTTTCAAGTGTTTTATTCATATATTTCAAAATTTATTGATTTGGAAGCTTTAAATATTTTTTTTTTTTAGTAATGTATTCAAAACATTTTCCTTTTATAATGCTATAGTAATAATGTTTAAGTCTTACTGTATCAAATCTAAATTAATAAGTAAACAGAAATGATAAAAATTGCTTAGCAATTTAAACATGATATTTACAGACTTGGTTATAAACATGTAATTTTGAGAAATTAACGCAATAAATTTATACTATTGTACATTAGGTATGATGTAGATCATTCACAAAATAATTAAAATGAGCTCTATGGGATTTTGTCTTGAGAATATTAATTGAGTCAATTTAAAATAGGAGTTGTATATATTTTAAGATATGATAATTATTTAATTTTTAGCTGGCAAAAAGAATTTGCTTTGATTCCTCTTTCCAGCCTCAAAAGAATTGAGCAGAGTAAATTCCTAATATCCACTCAACATTATTTTTGTTCACCAATGTGCATCATTCATCATAATGAGTTTGTTGGCCAATATTTTTAATTTGAGAGCAAGAATCATCATGGTCTTTCATCTCATACTTATGGTAAAGTTTTTAAATGAGTTATTGATTAGATTTTTTAAGGTAGGATATATTTATAATCATACCAGACAAAAATAAAATATAGTTCTTAAATTCTAGACCCTGTAAAGTCATCAGCAATTGCAGAAATTGGTGATTAAATGCATAAAATAATAAGAATCACTACATTAATGAACATTCATTGATGATATTTTATTTTGATGCCTATAACTGTAGATTACTTTTAAGTGAAGGAGATTCCATAAATAAAAAGAATTGTCTAATATTGAATGGGATATAGTCAGATTCAGTGAAGTTAAAAAGAAAGGTGGAAAAATATTTGGTTTGAACAGTGAGCATATCCTTCACTATAAAGGCACATTATAGCTAAAAAGTGGTAGACAGAAATGAAAAATGACATAGAATTATGAAATTTTTGGGAAATAAAAAAAATGTATATGATTTATTTATTTATTTTCTTGTTTTGAAAAAAAAATCAAGGCAGAAGTGAATTACAAAGAGTTGGATTATATTTTAACTATTACAAAATATGTATTTTTTAAAAAAATATAATGATTGTCTTTGTTAGGAGTGGTCAGCATCAAAAATGCATTAAAACTTATTTTATGGTTTCTTTATATATGAAGTGCTACTAGTATTTTCTGCCTATAATTTATAATATTAACAATTAATATTCCTAATCTTCATAAATACTTAAATGAATTTAAGTTAGAAATTTCAGATCATTTTAAAATAGTAACAAACTTGCAATTCATCAATAAATTTTTATCTGAGACAAGACAATGTATAAACAAAAAAAATAGGAAAATATTTTTAAATGGATCCAGTTAGAAGAATCAAATATTAGAACTCTATAAAATATTGTGGGGAAAAGTTAATGATGATATAATAAAATAACAAAAGAATAATACATCTTAGGATTGGAAATAAAATTATTTCAGTAATAAGAAGAAAATATAAACACTGTTTTTAAACAGAGGAATGACCTTATGAAATGTGAGAAGAATTTTACAAAGAACAAAAAATAATGTAACCTCTACAATAACAACAATATCATTTGAAATGCATAGTATTTTAAATTTAAAAATGAGCCATGCAATTAATCAATGAAGAAAGGAAAAGTTCCAATAAATGATGGAATGATTATCAATATCTTAAAAGAAGCAGGTGACAGATTAATGAAAATTTTGGTGAAGTTATATACCAAATATCTAAATGATAAAGATTTATCAAGTGATTGGCAGAATATGGAAATGATATTTAAGAAAGGCGAGAAAAAAATATTATGAATTACAGATTTAACAATCTTTTATCAATATTACCCAGGATTATTACAACACTGAGAATTTTGGATACAAGTCAAATAAATAAGCTAATTTAAAAGTGATTATAGCATAGTAGAGTATATTCAAATATTGAAAAATTTTGATTGGATTTACAGGTTATAAAAAGATGTTCAACTTTATAAATATTTCTGAAGAATTAAAGCTTTGAAACATCAGAATAGCAGTAATTGTATTACATTTATATCTTTAAAAGATTAACATTATAAGTATATTTGATGAGGTGAATTGATATCTCCAAAACTTTTTATAGTTGTTTTACAAGGATTATTTTATGTAATAAAATGGAAAGCTATGGAAATAAAATAAATGATCATTAATTAAGTTATCTAGATTTTGAAGATAGTATGTTTGCTTCAGGAATTATTACAAGAGCTTTCAGACAGAAACAATATACTTAAAAGACTAAAGTAATTGTTAGTGGCTTTTTGAAAAAGCAGAAAATAAAGATTAATATTAATGAATTACAAGCTATAAATTACAAAAAACCTTAGTTGTATTAATAATTCAAATGGAAACATTATGGATGAAATTAATCAAAGGATTAAACTTGAATAAAATAATTTTTATTAAAAAAATAACCATATTAAAAGAAAATATGCCTGTGAATTTGAAAACGAAGTGGGTTTTTTTTTAAAGAAATATATTTTAACAGTATTTATATAAGGATTTGCACACATAACAAAAAAGCAAAGACAATGAAATAAGTGGAGATATATATTGAAACTAATAAGGGGAACTGAAAACTAAATATAAGAGGGATTAAACAAACATCTGAAATAATCAAAACTTGAAATGCAACCGATACGGATATGTTACTTTTTAAAAAAAATAAGATGACAATAAAAAAATAGTTGAAGTCTTAAATTAAATTATGAGATATTGCAAAAGACCTAAAAAAAACTTTGTGTGTGATGGATAATACAAGGAAGTTTGTTGAAGTAACCAAAGAAAAGAAGATATAATTTGGAGAGATTTGCATTAAAAACTTGGAAATATTCTCAATACTGCAGTAAATCAATAATGGTTGAAAATATTTATGCTTTAATTTATATTTCAGAATATTATCTAATAAACTATTTTAAATTTCATAAGGTATCAAAGTAATTACCAATTTTTAAATAGTTTTTATTCATATTTTACTATGCTGAAATATGTTATTATTAACTGTCTACAGAATTATAATCAAAATTCTTTATTAAATTGATAAAAATCTCATATTTTTGTATTAAAAACCACTTTTTTTATAAATGAAATTATGGAAATTTTCTATAATATCAATAAAATAATTGAAATACAGACATTATATACCGTATCAATATATGTAATATATAGGGTGTATGAGCACAGACTTTCACACGACCCACCACTCTCAACTCTATCTCATAATACTGATACACTTGAACACATATATGTCAAAAAGATAAATAATCATCAATATAAGTATTTCATGCTAAACCAGCAATCATCAGTTGGTCCACATTATTATCTCTACACATATATGCAATAAGTGCTCAGATATATATTAAGATAGCTAATCTTCATACTTTAATGGAAAGGCTTCAATCAACTCCACACTCCAACTCTTCAAACATCCATCCAATTAAAAATCTGATGATGGAATGCTCAAAGGCTGACCTGAGGCCGAGATTTTTGTCACACCCATGTTGACCTAAAGTCAATCTTACTATCATCAGATTTTCAATTGGATGAATGGTTAGAGTGTGGAGTGGATTGAAGCCTATATATTAATGCGTATTAAGGTTCCATAATGGCATTCCAGGTATGCTACAAAACATAGTGGTAAGCATTACCATAATATATTTTATATATAAACATTTAAAATTAAATTGTTAAAGAAAGTAAAAATGATTCTTTCTGAGTTATTATAAAAAAATTTGACATACTCATATTGCAAAGAAAGCTTTATATATATTGGTGCAATATTCTACTATTTATTTTTTAGTATTAGACTTTTCTTAATCAACAACTATTAGAAATACTAAAATAAATTAAAATAAGGAAGAAATGAGAATATATCTTTCTAATATTTTCCCTAATATTGAAAATATCTGTGAGTCACATCAGTTTCAAGTGTAGTATTAAACATACGATTTTATTGTTTACCAATTTTGATACTGAATATACATATGAAATTAAAATTATAAATAATTTAATACCTTATAATTATTTTACTGAAAAACCTGAATATAATTTAAATGAATTAATATGTATTATAAGTTATTTAAAATTAAATAAAACAATGAATTAATTTATACATGTATAGGGCTGCACAAAAAAAAAAAAATACCGCGTTTGTTGTACTATTATTAGAAGAAAAAAAAGAAAAACATTTCCTTATAATCTCATTACACAATACGATAAATATTTTTTTTTTTTAGTTTTTAAACATCTGTATATATACAAAAAACTTTTTTAAAAGATTATTATATTAATCTGTTCATCCATAGAAACTCCCTTAGTGTTTATTGCTAGTATATTTTTAGTGTTTTTTTAAATGCAAATTGAGAAAATAAACTTTATTTATTTAAAAAACCCTGTGGTTTATAACTTATACATATAATTATTGATTTAGGCATAAGGTGATAACAAAACAATAACTGGAGAACTCTATATATTTTTTTTCCTAGTAAATATAGAAATGCAAGGCGAAGTTTTGAAATTCTACAACTCACAGAAATCTTCATTAATTTTTGAGAAATCCTTTTGATAGAGGTACTTAAAAATAGATATTTCAATCAAACGACGATTAAGTGGAAAAGAATACGACGATTTATCTTTGTTTCTTCTTTCATCACTAGTTTTACAAATATTTTTTTTAAATATTTAAATGCATGTACATTGTCTACAAGTTCAAGTGCCTTATAAGTATTTTTTTTTTTTTTTTGTAAATGTACTGAAATGGGGAAAGTAGCCAAAATTTGATTTTTTTTTAAAAATTATCTTGGCCATTTTTTTTTTTTTTTTTTTGAGATCACTTGACTTCATTATTTAATTGGCAAATTAGTCAATTACAGTATGCAATATATAAATAAACAAATTCGTTAACATCTTTATTATTATTATTATTTTTACATATCATCACCATTACCAGCCACTCATAAATAAAAGGCTATACTCTGGAAGAAAAAAGATGAAAATAAAAAAGTTTTAAGATGATTTTTGGGATAATTATATAAATTAAACTGTGAAGCACAAATATGTCTAGTCCTTTGTCAGGGATTCTAGACACTTTATAAAATTAATCAAGAACATGAAAATTGAAAGAACTGACTTACTGGTAAATTTTGATGTGGAAAGTTTATTCACAAATAATCCATGTAAAGAAGCACTGTCTATTATAAGGAAAAGATTAAATAGTGATAATAGCTTACAAAGTAGAACAACTTTTCCTATTGATGGTATAATGGAACTATTAATATTATTTACATAGAAGAACTTGAAACCACACCCATAAAAACTACTCCATATCCACCTAAAGTTTGGCTTCACTATGTGGATGATACATTTGTTATATGGCCACATGGTGAATCACTATTACAAACTTTCTGGTAACACATCAACAATATATCCCCTTTGATTAAATTCATAATAGTATCAGAGCAAGAACAAAAATTGACATTTTTAGATGCTCTTGTGACAACACTCTCTTATGGTAAAATCAAAACTACAGTTTACCAAAAACCTACACATACAGGAAAATACTTAATCTATACAACCAATCACACTAGAAACACAAACATGGAGTTATACTATCACTATGGAATAGAGCAAAAGAAGTTTGTTCAAAAACCAGTGATTTGGAAAAAGGAGTATATATTGGTGAGACCAATCATCCCATTGAAAAGCGCTTGCAAAAACACAAACTGATGATTAGAAGAGAGAAAACATATATGTCTAAGATAGCAGACCATGTATGTACCAATGAACATATGTTCAATTGGGAAAATACAAAATACTGGATAGAGAAGAAAAGGTACAAAAAAGAAAATTTAAAAAAGCTGCGCACATGAGTCAACCTAGTGTGACTATACATAATGTATGGAAACCACTAATCAATTTTGCTCTTAAGAAAAAGTGGAGGAATATCATAGATAAGTAATGAAATTTCTGACTGTTGCCTTTGGTAAGATGGCTCAGTTGGTTAGAGCATTACCTTAAAATTCAATACTCAAGAATCTAAGGGTCCAGGTTTAATTCCCAAGCTAGTGATGTCACTTGTTATGCCAGAAACACCTGAAAAATGAAGAATAATACTTCTTGAAATGTTATGCATATACTAACCTGTTTGATGTGCTATTACTAACAATTGGATGTATTTGGAATATTTAAATAAAGTTAAATTTTTCTAAAGACATTGAATACTCATATTAAATGATGGTAAAGCTCCAATGTATAAATACAATGTCTACATATACAATTATTTAATCTATATGACACCATGAAATACCATGTTTTAATTTTTTTTGGTACTTTATTTTTTGAAAGATTTCAACATTTTTCCTAATTGTAATTCTCAAATATATTCCATCCTCAGATACATCTTCCAATTAAAGCAACTATTATTGGATTCTTTAGAGGGTCTAATTTTAATTAAATGGTGTTTGTTTCTTCCATAAAAATCTTGCTTGTGCTAACTATAAAATACTTTTTAGCAAGTATTTTACCATTCAATCACTTTTATGCCCAAAACAACAAATGTACACATCAATGTTCCAAATGAAATTTTATTTTCCACATTGATATCTCTAAGCATATATATTCTTATATGTATATTGTCAAAATAAAAAAAAATATGTAGACTTCTAAAAAATTATGTGAGAAATCTTTTTACTATTATCAAACATATCATCATAATTGGCATTATTTTCTCTCTCTCTTTTTTGGAATATTTCAAGATTATATTACCTCCACTTTATCGATTTGTTGCCTATTGTTTTGTTAAAAGATTGCTCTGATGAAAATTGCAGGATAGTCAAAACTGTCAGGAAAATAAAGAAATCATTAAAAAAAATTTGCATTAAAGTGAATACGAGAGGAGTTAAAGCAATATATATGACTATTGTTTTGTTCATATTTTAAAATCAAATGATTAAATCTCATGACAATTGTTCTTCTCTATGGATTACAACGTCTTACTTTTCTTTTTCATAGCAAGCTGGTATAAAATACCATCTCAAATGATCTGAAAGAAAAGTCCCATAACTTCAAACTTGTTACATTCATTTAAATAATCTAAATATGTGAGTCTACTCTTTTAACTTTTCTAAAAGGATTAATAAAATTTTGTCTTAATTTTCTTTTGAAATTCGTTATATATTAATCTTATTGACTCAAACATTCACTAAACAAATGTTCATAGCTCTTTTAAATTGCTATTATGCGATCAAAGAAAACAACTGTATTCTCCAGAATTTCAAATTTGATATCTTCATTTTCTAATGAACAGTTATCATTAAACATAACTGACATGAACCTTATATAAGATTCATCTTCGGTTATCTATTCTAACTTTTTATATTATCTATTTTGATCAGTAAATTAATTATGAAAGGCTTATAAATATAGTATAGTGATTTTTTTTTTATATTCGTTTTTTATACTCTTTCTACATATATTTCTTCATCTCTTAACTGATGACTTGGTATTATATTAAATTAAGTAACTTTAGAGGAGAATATAATGTCAGAAAAGTCTGTTTTTATGAGAATCTGTACTTAGCCTTTGTTGAACCAACATTCTAATCTACAGCAGGTGATGTTCTTGTTTTAGCATTATTTATTTGCTATTCCCAGTTAATCATATCTGAAGATTATTTCATTAAACAAAAACTGTAGAGCCTATTCATAGCCTAAATATAGCATCCAACTTTTATCACATAAATGAAAATTATATGCACTAGTAATTTTTAGTTAGTAGTTATTTGTACTTATATAGTTTGTCTGTAACTTTAGAAACACTTAAATTTATGTTATAATTTTAATTCTTTTATTTATTCATTCATTTTGTCTATTTTGATGATTAATTTTTTAGTGATATATATTATAACATTCTCTTTTCATCTGATTTCCATATCTTCTAATCTGGATATATTTAACCATTGTTTTCTCATATAGATTTCCCCCTATTAATCTAAAAGAACTCACACTTTAAAAAATCTTTCAAGGATATTGCTTTTGAATTATTTCTCTAATTATTCACTATATCACCTAATCTTAGAATATATTATTTTCTATAACTTTTCTAGAAAACTGTGATGCCTTCCAAAAATATTTGATTTTTCTGTTGTCAAATTTCAATCCAAGTTATTCATAATCTCATTACAATTCTTTTGTTGCTTTTGTTCAATGATCATTCAGAAATCCTTTAGTTATCCATATTTATCATTTATATTTTTATCTTTCTCTATCTGTCATTCTTAACTTACATTCTGACTTTTAATATTTTTCAAATCTTCACTTTCTCTTGAAATTATATCATCCTCTCTGTCTTTGCTATTACTTATTTCGATTCGACTGTACAGATATTATCTATAATATTATTTGTCAGATGGGGATTTATCTTTTGATTTATTTATTTTTTTACATTGGGTAGATTTTTTTTTTTAAAAAAATAAAATAAAATATCGACTTAATAAAAAAGAAGAATAGAATAGGTTAAACTTAATTGCTGTATATCGTTTGTTTCACACGAGTTTATGTGCTCTCTTTTTAAAAGATCATTTGGCACATTGATATATTAAATATAAATTAATAAATTAAAAATATTATCGACTTTTCTATAAGTGATTGTTCTTAAAGAATTATTTCAATTAAAAAACATTATGAACATTATTTGAATGTGTATTTAAAAACACTTTCCAATAACTTCTCATAGAAAAGCAATAAAAAGTAAATTATTATTCACTAATCTTGCTAATTGCTGGATGATAAATATTTAATTGTTTTTCCAGCAATTGATTTACTTTCCCCTGCTTTGAAATTTGAGCAAGCACTCATGATCTTGTTTTATTTTTCTCAATTTCATGGATGAAAATATTTTTTTTGTAAAAAACACAACTGCAAAGGTTACAGAATAAAAATTTAAAATTATGATGAATTTACTCTAGATGAGTTACTTCAAGATTAGATAAGTGTTAAATGTGTACTTATAGAATGAATGCAAACCATTTTTTTTTTTTTTTTAGTTTGATTCATTAAATTTATTTATTTATTTTTCAGAGTATTAATCAAAATTGTTTTTATTTACGGTATTATTTTACAAGATCTAAATTTACTTTTTATTTTAATAATCTGAGATCTGATATGGCATGTTTAGTTTCACAATACATCACATTTGGCATATCCATTATAGGTTGGCCATCCTTGATAGAGAGTATTTACTAAGATCTGCATGTAATCATCAAAAAATAAAAAAATAAAGCTGGAATTTTAAGCACTATTTAACTAGAAAAAAATTAATAAAAAAGAATAATAAAAATAACTGTCATATTGAAATCAATTCATTGATTACAATAACGTGATTGACTCAACAATAATTTCTGTTGCCATTAAAGTGTTCATAATATAGTCTCTGCATATTGATGATTTCTTAAGAATATTTATTGCAATGCATAATCAGTGATAACACTAAAAAGATTCACAGTGATAAGAATTTATTGCAAGATGATTCCTTTCTCCAAAATTATTTTTCAACTGTTTTATGGAAAATATTTTGTGGATTAAAATAAAAAAAATGGCTTGAGTTCTTTCATATTTTGCAGATGATATAATTATTTTTACAAATAATACAAGAAATATTATATGAAAAAATAGATTAATGATAAAAAATCTGTTTGAATGTTTATTGGTGTTTCAAACAAGATATAAAATAAAGATGTAGGTAATGAAATAGAAAAGTTGATAATTATAAATACCTAGATAAAAATATAATGGATAAAATTGGATTGAGTATTTTTAGTAAAATTAATTTAATACTAAAATGAAATTTATGTGCTAAATATGAAGTTTTATTTTGAAAATGTGAAATACCAATGATTGAATATCGGTCTGAACTCTAAATTTAATAGAAAAACAAATATAAAATAAAGATAGAATAACACATAGTAAGATTAAAAAGAAGATAAATAAAATGTATAGAAAAAATAAATAGCTATCGCTATCATAATTAAAAAAACAAAACAAAATGGAATTGGGAAAACATGTTATTAAAAGAGATAAAAATAGATAAACAATTGAAATCCTAAATTGATTTACAAAAGATTTTCAATGACATAAAAAGAGATTGCATATAAGATGGATGAATATCAAAAAATTTGTTGAAACATTATATAAAAAAATAATATATGAATGGAAATATTTGAATAAACAGAGAAAAATTTTCATCCTGTAGTGGAGAGAAACTGGTAAAGTATTATAATGTTATAATAATAACAGAGTAATTAAAGCTTTCTTTTTACCAAAGCTAACCTTCTGCATTTTATACTAATATGCATATACAAATAATATATTCAGATAGACATTTAGCACTGTATTATTATATGTAATGATACTGTTACTTATATTAAAAATATCATGATTTTTGTGTAAACAATGATCTTGGTTAAAAAGTATAAATTTGTTGTATTTGAAAAGTGTATGTGTGAAAAAAAAAAGGTTACAACTGTAAAATACAAAATAAATATAAAAACAAATGTGGTCATAGTTTTGATGAAAAGTTGATTTTTTATATGAACATTAAATTTTACATTGGAAGTATTAATTATGTATGGTAGTTTATCATAATAATAATGCAGTTTTTTATATTAATCTATGCTTCATATTTTCAGAATTTGAATTTACAATATAGATTTAAAAAACTTTATTTTTATTTGACTTCATGAGGTATTTGTAATATAGATGAAAAATACTACATTTCTTTTAGAATAATTGACTTTGTCATGTGAAAATGTTAATTAACAAATGTTAAACAATGAACTCTAAATTCACCATTTTTCAAAAGATTGGAGAAAATAAATAATAGATATGGGGAAATAATGATATCAAGAGTCAATTAAATTATTTTTATAGATAAGAACAATTGAATAAACATTGACTAAAATATGTACTGAACATGTAAAAAAAACTCTTAATGATTACTTTTTAAATACTATTCAAATAATAAAATTCAAAACATTCTATACTTATTATATACAAATATTTGTATATGATTTTAACATCACAATAATTACACATGCTTAAAAAAATCACAGGTAACATTAGTTATAGTATTAAAATAATTGTCACTTAGGGAATAATGAGAAATTCATACATAATGTGCCAATGGTACAATAAGAAAGTGATGTTAAACCTACAAGGACCTTTTGTGTCTGCTATTTGACCCCTGCGCTAAATCACTCAATGCATAATTAGACTTTAACAAATAATACTATCTATACTCATTTATTTTATTTTACATAGAGTAATACATATTATTTAATTTTACTAACAAAAATTAGATTGATATTTCCTTTAAGCAAATTTTATGCTTCAATTGAGTTGTCAAAATCTAGAGCATTTATATGATCATCATCATTTGTATTTCAAAAGTTTTCTTTACAAGGTTATACATGAGCAAATGTAGGATGCACTATAAAATTAAATATTTTAGAAAGCATTTCTATTTTTAAAAAATTACTGTATTTTTAATAAGAATTAAAAAAGAAAAAAGATTACAGGAAGAGAATTCATCTTTAAATCAATGAATATTTTTCCAAACATTTTTTTATTATGTTAAAAAAATATTTTTAATATTACTTATAATGCAGTAAAATAAAAATATGATTGTTTTATATTTTAATTAAATAATGTCTTTTATGATCTGGTATAGTGTTGAATGAAAGGAAGCCTCTAAAGTTCAAGGTCCATGGATTGGGGCCAGATCTATCACTTTCAGTGTGGAATCTTCTTATGAACTTCTAAGCAATACATTTTTCAAAATTAGATAATAAAAATTTCGCTTCAAATTAAAAAATAAATAAATCAGAAAGTGAAAATTTATATATATATAAAAATAGAATTTGTATTCTGGATAGTTAATCCTTAGCCAGTTCAGTTAGTTATATATATTTTTAGTCAGTAAATGGATATCTAGTTATTATTTCTTAAATAATAAACCAAAAGCCTTTTTAATAAATCTCTCTCTAAAATAAAAAATATTACATTAGAAAATTACAGTGAAGCTGCAATATTTTAAAAATGTAACTAAACAAAAAAAAAAATGTAAATAGACAAAAAATATTAAAATTCACAAATTTAATAAATTTTATTATATAGCAGACAGCTATTTTTCTGACTCAGAATATCATATGTATTTATGTTTATTAATAATAGTTTTTTAGGTTAAGTTGAAAGCATATACATTTTATTCATTGCTTTGATGGGGTACAGTATTCATATAAGAAAATGTTTTTAAGTGTAAAACTAAAAGTTTTATAAAATTTAATAAAATTCATTTTTTAAGCAATGATATGAAAGTTACTGTTTTAATAATGGCAAAATAAGAATTATAAAACATTTTTACTATTGAATCAGAAAGCTTAAAGTTTGAAGAGTTTAACCCAGAATTTGAAATGAATAATGACAATTAGTGATGACTGTATACATTTCAAAACTGATACAGAATGTCTATTACCTTGATAACAAGACTTCTATTAACATTTCCTTAAGTTAAAAAAAGTTATTGAAGGAAAAATATTATCCAGAACATATTTAATTCTGATGAAAGTCTGATATTTCACTAATCATTTTATTTATAACTGATACACCCCCCACACATGTGAAAAAGGTAAATGATCTCAATATATGTATTCTGTGCTGAACCAGAACTCATCAGTTAGTCCAGATCATAATCTTCCATATATATATAAATAATGCTCAGTTTATATTAAGATAGCAAATCTTCAAATATTAATGGACAGGCTCCAATCTACTCATCCTCAACTCTTCAGTCATCCATAGCATTAAGAATTTGATGACGGAACACTCAAATCTCATGTTGATGCAAATATTATTGGCATGTCCATGTTGACTTTAAGTCAATCTGGCATCAACAATGTATTTGGGCATTCCAGTACCAGATTTTCAATCACATGGGTGGCTGAAAAGTTGGAAGGTGAAGTAGATTGAAACCTGTCTATTACAGTTTGAAAATTTGCTATCTTAATATAAACTGAACACTGATTATATATATGTTTGGGAGATAATGATCTGTACCAACTGGTGAGTTCTAGTTCAGCATGAAATATGTATATTGGAGATCATTTATCTTTTTCACATGTGTGATTATGTGTATCAGTTGTATGAGATAGAGTGGATAGCTGAAGGGAGCTTGAAAGTCTGTGTTCAAATTCTCTACAATTACATCTAAATTCAAAGTACTAAATACTTCTATTCAAGTATTATTCATTTTATTTTTTAAAAAATAAAGATACAGTACAATAAGTTTTATTTTGAAATGAATGTGAATGAGTAAACACACACAGTAAATATATACATTAATGTGTTCCCTCAATTTAATATTAATTTTAAAATTTTATTCTGTAATCTTAATTCATATATGCATGTTGTATTTAAAGCTTATCAACAAAACATGGGCTATTATATTTGATGTTCAATGTATGTTAGGAAGGTTTGGAACTAAAATATTGGATATCACAGCTTTACTGTAGTCTCTATTATTTATTGTTCAACCTGCAAATTTTTCCATAGTAATTTATTCATTTTACTGCTAAAAACAATATTATTAAATTATATCTTACATGTTGAATTAGAAATATCATGTATATTACTATATAGTCTATAAAGGATTTCATTAGAATGATTTTGATATATTCTAAATTAAAATAGTAGATTTATTTATGTATGAAGAGTATCCAAATGGAATAGTTGTGGAAAACAGTTTCTGATATGTCATTAGTTTTTAATAAATATTACAATACTAATGTCGGTCTATTTATGAAAAGATCTCCAATTCAAAATTTGAGTTAATCTGACATTATTTGATTTCAACAAAAATTGATTATTATCTATGTTAGTTTTTTTTAAAAAAGAACTAAAAATGTGACAGAAGCAGTAAAAAAAAAAAAAAGTGTTATTTATATTAGCAGATTTAATTTATTATCATCTAACAACTGCTTTGGATACTAAATTCTTAAAGAAGAATACTGTATGTAAATATTTTTCAGGTAAATTTTGAACTCCAAATAAATATTTCTTTAAAAATAAGAATAAAAAGCAATGATTTTATCTTACATTTTAAGGTGATATACTATTTAGAAGTTTGTTTTAAATTTGGAGAATCAATTTAGAATTAAGTGTGTCTTGTTTATATCAAAACAAATAAGATTCTCTTACAAATCTTGCTAAATAATTAGAAAAACCTCTAGTTTTTTTATAAATTTCAAACAACTGTTATATATATAGGTGTGTGTGCATGTGAAGTTTGTCATCCAAATTAAATAAATTTACAGAATCCAAAACATTTGTACATGATAATTTGCAATCTCATGTTTGCATTGTTATTATATTATTGATTATTCATCAAGATTTTAATTGGTCTTCAGCATTGGTAAGATAATTTATTTTTAAAATTTGTATTCATTCAATTTTCATATTATAAAATAACATGTCCACAATTAAATACATCTTGAACTGAATAAAATATCAGATAATATTTACCCTTACTTATTTTATTTTGACATAAATCTTCATTACTAATATTAGAGAACATTTATTTATAAATGACTTTATGACTTTACGACTTTACACTGATTTTCAAAAATTCCTTTGATTATAAAAAAAACTACTTTGTAGAGGTAATATAATTCAATCAGATTAAAAGTTATATCTGTAATTCTGTGAAAATAAAATTGCATAAAACTGAAGTCTACTTCAATAACTGAATTGTTTTAAATAAAAAAATTTTTGCCTAAGTAACCGTGATTTACATTTACCTAGTTGTCATTAGACATGTTAATGGACAAAAATATTCAGTCAATAAAAATTAATTTTCTAATCAAAAAGAGAAATAGCCAATATGTTTTCAATCCAATATGACATAGAATAAAAAAGGTAATATATACTTGAAAATTTAGGAGTAAAAATGACTAAAAGCAATCAGCACAAAAATATGAAGTCATATAGAATCATAGCAAACATTTCTATGTTAAATTATATAACAATAATGTTAAAAAAATTTCTTAATGCTTAATAAATGTCAAGTACAGCAAAAAAAATATTCCTAAACTTATGTCAGTCACATGTATATTTAACTCAAGATCAGATAGATGATCCTAATTTATGCTTAGAAAAGACATTGAAAAGATTTAGTTTGTTAGGAAAAACATTTGTTGACAATTATTTACACATTAAAAAAGCACACATATCAGTGGCAGTAACTAGTAAAAGTTACATCAGAAGCTAATTACTATGTTAGTTATCATGAAGGGAAACAAATATAGATATTTGTTATGAATAAGTAATACTATTGGAAGAACTGTATAATTTTTAAAAAAAGTATATATAAGTAGTGTTATATAAAGTTTGTTTGAAAATATTATTAAATTACAAAACAAGAATAACAGAAAATAAATAAAATAATAGATATAGAGTTTTCATAGTTTCAAAATTGCAAAAAAACAAATTTTAAGTCTCAAAGAGAAATTAAATCAGTAAGATATTCATCAATTTACAATAAACAAATATAAGTAAAATCACTTGTAAAAATTAAAGAATCATCCTATGGATAAAAATATTTCAAATGCTAGGACATGTTTGCTACTATATATATATGATGGAAATTTGAACAAAATAATACATAGTTTAACACAAAAAGATTTTATATATGCATCATAATTAATTCTTATTTAAATTACAGCACAAGTAAATCTTGCAATGATAGCAGGTAAAAGCTGCTGATGTGATATGTGTAACAAGAATGCATGCAATAATTCCAAAAGATCATTAATAACATAAAACCAAAGATTACTACAAGATACATTTATGTAAATAAAAGTATTGCAAAGTAAATTAGAAAAAAAGCACCACTTTTATATATTTAATTTTCTATTATTTTAATTAAACACAGCAATTTCCCGATATTCTATTATATTTCTTTTTTTCTTCTCAATCCATGATTTGAAGTGAGTTGAAAGTTAAATAATTAAACTTTAGTAATATCTTTCAATACTAGTTTCATATTTAATAATTAATATAATATAATCCCAAAAGTTTTTTGTTGATCTACTGCTTTCTTATTTCAAAAAGTTTTACCATTTACAAACACTTCATATCATTCACTATGTTTAATCATGTGTCACATCATTGTTCTCCTTTTTTGATCACCCCCCCCCCCATATATCAAAACTCAATATATCCCTTCTTAACACTCAATTTTATATAATCTAAGCAACTATCAATTCCTGTTCTTTATTTAGCTATAACTAAATTGACCATACAAATTTAGATACAATAAAAATAAATTCTACCATCTATATTTACTAACTTCTGATTGATCATTCACTTTTCTGTGATTAATTCCTCATTCTCTTATAATTGATCTTTCATACATAGAAATATATGAAATATGTAAAAATCTACAGTCTTCTTTTAATATAAAACAGCTATACCTATATTGTATATTTACTTTATTTATAATCTGGTTTACATAGAAATTATAATAATTAGTATCTATATTCAATATGTAATAACAATTTTTATATGTCTGTATAATTTTAAAATATCTATTTTAAATCTTTATGCAATAATGGATGAATGTAAATACTGAAAGTAAAACTTCTGGCACATATTCAATACAAAACAATATTAATAATTTCTATATCACTTTATTTAGATAAAATCAAGTTTAACTAAGAAAAAAAAATTCCGGAATCTTGCTGAAAAATAATGAAACTTGTTTTAAGCTTTTCAAAATTTAAATTGATATATTGTTAAATATTCATTTGTGCATTACGTCTAAAAATTATACTAAAACATATATTAATATATTCACATTTTCTTAAATGTAATTAGGATAAACAATTTAGAGGTTTTAAAGATACAAACCAGAGGACAATAAAAATAATAAGGTGAAAGGATAAAGTTAATAATATAAAGTGCTAAAAAAAAGTGTGTGAAAAGTTATTATTTGAGAAGAAATTGTAGATTAATGAATTGAATTTGATATTTATTTAGTGGCAAAGAAATTATAATGGATGTATTGGATTAGATCATAGAGATTAAAACATGTGTTGTAGCAGTATGATGCTTTCATCATTGGGGAAGTCAATGTTATATTACAATTGTATTTCCTGTCTTACATTCAGCAATTGCAATTCATATGAACAATCCAGTTAATCTAGTGCTATTATTCTCCAATTAACAATGGAGAAAAAGATAAGGAAAAAAGGCAATTTATCATCTTAAAAAATGAAATTAGATACAAGAACCTAAAAGGTAATATAAAAAAGTTGAAAGAGATAATGTTTTGTTGTGAAATATTGTTAAATATGCCTTCTGGCAGATAATTAATTTTTTGTTTATCAAATAAAAATATTCCTTTTTAATATTAAAAATATTAATTTAATAAGATTTGATTTATTTTAAAAACTAAATGTGTTTCTATTTTAAATCTAAAAACGTTTTGTTGTTTTTCTGTAGTGAATAATATAACTATGCCACATTTCACTTTTATCCACACACTTGGTTTGTTATATAACTTTTTAAATCCATTACATAGACTAACTTTCCAATAAAAGATGAAACTTAGTAATAAACAGTGCGCTATGCTAATTGCTCTAACAAGCTTTATTGATAAATGCCAGCAAGAGAAAGCATTTTAAAATCTCTACCTAGAAACCACACCCTAACCTTAGACCAATGGTTTCATGCTTTGGCACTTCTCAGTGAGGTACGAGGATAGTTTCAGATACTAGATATAAAAATACCAACCAAAATCCAGCATTTATGTAAGTTATCTATTGAGTGGAAAATCTGAAATTTTCAGACACCTACATGTCTTCAAATCCAGCTATCCTACTCAAATAGTTTTATAAGGCTGAGAGATCTTCAGCCAAACCATATAATAATAGCCTTAGCAATGTAACATTGCTTAAGTCTTTAAAGCAAAAGACTATAAATAGTCAATAAAAATTAAAGTCATATATCACATGACCTAATCTTTTTAAGCTTGTAAATAAAAAACAATGAGCTGTGCTAATTGCTCTAACAAGCTTTATTGATAAATGCCAGCAAGAGAAAGCATTTTAAAAATCTCTATCCAGAAACCACACCCTAACCTCAGACCAATGCTTTCATGCATTGGCACTCCTCAGTAAGGGGCTAGAGTAGTTTTGGACACTAGATCTAAAAATACCAACCCAACCAGGTTTAAAGACATGTAGGTGTCTGAAAATTTCAGATTTTCCACTCAATAGATAACTTTTAGATAAATTTCTGGCTTTGAATTGGTATTTGTAGATCTAGTGTCTGAAACTACCCTAGTGCCTCACTGAGGAGTGCAAGCGTAAAATAATTGGTCTGAGGTTAGGGTATGGTCTCTAGATAGAGATTTTTAAAATGCTTTCTCTTGCTGGTATTTATCAACAAAGTTTGTTAGAGCAATTAGCAAAGCTCATTGTTTTTTATTTACAAGCTTCAAAAGATTAGGTCATGTGATATATGACTTTAATTTTTATTGACTATTTATAGTCTGAAACTTAGTAATAGTTTCATAGAATAAAAAATGATAATATATAATTTTAATAAAATTTAATTGTATGTGTATATATATATTTAATGATTATCTTATTTTTCACTGATAACAGATGTATATGTTGTTTTAAAAATGTTAAAATTATTTATACTATATTTTCAGCTGAAGAAACAAAAATATCTCTATTTAGTCAAATGAATGATAGCGTTGTATTTACCTGTCATTTTAGTGTTTAAATAGCATTTGTCTCCCTGAAAAATTCATGATATGATTATTATTAATAATGATAAAAGTCACAATTACTGATTTTATTTAAATATAATCTAATGACAAAAAAAACATGTATGATAAACACATTTTGACATAAAAGTTCCATTTTATCAGACAGCAAAATCTTTAAATCATTTAAAAAAAGTTTTATGCCAAGAACCACCAATTAGTTTTAATTAAAACATTTCATTTACAATTGTTTATGATTATTTTACAACTAGTAGACTATATTGTAGTGATACTTTTAAAATTATGGAAGTCATTTTAGATACTTAATTAGATTAGACTGGACCCCCCCCCCCAACTTTTCATATTACAATACTCTAAATTGATTGTATTCTGAAAAGCTAAATTCACATACACTAAGCATTCTCCATATCCATTATTTCTATATCTGCAGTTTCATTTAACAGAAATTCATAAATAACAAAAGGTATACCCCCCAAAAAAAAAAATAGAAATTAATTTTAATTTTATTTATTTTAATTATTTATTGCCCAATGCCCATACATTATATATATATATATTTCATACACATATTTCAACATAAATCCATATGTAGCATGTACATACTGTGTGTCGTAAAGCATAGGTAGTAATATAATTCTATTCCTAATATCGGTATCATGATGCTTCTTAAAACCGAATGTCATGAATGTGAAAGGATTACTATATATATATATTATTTTAATGTGTTTTTTTTTTAATTTTAAAAGCCTTCATTTACAAATTGCAAAAATAATTAGTTTCAACATAACCAAAATATGAACACTTATACATATATATGAGGGAGTACCCAAAAATAACCAGAATCATTTTACAGAAAGTGAGCACATAATGTTTCTATCACTAGATAGTTCTTGAGAGGACCACCCTGCACCAATCTCCCAATTGTCTTTATTGAGATAAGTTGTGTTATCTTGCTTCTTTGTTGATTTTAAGTTGGAACAATATAAAATTCTGTTTTCTGTTAGGCAAAATAAAAAAGAAAACAGTTGTAATACTTGAATCACTTATAAAGAAATTGCTCTGGGGAAAGCATAAATTTGTGAGTAGTTTAATGTAAGTGCCAAATCCATCACTTCCCCAAAAAGTATGATGAATGAAGTCCAATGTCAAGAAGAAGTTGATTTTTTTTGGATGCAAATGGCACTATTCACTCAAAATTTCTTTATAACAATCAGTCATTTAAAACCTACAAGTTCTGAAAAGTATGCATGATGCAGTAAAATGAAATGTCCTGATTTTGGCTTAATAGTGAGTGTAAGCTTTACTACAATAACATGCCAGTGCAAAAAGCCTTGAATATGAAACAATTTTTAATTAAATTTAGCAATGACCCAGCTTATCCATTAGTAATATTTACCTGATCTTGCTTTGCATGACTTTTTTTTATTCTCTCAATTAAAAAAATGCAAGATTTTCCAGACTACTTTGAAAATGAAAAACACATTTAGATTGGTGCATGTTTTAAATTGACTACTTTGGAAGGAATTCAATTTCTTACACCTAAAAATAAATATTCATTTTTTTATTACAAAATTCTGGTTACCCCTACCCATAAGTAAATAAGATAAAAAATAAATAATCGAATGATCTTGCTGCTTGGGAGTAAATGAGAAATTGAATTACTGCAAATACCAGAACTAAAAGAATCAATCTGAAGATCTTAAACTTTAAATGCTGACACTTTACTACTGCACTAAACTATGCTGGTATATATATATATGATACATAATTCACTATGCTGGTATATATATATATGATACATAATTCACAAAGTGACAATAATTATCAAAATTTGAAATTATTTAGAAACTGAAACAGAAATACAGCTTAAAAAATTATGTGACTCATGGAGATGCCACTGCATTCAATTTAGATAATAGCTAACAATTTATATTCATATTTCACAAATATGTCTTAGATAAGACTTAATTGGCAATATCAGTGAAACAAGTTGTGAAATATTTTAATTACTGACACTGGTCCAATTCTAGGATAAAAATGATACAAATTTAAAATATTTGTTTTTATCTCAAAGATCAGCCCATAAAAGGATGATTATTCTGAGTAAATATGACAGTATAGTATTTTATTATTATATTTGGCTGTTTATTTCCACCAAAAAGAAATATTCACTCTTAATTTACATATATAATTTAAGATTCTGGCTACTCTGAGTACTGTAAAGCTGATTTTTCAAGTTGCATCACTAAATTTTTTATTTTCTTAAAAATTCTACATTATCTTTCAATAATGTGGCCTCAAGTACAATGATAATGCTACCACCATTTGTAATATTCTTAACTAAATAAGATAAATATTAAACAAATATTTCATTATCATAATTTCATAATTCTAGTATTAGTTGATTTATATAAATACGGAATAAATATAGTCAATGGAAAATCCTAAGAATGCTTTTATTCTACTAAAGGAGTCTGGTAACAACTTATATGATGTCAATTATTTGATTAATGTTGCAATTTGCTGTCCTTAAAATTAAATATTTATGCTTAGTTTCAAGGAATTTAAGTCCTTCAGTAAAAACTTTAAGTCAATTAAATCAAAAGATGACTTAAAATATAGTCGGGGGAGAATAATAATTTATTAAAATCATACACTTATTATAAAAAGCAACTTCCTGAACCATTAATTAAGTACATGGAACTTATATATTGACAATATATTGTGCAGCTGAGATTATACCAACAAAATTTTATTTCATTTCAAGAAATAACTTTCAACTCAATATTCCAATATTATGGTCACAATTTATTAGAAAAGGGGTCTATCTAATGATATATATTTTTTAAATGCAAAACAATATTTAAATAATATTTACTTAAATAATTAAATTATTTATGAAACATAAAAATAAAAATATATCCATATTTCTTGAGCAGTAAGATAATTGATCAGGGTAAGATAGTATGTTAAGTCTTAATAGTGCATACAATTTTTAACTTGGTTTCAAGATATCAGATTAACTTACCAGGAGTGTTTATATATTACAATAAAAAAAAGCTAAAGCATTATTTTAAAAAAAGAATTAATTCAATATTATATAGTTTAATATTTTTAAATCAGAAGATGGTTAAGTATTTTTTAATACCTGTAACATCAAATATTTTAAAATATAAAAATAAAATTTACAACAAAATAAAATAATTTGAAAAATAAAAACAATCAGTTTGATGTGGAGTAAAAATTTAATCGATTTTTTTTCTGTATAAATGTTATATCTTATATTTACATAAATCAAAGAATATGGTAGTGACTGACCACAAAGTGATTATATAAATCATTTAAATATAAAGAATAAATAAAAAATAAAAATAAAATATTCTTTAAAAATGTAAGAAATACCTAGTGTAATTATCTTCTTGATTTTTATTTTTTAATCAAAATAAATAATATTATTATTAATTGGAGACTTTTCCTCAGTTCGAGACCAATTTAAACCAGATACTCTAGTGATTACCAGATCTGACATTTTCTCATTTCATCACTGCATTGGAATGCGGTTCCATTGAGATTTATGTTGTATATTGCAAAGTTTTAAGCTACATGATATTTTGATCTTCATTTGATGAATACATTTTTTTTTAAATAGGAAAGCCAATTAAGGTCTAAAAATATACTAATTGATTGTAAACTTTTTTGTAGTAAATCATAAAGCTGATTAATTTAAACTAAAAATTATTTATCAATGATTTATCTAGTAACGTCTACTACTAATTTCTTTGATGTCGTTATCATTATGTAGACAATGCTAATTAAGAATGTTTTTGAAATTTAGTTATACAAGATAAATAAATAAAACTTTAAACTAAAAAAATAATTAATGATATCATGCTTTTATTATATATAATTCTGTTGACTTGTTTAATATAGTATCAATCATTAGAGATAATTATAACATGTGGTCCATTTCATATTATTTTAATGTTATTAAAACAGAAAAAAAGAGAACAAGTAAGTTTGTTAAAGAAATAGTAGTTGAATTTGAAAAAAAAAACATTTGACATAGATAAAGAAGTAAAAAAATAAAGTAAAACCTGGACTCAGCACACAATAGGAGTATGACCATCATATCCATTAGTAGTGAGAGTCAAATAATATTATAATGATGTTTTTATTTCAACCAGATTAATATAGGATCGTTACCATCTAGATTTGATAATAGTGGCTAGATAATCATTTACCAATCAACATTGGATGAGTAATTGATTTACCTACTCATTAGCTACATGAAATAAAAGACCTAAGCTTACTTGTGATCACTAAACTTTTTTTAAGATTAATACAATCAAATATCACATTTCAATTCATGGCAATGGTAAGAGGCTACACAAATTGCCCAAACTTAAAGATGCCTTTTTTATTATTATAATTATATAAAATAAATAATATATTTATATAGCGCTAGAGATTAAATCACAATCTGAAATAATTGTAATTACAAATGTTCATTATTTGGAGGAGACTGTCTTTGTAAATAATTTACTTGAGTAAAATGTATCTAATTATATTTTTTTGCCTCTTGGATATTAAATAGTAAGTGATATTTAAAGTTAATTTCCAATAATATATTTAATACCTGGAAAATTGAGCTTGTGTTGTGAAAAGCATAATATAACTAAAATTATTGTTAATATGGTTTATATAATATATAGTTAAGTTTTATGACATAAATATTTGAAATTCTATGTACAAAAATCTAAACAACACTTTTTTTTAAAAAATATTAATACCTTATATTTAATATTAGACCTCATGACATTTAATATTACTTATTTTCATTATTTTGATGAGTTCTGGAATTCAAATGATTGATTGTAAAAGAATGCTTTTGTATTGGGTTAATTTAATTATAGTCTTCAGCATTCACATCGGTAATAAGATGAATTACAAATTGGATTTTCATTAGTAGTTACTACAACTTTAGACTAAATGTTATTTTTATAAAAATAATAATAAAAAAGTCAAATATATGAGAAAATTTGTGACTATGTGAATTTTTTTTTTTTTTTTAGAACCAGTTTTGCCATAAACATGTCCAATTATTTTATGCAGTTTTGAGATATCAGAAGGAGTTCAAATGTGAGATGAAGTATTATCTGATAAAAAACATTTTCAGTTCATTTACTGGGAAAATTACAATTCAATATTTGACAGTTACTTCATTATTGTCAACATAATTATCCTTCAGCCTATTTTGCTGCAGGCAGTGGATGATGATTTACTATCATTACCCAATTCCTTTAATTTTACAAAGTTACACATTATGATGACTAAACTTATCAAAACAGAAACACTTTTTTATACTTTTCTGTAGAATATTTAGCATTGATATGAGCTATATAATAACAGTGACAACAATTTATTGTCAAAATTGTAATAGCAATAGATATATCATCAATTATTTTTCTATTCATTAGAGATTGTCTATGTAACATGCCAATAAATTTAGCTAAACTGTTTATCACTTATATATATATATATTTAATAAAAGAACTTATCTGTATTATACACCCATAAACTAAAACATATTCTTATATGATATATAATATGCAGGTTTCTTATATTTTATAAGGGATTCTAATGCATTTAATTTATTTATAAATAATTCATTATTTTAATATACTGTAACTTTTCTTTTTCACATGTTTCAAGCAATTTGATTTATTTTTCCTTCTAACAATTTTAGCTGAATTTACAACTTTTATTGGAGATCTGTAAATATTTATTACATTGCACGATAAGATATTTAACAGCAATTTCAAATACATTTTACTCTTATATTTCAAATGATTACAATTATATTTAAACATATTCTAAAACAAATTAATTTAAAAAACAACCATAACAGTTTTATTTATAAAAATCAATCAATCTTTTATATATACTTACAAGTGGATACAGAAAAGTTTGCTGAACATTCTCGTAATTGTGATATTTCTATGTGGCTTCTCACAAACACATCCACTAGCAGAATGAGCTTATTGACTTTTTAAATCAAATCCAAAAACCACTCTGGTCTTTCTTCTCAGTTGTCTGATAGTTCTTAACTGAAATATTAATTGAGTTTTCTTAAAAGTAGGATGAATGTGCATGTAAATGATCTTTTTTATTCACAATTATGACAGATAAAATTAAATTGTGGCCCTTTTATCAGGAGGTCATAAAGTCATCAGTCAGGTCAGAGGCTATGGCAAAAGGCAGATTGTGCCAATAACTTCCTGATTACAGATTCAAGCTTTCATTTGATGATGATATTTTATTTAGCTATTTGCAACTACAAATCATTTTTAAATTATGGATGATTATATTAATAGGAATATGTCTAATATTAAATGAGACATTACTGAACTTTGTAAAATTAGAAAAAAAAGTGAATCTTTCAAAAGTGAAATATTTGAATTCAGTGGTTAATATAATTATCTTATTATATGTTTTTCTTTCAAATATTATAAATTTCTTTTATTATAAGTGTTTAATGTGATGTAATAAAACTTTTACTACTAATATAAACCCTTCATTGTACGTGCTTAATTTTAGTTAGTTATATGTTGAATTTTAGTTATTTAGATATTTTTATTAAGTTTAGAGAATTGTGTAAATTACCTTTGTCAACAAGCTTAATTAAAGCCTGGGGGAAATTGTTATAATAAATTAAATGATGGGGCAATGTAATTTCCACTCTTACTGCCAATAATTTACTTTGTAAGTCTCAACAAAAATGTGCTAAAGGCATAAATACCATAAGTACAAGTGGAGTTGAATTTACTATAAATAATAAAGACAACATAGTGGAGATTGATAGTATATCAGACAGAGTGGTAAGATTAGCTATTTAAATTAATGGAAGATACCCAATGCAAATAATTCAAATTTATGTTTCAATAAGTTGTCTTTGTGATGAAGCAATAGAAAATTTTAATATAGATGTGTAACATGTTTTTCATTACACCAACATTTTAAGATTTCCATGGAAGATTTAAATAATAGAATTGGAAAACAATTGAAAGATAAATAAATCTGAATTATTACTTAATTTGACTATGGTTTTGCTATCTATATTTTATGTCTTATGTTAATACATTTAAGGGGATTATACTTTCATATTTGAATAGATAATGCATGCATCATATATTATTTTTAGAAAATTAGAAATACTTTTTTTTTTAGTTTAAATTTAATATCTAAAAATTCACAAATCATTACTTAATAAAATAAAAATATTGTATCCATATTTTTCTTCAGAATTTCAAAATATCATGGGAAAGTTTTCATTGAATACAAACTATTACGTTTGTTTAATCTTTTTCTATGTTTATATATATGAAATGTAGCTTCATGTGTTATTTTGTTGAATATACAATTAATTAAAAAATAATAATTAGATTTTATATTAGGGACATACCTTCATGGAATAAAAACTGAAATTAAATGTCAATCTTGAAATAAATAAGACTTTATTTCATTATCGAAATCTGTCAAGCTATTTTCATTTGTTATTTGTAGTACAGACTAAACTAAATTACTTTGATGACTAATAGATGGTATTGCATCATGTTAGTTTAATACCTAAACTATTTTTTTTTAATATTTTACCATGAAATAAATGTTAAAGTCGTAAAATTTAAAAGGAAAAAATATTTTAATGTTCAATACAATTTATGTCTGCAATATTAGTTGAATAGATTAAAAATTTTATTTATTTATTTTTGCACCCTTCTACAATGAAATTTAGAGCAAAGGCCATAGTGTAATCTATTAAAAATTAGGCAGAGAGTTTTTTGGCCCAATAATCCACCTACATAAATACTATAAGGCAACCCCCCCCCCCAACCATAGCATATTGATAAATGAATAGGATATAAGTTCATTTGTTTTGTAGGGGCTTATTAGTGTTTCTTTTTGGTTTCTGTAACCATATCAGTGACTAATTGGAGTTATATTGATACCCCAGCATTTGACAGGTCACCTTATGCAGTTTACTTTGTATAATGGCTCTTGATAATGATTTTAAAGCCTAGTTCTGGCTATGTGTTTTGCTTGCATTATGGGTGTGTGATCATAAATACATAAGGAGGATAGAATAATAGTACTAAAATCTCAAGTAAAGTCTTGTGATAATCTAATTTTGATTAAGTAATTAAATAATATTTAAAAATCAAGGAATCATTGGTATTTAACTTAATACAAATGTTATTTTGATTAGTGGCATACAATACATATATAAAAGAAAAGCACTGCTTCCATTTAATAATTATGTATTTTAAATATAATGTTGTGTATATTTATAATTTTTCTTGGCTTTTTTTCCATACAAAAATGACAAATCAAATATTTATGTATTAACATTTTTTTCATTGAAATTACAAAATCAAACATTGATATATTTCAGCTGGTCATTGAATGATTAAAAATTGCTAATTTCAGAATACTGTGCTCTGATAATACTTTCTCTGTCACTTTATTGACTCTTGTAAGAACTAGTGGAAGCAGCAGTATTAAAAAGTCATGCCATTGTTTGCTGCCATGCCAAAACAATACTTCAAAAATATTGATATAGCTTATACAGTGTTTTTATTCTTGTGGGAGCAATTTTTAAATTAAATCCACAAAGTAATTCATTATAGTGGCATGACAGAAATTCAAAAATATTTTCAATAGAGTACCTTTTTCCATATCTTACATAACTTATTGAATATAGTACAATAAATTTGTTATTGTCATTCTATTTTTATTAAAGTTATCATATATCAGTAAGGTAATTGTAATATTATGATCTGCCCTTTGCTTCATATTGAGTATACTTTTATGATAATATATATTTAAAATCATTGTAATTTTGCAATGAACAAATCTGCAGATAAATTTTGCATAATTTATTCTTTATTCACAAGATTGTTTGGAATTCTAAGTTTAAATGATAAAGAAATAATAATCAAAATAGAAAAACCCAAATCAGAAAATATCAATTTAAATATACTAGCTATTATGACACAAGAACTTGGTTAATAGGATATAAAAAAAAAAACACATTATTTTAAAAGCTATGGCTTCTCTTTTTTAAAGGAAAAATGTGAAATTAAACTGTTTTTAGCGATTTAAATAATTTGTTTAAAACTCAAAAAACAAAACAAAACATGAAGCATCATTACATCATCTAAAAGTGATAATTTCATTTAAAAGATTTGTTTCAATTTATATTGATTGAGCTAAGAATATACAAATAATTTTATATATTTTAATTCACAAGGGTTTACAATCAAATATATTGGAAAATTTAATTATGGTAATTTTTTACTTAGAAATACATGAATTAGCATTCTATAATCATGAAAATAATACTTCTTGCATCATAGATATGTTGCATTTATTAAGATAATTATGAGATTCTGCAAATATATTATCAGAATTTTTTTTAACTGAATGGAAAATGGTTTATTAAGTTCTTTCAAAATGTTCTTCTTAGTTATATTCATAATGAAATCAAAAATGCATTATTTATTGCAATATTACTTTAGGAAATTATTAATTGTAGAAACATTTTAGTTATCAGTTGTATTTTTGATATTATTTAAAGGGAAAAAAGTATGATTTTTTAATAAAATTTGTGGATAATACTCATGATAGAACACCATCAACATTGTCAAAATATTTATTTCAACTTTTATAAGAATGCGATAATTGCACAAACCTATGATGATTCAACAGTAATATCTGGACATTTGTTAGGACTAAATTTAAGCAAATGTAAGTTAATAATATTCAGATGCTCTTTATGTTTATTGCTGTGTTATAGATTAAATCTTGTTTTGTCTTAAACTTTTGAAAATTCACAAATCAAAGAAAGTAAAATCTATAAAATAATTAGTCATAAGTAGATAAAGAAATTAAAAAGATTTCCATCTATAAATGCAATAATATGGGCATATAATAAAAAAAGTATTGAAATGCTCTTTGAATGCAGAAAAAACTTATTATTAATGTTTGAAATGATTTTAGAGAATGCTGACAAATGGGACTCACAAACATTTAACTTTCTACATGGATATTTATCATATTTAAATGATTTCAATTATTTTCTTTTATCTATTTTTAGTGATATTTTTTCTTTGACTGATAATGTACAAAGTAAAACTAATTGTATTAATTATTGTTTATTAAAAATAGATAAATTAAAAAAAAAAAACCATTTACTTGTAAATGTGACCAGTTTAAAAATTACTAAGATAAGGCAAATGAAATGTCTGTGCATATATCATTGAATTAAGATATAGAATTAAAAATGTAAATGATCCAAACACAACTACAATTTGTTTTTTGGAAATTTTGATCTTTTCATACATAAGTAGACAGTAATTTAACGACTTAACAAGTTTTCTTTTCGAATTAATTATTTTAAAAATGTCACAAACTTATAGCATAAAAATTTCCAAAATTACTTATTTTAATATTTGAATTTTTTTCTTTCTACAGTAGAGGCTTTTTCATACCCGCACTCTAATATGTAATATATAGGGGGTTTGAATTCAGACTTTCACATGACTTCAACTATCCATGCTATCTCATACTGTTGACACACTTGATCACACATATGTCGAAAAGATAAATAATCACCAATATATGTATTTCATGCTAAACCAGCACTCATCAGTTGGTTTAGATTATCATCTCGTCACATATATACAATCAATCTGGACCAACTGATGAGTCCTGGTTTAGCACAGAATACATATATTGATGATTATTTATCTTTTCAATATGTGTGTGATCAAGTGTGTCAGCAGTATGAGGTGTCATGTAAAAGTCTGAGTTCAAACCCAAAATTACTTATATAAATTTAAAGTTTGTATGTGACAGATATTTGGATTTTTCATAGTTAAGAAAATTAACCAATACAGCTATTATATTTCAAATAATTTAAGAAGCGAAGATGTTAATAAACTTATTCAATACCTTTTATTCTTTGTAATCTATAGAAAGATCCTTTTTAGAACTGAATAAAATTAAAAACTATCCCTGAAATATTCCTGTAGAAGAGTGTCAATCAAAATTAGGATTAATGTGGCTAGAAAAATATTTTTCTTCAACTTCCTTAATATTCACAAGACAACATTTAACATTAATAAATGAAATAATTGAGAGTTTTGTAAAACACAAAAGAATTGATTTAAATTTTAAAGAAATTAATTTATATATTTTTTTTTATTATAAATAAACATTTAATAAATTACAAAAAAAAAATCAAATTGCTTCCCCTCTCTTTAATCTCACTGTACAACACTGCTTTCAAGATACTCTCAAATATTTTATATGGCTACCAGAAATGAACCTGGCCTATGATAAGGATATTGTTTTTATAATAGTTTTTTTTAATTGGTTGCTTTAACAAATTTCAGTTATGCAATATCAAACTACATGATTTCAATTATATGCTAATCAAAACTAGACATAAATACGATATTATAACATTAATTTTTTTTCCCTCACTAAAAATCATATTTCAGACATAAATTTATGTACTGTAATCACATTTTCTTCCCGATTTAAATACTATACCTATTCAGATCTGTGCTGTAATTAAAAGCACATGTATTGACTTTTTTCCGAGCATTTCCTACAAAAAGTTTTATTCCCTGTCTTTTGTAAAATGTCATATTTTATTAGAATCCAGATATGTACCTGGCCTCGATTTTGACTTCCGCTTCGAGTAATGGCTGGTAGTGCAAGTATCTTTCCTGCTTGATTTACGGGAATGATTGTTTAAAATAAAAAATTAAAATGGGGCAAAAGAATAAAAAGAACGAGAATACCAAAGTAAGTATTTGTGAAGTTAAAGATAAATTTAAAGTCTTAGATTCTAATAATCTGGAGGAAAATAAAAATCATAATGAGAAAATGGCGTTTAAGTCTCTGAGAAAAGAAAGTAAATTAAGGAAATATAATAGTGATACTTCTTTAAATAAATGTAGAGAAGAAAATGATAATAATAGTGATAGTATAAATTTAAAAGAACATACAAATAAATCAATAAATCAAGAAAACAATATAGCACTTACGGAAAAAGCAATTATTAGTAAAAAAACTGAAAAAAGCCTAAGTAGTAACGTTGGCCTAGAAAATCCAGAGTGCGTAATACTAAATAATAATAAAAAAAGGAAAATGGATAGCGATAATAATTTTGACTCAAGTGAAGTTTTGAGCTTACAATCTGATGCAATAAAACAAGCTGGATTGAGATCAAAATTAATTAAAAAGGGAGATGTAGTAGATAATCAAATAAACTCGGTGAATAAAACTCAATTTATTGATGTTAATGATAACTATGCTGATAATATAAGTAGCAAGAAACTTACAACAAAATCTTTCGTGAAATTAAATGAATACTGGAAAAAGATATTTGTAAAGTGTATGTCACCAAGTACATCAATTTTTAGCTTAATTATTCAAACTAATATAGTAACAGGGGAACATATACTTGATAAACCAGATATCGATGAATACTTAAAGGCTCTATATTCTCATGAACTCATTAACACGGTCAAATATACTTCTTTTTTTCCCGCTAGAGCGTTCGTTTCAATTGAATATTTCAATAAAGAACAAAAAGATAAAGCTGAAAACATAATTAAGCAAATTCAAAATAAAAAAATTTACTATGTTACAAAAGATCCCAATCCATTGGTCTATGGAAGAATACTGCATACACCTCCAAGTTTCAATGTTGAATTTTTTAAAATCCAACTATTGGATTATGCTGAGATAATAAATTTGGAAAGAGAAATGACGCCGGGCACAGCCTTCCAAATTCCGTCAACCTCATGGACAGTAGTACTTAAATTAAAGAAAGGGGTAACGAAAGAACAGATACCACATAAAATAACAAAAGATCAAATGCCCATTTCCATAATAATAAAGGGTAGATCACCATTGTGTTTTAAATGTAATCGAGTGGGGCATATTGCAGCAGGCTGTAACACTGCTAACTGCATGAAGTGTAACAAATTTGACCGATTAAATCACCTATGTAATGTATCATCATCAATTAAGACATGGGCTAATATAGTTAGTAACACAGGAGACGAGCATTTATTGTATGAAGAAGAAATTGATAAATTAAAAAATATGGACATATTAGATGAAGTTGAATTGTTACCAGGCCAAAATGATCTATTGCAGGTTGGAAATGTCACAGGTATTGATAGTCTTATAGATTCATTTGATGAGAATAACACAGACTCGCAAATGGAAAATGAAAACGAAGACAGGGTTATGATAACACAATCGGTAGAACTTATCAACCAACAAGTAAATGATAATGAAGATAGTATCAAAACAGAAGAACTTAGCAACAAGCAAATAAATGGTAATGAGGATAGTATCAAAACACTCAAAAGAAATACACATCAAAAGATTAATAAAGTTACAAAAGATAATAATGGTGATAATCAAATAATGTTGAATATTAATTTGGCAGAATTAAACAATGACTCCTATGATAAGAAAGATGATGAATTAAAAACTAAGGGAAAAGATGAGGATGTGGGGTGTAATATGCTAATAAAATGATTATTAAATTATCAAGATATGAAGAATTCACTAAATATAATATCTATGAATGTTAGAGGAATGAATGCAGGTGATAAAGTGAAAAAAAATTATAGACTACATTGCTTCCCAAAAATATGACATTATAATCTTATCAGAAACAAAGATTAGTAGCAATACACCAATTTGGATTACTGAAAGACTTGCAAAGGCAAATGTGTTTCTGTACAGAATGAATACAAAATCAGCACAGGGAGTTGCATTACTAATAAATATGAGATCAAATATAAGAAACATACAAATAATCATGTTACAAATAAATTTTATAGTGATTTCCTTTACCTTTTGTGATAGGCTTCATTATCTAATTGCAGTATACTCGATTAGTAAAGGTAAAGATATTCCTAAGCTAATTCATGGTATACAACATAAGTTAATGCAGAAGCCGGGCATTGTTGTGGTTGGAGATGACTTCAATTGCTCCTACCGGGATATTCCTAAAAGTCTGGAAAACAAACTAGAAGCTCTTGCAGTATATCCATTGGAAATGAAATATGGTAAGGATGCCTACACATTTTTTAACAGCAGGTATATGTCACTAATAGATTTGTTCTTTGTGTCAAATGGTAAAGTGAAAGACTCATTCATTGAAACTTCTCTAGTAGGCTTTTCTGATCACCTAAGAATACTATTGGAGATAAAAAATTATGATGCAATAAAAAATAAGGCCTATGTCTTTTCTATTAAAAAGAACATTATGAGTCAGATAAACTTTACAGTTGATCAAATGTCTAACATTTTGATAGTATCAAACATTTTACAAGCCAATCAAAGCTACCTCCATGTATTGCATGGAATAAAATGAAAAAAATTATCTCAAGCCTATGCCGTAATAACACAAATAATATGTTAACACAAAACCAAATGAGAAATAGAATTATTGAAATCAATAAAATACTAATTACTATATCTGGCCTCAGAGAAAATAATGATTTAGTGAAGAAGCTACAACTGGAATATAATGATATATATAAAAGAATGCAGGAAGAAACATATACACGAAGAATAAGAAAATTAATCCCAGATCTTAACAAAATAGTGAAGCCAACAATTAACTATGCGAAAATATACATCCCTCACACCAATGGTATCCCATTGATGATGACAGCCGAAGACTCTATGATATCGGGTGATGAGGTAGATCAATATATGGTTGTGAGATTAAAAGAAATCATGGGCGAACGAAGGATTGAGAGTGAACAATTCTCCATTCAATTAAGGCAAACTATGAATGGTTACATCTCACATCAGGAGGTCTTGCTTGAAATAAAGAGATTAAAGTTGCAAACAGTATTAGCAAATGACGAAATCCCAGCATCAGTGTATAAGCAAATTGGTTATCTTCTGATTGGCCCTTTATTAAAATTTTATAATCAAATGTGCTCAGAGATTTTTGATTGGCCATATATTAACAACAGAATAATCTTCAGCATTAAAAAAGAAAAGAATATGAAAATGCCCTACTTTGAAGAACTAAGAAATATAACAATTGAGGATATTGATGCTAAAATCATTGCTAGAATATTACAAAAAAAATTATTTAGAAATGTCAGTAACAAGATATCAACGGCGCATCATGCAGTAAAGGGCAAGAGAGCAGTAAATGCAGCTATTAAAATCCAAGAAGCTATTAAGCATGCCAGGACGCATAATCTAACACAGTATTTCGCATTGCAAATTGATTTTAAATCTGCCTTTGACCTCGTGAACTGGTCTTATCTATTTAATACCCTAAAGGAGCTTATAGCGGATGATCCATTCTTATTGAATGCAATAAAAAATTACATTATGAATAATAGAATTTCTTATAAAAATTTCATGAGAAGATCAGAGTTTTTTGCCCCAGATAGAGGAATTCTGCAAGGATCACCTTTGGCAGCACTGTTGTTTGCAATTTATGTAGATCCCATGATAAAAGAAATAGAGACACTAATAAATGGAATTTACCTGCCCCAATTGGGAGTTTCAGTAAAGGTCACGGCATTTATAGATGATATTGTAATAATTTTTGAAAACTGTTATAATATTGATGTTGTAATGAATATAATCAGAAAATTTCAGCAGGCAACTGGAGCATTAATTCAAGTAAATAAATCAGCAGCTTGGCAATTGGCAACAGGCAAAAGAATTCCCAATGAGTTTGTAGCCCTACCTAAGTCCTTCCTTGGCCTTCCATTATATTTACCAAAAACTAAGATGAATGGACTATTAAACAAATTAGTCACAAGGAAAATTGAGGAAAGAATTAATGGTTTTATGCCTTTTAAACTCTATGAAATAACTAAAACCAAAATATTTAATGCAATTGCAATGGGAATGCTAGGATATTATGGCCCATGGTTAAAATTATATAATAAATCAAACCTAAAGATTATGCAGATGGCAAAAAAATTCATATGGGGAAAGAAAACTTATCTCCTCTCTACCTCGCTTTTACAGCTTCCAATAAATAAGGGTGGTCTCAATTTAATTGACCCAAAAGCTTATGTTCAATTTGTTACTGCTAAAGCTTATATGAATGTAGCCAAGGATCAGTCATTTAATCTCCCAAATGGTGACATATTTATTATTAATGGATTGGGAGCTGAAAAAAGATCGTATCTTACTGACATGTTGATGGCATATAAAGACTTGCAAGATGAACTTAATGTAACCACCCTAGATGGTATTAGATATAAAGATTTAAAAAAAGCAAATTACCAAAATGAAAATAATTGGTTGAGTTGTTCAATGAAAAATGTATTAAAAAAATTTCACTCAATATATATACCTCAGACATCAATGAGATTTATTTTTAAGTTAATCAATGGGATTCTACCTACAACTACCTATATTAATAAAAGACTGGGATTGAGTTTGAATGAAACCTGCATTATGTGTAAGAGGCACAATGAAACTTTTATGCACTTATTTGAAGAATGCTATGCCTTTAGAGAAATTAGAATGAAGGTCTTTCACAGGCCTATAATAAATCTCAAATATCTTATGAAAAAATATGTTATAAACTTTAACCCGCACAATGCGAATGTAATGATCCATACATTGAAATCATTGTGGGCAATAAGATGTTCACTTTTATTTGATAATAAGAAATTCAATTGGTTAAAAAAAATGGATAGAGATTGGGAGAACTACTTCAACTTATGCCTAAAATATTGGCCCCAAAAAACCTTCCAACATGTATGGGGAGGAATTGCTCTTTCCAGATGTGAAATCTGGGAGTAAAACATAAAATAAAGAAGGGTAATGTTGTTAAAGAAAAAGGGTCTAAATCGTAAACAATGAACAGGTAACAGGAGAATTAAGTGAACGTGTTGCAATGTGTATAATGGACAAGTGAAGGTTAATACTGTTCTTTTTTTTTTTGTCTGTACTAAAAATTGATCTTGTAATTATGTAAATATGTTGTGATTTAATAAAGTGTGTTACTTATAAAAAAAAAAAGATATGTACCTGGCCTATGGAAAGACTGTCATTTTTGTAATAGTTTTATTTTAATTCGTTGCTTTAACAATTTTTTTGTTGCTTTGCAGAATTATTTGCAAGAAACATCTCTCAAAATTGAAATTCATGAAGAATAAGATAAAACCGTGATGATCTTATATTTCAGTCTTTCTTGTGAAAGAATAAAAATAAATCTTACAGTATTTATGTTATCAGTAATTTTATAAGTATTACTTAAATAAAGATAAATATTACTGATAATATTAGTAATTATGTTGGTCTATTTCCACCATCTAATACTAAATGTTAAATAAAAAAATCAAACTAAGGTTTTCAAATAACACACAGGTTAATATTTTATTAACAATTGAAGGTATTTGAAAAGTCTGAATTTTTCTAAAAACATTCAACACTAGATGATGAAAGGGGCCAACACCTAATTATTAGCAAAATGCCATCATCACAAACCTTTTGTCAAATATAACCAATAACCCAGTTTTATTATTACTATCTTAGTTTATCAACTTTAAATATGACCCCACTGCCCACTTACAGACATGTGTCTAAGGATTTTTTTCAGAAGGCTGACAGTCCAAGACTTAAATTATTATCAAGCTTAAGTTTAATATTTAATTATTTGATATATTATATGTATAGTTTGTCTTATTTTTTGTATAAAATTTTAGCCAATATTGTAATCAAATGGAAATTAGTAGACAATCCCTGGGATTCATCACTGAAGTGAGCTGACATTATTTCCTTTATTATATTGCCAGTTCTGCTAGTTAACTTGAGATAGTCTTATAATTATCATTCACTTATGGTATATATTTCAGATTGTCAGTAAATAGCAGCAGATTTTGGATTGTGAGTAGTTATAATAAGTTGTTCCCAAATAAAGTTAAAAAAAGATGACAAATATTAATTTTAAGTCATAACAATTGATTTCCATGTGGAGAAAGAAAAGGATTAATGATGATTGTCATAAAGATCATTTTTGTTTAATGGTTGATTTTATATTTGAAAACTATTAAATATAAAGTAATGCATTGACAATGAATGTTAATGATGGGAATGTTTACAGTTTATGATGAAGATTTTTACAAGGTCATTGTTAAATTGCATAGAATAATTGCATTTAGTGATAGACTAGAGGAAATTTGAGTACTTAATAAAAAGCAAAGATATTTTGCCAAACCAAATAGCTGAATTAATGAAAAAAGTTTCGGAAATTGAAATAAAGAAAAATATTATAGATCAAGAAATACGTTATGGATAATTGAGGATTAAATTAAATATTATAATAAGTATTAAATAGTACAATATATGCTAAGGATGATGGTGTCTATCTGGAAAATTGTGTATACATAAATACATACATATAGTGTACATTTTCTTTTTATTGGAAATATCTGAGTATTTAATTAAATAAATTTCATATTAAAATTTATTTAAAATCTTTGAAGATAGTTTTTATTATACAATGAACATTTTCATTTTTATAATATCAGTAAAGTTAAGATTCTATTTTTAAAATTCAAATGAGCTAATAAATTTCAGAAATCAGATGGGCTGAGTGATAAGAACTATCTCTATTTAATTATAAGTCAACATGTTTACTATATCTAGAGGGTTAAATAATTGAGAAACAATAAAGTCATTTAAAAACAGGTTACTGTTGAAAACATTGCATTATGGAACTTGATGTCAGTTTGTATCTAAAAAGCATATAAAATTAAAAAAAATTATTCTGATTATTTTTATTCTGGAGTGAGAAAAGAAACTAAAGATTCAGGATGGTGTTAAAAGCAATAGTTAAAAATGGATGATCAAAATGCATTATTGAGTAGCAATTTGGAGTTATTGATAACCATATTCAAGTTTCATTGTCATGTACTGTACCAAATATACAAGAATTTTAATGACAAATATGCTAAGCTATTTATTTCCTGAAAGAAAACTAAAATCAAATCACCATTAAGCATGTTACATTTTTTCTTTACATACTATTTTATAAACAAATCAAAGGTATTTTTAAATTTTAATTTGATATAAGCATTTAGAAACAAAATATGTTTTGAGATTAAAGTAATTTAATATTTATTTCCTTTGATTATGAAATTTATAAATTGATGAAAGGCTAAGTTGATTAAATTAAATGAGTTTGCAATGATAATTCAAATATTGTAGAGTGAATTAACACAATTCGAGCTTTTTGTAATTTTGATTTGTATTTTTCTAGCTTAATTTTATTATGTTTAAGGAAGTTATCTTTTCCTATATTTTAAAATAGATAGAGGATGTGTTATTAAAATACTACCTTTAAAAAGATAAAAACAGAATTGTTTTTTTACTTGAATAATTGAACTTTACCATAAAGTATTTAACAAGATTTATGAATTTGAAATTAAGAATGTAATTAGAAAGTTTTTGTGTCACAAAAATCATATATAGAAATATTAATTTTGCTTTTTACATGATGCAACAACTCATTTTATGTTATTCATAAAAATTAATTGTTGTTACTGCAATCATAATAATGGCAAATGAAATGGTTTCTCAATATTTATTTTACAGAAAAATGTAATAGGATATTAAGAGTTCTTTGCTTTTCTGGCCATACGCCCAATTTGTAGTTTCAGCAGCCTATGTACCTGGTGATAGTTATTGTAAATGTACTTCTAATTATTTTAGGTTTGCTAATTGTAATGCATATATAATTAATAGCATGTTTCAAGATACAATTTATTAGTAACCACTCAGAAATGAATATGGGAATTATAACATTAAAAGAAAAAATTAAGAACAAAGAATAAGAAGTTATTAAAAAAGATTGAAATTTGAATTCCTCTGTGTGTAATTAAAAGATGATTAATTTAATTATAATTGTTAATAATAATTAAAGATAATTTACACTCAAATCGCACATTTATATATACCCTTTAACTTCCAAATTTAATACTTTATAAAAATTTATTTATTAGCATGCTAACATATATATATATAGAAAGACAAAGATAGAAAGAGACTATTAAGATTTAATATTAAAAGTTATTATATTTGAATAAGCTACCATATATATTAGACATAAAAGCATAATTATGCTATTAATTATTATATAGGTAACATTTTATATCCTACTTTCTAAATATAGAACTTTATTTAAATTCACATACATTAATTATCTTACAGGGATATATTAAGTCTTTTGCATTAGGATGTTTGTTAATATTCAAAATTACAGCCAACAATATAATTGGTATTTTATAGAAAATATTATAAAATTGAATAATTAACTTACGATTTTATCTTAGATTTGCCTAATTAGTAATGAAATGTTATTTCAAAAAATTTAAATTTGAAAAAAGTACATTACTTATAAATACAGAAGTAAGTTCTTATGGATATGAAATCATTCTATGCATAGAAAGACTCCCAGATAAAAATATATTATATCACATCATTATATAGCAATAATACACATAATACTTCACAAATCTAGCATGGATATTGTTGATAGTTATAAGATATTCATAAGTAAAGATTAGGATTTTTTTTCTGGATCTTCAAATTATAATTATTCCAACAAGCTAGCCAATATTTGTTGTTGATATATAATTATTTGATATTTTACAAAGTTAAAATTTCCAAGATAATCTGTGTTGATCAGATGAATCCTAACTTACTGACAGTAAAATATGACTGTAATGACATAACACTGATAGGAAAGTTCATGTCTATAGATGAGAATATCCATTGTAAAATTCAATAAGTGAATACAATATATTATTTTTTGCTTAATCAAAAATATTTGCCTAAAAACATCCATAACTCATTTTATCATTAACCACTATTCTACATCTAAAACATAATTTTATACATATATAAAACATATAAAGGATAAATCAGTAAGTCCTTTATTCTTGTATTATATGGTATAAGAACATATTTTACTAAATATTATAGTGCTTATTATTTTCATTTCTTGCAAAATATTTTCATATTCTTGGGTTTTTATATATGCTAGATATTTCATTGATTCATCTAATGTTTAGAAAAAAGCATATAAATAAAATGTTTAGAAGCTTTTAAAGTAAGAGTTGAAGAAAATAATAAAAAGTTAGCAATTGAAATAGACTGCAATGAAAAATTCAGCATACATAAAATCTATGTTTTCGATCATTTTCTTCATTTATTGAAATAGAATTATTTTTTCTTGCAGTTAATATAATTATGGTTATAATTTGGCAATCTTTTACCTCTAATTTTCTGTTTCTAATTTAACTTTTTCTTCTTCAATTTTTTTCCTCATATCTATTTTAAAAGTAAATATTTTTTCTTTTATTAATTAATTGTATGTTTTTTTTAAATAGAACTACAAATGCAAAAGTAATATTTATAATCTACATAGAATAGAAAACAGTAAGTTAATGGACAAAATAAGAAACCATTCATGCTGTCAAGCAATAGGTGTAATGATAGTTTATATAGGTAATGATAAAATTATAGCTCAAATTAATACATGCTATAAAAGCACTGTTATAATATTTTGTTCACTTTTTAGAAGTTAAATTAAAAATAATTTTTCAGTGAATTTTTATTACAATATTATTATTTAAAATATGTATTTGACTAATGAACAGTAGTAAAGAAATTCAAATTCATTCAAAATATGAAGTTGATTTTTTTTTGTAAGAACATGTGATTTAAGATTTTTAAGTCTAACTTATTAAGGTTTATTAAAATTTAGGATAAAAATCTGAAATTGAGAAACTAAAATAAATTATATTAAGAAAGTACCAAGTGATTTGTTTTTGACCAAATAACATAATAGACATGCATATTGCAGAAATCTTCCAACAAAGTATTTTATAATTATTATTTTTCAGTAGAAATAATTGCTCTGCCATTAACCTTAGCAAAAAAGCTAGTCAGGAAATCTGGAATTTTATGAAGTCTGTAGTCATAAAATTTGTAATCATCGATCATCACTGAATTTTTTTTATTATTTTTTAGGGGTAAAATATATAAAATTATTTTAGAAATATAAAAAGATCTCAAATTTTCAAGATTCCTTATCATATTTTGAATTTGCTTAAAATATGTGCATTGCTGACCAAATTTTAGTTATCTAAATAAGGACCTGGAGATGCATTTAATGAACTTAATTTTTTTTAGTTATACATGCACATTTAGTAATAGATACCAAATTCTGCAAAGTATATGTTCTTACATATATTTTATAAACATACTTGAATACATGGGTACATAAACAAAATACACATTTTTATACATGTATATAATGTTATCTTTTATCAAAGTATGCAGGTTTCTAAATCAGCTTTGATATTACATTTCAAATAATTTATACAAATCTATTCTAGAAATAGATCAGTTAGTTGTAAACTAATTAATTAAAAAAATATTAAATCTTGTGATGAATAGTTGGTTTGGTGATAAAATAACTTACTGATGAGCAAAGATTCCTTTTTCAATTCTCAAATAAAAATAAATTTAAAAAAATGTTCTTATAATGCAAGCTAATAGATTAGCTATTGGAATTCTCTGTCTCAAGAGAAGGTAATTTATTAAATCATAGAACCACAAAACTAAGCAAACAAAATAATTCATTATGATATGGAAACTCAAGCACTGCTAAAGAATTGAAAGTTCATTTATTCAAAACTATGGAGATTGACTATGGATTAAAATATCCCCCCCCCCCTCAAAATATGATAAAATATCAATTTTTTTTCTTATAATATGCGATTAGCTTTTGGCAGAAAAAAATGATGGCATAAGTAGGCAGTAGAATACGTAACAAACAGTAATACTTGCCACTGCTTACTACACTCATATTTTAAAACAGCTCAAGTTACATCATAATCAAGAACCATAAGTTCTATAATCATAGTACTAACCCTTAAATAAAATTACTAGAGTGTTAGAAGGGTGTAATAAATTTTTTACACTATGTAAAAGATTTTTCGGAACAAAGTTGCCTTGTACAATTGGCTATAGTGGCAAAAATAGCGTTTCAAGAGCTAAATATTTCTGCATGAAGAAAGTAATATCTATTTAATCAATTTAATGGGAATGAGTGGAGTCAATTATTTTGATGCTTGAATGTCTAATTAGATTCCCAGAGTAACTGATCATATGATCATTACCATCATATATTTATTTATTTATAATAATTTGGCAATTCTGATTAAAAAATAATTTCTAAAATCATTTTTATCTATAAATATATATATATTGTAACATGATGAATCAATAGTTAGTTTATAAAAATTTTCATTCCAATTTTTCATAAGATTCACAAAATGGAAACATCTAATAATTAAACAGACGAATTTTAATACCCCAAAAATTCCATGCATAAATAGATGAATCAATATGGCTTCCTAGTTAAATCTATTTTATCAAGAAAATGGCATGCTTGAGGTATAATCTTTTATCAACTACACATTGTTAATATACTTATATTAATTCAGGAAATAGTAATAGTTATCTTCCCCAAACTGCTAACATTAATTTTATCTGTAATTTTTTTTATACAAAGAGCAATCTTATTAACCTTTATTTTTTAATGTTGACAATTTTTTTTCCACATACATCTACCTATCATATGTTCGTTAATCATTTACAATTTTAAATTCCCCTCCCCTTTCTTTTGATTCAATTTCAAAAAATTGCACCACAAGAGGGCGATGAAAAAAAACAGTATTTCGGAGAAACCAATAAAAATATATTAAAAATTAGTTTTATTGATATTGTGCCAAAATTAAATTGAATTGAAAGGAAAAAAAAGTTACCAGACAATTTTCAAATCCTGTTTTCTAGCTGAGCAACGGTAATCTTTATAAAATAATTTAGGTTTCCAACACAACTCAATAATCCGAAAATTTATCTAATATTCTAGCATCCTTAATTGGGTCAAAGTAAATTCACATTAAATAACTCGAAAATAAGAAATATTCCCTTAGAAATTAATTTAATTAAAATACGCATTCTCTTTATACAAAAGATGTCTTTTTTTTTTTTAAAAAAAAAAAGAAAAATACATAGCATTTTATATTACAAATGTAGCAAAGAAGTATAAAACGAAAACGTCTTACAAAATTTCTTCTTAATACGTATAAAACTTGAATTATAACTTAATAAGTACACACATGGGCGTAAGAAGTCTATCTTTCTTATATGAAAAGTTTTACAAAAAGTTTATAAAAAAGTTTTTATCCACAAAACATTTCTCTTAAAAAAACGTTTATCATTATTTTCATTTTGGAAGTAATGCTTTTAAAAGGAACTGCTCAACAGCTCCATTTATGAGGAACACCAAAACAACAAAAGTCCGCTGGACCACTTTTAAATTTACAGTACGTAAAAAATATTACTATTTTAATAATAAAAAAAAGATTTAATATTGAGACATAATTTGACACCCACTATTAACATGTTCCATAACTTGTTGTTTAAGATGACAAATTTGTTCTCGAAGTTTTGAGGCAGTATTGGCTAAATCACTATTTTCACCTTTCAACTGTTTTACTTTATCTTCCAATCGCGCAATCCTCTCTAACTTTCTCCTACGACATTTACTCGCAGCAACACGATTCCGCTGTCGCTTGCGTTCTAGTTTGATTTTTTCCTGAGTTTCCATATCAATAGGCGAAAGAGGAGGTGTTGCGCTCAAATTAGGCACAGTTTGTGGTTCGTCTTTAATATAAGTGGGAAGAGGGCTTACTGTTGATGTTACAGTTAGCGTAGTAACGGCAGGATTGTTTACTGAAACAAGATTTGCATTGTTATTTCCATGCATAGTAGAGCTTGTGCACACGTTATTAGCAGTAGTATTAACGTAAACTATAGGGATGCTATCCATTCCAGGGCTATTAGGCACATTTGCTTTATGTAATTCGGCGAGAGCATCTACAAATCCTCGAGCGTACATCTCCTGTTCCTCAGTAACGTTTCTAGGAAAAATAAATTGAGTTGGAGTCGGTGTCGTAGTGACCATGCCGTTAGAAGATATTAATAGTTTCTCCAACTCTGGCGATGCAAGTTTGAGCATGTTTAGATCAGGCGAACTAAGTAAACTGAATTTTGGTTTTTTCGCTGCTCGATCCGGTTGTAAGTCCAAAGTCATTCTCTTTTTTAATTGATTAATATTTTCTTTAGTAAAGCTTTGATGGTGGTGATGATGATCGTCGTAAAATGTGGCCTCCATTGTTTAGGATTCGCGTAATTATTAAGGCCTAGTTATTCAGTCCAATTTTTTATAAACTTTCCACGTTTCCAACTGATGAATGAAAAATAAATGTACAGTCACTATAGATTCCTCGAAGAGGTATTCCTCTCTAGATCCGTCTTAAAATTCAAAACTCTAGACACAAGTTCTCTAAGTAGCGGGTCCACTGAACTGACGGCCGTATAGCTTTTCATCATTTATACTGTGACTCATGGTACTAAATTTAGAATGATGTCATTTATAAAACATTCTATTGGATAAAAATCACGTCATTTTTTTCCCCAAGCTTTTTTGCGCTAAGACTTCTGGGATGACGCCATGTCTACGTCAAAGAAAATGGCTATCTCCTCTTTCCATATTAGGGGAACGGGAAATTCCAGTGCTTAGGACTTGTCGCCTGTCGATGATGACTCATCCACAGGTGTTTTGGCGCGAAAACAGGATTGGTAATCTTTAAAAATATATATGTTAAAAATCGCACGCAGCCGGTGTTAAAGTACGTAGAAAAAAGAGAAAAAGTATATCAAGATTTCGAGTTGTGTGGAAGTAAAAAATTATTATTATTTTTAAAAATTATTTATATTATTTAATTAAATCTTTTATTGTTTTCCCTTCGATTCGACATTTAATAAATTAAATCAATAATTCTGATTTCTACGAGTAAATCACAGTCATAACGTTAATCGGGCGGGCTTGCTTTAAGGGAAAGCTTAATGAAAATTGTTTTTTAATTAATAAAATTCAATTTAACGATCATTTTATATATCAAAAAAAGATATTTATATATTACTTGTTATTATCATTTCATATTATGCCGTATTTATATAATATTTTCTTAAATCGAATATTTATTACGCGATTCTCGAAATCGTTTATTTTTTTACTACTTTTTTTTATTTATAATAGATTGTTTCACGGAAAATTCTTGTACCAAGAATTTTTTTTTGTTAATAATTCTTGTAAAATAAATTCCGTATTGATTTAATTTTTATTCTTTGGGTTGTTATTAATCTTAAAAAATTCTTTTCGTTTTTAGAAAATCTTTTTTTAAAATGTGGTTTATCGAATATACGTATTTAATGTTATTTTTCAAATATACTACGCTAACGTTTTGTTAATGGTGATTATAGTATAAACGCACACAGGATTACATTTTTTAAAATTTGGATGTTATTTAAAAAGTATTTTATGATTGTGACTATATATTTAGATATAAATTATACAACTAAAATCATTAGAAGGAGAGTTACCGAACTAAGAATTATCAGAATGTATTTAATACATTGTACAGGCTTAAAACTGCATTTATTTATGTAATATATTCGGGATTATTAAACTCACATATTAGTATAGTCAACAATCAAGATTTATATTTAATACAAGAAGTATTCCATTAAATAATATGTGAATAATTTTAAAATTCGTTTAATGTAGTGTAAAAGTAACGAAGACATATCTAATACAAGAAAAACAATCCATTAAATAATGTGGGAATAAAGTTCGTTTAACGCAGTGTAAAAAAGATGTAATAATTTTAAAAAAATCTTCCAAACAGCTTTAAATACTTTCATATCATACTTATAGCCAATTAAGAATATCAAAACAGTCTTAAATGTACATAATAAAGTTGGTTCATTAATCTAAAAACAAGTAAATAGTGTTTCTTTCAGTAAATAATATTTTGTCCCAGAACGTTTAATATTTAAGTTAGAAATGTATGATTCTATTCAAGCAAAAAAAAAAAAAAATTAAAACTGTTGAAAATTGCATATTTACAAATAAACAATGGCAGACTAAGATCTGCTTTGTAGGATAGGATGTTGATTTATGAAAGGCTAGTTACTGTTTTTGTTAGTCCTTTCTGCTTCCCACTTTTTATTTTTCAGTCATTTGTAGTAATTAACAATGGTACTGTTTATACATTTCCATATTTTTAACTATATACACAGCAGTGCTAATTGCAATCCTTCTAGCCTCCCCCCATTATTTTTAGCTTAAGCCCATAAGAATTAAGAAAAGAATTATGGGGACAGGTTTAGTATGTTAGCAGTTCTGGATTGTGATCTTTGCTTGAAGTAGTAAAGTCGTTAATGATTTGGTTTGGAACTGGATTTTAGTAAGGCTGGCAAAGATTATGTTTAGGCAACTCTGCCTACCATGGAAGTGGAAGGTCTAGAAAATATTTAAAAATGGCCGGTCTCACATAATTTGATTAGGTTGTTATGCCTATCAGATTACTCATTTCAGTGATAAAAATAATAATAGTAATTTCATAGGTATTAGTAAAGCAAAAGGTAGTAGTAGTTATAAAGGTAAGTATTATAAATTAATTTTTTTAAGTGTAGGTACATGAAATGTGTGAATTTTGCTTGATAAAACTCTTCCAAGACCAGAATGGAGGACTGCACTGGTTTCTAAGAAGTTAAGATTTAAGGTTGATATAACTGCTGTTAGTGAAACTTGTTTTCCAGAAGATAAATAAATGGATGGATGCAAGTCAGTGAAATGAGAACCCATGGCATTGGACTTGCTATGAAGTTAAATATAGTGTCTTCTGTTGTTGGAATTTTTCATTGTATCAATGAAAGACTAATGGTGTTAAAAGTTACTTTGCACAATGGACTTGTGCTCATCTTAGATTCTGAGAAAGGAGGCTTTTATTCCTTAATGGAGAGCATTATTACAGCAATACTATTAAAAAATTGTCTTTTTGATTTTAATGAACATGTTAGTATAGATAGTAGATTTGGGCCAAAAGTTATTGGAAATAATGATATTGTGCTGTAAATTTAAATAGTTTATTATTTAATTTATGCATAGTGCATAGATTGATTATGGCAAACACTTTGTTTAGGTAGAAAAACTTTTATAAAGGAATATGGATGTATCCATGTTTGAAATGTTATTTAATAGATTACACTATGCTTTGGAGTCAGAATAAGAGAAGTTCACATTAAAACAATAGCAACTCTCTTAATACAGTAGAGCTACCCAGTGCAAGCCATAGTAATCAATGGATGCTAGATTTATGTATCAAAATTCCTATATAGACCTACTCATCCAATGTCATCTGACTTGTTTCTACCTTATGACCTTCATTAGTGAGGAGTCTTGGATCTGAAAGCATTGCACTTAGTATTGGGATATTGGATGAGTAAGCACTAGATAGGAATTTTGCTGCACAAACCTTCATAGCATCTATTGATTATTATGATTTGCTTTAGGTGGCATTACTGTATGGAAAGAATTGCTCCTGTTTTAACAGATTAGTAGATTCATAAGTTTAAAATGATAGGTGCATTAAAAAAAGAGAGATTCTATTTACATTCACAAGAAAATTGATTTTCATTCTTTAAAAAAATTAGTATACATATTAAATTTCGGCAGCTATTCAACAAATTGCTAATTTGGATCTCCAGAATTGTCATATGGAAGCATGGAATTCTCTTAAGAAGTGTGTTATAAATAAAAGTAACTATATTCCTGTGTTCACTAAAAAGAAGAATCATGGTTGATTTTCTGACAACAATCTTATTATTAATAATTTAATTAGAAAGAAATGTGGCATTTTCTCATAATAAATGTAAAGATCTGAAAGCAGAAATTTAAAGACTGACGAAAAGGCTTAAAAATAATTGATGGACTAAACTTACAAAGAATTTATAGACATTTGCTGATTGTGGTGATTCTATATCTTGGGACATTGAAAGCAACATGAACATGAATAGCAGTATCATAATCCTATTAAATCCAACAGTGGCATTCTTATATGATGACTGATATTTTAAACAGGTGGAAGGAGTATTTTGATCCAGTTGTGAATGATATAAGAATTGAGGTGACAAATTTTAATATATTCACTTTAATTTAGATTTGGACAAAAAAATAACGAGCTTGGTGGGATTAAAACAGCTACTTGCAGAAGTTTAAAATAAGATAACACGTTAGCTTCAAAAATATTGGAATATTTTAGGATTATATGGTCCATGAAATTGTTCCACCTGAACTTAAAGGATGCTTTTACTTTTATTGTTCCATATTTTTAAAAATAAAGAGAGTATATGATTGCAGTAATTATGGAATGCCATTTATATCTATTACAGCAAAGGTACTTTCAAGAATTTTGTTGATTAGATTGCTTCCACTTATAGATGAATAATTACCATAGACTAAATGTAGTTTTAGAAAATCAAGAAGCACTAAGTATGGTTTTTATTGTCAGGCAAATACAAGAAAAATGTAAGTAACAGTGATTTATTGATTTGAGTAAGGCATTGATTCAGTTAATAGAGCAAGTCTATGGCATTAATTGGTTACCCACTAAAATTATGCAGTTTTTAAATGAGGGATGAGAGAAGTATTATTACTACAGATGGATAATTGGAGGCGTTTGAAATACAAACTGGTGTTGAACAAGCTTGGGTCCTGCTCCAACATTATTTTCAATTTTTACAACAATTGGTGTTTTGAAATTGTTTATAGGCATACAATCAAACAGGGATCAAGATACAATACACTTTTGAACCTGGAATTTTTAATTTGAATAGATTAAAAGTGAAAACATCTTGGATTTTGGATTTACAATGTATTGATTGATGTTGTGCTATTTTTCCCAGTTTAAATGATGATTTATAGAATGTTCTTAATATGTTGAATGCAAACATAAAAATGGGTTTATCGATTAATGTTCAAAAAACAAATTCTTTATCAAATAATGATCGAAGGAAAATTATCAGCAACTTTTAGTTTGGATGGTTATCAACTTGAGAATATCTTTGTAGTTTTATAAGTGGACTTAGATGTTGAGGTACAACAGACTTCATTATGTTACTGCTGCTTTTAACAAGATAAAAGATCACAGGGAAATAAATACTGCAACTAATTTAACTATAAATAAAGCTGTTATTTTACTAATTTATTGTATGGAAGTGAAATTTGAACACATTATAATATATTATGGCAAGATCATAAAACCAATCAATATATTGTTTAGATTGCTGGATGTGATACTATTGAGTCTACTATTGTAAAATCACATCTTCATGGGATTGGACATGTAAAAGGAATGAACAACGGAAAACTTTGTTAAAGGTTGTTTTATAGTGTGGAAGAGATTGATTCCATCTTCAATATTATCATTATTTCCAACACACTAAAGAAGTGCAATGATAATTGTTTTTATTGGTAAAATATGATCAAGACTAGAATATATTGAGTTACAATTATTTTCGATATTAAAGTCTTCAGAAAGAAAAATTTTCTGCTGAAGCAATTAGCAAAGACAGTATCAAAAAACATCAAGTAAACAGAAAACGGACTAGCATATTCTGTATGTGTGATGTATTCATGGATTGGTTTGTATTGGCATTGCAAAACATATGACTAGTTTTTTTGTTGTAGGAATTGGAATGGCCATACTTGGGCCTGCTGCATGACTAAGAAGCTTCTTTGTGCTAGGTAAATTTTAGTGTCCTTTCCTCAATTCTGTGAAATAAAATTTGTAAATTAAGACATTTTCTCCAGCACTTGTGCAAGAAAAACTTGAAAATATAGCTTTAGTCATTTAACATGTTCGGTAACTACCATACATGTTTTATTCATTTCTTTCTATAAAATAAACACAAAAATAAAACACATGCTAAAATAAAAAATCTTAATACTTAAAAAAATAATTTTTGAAACAATTAAATAATACCTTAAAACGGGTGGGCAATTGTTTTGGCTCGGGGGCCGCAGAAGTTGGTGGAGGGCCGGATCGGGGGCCACTTTGTGGAAGCGAAGGTTAGCGGAGGGCCGTACCTTTTTTTCATGACACAATAAACACATTGCTTTATTTCCTATATTACCAAAGAAATATTTGTTTGTCCATTCTTCATTAAACACGATATTCATCACTGATTTTACATTTTTTTCGGAGGGTTCATGGTTTCACTAATGTTGGAAATGTATATATTTGCTAATGCAAAGACAAAATTAAAATTAACCAGATCAACTGGAAAAGCACTGCACATTGTAGGCATGTGTATTGATGTGGCCATCCTAGTGGAAAATACGAGGCGAATCTTCGGTTGCACACAGGAAGGAAATCTCATTTCAAGGCGGATTTTTCTGATTGTCTTGGTGGTCGCATAAAAACTCTTAGCGGGCCGCATGTGGCCCTCGGACTGCTATTTGCTCACCCCTGCCTTAAAACAAATATTGATTTAATCTAATTTATCCAATATACTGAACATTTTTTATGTAAGTAAATAGAGAGATTTGAACTTAGGATTTTTCAGTCTATATTCGTACTCTCATTGTTTACTTAAATATTTATTTAGTAAATTTGAAATTTTTTTTTTTTTTCAAAAGTATTCATATTTTTTTGGACAATCTTGCAAAAATGCTAATTCATATAGGAAATATCTGCAAATAAGACAATTTTACACTGCTCCCTCCCCTTCTATTGCCAGTTCTGATATTATATGAATAATTAAATAATATGTTACAAATTGCTATGTATGTCCAAAATATATTTTGGAATGCTTTACCATCCTGCTTGGTTGGTAGTCAACCTTGTTTGTTTAAAAACAAATTGAAAATCCCTCTTGCATAAACATTCACATTTTTTATTATCAAAATTATATTTCTTCAATGATAAAATATTTACATTATTATTAATTTTTTACGTGGTGTTGTCTTTATTAATAGCTATTATTTATTATATATATAATCCAATACTTTAAATTTTCATACTTACATTGTTTATTGAGCACATAACTTTAATATTTTATTAGAACCAGCCAAAGTAGGTCAATTTTAAATAACACGACTGATAAAACTTAAATCCCATTTGCACTTTTTTATTTAAATATTCTTTGTTTAAATATCCTTTTATTATTTTTCTTTCCATTCACACTGTTAAAATGTTTTGTTTTTAAAATCCTTTTGTTATTTTAATTCAACAGAAAACTTGTTTTTGTTTTAAGAAAAAAAATAATTTCACTTATTTTCATACAATAAAATACATTTACCTCCTTAGTCCTTGTTTGTTTGAAAATCCATTGAAAATCTTGTGCATAAACTTATTCATGTTTTTAATTGTCAAAATTATATTCCTTCAATGATAAAATATTTACACATTTAATTTTATATGTGGTGTTGTCCACTATTAATAACTAATTTATTATATATATAATCTGATATTTTAAATTTTCATACATTGTTTATTAATCACATAACTTTAATATTTTATTAGAAGCAGCCAAAGCAAGTGAATTTTAAATAACCCGACTGATAAAACTTTTCCCATTTGGACCTTGGTAAAACATTCTTTATTTAAATTTGTTATTTTTCATCCCATTTGCACCCCCTTGTTAAAACATTTTAAAATCCTTTCGTTATTTTTAATTCACAGAAAACTTATTTTTTTTAAATAAAATAATTTTATTTATTTTCATGCAATAAAATACATTTACCTCCTGTATAATTTTATTTTTTAACACATTAATAATTATGTTGTATTATATATATAATATTCACTTTATTGTGTAGTTTGACAGTTAGGTATTTAGCCAGAAAAAATTAAAAAATTTTTTTTTACTTAGATTGTTTATTCAATACATTTTTAGATGCCATTAAAACTTCTTGCATTTTATTTTGTTTATTCATAGGTTACATTTTGTTTTGCTTAGATTTGCACCAGACTTTTTAGCTAGAGAATAAATAAAAAGCTAATACTGCATTTTAAAAAAAAAGATAATATAGTTATTAAAAATAGGAAAAGTAATTTAGTAAAACATATAAAAAAATATTATGGGACAATAATAAAAAAGAGAAAGATAACACTATTAGTAGCATAACACAGCATTGAACCTAGATCGAACATTTCTGGAGTGGATACTCTACCAGTGGTCCCAAGTTAACAACACATTTAGAACTTGTAAAACATTATTGATAAAGACAATTTCATCATGTTGAATTACTGTTAATTATGAGACAACATTTTTGGTAGTTTTCTATTTTATTGTGTCAGTCACTTGATGGCGTTGATGCTAAGCAAAAACACATAACGTTACCAGGCACACCCCGTTCTTTGTGAAAAAATATAGAAATCGTACGGGGTAATGTAATTCATTAATTTCCTTAATAACATTTACTGGAACAATTTTATGTAAACATACGTTATTGCAAATATTCTATTCTAGTAGAATTGCCCGTGTGGCAAAACCTTCCTCTCCCCCCCCTTCCCACAAACTTTACATCTACATTGTGAGGCCAACAAATGATGCTGATAATGCTTTAATTACTGAACTGTCTTTTACTTTTTTGGGTCATTTTTGAATGAGGTTAAAAAAAATAATTATTTATTATTTTTAGTTATTGATTGATTTTTTGCAATGGCTATCTTTGAAAGATAATATGTGTATGGATTTTAATGGCACACCTATTAAGAATGATTAATAATTTCCAACTTGATCAGCTTTTTTTAATTTTTATTATGCCTTTTTGGTTGGGTATTTCAAGATTAATTAATCAATGTATTCAGTATTTGGACAATTACTTTTGATTTCTCTGGATAGAGCTATGAGAATTTCATACATACATCTTTTTTTTTGTCCGAAAGCTTAACGTAATTCATTCCGATTTCCTTCATTAATTTCTGTAATTTAGTGAAGAACACTTTGACGCTTCCAACAAATTTCAAAACCCACTTGAACTCCAAGTCGCCTTATAAGTCAAATCTTAGTCCAGCAGTATAGGCCAGAGGGCTATTCCTTTTTCACATCCGCAAGAATTAAAACTTTATCAATTGACCTATCTTATTGCAAAGATTCTATTTAAGTAGAATTACTAAATTCCCCGTGCAGTCCGGTTTCTGTGGATGGCAGTTGATCCAAACTTCGAGCTGTCAGCCATTTTATTTGTCGTGGATGTGCTCTCGCAAAAACGTGACTTCGCATGAGCTTGTCAAAATCTTGCTTGGACCTACCCTTTCCGAATTGATTTGAAGGTTCCATGTTGAGTAGGGAAGCATGGCAATGAGTGGACAATTGTTAGGAGGTAATAGTATGTCAAATGACTTGTAAGCGAATTCCTTTGATATGCATATTTGAATAGTTGTGGTAGGCTAAATTCTACACACCCTCACATGATACTGTAGCGAACATTGAACTGTGAACATTGGGATAAAGTGCATAACACTAAAACAGGCCGCCCGCCGCTAAACAGCATCTTTTTTGTGCTTTATAGCATAGAAATGAACACCACCATCTGTGCATATTAAACGGCCTTTTTCTGTGCTTTATTGGTATAGATATATAGGCCTAGATAGGTGGAGGCCATATAAATGGCATATTTATGTGCTTTTACATATAAATAGCACTATAAAGTGGCTGACACAATAGAAAACTACTATTTTTTTTAAAATAAGTTTTATTTTAAAATAAATTATTAATAATGATACGTTATTTTTTTTATCTAAATTAGGATATTTAAATAAAAATGATTGGGAAATCTAAACATTTTTATTTACGTATAAATTTTATTAATTATAGTAATGAAAGGGCATCGGCTTGTTTTGTGTAATGGTAAAGTATGTATGAAATATTTTATATAAAGAAATATTCCTCTTGCATTTAAATAATAAATATTTATGAATAGAAGGTGTTTCTAAGAATAAAGTGATTCAGAAATCAACACTTACATATGTTTTATTAATTATCATGACAAAATGGTGTCAGTCTGTTCCATTTAGCATAATGATAAGAGTATGTAGTATATTTTGAGCTCGTGACTCAAAATTCAAAACCCATGTAATTGTCGAAAATAAATTAAAGTAAAGCAGTATTCCTCTCATATTTAAATAAAAAATATTTACCCTGGAAATGTATTTCTAATTATGAAATGATTCGAAAATGTAAACAATTTTATTTATATGTAAATTGTATTAATTATCTTGGAGTCTCAGCATACTAGTAGTGAAACCTGTGTTCTGCACAATTTGCACACTAGCTTCCTGTGGCCCTGACCATACTCATTTCCGAGTTGCTGTTTATATTATATTACATATACCACAACTTCCAAATAGTGCTCATTTGATCCCGTGAGGCTAATTATTATTATAATTATTATTCCAGTAACTGAAGTCCATGAAATAATTGTTATCTGAAATTATTATATATACACTCAAATATAAATAATATATTCAAAATATATGTTAAAACCTATACAATAAAATTGGTTTATTAAATTCACAAGTGTTGTAAATGAATAAATAGGTAGTTAGTTATACCAATACAGAGAGAAAACCAGCAACTATCTCTCATTATTTACTATTTTTTCTTAGAAGTGAAAACATTAACATGGCAACTTTAATATTCAAATTAGAAATGCATGGATCTATTCAGTTGAAAGAAAAAAACAATCAAAACTCTTGGAAAGTGCATGATTGCATTCATGGGATACAATTTGTAAATTGTACATAAAAATATGCATTTTTCAAGAGTTTGATTGGGTTTTTTTGTTCTGAATGGGATTAAACATTTCTAATTTCAGTATTAAATGAGGCTATATATGAAGGACTGATGATAAACTTAAGGTTCATTTGATGAATTCCCAATTTTCTATTCATTTACATGTGGTTTGTGTGGCTTGATGAATCAACTTTGATAAAAAAAATTTGAAGTGTATTTTAACATATATCTTGATTATATTATTTATATTACAGCATATATTTAATAATTTCATATAATGATCATATATTTATAATAATTAGCTTTACAGAATTCAATTCCTGATATTCTAAGTTGTATATATATTTTAATAATTTTTATTTCTAATTTTACAAATTGCATATAATAATTATTTATATATAATAATAAGCTTTATGAAGTACAGTCTAGCTATTATCTGTAAGTTGCAATATATATATATTTTCTTTTAAATAAAATATGCATTTCTAATTCGAATATTAATAGTCACCATATCAATGTATGGGTGACAGGTTGTAACTTGTGTCATATGACAAATTTTCAGTACTATGATGAAATATATAATGACAAAGGATTTGTTGGTTTTCTCTATGTTTTGGTATAGATGACTAACTATTTTTTTTATTTACAAACTTGTGTGGTTTTATAATGTTTAAATTTGATAGATTAAAATACTTTGTCCAGGAAAATATATCTTAAGGTAATATTTATGGATATGAATCTTAAAAAAATCTTAATTAAACAAACTGGAGTGTAATTAGTGTTTTTCTGAAGGTTTGTGATGATGGTGTTCTAGCTGTATTTTTATATTGGACTATTTTCATCATCTAATATGTGTGTTGAATGTCTTTAGAAAAGTTTAATTTTAATTAAATATTCCAAATGCATTCAACTGTTAGTAATATCACAGCAAACAGGTTAGTATATGCACCAACTGTTAGTAATATCACAGCAAACAAATGTTAGTAATATCACAGCAAACAGGTTAGTATATGCACAACGATTTGAGAGGTATTTTTCTTCCCTCTTTTTCAGGGGTTGCTGGCCTGACCAGTGACAGTACTAGCATGGGATTTGAACTTGGGTCCTTAGATTCTTGATTATTGAAGTTTAAGGTAATGCTCTAACCAACTGAACCATCCTGGTTAGAGTGTTATCTTAAACTTCAATAATCAAGAATCTAAGGACCCAGGTTCGAATCCCATACTAGTACTGCCACTGGTCAGGCCAGCAACACCTGAAGAAGAGGGGAGAAAAATACCTCTCGAAACGTTGTGCATATACTAACCTGTTTGCTGTGATATTACTAACAGTTTGTGCACATACTAACCTGTTTTCTGTGATATTACTAACATTTCTTTGCTGTGATATTACTAACAGTTGAATACATTTGGAATATTTAACTGAAATTAAAATTTTCTAAAGATATTCAACACACATATTAGATGATGGAAATAGTCCAATATAAAATACAGCTGGAATGTAATTACATTGAAAACCTTGATTTAAAGAGCAAGGAGTTAAAATTTCATTTGATTTACTGAAAGTTTAGGTGGAAGAAGATTTTTAAAGAATTGGGTTAATGTTTCAAAAGATTTTCATTTAGCATTATGATTCTGATTGAGAAACGGTTTAACACAGTTGTGAATAGAGATTTGATTTAATATGTGCAAGATTATTTGAATATGTTTTATGTCTTGATATTACAAATATGATGGATTAAATTATAGATTCTGCTTACTAAAATAAATAAATATACTAATAATATACTAATCTGTAGAGAAAAGTTATTCTTTAATAACTTTGTTAAAAATTTTATATGATATTAAATTACATAAATCAAAATATTTATCCATAAAGGAATTAAAAAAAAAAAAAGCTTCATAACTGAGATTTTAATTAAAATGATAAAACTTCATCAGGTTGTTGAGACAATATTTTATGTAGAAAAAGATAAAATGGTCTTTAAATAACCCAATGCTGAATAGTTAATATGACACTACAAACTCTAATGTCTTGCTATTTATATTTACTGGTTAGAATGTCTTATAATGAAAGTGAAATAGAATATATTGAAAACAGAATGTATAAGACTAAAGATGTGTACATAAGTTTGCATGAGATTTGGAGATGTGTTGAACTGAAAAATAAAACTGCAAATCTGTGAATAGTGTGAAATATATTTCTTTTATGGATATGAAACTTGAAAAATATCCTATACAATTTAATATAGTAATAAAATATTTAGCTCATCTAAAAGTTCCTAAATCAAGTTCCTACTAAGTAAAGTAAAAAAGAAAAGGAACCTAATTTGATCAGTTTATTGAAATATCTTGGGGGGAAAATCTGTGAATGAAGTCAGAAATGTGGATCAGGTGGCATAAGTTAATCAAATGAAGAAAAAAGTTGCAGTCTATATTCCATATAAATAGTTAAGAACAATAAGTGAGTAATATTTACTAAGGCTATAACCGAGAATATGCACGTAAAAATGCGATAGTAGGGACCTCTACAGGTCTTAACCACAAGCTTACGTTTTGGAAGAAAAGAGGGGAACATAAGCTCGTGGTTAAGACTTGTAGAAGTCCCTACTATTGCATTTTGACACGCATATATATTCTTGAGGTTACAGCCTTAGTAAATATTACTTATGTAATTAATGTGAATAAGTGAATAAATTCAAGATTCACATAAAAAAAACTAATTTATTTTTAAGTAAGTTTTTACTCATCAGTAATTAGTCAGAAAATTTAAATAATATAATTACAAATATTTTTATCAACACATTTCTGAAATTTAAGAAAATTACACAATCATATTTCATTGCTTAAATTTTTTTAAAAAATATTGTTAGTATACTTTCTGTTGCAATTTAGTTTACTTCCAAAACTTTAAAAAAATGTTAAAAAAATTTTTTTTTTGTTTTAGGTAGGGTCTATCTTCTTAAAAGACAAATCTGTGTTACTAATATTATCTTTTAATTTTTATTTTCCAACATTTGTTTTTAACAAGAATGGCAAGTTTTTGTCAGCATCATTTACAAAGATATTACATTATGGTTTGATGTTAGGTGCTTTGTTTTTCTTCTAGAATGTAACAAAATTTTTAAACATTTTTCTATTAAAAAAAAACCAAAAAGAGTCTTTATTTAAAAATAACTTGAATTATATTAAAAAAATAATTGCAATTAGAATATTGCAGCAAAAATAATATTTATTGGGTTTGTTACTAATTTGACAAGCATATACAAGATAAGAATTAACATTTTGGCTAATACTTTTAATGCTTAAATAGGAAAATTAGTTTATTTGTGATTTCGACTCTTAACAACTAAATGGTTATGATATTCTATAATTTAATTTTAGATGGATAGAAATATTATACTATTAACAGTTCTTTTTTGCAAATATAACTTAAAATATTGTATATAATGAGATGTTATTTTATATAGCGCTATGTTTTTTATGTAATAGTAATATTAGCGATTAAGCCAATGCACGTGCGCTTTAAAGATAAATTATAAATGAATACTCAATTTTTCCAGACACGAAATTTAGTATTTTAGAAAGAATGGCGATTCGTAAATTGTAAAGATTTCGCAAATGTCATTCATTCAAACATAATAAATGTAAACAGAGCAAAACTCTCCATACAGTATTGCCACCTGTGCTAAACAGAGTAATCAATGGATGCCAGATGTGCTAGTATAGGAAATGTGATCATGTGATAATAAATGTAATTTAAAGTGATCGTGCAACACTTTCACGCTCTTATTTCCACACACTTAAGATTTTCCCATACATAAAAACGTTTGGGTCAAAAGAATGGGTGGATTCATTCCATTCTTTCTAAAATACTATATCTCGTGTCTGGAAAAATTGAGTATTCATTTATAATTTATCTTTAAAGTGCATGTGCATTGGCTTAATCACTAATATTACTATTAAAATATTGTAATAAAAGTATACTAGTTTAGTTACTATAAGTTGTAATAATTGCAATATGCATATTGGAATGCAAACACATTTTTCTATTAAAGTATTTATCATTTTTTAATTCTGGCTTTTTATGTATTTGAATTTTATGGTTTGATTTGATATGTGAACTTATATATATAGGAGAGTTCTATTGACATTTTCAAAAATATACAGCTTTGTGATTGTGACTGCAAATTCTTACTTATTTTAAATATGAACTATACCTATCTCATTAAGATAATATTTTACCGAGGATTCAGAAATACGGGCATTAATATTTCAGAAATCAAATTTGTGTGTGGTAATGGTATTACATTTTCTTTTAGATTTAAATATATAAAGATTTATGAATCTCTACTGGAAAGTATTTCATATTTCTTTAATATTGTGTTCATAAGTAATTGTATAATCTTAACTAATTTATGTTTTTGGATTGGAAAATATATTGATAATCAGTGTAACATTGTGAAAAATGTTTGTAAATTGAACTATCAAATTATTTTGAAGTTTGATTAATTCTCACTTTTCATTGTTTTGTGAAAAAAATTTTTAATCCATTTTGATAATTATTTTTTTGTCTGTTTTTTTTTTTTTAAAACTTATTTCTACTTTATTATTTATGGAAGCCATGTTTTCCAATGGATTTCTGGTTATTATTTTTTAAAATAGATGTTTTTTTAAGAATGCTGAACATCTTGTGAAATGGTATACTTTACCCTTTTTTTAGAATTATTTTATTATTATAGTTGCTTCTATTTTTATTTTAAGTAATATTATATGATGGACTTTGATAACATTTTTCTACTGGTCCTCTAAAAATGAATATACAGTATTTAAAAAAAAGGATTTTATTCATATTTCTGTTATGTAGTTTTTATTCTTCATTTACAAGTATAATGATAAAACACTAATAAGATAATAAATAAGGCCAGTTTTATTCTTCAACTAGGTTTGTTGGAACATTACCCCTCCATTTGAACAGACATTGCAATGGGCCCAGTATTTTATACCATTCATACTACTCTCTTTATAACCATCACCATCTTTATAATCATTTTAATTTTTTGAAGATCTTTATAATTTGGTGGAACATTTCAACTAAGATTATGGAGCACCAGCATTTCATGGAACACTGATTAAGAACCATTGGTCTAGAGCGTGTTTTAATTGCAATGAAAGTCTTATACGTTATTATTCATTTTATTTTTAAAAATAAAGATTTGATACACTGTAACAAAACATTTTGTTACGCTCTTAAATTTTATGAGATTGCAACATACGGTGGCCGTTCGGGGGCGCCACAAAGCATTTCTGCCTAGACCGTATTATACATTTTCTATAATAATGGTTAATTTATTTACGAACGACAATCACCAATTGCAAACCTTAAAATAATTTTCTTTAACGAACCAAAAGATTACAAAATGAAATATAAGAATTAATTATAATAAATAAAAAAAAAACAGATCGATGCTTAAATATTGTTGAAAGATTTATTACACCTTTATTCAATTTGTTGTCTATTCCCTTCCCTCACATTTGTCGAATCAAACCCTCCCGATCCTTTTTCTTTTCTAATCAAGAATTAACATGTATCATTCTCGAAGGAACATGCACCATCACTTTACCAATTATACAATATTTCATCAAATATCATGGTATATAACTATGAGTGAACTCAAGGGCGACTTACTATAAGAGTGTGTTTGTTAAAAACAAACGCACTCAAACCTCCTCTTTCTAATGTTAAATCTTTTTACCTTAAATTTTTACTTGTCCTTAGATCGAGTATACAATTTTTCTTATTCCTATCTATACATTATAAGAACAACAATCGTAGAAACTAAAGGTAAGTTAATTAATAGAACGTAACCAAAAAAAATTAAATAATAAAAAAAAAAACAATATAATGTGGATTAATTTGAATTAGTAAATATATCTACTTAAAGACTACATATCCCCCCTTTTTCCATTGCTGAAACTTTGAGATTCTATTACGCAAATGTCTCTTGAAATTATAATAATAATAATAAAAAAAAGTCAATTTACCCTGATCAATCAGTGTAGGTCCTGTATGAATGGAATATTTCACTTTATATTCGTCGTGGTTGTTCCGTGATCTTCCAGTCCATTCTCCTCGGCTAGCTCTCTATATCCGGCATTTACAAGGCAGCTCCAGGTGGCAATAGGAAGAGGTTCCCAAAAGGGAAAGTTCTGTTAGCTTTAGCTGCTCAACATTTTCTCCTTGCGCATTGAAACTTATAGCTTAGGTATTCACCTCGGCAGAAATCCAATTAAATTAGAACAAAAGAAAAGTCCATAATTTATAGTTGTTGTTTTTTTAAAGTCTTAGTTCACACCTTTAATATTCTCTTCTTTTATTTCATATTTTATTTTAAAATCCCAAAGAAACATTCCAATTGATCAGCATAATAGATAGCATAAAAATACCTTCACTTTCCAAGCCCCAACAATAGAACTAATTGCTTTCTTTTTCTTTCTATCTTTAAGAATTTTTTTAAAGACTAACAAAAGACAAACTTTTATCAAAAAACAAGATCTTGATCTAATTTATTTTAACTTCTTAAAACTCCATTTTAAAATTAAGTGTTAATTTATTTTTTTAAAATTATGTATTATAAAATATTTATATTTTAACAAAATATATATGTGCGTATATATATATGAGCTGATAGAAAAGTACATGTTTATTTATTTCTAATAAAATAAGTTTATTACAATGTATATATTTTATTTTTACAAAATATGTGTGTATATATATATGATTATGAGCTGGCAGAAAAATACCAGCTCAACACTTAAGTTTTTTATTTTATTAAACACGTTTATTTAATTTAGAATTTCTGTTTGTTTGGATAAAATTTTAAAATTGAGGTTTAATATATTTATATTCAATAGAATTCATTCAAATTTGTACATTTGTTATAAATCATGGACTGTGCAATATGACACATGTTTTAGATAGGTTCTATAGTTTCTTTACTTCACAGAGATTGGTGAATCAAATTTCAAATATTTTGATATCAGTTCAATAAGTTTAATGCACATAAGAAGGTGATATATATATGTATTTAAAAAAAAGTTTACATTAAAAAGTATTGAAACAGTCTTTTAAAATTGAAATAAAAACAAATCTTGATTGTAAAAGCTTCCTTTTTAAAAAGTATATGAAATTTTTTATTTTACCTGTTGTAAAAGTTGATTTTTTAAAAAACTTTTAAATCAAACTATTGTTAATCCATGTGATTAATCCATTAAGCAGATTGTCACATTTTCAGAGATATTTTAAAAAAGCTTATATTAAAAAATATCTTGGCAATCATTTAAAATTGAAATAAAACAAATGTTAATTGTAAAAGTTCCCCTTTTAAAAAGTATATGTTATTTTTTCTTTTGATTATAAAAATTGATTTCTTTTTTTAATGCTTTTGAAATAAAAATATATTGGAAATGATCTTTACTTAATAGTGTGATTTTATTTCTATATATTTGGAATAATTGTAAAAAATATCCAAATGCTAAAAACTTAAAAATAATATATATACATTTTTTTTTTTTTTATAATAAATACTTTAATTTACTGAACACTAAAAAATCTAAAAATAATTATTTCTTCAATCACAATTGGGGTTTTTATATTTAACCACTTCCCTGCCCTGCTTGTAGGTAGTTGTTTTGTATCTTCAAATTAGCAGTCTTTGGCTTTAACTTATAATGTGAAAACCATACATGCTATGCATTTACACTTTATTTGATTTGATTCAGCTCCATTTTCCTTTCAGACAATAAAATTTTTATTTTTAAACAATAAAAAAATAATTGGTTTTTCCAAATAGCACATTCATTTTTTTCTTATTCTTAGGATTTAATATTTATAGAGAAATTCTTATTGGAGAATGATGGATTAACTGATTTAAGCATTAGCTACAAATTCTCCTCATGGACTGACAGACTAAGCTTCTCTTATAATTTTTTGCTAGTGATTTATTAAAAGTAACAGTAATTATAATGTCTTAAAAAAAAGAATTAACAAGCCACCTTTGCTTATAAATTTAGAGATTGTTCTTTACTGCACGGTCTTTCCCTAATAGATTGGAATGAATTTTTACAATTGGATGGTAAGTTTTCAATCACTCATTTTTTGCCCAATTATTATTTTGTAGAAAAATAGTTGAAAAAAATTATTTATGACATTCTTATATATTTTTCTTATCTAACTTTTAACAATTAAAAAAAAAAAAAGCCAAATAAACTTTAGAGCTGTATATCAGATACATACAGATGGTAGTTGATAAAACTATTAAAAATTTACAAATTACAATAACATGAAATAATATGATCACTCAAAACCAATAGAGTGAGATTTCATATGATGACTCTATGGCAGATAGCCATTATAAACTGGGTTCAAATTGTGGATCTATGCAGATAGCCATTATAATGGTCAAGTGTGCTATATGGAGTTTTTCATGGGTAAAAATTTAACTTCTGACATCTGGTTCTCAAGCTATGCTCTTAGTAATTTCATAATATTCGATAAGAAAGTGCTGTTTTGCCTGCCTAAAAAAAGGTATAAAAGTTTTTTTGACTATTGAATGATGATTAGGTGCACAACAAGTATTTGGAAAGGTTGCTTTATTGCTTATCAACTGAAATTGAAATAGATAATGCATCTCTTCAAATTTCACCTCATTTAGTTTTATTCAGGATTGTTAACTGATATGCCAGTTCTTGTAACATCTTTCTGCATTGTTGCTTTGACTTTTGATCAGATTAGGAGTCATGAATTGTTCTATAATGAGTAAGTTACATTGACATATTTATTTATATGTTTATTCTTTTACTGCATAGTTACAGTAATATTTAATTTCTTGTAAACAATAATTTTACAGTAATCATTTGATTTTATACTTTACATGGATTCTACCTAACAGCAAAATCCTTTTCATTAAATGAAAAGGCAGATAATAAAAATAATATTATTATTATTAATATTCTATATAGCACTAAATCTAAACTTTTTTTTTTTTTTGTTTAGCATTACATTTATTGTATCAGTTATGTAAAACCTAAAGATTATTTTAAATTTGTTCTTCTCTATCATTTTTTCTTCATTGATTATACAGACACAAGGAAGGAATAAGTAAGGGATTTCTAGGAAAAATGAAAAATATTAATGTCTTTATTTTTTGATGTTTTGGAATAATGGATTGTCTTAAGTAAGTCATATTGTATCATATTTTATTGGAAATTTTGTAAGGAATGTAATGAGCCTGTTAATAAAAATATAATTTTAAAATTTATCACTTAAAATGTAGTATTTATGAAGAAATATAAAAATAATTTTTAAAAGTATAAAAATCTTATTACTATTTTGAATATATATGTCTATTTTTTTTAGCTTTATTACATTCCTTGGTATATTACTTTTGTGATAACATACCTTTAGGATAATGCAAAGTGAAATTATCATAAAATATATGTATTAAATAAGTTTTCAAAAATCTAATACTGCTGCCAAGGAATGTTAACTTGAAATAAAAATGTGGTATATTTGTGCGAGGAGGGGGGGAGGTGTCTAGAAATTAATTCCTTATTGTGAAAAGTGAGTGAATTAATTTCTGTACATCCCATGCTTTATTTCAAGTTAAAGATAAAATCTCCAATTGTGTTAAAGAAAACAATTATTAGGAGTTTTTAATCTCTAGAAAATAAAACTATTTGCTATTTATATATGCATAATTTGAATGAATATGAATGATTGAACACACAGTAAATATATATGGTATATGGAAATGTGCTGTCTTAATATACTATTATCTACATTATTTTTATTTTTTGTTCATACTATAGTCGTTTTTATATATATACTATAACAGTATGTAGAGAGAGGTTAAACCAATCACATTTGTTCAGCCAAATATAATCTCACATATTCGTTTTAATCTGACCAAAATGGGTCAGCAAATATAATCGACTGTTACACTTGACAACAGGGGAAATATAATTTAATACAATTTATAAAATTATACTTATGGTCAGACTGAGTACTAATATGTACATCTCATAGACCATAGCCAATTTCAATATTTCTCCCTCTTTCCAAAAAAAAAAACCCCCCCTTTTTTTAAAATTTCAACCCCCTCACCTCCCAAAAATAAAAATTTGCCCCCCTGTGGTTTAACTATTACTATCTCTGTTGAGTAAGAATCTCATCTTATTGGCTATCATTCTGACCCTTTTAAAATAAATATATAAACAATATTGTTGTGTATATACTAATCTGTTTGCTGTGATATTACTGACAATTAGTGCATATACTAACCTGTTTGCTGTGATATTACTAAGAGCTGAACGCATTTGGAATATTTAACTAAAAATTAAACTTTTCTAAAGACATTCAACACACATATTAGATGATGGAAATAGTCCAATATAAAAATACAGATATAAACTATATTCACTGTACAGTAAAAGTTTGCTAATTCAGTTGAATGGTGAAAAATTAAGAATGGAGGCCAGATTAACAAATAATAAAAAACAAACAGTTTGTAGCAGTGCTTCACCATGTGGCCATACAACAAATGTATCCACATAGCAAAGCCAAACTTTAGGTAGATATGGAGTAGTTTTTATGACTAAGGTTTCAAGTTCTTCTATGTAAATATTGCTAATCAGGGGAGACAATGGTGAGCCCATAACCATTCCTTGATTTCCTTGGAAGAATTCTGCATTATATTGAAAGTAGGGTTGTTTTTATGCAGAATGGTAATAGTTCCATTATACTATCAACAGGAAGAGCTGTTCTGGTTTGTAAACTATTATCACCATTTAATCTTTTTCTTCCAATAGGTAATGCTTCTTCACATGGTACATTCATGAATAAACTTTCCACAACAAAGCTTACCATTGAGTCGGTTCTTTCATATTTTTGATTAATTCTACAAAGTATCTAGAATCCCTGATAAAGGACTGGGTCTTGTTTGCCAAAGGACTTAGAAGTTTGAGAGGAAATCTTGCCAAATTTTGGCAAGGTGACTTTCTAAAACTATCAGTAGGTCTTAATGGAGCATGGTCCTTATGGATTTTAGGTAGACCATAAAGATGAGGAATTTTGCTGAAGTATGACATTTTATTTTTTTCTGAATCAGTGAAGTATCTGCGATGCTTTCCGAGTAATGCTTGTAACTTTGTTTCTGTACTCGGTATTGGATTTTTTGCCACTTTTCTATATTGGCCTGCTGTGAGATGTTCTTGTATCTTGTCATAATTAATTGTATCCATTACAACTGTTGCATTGCCTTTGGCAGCAGGGAGAATAATTATAGATTTATCTACTTTGAGAGATTTAATTGTTTTCCTCTTACCATAGGATATGCTTGATTTTAATTTTTGTTGCTTGACAAGTATTCTTTTTTTTTTCTTTTCCTTTTTTTTCATATGTCATAGCATCGGCCGGGACGCGAACCCACAAACGTCTACAGCCAACTACTTGCTTGCAAGGCGGCTGCGATGACCTCCCGGCTAACTTCTTTTTGTTCTCCAGCATAAATCTGCTGCTTTTTCTTAAGGCAATTTTTGATTGACTTCCTCAGTGGCTGCCATTATACCTAATAAAGGGATATTAGATGGTGTTATGGCAAAGTTTAATCCTCCTTAAAGAACAGAAATTTCAGTATCTATTTCTAACAGTTGAATATATTTGGAGTATTTAAATAAAGCTAAATTTTTCTAAAGACATTCAATACACAGATGACGGAAAAAGTCCAATATAAAAATACAATTGTTTCAATTTAGAATTTTTTTTTCTCTTGTTTTCCTTTTTTTTTTTTTTAAACAAATAAAACTTTTTTATAAAGAGGGGAAAAATAATTGTAATTATTGTATTTGATTAAAATATGTAAAATAAAAGCAATTTTTTTTTCAATTTAATTTCTCTACCCCCCCCCCTCCATTTTAAAACTTAAAAAAAAAACTCAATTCTCTTTAGTTAAATTTAAAAAAAAATGTAAACGGACTACATTTAGCCACTCTTTTATATTTTATTAAAGAAAACAAATACATACAATTACAGTGCAAATCATTATCTCCTACATTTGCTGGGTCGTATGCTCAATTTTATTTAAACACCAAATGGTAAAAGTGACGCATTCAACTAAGCATTGTACTTTTCGTCGAGTGTACATGTTTACAGCTAGGACCTTGACAATCATTTCAGGAAGTCAGGAACTATTGCAGCCCATGCTTGTTGATAGATATATGTTTAATCATTTGCTGCCAAATGATGACTGTGGTGAGAGATGTTAAGGACTAGAACCATCTTCAAGCGGCAAGAGTTGGATCTAAGTGTCTGCAAAAAGACCCTCTGGCATTAGAAGACTATCCCTGTTTCTGATTTCATGAAGAATTTTTTGAATACTGCCCATGGATGGCCATGGTTATTCCTAAAAAAATGATTCCTTGTAAGCCACACTGCATGAATCAAATAAGTTGCTATCCTTATCGTAGCATATATGCCACTCGTCAACACGTTATTGATTGATAGAATGCATTTATTCTGACTAATAACCCTCAAAAATGAGCACTCATAGAAAATATGATTAATTGTCTCATTCATTGGGAGTGATAACAATTTAGCTTTAAGCAAAAAATCAACATATTTAACCTCTAGGCTCCAATGCTTCGATTTATTAATGAGCTGTTTTGTGGTTAATTTGAGCAGCACAGGCAGTTTCTCTACCTTAGGATAAATGAATTTATACACTTGCCAATATGAATTTTTGGCATTAATAATTGATTTTGTCACATTAAACAAACTTCCCACATTCTAGAAGTTCATTAGTTCATTTGCTCTGAATAGGCGGCGGTCTGTCAGTAGAGTCCACCTCATCTTGTAACGTATGATGAGCCAATCTCGAATATGTTGCTCTCATTATTGTCAGTGTTCTCGGCACTAAAATGTATTTAGACTGTAAACCAAGCCTATTTAGGTCTTTCAGTCTCTGCAGTCTGGCTAAGCTGATGGTTACACACTTTCTTCCACAAGATGGCAGTGCAGACCGAATTAACTGCGTTCTGAAAGGACCTGATTGATTTAAAAAATGGCAAGTAATAGTTAATCCATGGGAGCACTATCATGTTTATCAGTGTCGACTTCCCAGGGAGTGATAAGTAGATCCCTGAGAGAGCACTTGATATACTCCTCATCTTCAATAAATTATCTTGCAGTGCTCTAACACCCACTTTAGTGAAAGTTACAGTATATAAAAAAGCATTTGTATTATATATAAGTGCATATTGGAAAATACTGTACACTTGCAGTTTATAAACAATATAAATTCTTCTGTAATGAAAGCTTATCAACAAAATGTGAATTATTGTATCTGATGTCGATGAAATTGTAGGAGTTATTTAGAAAAGTATGTATGAATGTCTCCTCAAATTTAAAGAATAGTTAAAAGAATTATTTTTTCTAAAAATTTTATAGAAGCCAGTAACAGGATTTTTTTCTAATTTTTTTTTATATAAAAGTTAGTTATAATATGTAATTAAAACTGAAACTACTGAGTTATATATTGTGAATTACACCTGGATCTCATTTTACGCTATGGATAGGTTCCTCAGAAAACGCACAAAAATAGACATAACTTACTTTGAAAAAGGGGGGTTACGGGCTGTGATTTTTCAAAAATCGCATAAAAGCAAAGCACCAACGTAAAATTACTTTAAAATTCGTGCAAAAAAAAAATAAGGAAATAAAATATGACTAATAAAAAATTTCAAATTTGAAAAAAAAAGATACAAGACAAACTTTTTTTAACTATAATATTTAATTTTATTCAAAACAATATATTTTTATGTATAATTTACAGTACAGTAATTGACATTTTTTTTATACACGTTTTAATTATTATCGCTACTTGCCGATAAACAGGTTCATTTGCAAACTGGTAAAAAATCAGATTCTTCACAAGAGGAAATACAACTAGCGCCAACTTCACTCACATGTTGTGTTAATGGTTTTCTGGTGATAACGTAATTAGTAATTAATCTTTGAGATGATTTTATTAATTATTTATGAAGCTCACGATATCCAGACATACAACCATTTAGCTCTCGTTGGAATTTAAGAGCACGTTCGAGATTAGTGTCATTAATAAGAAAAGAATTAAAAATAAACTTGCGAACACTAAATGATTAATAATTGATTACATTCTTTTTTAAAAAGCAAAAACAATGATTTAAAATGCAAAATTAACACGCACAAAAATGCAAAATTAACATGCACAATGTTTGAACAAATTTACATTATAATCTTATAAAATTTAATGTGGATATACATAAAATGTGGAAATCATGATTTTAATTTCATTATTGCATAAAATCTTACTATTATAAAGCACTGAAAATATTGAAATTACTAAGATGACAGTCGAATTCCAATAATGTGCTATTACTTTCAATATGACGTAAGTGCGCGAAATTTATTATTTAAAGTAATAGCGCATTATCGGAGTTCGACTTCCGAAGAAACATGAATCGTGTAATTTCAAAATCATGTTAAATAAATCCGCGTAAAACGAGACCCAGGGGTATATATTGTAACGTTTATTTATATACTCTACAAATATATTGGCATTTGGTAAAAGCTAAAAAAAAATAAAAGTAAATTTAGATTTTTTTTTTGACTATTAATTTTTTTTTAAAAAAAAATAACGTACAATGAAAGTTAAATTATTTTTTCGTATTTTTTTAAATGTAATTAGAAATAAAAGTAGAATTGGAGAGAACAAAAGAATTCCAAAAGCAAGTAAAAAGATAAGCTAAAAGAAATATATTTTAGCTAATTAAACATGGCCGAAAAACTTGATAAAAAAATGAGAATTTAGTAATTGAAAAATGATAAAGACTATATAAGATTATAAACACAAAACGCCATGATAATAGCATGCGCAGAAGTCAGAAAACTGGGCCTCTAGTATAAAAAGCGGAGGTCAGTTTGAAGAAGGTCTTGTTCATTGGTTTCTCTAGTTTGTTTTGGATAACAATAATATATCCAAGATCGCTCTACGCTGAAGTAATTTGGCATGTCGGAGTGAACCGGAGCTTCTGCGGACATCATGCCTGAAGATGTACACCAGAAAAGCTTTCATGACCGACTAGGAGAATGGACCGCAAGATCAACTAATAATCAAAGGCCATGAGCTCATTTTAACCCTGAAAAACTATGCATCGTTATCTACAACCATCGTGAATTCACTAAAACTTACCGCTAAGTTATGCTTCATTATCCTGATTGTGACAAATTTAAGCGTTCGCAAACAATTCTTAAAAATATACATATAAAAGGATGCCGATAGTGACTTTAATTTAATTGATCAAGAGACTCTTATTTAACCAAGAACTTTTTAATTGTTTAACTGTAATTTATTTTATTAATATTTCACATCTGAATTATATGTGTTCTCTCTAATTTACTTATTAGGAATTCTCATTTTAACTTAAACAGATTTTTAATCTTAACTTAAACAGATTTTTAGTCTGTTATAATAAAAAAATATTTCTAATATCAATTTTCATTTGTGCGTTATTAATAATAGTTATTATTTTTTATTATTAAATTTATTTTTAGTTTAATAAGATTTAAAAACGTAATTTACCTTTGCCAATATGTTTGAATAAGCCCAGGAATAATCTTAAAAAAAGAATTCTCGTTACGGTATGATGCAATACCTATTAGTTTAAAAGTATTTTTCTTTTTTATTTGTGAGACGTTATATGACGAAGTCAGCAGAACTCTTTAGAATTAAAGGTCCTGGCGCCCATATTAAATAAATTAAAAGCTGATTTCGTCGATAGCATAATTTTCAACAATTAATAGGCCGAGTTGATCAGGAAATATAGCTATGTTTTTAGAATAGAAATACAACTTTCTTCTTTTTTGACGTAGCTTGATCAACTCGCGCGCAGTTTATATTAGCATGTAGAGGCCTAGCAAAACGGAAAACGTTGTAATATGTATTTGTGTTAACTAAATTAAATGATTTTGCATCTAATGCTTTTAATAAAAAGAAAAATAATGTCCTACTTTAATTTTTTAATCCGAGTAATATTTTTTTTATTTTTAATTTACAATATTTAATATATATATATTACTTAAATCCAGAAACTACAGTAAATATTTTATAAACTAATTTTATTTGATTTTATCATTTAAAAGAAAAAAAAAAATCTTTCAATTAGTTGCAAAACTGGAAATTGAAAATTAATTTATAATAATAATAAAAAAAGAGAGAATAATCTTTTCTTTTTAATATTAAACTTTTTTTTTTTTAAATTATAAAATTGTTATTTACAAAGCAACCATTGCTTTACATATTAAAAGTAAGATATTTCAAATAATATATTCTTTTAATTTAATAATAATAATAGATTTTATAAAAACACTTAGAATGTTTTGTAAATATGATTATTCAAAGAAAACTTCATTCCCCCATATTTATTTTCTATCATTTTTATCTTATATGCTTGATGTCTCAATTTACTGTTAAGGTTTCTAATTCTAATATGAATTTTAACTTTCCTTATGCACTTGTAATTTAGATATAAGAACTTGGAGGCATGAGTTAAGAAAAGCTTGAAATATGGGGAAGTGAGATATACAGACTTGGTCAGAGTGGGGTATTTATACACAATAATCTGCTAAGTATGCTTTCAATATTTTGTAAATGATCGCCAGTTTAGAGAAGGGTGTCATATAAATAGCCCCTTCTTTGCAGACTATGATATCGCTTACAAGAAGATATTGAAAGCATGCTTAGTGGATTATATTAAGTGTGTAAATATCCTACTCTGAAGGAATTTATATATCTCAATTCTCAGTAAACAATTTTCAAGCTTTTCTTAACTCGTGCTCCAAACACTTATAATTTAAATGTTAAGGGTTTCTGCAAATATTAAATTTAAATATTTATATTTTAAATTTTTTTTGTCTATCAATTTAATAATTCTAAAGCTGTGTTTTATTTATTATATATTTCTTTTACCCTTGTTCACAATCATTGAACTGAATCGCTTTTAAATTTTTTTAAGTGAACTTTTTTTTTTAATTTTTACTGCTTTATTTTTATTTATTTAACAAATTGGTGAAATTTTTCCTCATTATCCTTCTTAAACTTATCAATAATCATTTTTAAATTCAGATTTTTTTAAGTTTTTAAAATTTTATTTCAATTCTACCATTATAAAATTGTGATTTAAATCAATGTCAATTTTAATTTGGAATTGTTTTATTTACTGGAACTCTCCATACACATATTTTTTTTTACAATTATTCTTATGTTTCTTTCTATATACAAACCAGTCATGTATTTACCTTTTTTTTTCCTTTAATACATAATCTTAATCTTTTTTGCCTCTTGTATTTCATCATTAGATATTTATTTTTTTTATTTTACTATTTTAGTATTCTGTTTCAATTGGGTTTTTTGAGTCATGTGATTTTTACATTTTCACTGTATTGTTCATTATTGTGTATTTATATCAGATATCTTTTGAATCTATTGGGTCAACTTTACATTAATTTATTATTTATGGCATTCCTACTAGTAATACATTTTGATCTCAAGACTATTTCTAATTCAGTACAATTATTGTTAAACCAAAGTAAAAAAAAACAAAACATTTTTTTCTTTACAATATTATTACATTGTTTTATAATATCAAACTTTTTCATCTGTGATGATGGATTGTTCATCTTCTCTACTCTTTAGATACATTTTTTAATTTAAGGGATTTACAATTGTATCTTTTGAAAAGTAATTTGCTAGTATTTCCATTGACCTTTTTTTGTAATTGCTAATAAAATTTAAGATTACTATCCATTACTCTTAATTTGTCTCCCATGCACAGATTTAATTAAAGTCCACTGTAAATTATTTTATTTTTTAAATTAAATTTTGCATACATTTACTACTATATAGTAATTTCACAAATATAAAGTTTTATCTGAGGTAGTCCTGAAGTTAGAGCATTTAAATTTCCCTCAAAAATGGCCATTTTGGTAAATGCAGATTTACACAAAAATATTTTTTCATGTTAGATAAAGCTAAAACAAAAATATTTTGATCATCTTTTAATAAGTTTTTTTCCTGATATATATTAAAATGAGATTTAAGGAAATTAAATTTTTCTGATCATATCTCTATTTTAAAAATTGATTTCTCAAAAAAGTCAGTTGAAAATTTTGAAAAATTATATACATTCTTCATAATTGTAGAACCATACATGCATAATGTTTATGTTGCAATTTCAGTGAGATGATGATTTTCTGGAGTTTTTAAAGTGACCTTTAAAAAGGAAAAGATTTTAATAACATAAATTGAAACAATTCAATAATGTCATGATTTGACTTATAGAAAAGAATTTAAGAATTTTTTTACATTTTAGAAAACTTAAATAAATTTTTAGTTTGGTTAATATTTTTTTTGTCATTGAAGACAAATCTAGAACTAATAATAAAGAATAAAAATGCTTATTTTGGGAATGAAAATATTGCATCAAACAATATGTGCTTGCTTTTCTTTGCATCGCTGAAATAGTATATCTTAATAATTCAATACAAGTAAACATGGGGCAGATGCAGTATTTTTTTTTTTTTTACTAAAATACTTTGCCATCTTTGGTTCATATTTCAGGGTAAAATGCAAAAATTGTAAAACTAGGCAGGAGTTGAAAAATTAGAATATTTTTTGCAAATCTTTTCATAAAAAGTAACATAAACCATAGAAAAATTTTTTTAATTGAAAGAAATGTTTATAAAAAAAATTCTAATCACAATGGAAAAGTTTCAAATTTTAACTTTTTCCTAAGAATTTGCCATCCTATAATATCAAAAATATTTCTATACAAGCATTATGAAGATTAGAAAAACTACAAATCTAATGAAGACAATAAAAATTTTACAATAGAAGTAGAGTTATATCTGGGTCTGACTCGCCATAGTGCTATTTTGAATGTTCCTTTTTTAAAAAAATATTGCTAAAATTTTAAGTTTAAAAACTATGAAAGTTTATATTTTTATAAAAAATTAGTTTTTTTTTGAGTAGAATATTAATAAAAATGGCATAACAAAAATAAAATTATAAAAATGCATTACAGAATGTGAATCATTGAGTATTGATTAGGTACTATTATAACTAGAGATTACAAACTAGAAAAATTACACAATGGCAAGAATTATGGTAATTATTATTAATGGAAAAAGAAAGTAAGACAAAATTAAATGATTTAAATGTTTATATTGATTGATTTTATGAAATCAAATTCCTTTAAAAAATCCAGTTGTTTCTAGTTTCTCACAATTATCTCTCTATTGTGATCACTGACAGAACTTTTCTAAGAAATATTAAACCTGAAACATATTTTAATTAGTTTCATTGCAATTTGATGGATATATCAAAAATAATAAAAGTATAATTATTGAATTGGTAGTCACTTTCCAAATTATTTATATATATTGCAATATTTTCAGTGAATATTATCTGGAACTAGCCTGCATAATGTATTGAAACAACAATATAGGATTTCTCACGAATTTAAATATCCATATTGATAAATGTTTGTTTTGTTAACAATTCACTATTTATTTAAGCAAATTGATTTTAATCCAATTTTATACTAAGGTTTTTTTTACTTCATGTTATTAAGTCACAATATTTATGGCAATGTGTTTAGTGCATATCCACATTTAATAAGTGTTAATATTAAAATCTGTTTTTAATTTATTTTTTCTTCTTGAAGAAACTATCTTGTCTTTATCTGGGAAATTTTTTTTTACATTGTTAAAAAGAAAAGTGATTGGATGAGCTTATGCATAGAAAATGATTTTGAATAATTTAAAAATTATTTTAAATGTAATGTAATTCAAGAATAAAGTATTAGTAAAAAAAGGGAATTTCAAAATTTACTGATCTGTATTATATGAATATATTTAATGGAAATGTTTTACAACTACTCGAAATATCAAATTAATGATTAATGAGACAAGAATTAAAAATTCAAGTCTAATTGATGGGTTAAAATTGCTATTCGAAAAAGTAGTTAGTAAAATAGAAAGGCAAATGATGGAAACCATGTTGATGAAGTAATAAAAAGTTTTGCCAAGTAACCATCTAAAATTCCAGTCAATTTTCTCATTTCTCAACCAAAATTATTAATAAAAAGTGTTCCAGTGCTTTTTTTGCTTTTACATCAATATATTTAATTTTTCCATTTCAAAATTGTTTTCTTCATATTACTTTTCATTCTTTCAAATGGTTTAAAGATGGTCACTGCCCCTAGCGGAAACAATGTGCAATGACCTAAATTACATGAACTAAAACCTTCAAAATTACCCAAATTTTATCCAAATCGAATTTCAAACAAAACTTACCTAAAAACATCATCACCAAAGAACTTCCTTCAAAGTCTCCATCTCCTTGCCCTCTGGATTTTCTTCCCTTTCAGGCTGTGGTTTGCTCTCTTAAAGGTAAAAAGCAAAACAAAAAGAACATATGGATCCTTCTATCAATCCACCAGGGCAACCAAGCCTATCAACATTGCTCCTTACCAAAGACTTCTTTGCCTGGACTACACACCCTTTCCATATCCCCTTCACCATATTGTACTTGAATTTCATTTTGCCATGTAATCATCTCTTTGTAAACCTTTTTTAATTGTTGTGTATTTTGTCTTTTTGATGAATAAAAGCTTTCATCACTGAGAAAAAAACAACTTTATAATGAAAGTACATTCTTTAATAATTCATTATTAATTTGCATATTATACTAATTTATAAAAAAAATATTTAAGAGAATGAAATAATCATTAATTTATATATTTTAGAGCATTTCTTTTATAATAAATGATGTTTTTCATTGGTTATATAAGAAAACAATCTTATAATTTCCTGCAGTCAAGATATGCTAAAATATAAAGTATTACAACAGCAGTATACTTATTTCAAAGGAAACTGTTTTCTTTGATTTGAATTAGTATCTTCATTAATAAAGGCATTTTATTTTTCTGATGATCAGCTGCTTGTTTAAAAAGCTGGAAAAAATTTCAAATGCATGCCATTTTATGAAACCACTTATGGTAAAGGAATCTGATGATTTGGGAGGAAGTCAAACACTTTGCAGTCATGGCAAGTCTCACAGAGACATGCTTAAGATATATTTTTTTCTTTGATCTGTTCCTGGAAAAGTAAATTTTTATTGATTTCTGTTTTGACAAGAGAAATCCTGATAAAATTGTATACTTTTAATGATTAAGCCTTAGTGTACTGAAGAATAAAGACCTAGCAAATTGGCGTATGTGGATTTTCAACTTTAGAACATAATTAAAAGTGCTGTTTAACTTGGATATACTTGTAAGCACATCTTTACAGTATACGATGTAAACTGGCATTTCTACATTTTGCAGGACTTGCAAATTTTGTTTATTCCATCCAAACAAAATTTTTTTGAGAGTTAATCCTAGGATTGCAATTGGTTATATAATTTAACACAAGACATGATGTTTGTAGAAAATTAGTATAGAAATAATTTTTACAATGTAATCTGTATTTTCTTCAGATTTATTTTTAATGGTAAAGACATTATAATATTCAAGTTTATTCAGTAACTTGGAAGATTTAGATATTAATAAGCACCAGTAAAGCATTTTATTAAATTTATAAATGGATTCCGTTGAAATTACAGCTTAAAATTCTGAAGGCACACTTTCAAAATGATGAGGTCACATGATTTTTTTATTTAAATTCTAAATCTGATCTTTTTTGGCAAATTGATTTTTATATTTTTGATATGTTATCTTGAAATATGATTTTTTAAAACTCAGACATCTTAGACATATAAATAGTCAAAATAAGGCTGGTTTTGGGTTGCTATTTTTAGATCTAGGGTCTGAACATACCCTGGCACCTCTCTGAGGAGTGCCAAAGCATGAAACCATGGTCAGGGGTTTGAGGAGTTCCTGACAGAGATATTTTAAATGCTTTCTCTGGCTAAAATATTTATCACAAAGCTTGCTGAGGAATTGGCAATCCTCATCTTAGACATATATATAAAGTTGAATAAAATGAATTTTATTTTGTTTTTCAAACTTAGGGTTCTGCATACTTTTGAGGAATTTGAAAGCTTTTTATCTCAACTATAATAAAAATGTAAAAATTAATATGTATATAGTAGCTCTGTTAAATAATAATAAAAAAAAATTTTTAATGTATAATTCTATCAAATAATGTTTTTAAAAATATAAATATATTTTCACTTATTTTATATGCTTCAAAATGTATATCTTTCAAACAATTTAATAAATATTATAGAATAGGGAATATATTGAAATCAATTTTAAGAGACAAAGTTTATGGAATTTTATTAAAAAAAGAGAAAAGATTTAAAGTGAAAATATAATTCATATAACAAAAATATGAAAATGCATATATATATATATTGTATGTTGTCAATGAAAAATAGTATCTACTTTGAATTTTGATCTAGAATAACAGTTGTATCAAAAATAACAGTGAATTCAACAATATTAAGTTACTTTTGAAATAAAGTTAAAATATAATAAAATACTGACTTAAAAATTAAATATATATTAAGTATGGAATTTTGTTTATACTGAATGTTTCTTATATATGTAAGTAAAGTTTAGTTTTGAACTTAGAAATTTTCAGTCTATATTCGTCATTCGTTTTAGCTCAAGCAACGATGCACATGACCACTTACATGCAAAAAAGATAAATAATCCCCAATGTATGTATTTTGTGTAGAACCATCACTCATCAGTTGGACCAGATCATAATCTCCCACACATATATAGTCAGTGCTCGCTTTATATTAAGATGGCAATTCTTTAAACTTTACTGGACAGTCTTCAATCTTATCCTTTCAACCATCTATTTCATTGAAAAGATCATAATCCACCACACATACATACAGTCAGTGCTCGATTTATATTAAGATAGCAATTACTTAAACTTTACTGGACAGGCTTCAATCTTCTCACTCTTCCAACTAGCCATTTCATTGAAAAACCAACAATAGAACATTGAAATCCCTTATTGGATTTGATATAGTAGTTATACCCATCTACACATCATTTCAAGGTAACCCATCATTACCATTAAGTATCCATATATATTAATAGGTCAAGGATGGGTTGAACTTATACTATGGTGTAATCTATTTCCAAGGTGATATGTAATTTTGCTTATACTGAACTTATATATGTAATAGTCCAGTAGTATAAAGGGTTAGATTGACTTGATATCTACATGGGTATGAGTACAATATCAAATCCAAATAAGAACTGAGCATTTCATTGATTTTTAAATGAAATGGACAGTTAAATAGTTAGTTGGAAGGCTAAGAAGATTTAACCTGTCTAGTAAAGTTTAAGGAATTGCTATCTTAATACAAACCAAGCACTGATTGTATATATGTGTGGAAGATCTGGCACAACTGATAAGTGCGGATTCTGCACAAAATACTAATATTGGGGACAATTTATCCTTTCGCATGTATGTGGTCATGTGTATTGGTTGCTTAAGATAGAGTGAAGGATGAATATAGAGCCTCTACTTACATATTAAGTAGGGATGAATGTTCTTTGCCTAAAAATAGGAATTATATAACATTTGAGTATTGTCATAGAAGTTTACCTTGACTTAGAATTTATTGTAGCATTTTACTTTCATAATTGAATGATAATCCTTAATTAGCAGTTACATTATTAAAGTTTATTCTAATAAATTTTAATCTAACATTGATAAAGTATTGCATTGAAACCTGACTTATTTTCAAATTTTAATGCTATTAATTTTACATTAAAAATATATGTGTAAATTTCAAGAGGTATTTCTCATGTTAGCTTTATCACAAGGCTTAATGCTATATACAGAACTTAAACATATTTCGGTTCAGTTTTTTTTCCCCATACTTATTAGCCTATATTATTGAAATATGTATTGTATATATATTTTCATTAATGACTAGCTTTAATTATTTTACTTTGGTTTTCATTATAAAGAATTTTTTAAAATTAATAAATCTGCTCTAAAATGACCTTTAAGATAACTATTTTTTAAAAGTTCTAAATTTTAAAGAATATATATACAATATATATATTTTAAAAATGAAAAATATATATATATTCAAGTGAGATTACCACTAGTAATAGTTTTTATGCTTAATAAGAAAAAAAGTTAATTGAAGGAAATACTTATATCAAATTTTTTTTTAGTAAATTCAAATTATTTCATAATATCAGTAAAAAGGGATGAGTTTTTTAAAAAGATATTATTTTTTCTCTAAATGAATATATTTAGTTATGATAATTTGTAATTACAATTCAATGACCTGATGTTCTTACATAGTTGTTTTTTTTTTTTTTACAAAAATCAAATTTTATTTCTTCCAGAATTGATCCTTTGCAGTGTCTAGATAATTTTAGATATTGTCAATTCTCAACCATCTTTCAGAATTTTATATTTGTATGAAAATATGATTATAGTCACATTACATTATTCCTTATTTATGTTCATTATCATTATACTATATATTCACACATCGATTTGCATTGATATTTCACTCAAATAATAAAATCATTATAACTTTGGTAATAAATTCTTATCTGGTGTTGTTGATGGATGATTTAAATATATGCAGAAGTTATTTGTAAATTTCATTTAATTAAAAAAAAATTAATGAGTATGGAAGGTTTTTTCCTTCAATTTTTTCTTTTAACATAAAAGCATTCAACATTAATTGATCAATTTTTAAAATCCTGAATCTGAATCATGTAATTACTCCTATATTATATCCAGTGGTCTTTTCTGATTATTTAATTCCTGATACAAAAATCAAAATAAATTTCCAAAGTTTACCAGAGTGCTAAATAATACAATCAGATTACTATCAAAATCTGCTGTTTCAGAGAGGCATATCATAAAGCTGTTTACTTTTAAAAGATGAATAATCTTAATCAGGAATACAGGAGTAAACAAGATGCAATTAATCTACCTATTAGCAGTAAAAAAAAAAAAAATCTTTATAGCAAAAATCCATAATTGGGTTAGAAGTTATATCCACTAACACTGGTCATTCAGTTATAAACCCAAGAGATATGCCCTCATTGATTCTTTGAAAAATTCAGAACTAAGTATACAAGAAAATATGCTAACACATAGTTTTATTTTAAAAATAATTTGCAATTCCATGAATCTCCAATTATCCCTTTTCTATTTTAATAAAAGTAATGGTAATCATAATATGTAACAAAAAATCATACTCAAAAATATAATATCAAATAATATCTAAGTATTTATCCAATCCCTAAGTTCTTCATTACTATTAAGTATAAAATTTAATAATACAGACATCATTAAGAGGTTTTGGTACTTGGATTTTTTAATTAAATTAAATCTGAAGACTATCAATTATTTCCTGCTCTGTAGAATGCTAACTATAAATTTTTATCTCATTTGTTGTTTAGGATAGAGAAGATAATGGAATATATGCCATAGTCTACAAACCTATTGCAATGTATTTTTTCTACTTGTAGAAAACAATTTTAAGAGTTTATCTAAATGATAGATATTGATCTTTGTTATCTTTGAATTCTTGCGATATCATTTGTTTTAACCTAATGCCTAGAAAACTGATCCTTTTTCTTAAACAAAATTCATAAAGTCAAACTTAGAGACCAAACTCTTGTTCAGCATGTGGAGCCTGATAAACTTCCAATAACATATTAATTGTTTGACTGATCTTTGTTACGAATAATGGTTATTTAATTGTATTATTTTGTATTGTTATATGAATTTTGTATAATTTTATTTTAAATACATGTATAAATTTTATTATTACGATACTGTATTTTTTCCTTATATTTGCCTAAATATTCCCAAAATCTTATGAGTCAAAACAGTGAACTTAATCTTGCATTCTTGTCTTGAAATTTAATTTTGCTTATTCACACCATTTTTTTATTATTTTTGTTTAATATAATTTGTTAAAAATCTATTATTTGGATTTGCCTTTGTAAAAAGAACATGTAATAGTCTTATTTTATTCTTTTTAAAAAAAAAAAAAGTATGTATTTTGTTTGTATTATCTTATTAAATCAATAAAATTTTATTTAAAAGTATATATTAAGATATTTATTTTATTTAAATTTTGACATTTGATTTAAATTAAAAAAATCAAAGCAGTGATTAAGATTTTATTTTGTCAGGTGCATATTTCTTATTGAAAGCATTAGATTTGAGCAAGGTTTTATTTGCTGAAGATATAGAATAATAAACTTTGTAAGTATTTCATTTTCTTAATTAAAGTTCATAAATAATTTGTTATAAATTCTAATTATTTTTTAGTATACTAAATTAGTGAATTTGAAATTGTTTTTTTTTGTCAAAAAAATATTTTAAATTACTTTTGAATTTACCTGTGACAGCTACCACATATTATAAAGTAATTGCTTCAACCAATATCTGATACTGTCCATAAAAAAAGTGGTTTTTTATGATTTAATTATGGTTTTAAACTGGCAATTAAAATAAGTAAAACAACTAAAAATAATTATGAAATGATTTACTTTAGACTGAAACATTTACTCCATACAAACTATATATTCTGCATATATAATTTTTTTTCTTTTTAACTGACAATAGTTGGATGCATTCTTTTAGAAAAATTAGGATTGATTATTATAATGAAATAAATTTGATTTATTTATTATAAGCATTACTTTAAAAATTATATATTTCTATAAAAAAATAGAAAATTACAATCATAGATCACAAAAAATAGAGAAATAAAATTACTGATCTTTAGAGTATAACTGGTAATGAGATACCAGTGCCACAAAATAAAAGACACATAAGCAAAATGCACACTTTTTTTTCTTTCAAAATAGATACACATTCAAAGCTATTGAAATTAATACCTGTTCAATTCATAAAGTTTAGGAAATCAAAGAATATGAAAATTTTGTGTGGTATGATATATTGCTTGTAGCCATTGCTGGTTAAGTGCCATAATTGTACTGTGATGAAATATTTATATTTTTAATTCTGGAATGTTATATTCGATATTATGATCTTTTGTGAAAAAAAATACTTGAAGTTGATTGAAGTAAAAATCCCCTTTTCCCCTATTAAAAGGAAGTACAATCTACTGAGCAGTACCAATCCAGAATGATTTGGGCAACAGTTGACAGTAGTGTCAATAATAAAACATCATTTCAAACTACATGTCAGAATGAAATGAGAAATAATCCAGTGCTGAAAATTTTATGAATATATATAATTGCTAGGATTTAATGAAATCTTATATCATTATCATTCATAGTTGCACTAGTAATTTAATTGTGTAGTAATAAAGTTTAAACATTATTATCATCATTCAATGTTATCCTTTTTTTTTTATCTTGCTTGTTATTAGTTACCAAAAACGTTTCTAACATTGCCTAAAGAAAAGGTTTATTCTGTATTTTTATTAACAGTAGATAAGTACGCTTTCAGCTAGAAAATTCATAGCTGTGAATCTGACTTTTCTAGTCGAAAAGTACACTAATCTACAATTCATAAATAGATACAGAATAAACCGTTTCCTTTGCCAACACTAGAAGTGTTTTATTATCATTAGTTTTTTTTTTCACCAAAAGATACTGTTTTATTTTATTTGTAAACTGTGCTAGGATTTCTTGCTAATTTTAGTTTATAATTTTCCTTTTTAATAGATTCTTCAAATTCCTCAAATTTTTATCACATGCCTTATTCAATCTTTATTTTTAAAAAGGTAATCTTTATTAGTTTTTGTTTTATTCATTCAAAATATTTTATATTTATTTTTAATTAGCACTTCATCAATGCTACTTCTCTGTGCATCTGATATGCAATTTTAAAATTTATGTTGCACAAGTTTATAATCAGCACAATTATATATATTCTATTAAAATCTTTAGTTTTTCATCTGACTTTTTTTTAATTATCATTAAAAGGTAGACAAGACAATTAGCAAAACAATATTGTGTCAGATTTATAACGAGGTGCCATGCTAGAAATGCCTAAAATTATATCAAAAAAGCAGATAATTCTATATTTGATACATTTATTCAGTCTTATACTTTGTTTTTCTCTTTGAGAATGCATTTATTTGTTTGACAATATACTTGTCATAATTTTTTTAATCTGGTTAATATATTTTAAAAATGTAATATTGAATACTCATAGGTGATAAAAAAACTTAAGGCCTAAAGATTTATTAAAATTTTCTATAGCCACTCACTCTTCAGATATGTTTTAAATCAAGAACATTACAAATCTGGTCAGGGAGAAGTCTTTTTTTTTGAGAACTAAAGCAATTACTGCATTTGCTGGCATATAGTACACACTTTTCCTCTCAAAATACATCTTAAATATGGGGTATGTCGTGCAGGTAATCAAAATTATGAGTTGAAATGTCAATCAGTCTAAAATTTCTGATCTATATTAATATACACATGTAAGTATTTTATTGTATTTTGACCTTTTGCAAAGCAAAAAAATATTTACAAATACACATATATATGTAAGCTATATGTATACACAACAATCATATATTGTAATGATATGGAGTTTCTGGGGCTGAACCCAATGGGGTGATGAAAATATCATTATCAAATCCAGTCACTACAAACTTTAAATATAAAATTAAATACAAATATCACGAGGAATGATAATTTGTATGAGAAGCATGAGAGATCAACCCAGAACTATAAGTTCACCAGCATTACACAAGAGCAATAATCATCTTCATGAATGATCAATAAAAATAAATCAATCTTGTAACTGATTTTGAAATGGGTCAGTTATAGACCACCAGGTTTATTATTTTGCCCATGCCAGCTTGGGGCAGATTATTTAAACATTAATTTGGATGCACAAACCCAAGTGCTAATCCATAAGAACATACTTTTAAAAAAAGTAACTCTGGGATACTAAAACATGCTGATCATCACCAATGCTCTGGCCACTTAGTACCGTTAATGTAATGGCCAATTATAATATCAATGTCAGAGCAAAAGGTACAAAATAATATTCTCATTTTTTAAAAAATTATTTAAAAATTAAATGGTTAAAATCTATAAAAAAAAGTTCTCTCAAAAATATAAATTTATTAAAAAGGTAAAATAACATACAGTTAAGAAAAATGACAATCTTCAAAATGTTCAGCTCTGAAGATGACTTTCTGGGTGTTTGAAGATAAATGTTATAAGGTATCTAACTATAGTGTTCCCTAGTTGGATTTTTTGTGGACAAATAATTATAAAATTAATACAGTAAATTATGGAAACTCATGAAAAAATATAGAAAATTGTTTTTTCATATAAATGTGTATAAAACTGGGAGAGGGTCTTGTATACTGCTGTGTCCTATATGCCAGTAAAAATGATATTTTATGTTCTACAGAGAAATAATGGCTAAAAAATTTGTCAGGATTGCTGGAAGGTAAAGGGTCCTGGAATGTAATAGTTTGTAATGGGAAAATTGTGCCAAAGTTTGAATCTATGTCATTATTTTTTTCTGCTGCAAAATTCTTTTTGCTTTTTTCCCCCCTCTGTAAAAGCTAATAAATTAAGAAAAAATATTTTAAATAAAGTGGTTAAATACAAATTCATAATTTTTGCCTGCTAGGTACAAAGAGATAAAGAGAATGATGTATTACATGCATAGACCACACTAGTTTCCTGCTAATTTGAACTGAATACAATGAAATTTTATATATTTAAAAATCATGATTCATCTGCAACATGGAGTAAATCCATTAAAAAATAAATAAAACTTGTGTTTTTAAATTTCTTTAGCTTATTATTTATAGTAACTAGAGTATTTTTATTTAAACCAAACAAATTGAGAGGGTACTCAAAAGTAACCAGAATTTTATAATAAATTGTTTATTTATTTTTAAGTATTATAAATTTAATCTCTTTCAAATGACTATCCATTTGTTGCAATACACTGGTCTAAACATGTTTTTCATTTTTCAAAGTAGTCCAGAGATACTTGCAAAGTGATCTTTCAATGCCTTCATCGGTTTTTTCACCACTTCTAAGTCTATGAAAAAAAGACATTTTTTAATTGTACGAAGCGAGATCAGGTGAATATGGCTGATAGATAAGCTGGGTCATGCTGAATTTAGTTAAGTGTTTCGCATTCAAGACTTTGAGAGATGACCGACCCTTTGTTGGGGTGGAGCTTATACTTTTTTCTTTGCCACAAAATGGGATGTTACATTTCATTGCATCATGTAAACGTTTAACAACTTGCAGATAAAATGCCTGACTGTTATGAACTAAATCAGAAAATGCCATTTGCATTATAAAAAACAGCATTGTTTTGACTTTGGACTTCACTTGTGACACTTTTTAGGGACATAGTAAATTCAATATTTCAATTAAACTACACATAAACTTGTGTTTTTATGAGATCAGCTTGCTTGTAATCTGTTTCAAGCACTACAACTTTTCCCTACTGCTTTCTGTAAACAAAAACAATTTCCCATTGTTTAAGCTTTTTAGTCAATTTTTATGACAGTTTCATGAAATGCACTTTACAAAAAAATGTGCTGGATGGCAGTGATGTCATTTGGAAGATTGATGCAGACGGGTTCCTGCAAGAAGTATGTAACAGCTAACGCAAATATTACAATAGGCATGCAAACCAGAGTATGATTCTAGTTACTTTTGGGTACCCCCTCCTATTAACTCATCCATTGTACAGTAATGAATGCTTAAGCCAAATTTTTGTTTTAAAATTATTTTAATAGTAAAACTATTAAAAACAATTTTCACAAAATATAAGCTTAATACACTGCATATATGTAGCTATATAGTACACGTTCGTTAATGAATTATTAAGAATGCATATACTGGAATAAGTTTTTAATTAAAACGTATATAGGTTATGAAATATATGTGTGTGTTTATTTATAGAAACAATCTATAGTAAACAAAACATAAAATATGAGGTAAATTATCAGCTAATTCATGTTGCCCACATTAATATATAGTGAAAGTGAAGGTTCCACTATTTGTTTAGCCAACATTATATAAATTTAAAATGCTTTTTCTTGACCTCATGCTTTGCTTCTACTCATTCCATTAGAATAACATACGTGTATGTATATATATATATGATAAATTGAACGTCTGCCATTATTATATATAATATTTTCAAAACTAGCATTAAACTCAAGATATGAGATCATATGTAAGATTGATGCTAACATGTTGAAAGTCTACTAAGTTTATTAAAATAAATATTAAATTATACATTCTGCTCCATTGTCTTATAAGACTGCATAAATATGTCAACGACTCATGGTTGTCATCGAAATTTGTTTACAAATAAGATCATGGATTACAAACAGAAATAGATAAACTTCTCTAACAGATAGACTTTGTTACTATGAGATGTAAATTGAATTTAATATTGATGTAAATTGAACTTAATATTGATGTAGCTCAGAAAGTTTATCACACCAAAATATTATATATTATTTAAAGCTATAATTCCAATAATATTGAGTTCCTTTGTTTATGGAGTTGAAATTAGTGCTTAGTGATTCTACTTTGAGGATATAAATTATGTCCAGTCTGAATAAGGCTGTACAAAAATATCCATAGTTATGATCTTTTGCATAATTGTTTAAATCTGTTTTCCATGTAAGATCATGGTTCACAGAAGAAAACAGATTGTTTTTGTCTGCTTTACAGATATAAATTTATGCTATAAGATACTGGATTGCTTTGACAACAGATTGATGATATCTTATTTTATTTAGGCATTATTGGGGTGATACAATTTGTATATTATAACAGTAAATGTTGATGAGGTTTCTCTTATTGAATAGCCCCATGAATTTGAGATGGAAAATTCTATACTGGTATGTGTGTGAAAGCTACTTATACTTTGTAACAGTAAGTATAGAAAGGGAAAAGCTTTTCTCTTAACAGTAAGCATAAGAGAAGTAAAATACTAAGTCTATTTTTAAAGTTGTTTACATATCCACATTCATTAATAAATACGAAAGGATTCTAATTATATATTCTGGAATTTAAGGGTTATTTTATTAATTTCCAAACTATCTAAATGATCAGATATTCTGCAATCTCTAGGGTAAATGTAATATTGACTTTATAAGCCTGATATATGACAACTTTTTATGATAAGTGAATAAATAAAACTATGGAACTAAATTTTTAAATAATCATTTACGTCTTTATTTACTTTAAGATTGAAATAGGAATGAACAAAGGGTAACTTTTTTAAGTTTCAGAATCCAATTTATTTATATTTGTGTTATTATATTTGTATAAAGAAAATTAAATATCAAGATGAATCCTTTTCATAAATTCTTGTATATTTGCAAGGATATAACTAAATGGATATTTTTTTTATAATTTATTAAGTATATTAATGGCTTTACATCAAATTTATCATTACGTTATGTGTTTAGATATTTGATTAAATACTCATGTCAATTGTGCCTAGCTATTTATATAACAGTATACTCGAAGTCTCATTCAGAAGATGAATTAAACTAACAATTATCTTTATCATCCACAACTCAAAGTAAATATTCTAAATATACATCTTCAAATTAAGACGCATCATTTATTCAAGGTGGACCTGTCCACAACTCAAAGTAAATATTCTAAATATACACTCTCAAATTAAAGATGAACACATCATTTATTTATTTCTAAATATAATTATGTACATTTCAACATTAAATAAATACAAGGTGGACCTGTCCTCAAATATATGCCAACAAGACCTAAATAAAGTACTAACTTTAAGTATGATATAAACGAACTGTAATGATACAAACAAACTCTAATATGCAATAAGATTAAATCAAAGCCATGTTATCCCAGAAACAGTATTTACTTATATAAATGTTATTTTCAATAACTTAATGACCCTTTGGTTTAGCTTTGTTTTAAGAAATATAAAATATGTAGCTATCTATCTACCACACTATATTGTGTATATGCACATATATAGATATTCAAATTAAAAAAGATTAGTTTACTTGATACGTACAATATTTTTTTGGAGAATCCTAAATAAATTAAAAATAGCATAGCAATAACAGATATTTATATATAATATTTGACTTTTATTAAAGAAATTCAACTAAAAATCAAGCATTGATGGTCGAGAGGTCAGCGACAGCTGTTTTACAAGCAGTTGTCCTGGGTTAGCGGCTTCGCTTCCCGGCTGATGCTATGGCACAAGAAGAAAAAAAAATCCAGTATTTAAAAGTGAAAACTTTTGGTCTTCTTCAATAATAAATTCAGAAAATGTTTTAAGTACATTTAAAGTTATTAATATGATTTTTTTAACCTTACAAAAATGGTCTATTGTTCTCATTTCTTAATTGGAAGGTGATCAAACAGTTCTTGGAATGTCATGCTTGGTCAATCCATATAGATGTAAACAACTGCTTGAGGTTTTTTTTTAGTAGTGGAATGTATTATTTTTATAGGTAAAACAATTATTTTCTTAAAGTTTTTTTTAATGCAAGCATTATTGAGATGACTTATTCTCACTGAATATGAGTGGAATCCTACTCTTTTGGTTTCTAACCAGACATCTTTTAATTCAAACATTAAAAATTTTTATATTTAAAAAATATTTTTTTGACATAATAAAATTATACAGTTGGATATACTTTGTGTTAATGTTGGGTCAATTCCATTACTGGTATTGGCTTCTTCCATCAAGGTTGGCATGGTAATGTGGGTGTCCGAGATCTGCTAGATGTGTGGCAGAGCCTTTAACCACACTAACAGGTTAATGTAAGAGTAAGTAGCATTCCATTCTGTTGGTATTGTCCCCCCTTTGAGATTGGCTCTATAATGCTGACATATCAGAACTGGTATTCATGTAGTGTGGGATCGTTGCCTCTCTAGCAGAGTCCGGCTTGTTGCATTATAGACTTCATTTATGATAGGCACTATAATATCGATATATCAGTCCAATATTCATGTAATGCGAGTCTGTCGGCCATACTAGCAGATTCCATGTATTTATAAATAAGAATCTAGAGGATAATATCTTGTCCTTGTTCTGAAGAACTTTAAGCTGATCGAAAAATATGGCATTAGGGTCCAGTACTGGTTGTGTAAACTTTGTCTTGCATCTTGTGTACCAAAGAGTGTATGTCAGGAAGGTAGATAACCTGATAACTGTAAAGTCTCCAGAGGAGAGAACCCCTGATGTCCAGGATTTTATCAACTGCTATAACACTGTTGAGAGATGGTGTGTTCTGTTATAGCCTTGACATATCAGATGATTAAAGGTCTCTAGAGCAGGCATGACAGATTGGGTGTATTTTATTTAGGAACCGCTTGAAGTGTAAAAATGTATTAGTTGGCATGGAGCCCAGATTAAATTATCAGATAATCCAATAGTTTGGGCTCCAGCAACAGAGATTTAAATATGTGATTCTATGATTGCTGCACCCTAGGTGAGTCCACATAGCTGTATTTTCAGGGTTCAGCAGGCAATGGGCCTGCCAGATGCTAATTTTAATATTAAACCCTGCTGTTGAGTGCCTGATGTGTAGAAATTGTTTAATAATGGTGTCAAGCCATGTGTCTTGGGGGGGGGGCTGTCAATAGGTATTAGTCTTTATGATAGCTGATATAATTTTTTAATGAGGTTTACTACAAGTGAATGACCTTTTTGAAAATTAATTGTCTGTATTGAATGGAGACCCATGCCATTCTGTCTCCTGTGAAACTGAAGTCTGCGAGTGCTAATTGCAGGGGTCTGTCTTTCCATAAGAGCTGGCCACAGAGCCTCTGAATTTGTAAGTTGAATGTTTTGGTAACTGTCATTATTGGCAAGTAGTAATTTATGCTCACTGTGATCTTTATATTAATCAGAGCAATCTTCCCTTGTAGGGACAGGTATGTCCTGGACTAATTGAACCACCTTGGTAGCATTGTTTATGATGAATTTTTATAGACAGACATAGCAGTCTGTGACTTGAAGATAGGGAACCCCAGAAAACAGGTTCCGCTAAAAATCTGATAGTATTTTTCTACTGGTGTTGATGCAACAGGATGACAACTTGGGATTGATGGATAGCTTGTAATGTTGAGTGTAATTGTTAATGATGAAGTAAAGTATCTTCAGTTTATGGGAGGCAAGGATCACAAAGTATGTCATCCATGTATGCGAAAACCTTGTTTTTCTTGAGCCGGGACACATATCCCTGAAGACTGTCTAACTCTTTAATCAGAAGGTCAATGTACTTTATGAATAATAGACCACTCAACGGTGATCCTTGTATGGATCTTGAAGGGGAAAATTCGTTTGAGTAGTGCCCATTTATGGAAATATGGATATGCATATTCGGGAGATTGTCCAATATCTGAATTATCTGCTATGATATATCCAACTGAGACAGCAGACCAAGGAGAATATTGACATCTACGTATCAAAGGCATTGGACACATCCAGCTGAACCGCTACAGGCCTGGATTTATTAGATCGAATGTGGTCAAGCAGTATTTTCATCTCACTGATTGCAGTCAGTGTAGATGATCCCATCCTAGCATATTGAGAGGTTGATATATTCTGTAGCATGGCATCCTGAATTTTTTCTTTTACTTTACCCTCCATAACCTTGAATAGAATTGGTGTCATTGATATCGGCCAGATGCTGCTCAGAGATGAAGGGTCCTAGTTTTTTTAATAAATAGGACCATGGCGATCGAATATAGATTAGGGATTACTCTCATTTCAATGGTGAGGTAGTTTATCTTGTTTAATATCTTGCAGTAAAAAAGTTTGAGTGAACACAAACTTCGGATAGCATGAATCCCAGGATGAACGCTATCAGGAAGACCCTGCAACCTATTCTTGATGTTCTGGAGTATAATTCCATGATCTGCCTCCCAGGTATGCTCACCCACACGACAGCAGGGTTTATGTGGTGACCTAAGAGTAAGCTTTGATAGTGACTAGAATCATATTCGCACCAGTAATGTTACCACTGATGAGCAATGAAGTAGGAAGCTCCTGTTTCTTCCTGGCCCCCAGAGCCCACTTGAGGTAGCCTCAGGTCCAACAGTGTTGAGCTGGCAGGAAATTCTTTACATTTTTCATAGCTATAGTCTTTGCTACTGCTGACTGCTTTGATCTATGTAAAGCTTTCAGTGTCTTGTAAGTTGTCAATATTGTGATCCGTACCACCGGAGTTTTTAATTTTCACATTCAGACTGTCCAATTCACACATCAGGGTGGTTGTCTCCTTAAGCTTGAAGGTGTATTGGGTAATAAGCAATTAGATAATGTCTATGAATGTAGTCCAGGTTTCAACTGGGTGTTAGTATAAGAGGTTCACCTTGTGAAAGAGAATGTAGGCCTCTGAGAAAAATGCCTCAGTGGCGTTGGTTCTAGTGAACATTCTGAGACTTCGGTTGACCTTGATTTGTGAAAAGTTATTCAATTCTAGACGCCATAATTGCAAAATGATCTGAAAAAAGCTGTCATTTGCAGTCTAGCCCATAGTGCAATTCAGCCAAATAGAATATTAGATCAATGAGCATGTGACTCTTTTATATTGAAAGAGTATGCATTTGGTGGCAAGAATCCCCTCCCATTGATAAATACTTTGTTGAGCAGGGGTAAGTATTTCTTTGTGAAAGACTCATAGGAGATATTGTTTGTAATTAGGTTAATTGATATTGTTTGTAATTAGGTTAATTGTGTGGACTATTTTAAGAAGTGTTATATGAGCATTGGAACTATAGACATAAATCACGAAAGTGTTCAAGAAGGTCGACTCAATGGTGACTAGGTTGTGGTCTAGATAAATTATTCTGAAGTAGGTTGGGGGCAGAAGATTGTTTATTATTACCTTTAACTCCCCTACTAGCAGTGTGACTTGTAGATACAATGAGTATTCCCAGTTTGGTAAGTTCTGATTTTATAAAGTAGTTAGAGTTTAGGTGAAATTTCATTTCTCCTATGAACAACAAATGCGGTGAGTTTTGTTTAAAGAAATGCCTGATGGCATTAATATGACTGAGGGAGTTAATTTCTCGGACATTGATAGCAGAGATTAAACACCTATAGTAAGATGGCTCGCTAGATTCCACCACAGGTGGTTTTTTTTAAGTATCAGAAGTCTCCTTTTTGGAGTTAATTTCCATGCGCATGTTTGGAGGGATGTTTAAATCTGAAGTGGGGAGATCCGCAGGCAAAATATTGGTAGAATAACCAGTTACCGGTTCAGATGGGAGATGGATCTTGCATTTGATATTGTGGGTTCAGACTTATTTTTTTTTTTTGCATTTGATATTGTGGGTTTGGACTTATGCCTTGGTGGGAATACCATCTCTGCTGAGCTAGAACTGGATACGACCTTTGGTTTTCTTTTGTTTCTGGCGCTGGGAGTAATGCATGTCTCCATCTCATCTTCAGACCAGAAAGAGGTGGCATCTATAGGTGATGTTAGGTAAAAAGTTGCTTTCATTAGTCTGCTATCAGTGTAGCACTAGGACTTGGTGAGACGTTATATTTACCATGTATGGAGTTAGGTTTAGGTATTTGACTTTTTTGAGTTGATTTGATTTTGGTCTTTATTGTTTATACCAGCCCTATTACCAGATGCTGTGGCTAAGCCTGTACTTAGGCCTTCATGGAAATTCTTAGGTTCATTATTGGAGGAATCTTTTGGTTTTGGTTCCAACAGGCTTTGATTACTGTTTTGGTTTTTGTGACCATTGTTATGTGATATGTTATGTTTGTTATCCTGATGAATGTTTATTAAGGAGGGACTGTTGGTTTCATGTATTAGGATACTTTTAGACTTTTTATTTGTTTGCTTTATGTTAAATTCATCCTACAGTTCTACATTGTTGTATTATGCACTTGGTTGTTGTGAAGTATGTTGCACATCTAGAGCTGTATGGGAAGTCTGTTGCCTACATCTGTGAGTGCAACCTTTTTTTGACCACAAGATGTACATATTCGATTCATACACTCCTTAATCAGGTGTGTTTTTTGACCACAGTAGAAGCACTGTAGTTTAACTCCTGCAAAAGAAAGTATCATGAGAGAGCCTCTAACTGACAACACTGTCGGAATGTCTGTTGGGACTTTCTTTTTTCAGGAGCAGTCTAAATGTAGCTGTGTTCAACAGAATGTTTATTAAATATTTTGTCAATTGGAAGGTAAGTGAAACTAGTCACCTTGTCAAATGGTTCCAATAACTTTTGTAAATAGCATTCATTGATATCTATAATGCAATTTTTTATTTATCCATTCAGAGCGGATAATCTATTTATATCTACAGGTACTATGATCTTGTCATCCAATACTTTAAATCTGCCTTTAAAGTTATTCCTGCTAGCCTAGGTCTTGAATTCGACTGCTATATAACGGTCATTCAGATGTGTAGAGATCCTATGTATTTTGTCCAAAATATTTGCCCTTTTGATTAGGTGATAAGGCATTTATTGGGAATTTAAACAGAGAACCCTTTAGGTTCGTTACTGCTAGAATAATGCTCTTATATCTATAGTTAGCCAGCGATTTCAGAAGAATGTTTGGAATAGTAAGGTTAAAATTAGTGATAATAGTTTTTATTTGCTCCACCAAGTTGATTTAGTGGGATGTTGCCTTCAATTGGATCCACTTGAACTATATCACCTGCATGCTGTGGCTGCTGTTCTATTAGCTCAAGGATGTCCATGCTCACAGTATTTTGATTTGCATTGCTGCCTTGCTGTCAGAATTGTGATCTGCAGGAAGATAAGGTTGGCCATTGCTGGAGTGGTTAACTAAATCAGCTTGTGTTATTCCAGCTTGGGCACATAGGGAGTGTGACGCATTTAGTCTCATCATCAGGGTTAGTGAGTAGTTTAGTGTAATTTGGGTTTGTGAGATTCATGAAGTTATGATTGAAATTTATCTTGTATTCCAATTAATAAGATGTTTTGGAGTGACAGGAATGGTGACATGATTGCAACAAGTGGTGGATGACAAGTTATGGTATGAGATTCTAACGGATAGTCAGACGATTGTGTTTGCAAAATTTTTTTTTTCATTTGGATGGAATATTTCCTTGAGCCGTTCCATGTTATTTCTAGTGCTGTTGTGAAAATTTAAACTGGGATATGATTCACTATCTGTTTGGCTCTGACAAGGTACTGATTTTGTGCTTGGATGCTCATCATCTGGACTTAATGTAAAGGGATTCAAACGTACAGTTTTGTTGGCTTTTGGCTTATACGCATTTGTAATGTTCGCTTTGTCTCCTGATGTGGGAATAAAACAGCCAGCATCCTCAGCTAGCACCCTCTGTTCACAAGAAATGAGTTGATTTTGAGTTAGCTGATATGTTAATATATCTTTTGGCAAGATTTCGGATGATTGATGACTCAAACTGATTTTGAGTTAGCTGATATGTTAATATATCTTTTGGCAAGATTTCGGATGATTGATGACTCAAACTGGGGTTAGATTTAGGTGCATTGTGCGACACACATTTTTTAAGTTTGATTTTGCAGCCATTGGCAGTACCATCCGCCTCCATGTTTACAATTGTCATATTTTTTCAGATATTGATGAAATAACTGGAAAAGATTTTTTTTCAACATTATTTCCCTTTTCCGTTTTTTTTTGATTCCGGATTATTCCTATTATGGTCTGATTTATTGGGCCAATTTATATTCATTTTCCTAACAGTTGCGCTTATCGATTTTCTTGGAATTGATATTTAATGCTGTTGTAATTGTGTTGGGCTCTGTTATTGTTGGTTCCAAAGCACGAGGCATCGGCGCTATCGAATTTGAGATTTATAATTATTTCTACTCTGTCTTCTATTGTAACTTTATTGCTACTACTCTTAATGAAGGCCGGCTCATCAGATAATACATTAGTTTTATTTTGTTTTGAGATACCAGAGGCAGTTACATAATTGCTATCACTGTTTTCAGTTATTTCTATGTTATGATATGTGCCTCCGCCATCACTATTATATTTATTAAGAGCCTTAGTATGAAGCTTTACATTTGTATTCTTATTTGCACTGTTAAGTCTATTCCTTCTATGTTTTGCCACTTCGACTACAGCGCCAGTCATATCAATGCATGGTGAGCAGTCTTCTAAAAAATGCTGTCATTAATTAATTCATTTGACTTTCCTGTGTCCACTTCTAGAGATTTTTTATCAGTGTATTTATGTTGCTTATCAATTCTCTAGCAGGTTGTTTTATTAGATTTTTTGAATAATCTAAAAACTGTTGTTTCTTGTTGGTATGATTTATTTTTTTATAATTGGGAAGTGTGTTGAAGCTGCTGGGTGTATCATTGCTGACTTTTGTCTGAACGTTAGCTGTATTAGGAGCTATATCAATGGTAAATGAATCTTTGATTTTTTTAATTGGGGGGGGGGGTTTGAACAATTGTAACTTTTAAGTAATTTCAGACATTTTAGTTATTCTTAACATTACATGAGTTTTGCATGGAATGTATGTAGAGACTATTTGTTTGCTCTTTTGCAATAGGTCCTGTTTTAACGTAATCAAAGCACTCAGCATTTTGCGCTGGGCCTAGGTTCATGTTATAGTGCAGGCTTATGGTTAAGTTCATATTTACACTAGTTTGAAACTCATTATATTTATTTCTCCTAAATTGGTTATATTAGACATTTATGAATTGGTCGAAAGACATTCTGATTCACATTGTGTTGATTTAATGGTTATGCTGCTTGAGTTTGATTGCTACAGCTGGCTGTTTGTACTTCTGCAGTAGGCCCTGATGTAACTGATCTTGTGTTCAGCGTTTTGAGTCGACCTCAAATCCATGTTATTCTGTAGGCTCTGGGTTACGTTCATATCTATGCTATTTTGTAACTCATTAATTGTATTGATTTCTTTTGATTTATTAATATTGGAAATATCTATAGCTTGGTTGGTATTCATATTCTGCGACAATTTATAACTATTTAAGAGTTAAACTGTTTGACTTAGATTCTAATTCTTGCGAACTTCCAATGAGGTTTTCCATGCTAATGTATACCATTAGGCCTTCGATAACGTTTTCTCTATGACATTTTATAGTTTTCTTTTTTATGCAAAGGAAACGGATTCTCTCTTTTGGATCTTGTTGGTATACTTCAAGAACCTTTGTTAAATTTATTTTGTATTTTAATTTTCCCATTCTGAGAACGATTTTGCTTTGTAGTGTGGCCTATGTTAACTGCGTTTATGCACAGGATAAATTTTACATTGTACACTTGGGTCTCTCATTTTATGCGGTAGATAGGTTCAATGCGCAGAAAAGAAATCGCATAAAAATAGACAATTGACCTTGAAAAATGGAGGATATGTTCCAGTAATTTTCAGAAATCGCATAAAAGCAAAGCAACAAGGAAAAATTACTTTAAAATTTGCATCAAAAAAATAAGGAAATAAAGTATGACTAATAAAAAATTTTAAACATTTGAAAAAAATTAATACAAGACAAACTTTTTTTATTAACTACAGTATTTAATTTTACATTTTTTCATACATATTTTAATCATTACCGCTATTTGAGAATATGCGTTCGTTTGTGAATCAGATTCGTGATATATGTACAACTAGCGCCACTTTTAGTCTTGTGCTTTGTTAATGGTTTTCTGTTTTTATATTAAAAAAATGAGATCGCAATCAAAACAAAAAGATTATACATTATCATTAGAAAGATTATTTTCAGTTTAAAAAATCAATAAAATCTTCAATATTTATTTTAACAATTAAAAAATTTTTTATTTGTTATATCTAACAAAATACATTTTAAAAGTTTAAAATTTTTGAATATTTATTGTGATATTTTTATGCATAAGTATAAATCTATTATTATTATTTACTCATTACTATAAGTAGGTTATTTACATAGAAGCTAAGATTCTAAATACAGCTTCAGGCCATATTCATGTTAGCTGCTAATATAACATATTTTTGAAAAAAAAAAAGTATTTCAAGTCAAAATAAATTATTAATAATTTAAATTTATTGATATCTAATAAATTAGTGAAATATGAAAGATATTAAGAAGAAACATGAATCACATAACTTCAAAATCGCATTAAAATAATCCGCATAAAACGAGACCCAGGTATAATTTGGATTGTGAGTATCAGAACTCACATCCATTTAGATAAAATATAAGAAAACCACTTACCTTAAACGATTTCAAGGTTTTTTTTTTCTGATGGCTGTAAATTTGGGGATTATGGAAGCTAAGTTAGATGCTGCCTACTCAGACTATGGTAGATTAACCTTTTAATAGTGAAATCTTTTTAGAATCCTCATGACGTAAGCATTACTATGACATTTAAAATATTTTTGCATGCAGTATGATGCCTGATTATATATTTGTAGATAGTTATTCATACACCTTTTTGACAACTATTAAGAACTCCGTGGGATTAAATGAATATTTACTTTAATATATTTTTAAAATATTTTTATACAAAATTTATTACAATAAAAGAAAACTCCCAGTTTACCAATGAAATTATTTATTAATCTACATGAAGTGTATACAAATAAATAATTAAAATAACTTATTGACATTTTATTCATGATAGTGATTCTCTTGATATCTTTTATAATTTATTTATAATTAAATGTAAATAATCCAAAAGTATTTTATTGATTATTTTATTTTTAAAATAAACATTTTAAAACAAAATGAACTTGTGCAGGAGTTTAAATAGACACAAGGAGAACAAATTTTTCCTATTAATAGCATAAAATTTCATATAAGAATTTACTATAATATATACCTGTTAATGAAGGTTTTTTAAAGAAAAGTTGCTAAGCTTATTATATTTATTCACTTGAAGATGATGAGTAATACTGTTTTGGAGACAAGAGTGTCTTGTTTTGTTCTGTATAAAATAAGACAGAAGAACCAAGCTGGCATATTGATATTTGTATTAAGTTTCTTAAATAAGTCAAACTGATGAGTACATCTTTCCCAATGTAGCCATCAAAATATTTAGAGATTCTGGAAAAGCAATAAGAATTATTAGCACATAAATTCTATTATTTATAAAAATATTCAAAAGTACACATCTAATTAATAAAAAAAATTATACTGCTGTTTATTATAAACAAGAGTGTCCTATTAAAAATGTATTAAATAATGATTTTTATTAGATAAAGATTAATTTGTGCAGTTGACAATCTTTTACAAAGTTATTAATTAATTAGTTGAATGTGTTTGAGCTGTAATTTGTTTAAAGCTCTATTATTATAAATGTTTTCATGGGACAATGATTCATACATTTGATTATTTAGAACATGAGCTGCAGTTTTAATCTGTTGGAATCTCTATACGTTTTTTTTTTTTTTTTAATATTTTGTTATAGTTAAGCTATCTTGAAAAAAATCTATCTGCTGAATAAATAAATATACTGAAAAGTTGAGCAAAAATTAAAAAAAAAATCTGAGTAATTATGGGTTTAAATAAAAGTTAGGCAGTGATGGTAGATGGAGATGATACTAAATTAAGAATGGAGATGATACAAGATTAAGAATGACAGCTAAATGACAATTTTTAAAACACCTTAGTATTTCCTCTTATTTAGTAAATTCATTATCTGATAATGGAAATAATGATAAGTACATTAGATAAGAGCATACTGACTTAAAAGGCTTATAATAAGGTAAAGAAGTTATTTTGAAAATGTTTAAAAATTCAAATTAAGAAAAAAATTGTAATTCTTATCCTTGGAATGTGACTTTATATGAAGCAGAAACTTGAGTAATTTAAAAAACCCGATAACATTGGAATCTTTTGAATTATGAATTTGAAGAAGATTGGAAAATTTTGATATGTTGGAAAGATAAGATTTTTAATGTTAAAGTTTTGAATATAGTAAATAAAAAAATTATTTAGGAAATTTTGCAGTATTGAAAATTATTTGTGTTGAGCATATATGTGATGAATTAAGAAAAATATGTAGAAAAGTCTGTGATCAGAGATAAAAGATAAAGAAATTGATTGATGATCAGAAATAGTGTTTCCTAAAGTGAATAACATCACCTCTTAGGGGCACTGGAATAATCTTGGGGGATAGTAGCTGTATTGGATGCAATTTGGGATGTTGAATAAAAATAACAGGTGATAGAATCATGAAGAAAAAGATAAAATTCTGAAAAATCATCTAGGGTGTACCATAGAATTAAAGAAATAGTACTTATTTTTCAAATAAACACACAAAATGAAAACAACTGATCATTGGTGAAATCTGCTGATAAATCTTAGGCAATAATTAGTAGTTGAGTGTGTTACATGTTGAGAAATCCACCATGTATTGGCAAGAATGTATGCCTGAAATGATTGGTTTACAATAGAATACTATAAAAAGATATTGTTTTATATATTTATGAAATCTAAGATTGTTTCTAAATTGTGTGATAAACAATTAATATTGGTACAAGTGCAATAAATGTTAAAAAATCATTACATATTCAATATTTACACATCAATAAAAAGCAAATTGTATTATTGTTACTTCAATAAAACAGCAATTTATAAATATTTTTATATAAATTTTAAAATACTGTATATACTATACATTTTTCTGTATTTTAATGCTTAGTGATAATAAAACTAGCAAGTTTTTGCTGGAATAATGTTATTTGAAGTGCACTGTCAATATATTTATCTTTATTATTATTATTATTATTATTATTATTATTACAATATTAATAGAAACAGGGAAATGAAATTGTAAAAAAACGGTTTAATCACTAACATTTATTTGTGTCTATGGAATCATCTGAATTAAATAGTAAGACGTATTAATAAGGAAAAAATTAAATAAGGGCCAACTGTATTTTGCTCATCCTTCTATCTATTTAAATGGTCTTAAGGACCTACAGGTAATATTTAAATACAAGTATAGTATATATACTTAAGCTAGATGTAATTAGAGGGCATTTGAACCCAGTCTTTCAAGTTGCCTTAAGTTATCCATTCTATTCTATACAATCGATACACATGACCACTTATATGTGAAAAAGATAAATAATCTCCAATATACGTATTTTATGCTGAACCAGCACTCATCAGTTGGTCTGGATCATCACCTCCCATACATACATAACCAATACTAAGTTTATATTAAGGTCATGGATGGTTGAAAAGTTGGAGAGTGGAGAAGATTGAAGCCTGTTCTTTAAAGTTTGAAGATTTGCTATCTCAATATAAACTGAGCACTGAATATAAATATATCTGTGGGAGAGGATGATCTGGACCAATTGATGAGTGTTGGTTCAGCACAAAATATGTATATTGTAGATCATTTATCTTTTTCACATATATGCAGTCATGTGTTTTGGTTGTATAGGATAGAATGGATAACTTAATGGAGCTTGAAAGTCTGTCACAGCCCTCTAATTATATCTCGCTTAAGTATATATATATTTACTAGTATTTAAATAATGAGAATATAGTAAAAAAACTATTGTACAGAAATAATACAGAAAGGTTTACAAAATAACACTAGTAGTACGGGTTATATTGAAAGAAACCCGAAAAGATTAGATATAGTAAAAATACTGGGGAATGAATCTTCAAACTTCACTATTGAGGTTCATAGTGAAGTTGGCCAGAGTGTGAATAAGTTTTTAAAAATATTTATAGGCCAGGTTAGTGAACTACCTATAGAGCAATGAAACACTAAAACATAATGAAATCTTAACTTAATGCTGGGAGAGATTAAGTTCACTATAATTTGAAGCAACTTACAAGATGATGCTCACATTTGGTGGCATTTATTAGTTGATATATTTCAAAATCATCAGAAAGCTTTAATAATCGATTTTTTTACAGAATATTTAAAAGACCAATAAGAAAATTTTCAGTCATTCCAAACAAGGATATTTAGACCAGTAAAGAAATACCTGTAGAGAGGGAAGACTTAACATCTGTGTGGATAATAAGGAAAGTCAAGTCTTAGTGATGATCCAGATTTGTTTAAAGAATTAAATGATTTTAGGAGAAATATAATTAAATTTAGGTTTTTATTAAAGTTTTATCATTGTGAAGATTATTTCTTGTTAAATATATGTATACTTTGAGATGAGAAATAGTTTTTTTTTTGTTATTGTTATTATTTTTTTTAAGGAGGGAAGGCATCTTTGTACATTAAGAGCTTTGCTAGTAATGGGATAAGGATTCTGGCATTGACTTGAGGATTTGATGTTGTCATGGTCTTCCATGTTGAGTTTTATCTCTACTCTGAAACAATTCTTATAATTTTTTAAAAGTGTTATTATATATTTGCATCTAACACTTTAGTCATAAGATCAAGACATTTCACAGATTCAAACAAATGGAAAATGTAGCCTAGCCTCTAAGACTAATGAAGCATGGTTCAAATTTACGATTAGACATTAACTTGTGGTATCCTATATAAATCATCCTCTAAGTTTTTGAGATCACTCACTGAACAAGGGTCTACCTTCATATGTTTTTTTGTTGTTGTTTGGATTCTATTGCATTAAAGTTGAGGTAACTAACGGTGTTCACACTTACAGCGTGTATCTTATGATTAGTAGTGGATTCTTATCCATCTTAGAATTGCTGCAGTCAAAATTCATTCCTTTGATAGATAAATGTTACCCTGATCTTCCAAGAAAAAAAGTAGAGAAATGAATTTTATTATTATTATTTGAGATATATAAAGTCAAATAGCATTAAGGAATAAATATATACCCAGAACAAGGGATAAATGTGGCAATGAGAAATGGTAACTGCGTACTCACAATTTTATTATCTCATTTCTTTGAGCACAGGAGTTATTATATTGGTTCAGTCATATTTTTGAAATAAGTCTAGTCTGACTGTACACCCACACACTAATATAAGCATATTAAAAACGAAAGAAATAATATAAACAAAAGCACCCAGTTTGGAATTACTATTTTTTCTTTTAAAAGTCATAAGCTATTTATTTATTTCATTCTTATTTGTAAATATAGGGGATTTGAACACAGATTTTCAAGCACCCTTCAAGTATCCACACTATCTCATACCATTGATACACATGACCACACATGTAGAAAAGATAAATAATCACCAATATACATATTTTGTACTGAACCACCACACCAGTTGGTCCAGATTATCATTTCCCACACACACATATATATAATCAGTGCTCAGTTTATATTAAGATAGCAAATCTTCATACTTTAACGGATAGGCTTCAATCTACTCCAACTCTTCAGCCATCCATACCATTGAAAATCTGATGATGGAGAGCCAAATCCCATCCTGATGCCAATATTATTACCATGGATAAAGTCCTATACATGAGGGGTCAGAGTGATTTGAAGTGCATCAGCATGGGATTTGGGCTCTCCATCATCAGATTTTTAATGGTATGGATGGCTGAAGAGTTGGAATAGATTGAAGCCTGTCTCCGTTAAAGTATGAAGATTTATTATCTTAATATAAACTGAGCACTGATTATATATATGTGTGGGAGATGATAATCTGAACCAACAGATGAGTGCTGATTCAGCATGAAATATGTTTATTGGTGATTATTTATCTTTTTTACATGTGTGTGGTCATGTGTATCAGTCATATGAGATAGTGTGGATAATTGAAGGGTGCTTGAACGTCTGTGTTCAAATCTCCTACATTTACAATTAAGTTCAGGTATATGAAGAATGCCTGTATTTCAAATCTTTCATTTTTTTTCCTTTAACAGAAAAAATATATAATTTGTAATAATAAATAATAGTTCCTATATTTGTTATGTGTAATCTGGACTAGCATGTGTAAAAGAAAAGAGAGAGGTGTCAGTTTTTTCGTTTTAATTTTAGTAATATCGTCTTATCAAGGAAATTTTGATCAATTCAACTAGCATCCCAGAAAATTAAGCTGATTAAAACGACCGACCTAACTTATGAATTATTAAAACAGCTAAATAAGGAAAACCATGCAATAGCTGATAATCAAATCAGGTGAAAAAAAATCTAAGTGCATTAGCCTACTAATCGAAATATATAGTCTCATGCAGACACCAATTGTAAAAATGTCTCATTCCTATATGCACCAACCGTTGAGAATCAAAAACTAACAGCAGCTGTTATCTTTCTTATGATTTCTGTCAGCCTATTCATGATGAATGCATAATCCTGTCACATCATCATGCAAATAAAGCCTTAAATCTTTAAAATTGTCTTATAGATCCAATTTTAAAAAAGATTCAAAACCATATTTTTAGTAAAATGTAAAATACAGAAGTCTGATGCTATGGTAAGATACTTTTTTTTATTTAAAAAAATTCTTTATAAAAGAAAAATAATATTGGTTGTATTCTCATCCTTGGTGTTCGCCTAGAGATGGCGTTGATGCTAATCGAAAACATATACATATAACGATTCCGGGGCCCGACCTAAATGATTGATTTGATCTAAAAAGATCTGATTTCTTAGATTTATAATAAAATATTCTACTAATTAATACTATTATATGATGTTAGTTTTTTTCATTTTTGTAAATGTTTAGTAATCTTATCTTGTTTTTTGAGTTTGTGTGTGTCTTTTTAAAGTTACGGTGTTTTTCTAACTTTTTTTTTTTTGGACTTTATGAGTGTCTTTTTAAAGTTGAGGTTTTTTTTTTGCAAGAGTAAATCAATACTTTTATTCAAAAGCAAGACGTAATAAGTCAATGTTTATTAATCTTAGATTATTTTTTAGTTTGTGTGTGTGTCTTTAAAGTTACAGGGCTTTTTCTCATTTTTTTTGTTGGACTTTATGTGTATCCTTTTTTTAAAGTTATGGTATTTTTGGTCAAGAGTAAAAATCAATTATTTTTATTAAAAAAGCAATACGTAATTCTAAATCTATCAAAAGTAACGTCATTTATATACTACAATTTAGAATTGATACCCAACTACTATTAGTAAGGACCGTCACTGAAAGATTCATTTGAAAAATGATACCCGACTAATTTCTGTTTTCTTTTTTTTTGGGGGGGGGGGCAGTAATGAAACAGAAAGTGGGTTGTTTTTGTTAACTCTGTCTATATAAAAAGGATACCATTATTGAAATACTAAATCTAAAAATGATAGCCGACTAATTTGCATTTCTTTTGACAGTAATTAATCAGAAAGTGGGTTTCTTTTTTTTTTTTTTTTGGTAAATCTTGTGTATATATATATATATAAAATACCGTAATTCAAATCAGTAACTAAGCAGGAACTGGGTTGTTTTTGTTAGTGTGTAGATATAAAAACTAATCTTATTTTAAAATAATAAATGTAACAAAAATAATAATAATAATACCCGACTAATTTTCTTTTTTTGGACAAGTAATTCCTAATAATTAAACACTGGGTTGTTTTTGTTTGTGCATATATATATATATAGCAAAAGTAATTTGTCACGGACGAATTCTCGTGAAAACGGTACTTTCGCGTGATCCTTAAATTTTTTTTCCATTTCACACCTTTAAAAGCAATTTTTGAAGGTTACCCATTCATAATGGAATCTTCAGGACATTATTACTAAACTTACAACAGTAAAGTAAGTTACAACACATTAAAAAAAAAAGACGTCTTATCAAATTACTGCTTCAAATGCACACACTCTCACACGAAACTACAGAGAAAATAGATATTCTACTATTAGGAGAAAATGATGAACAAAATCAACTACTACGGCAGCCAATCAAGGCATTTCTTTCTCTTTGCTTTTAGCATAGAAAAAAAGCCATAACCGGCAGCCGTCGGGAATTGTGTTTTAATTGTAGAAAGAAGTCTCATTTGTGTTGGCTTCTGTCGCCATCACCTCCTCTGTCCAACATAACGTGAGGACTTTTCTGCATTTATAATGTAGAAAATTTCCTCTTTTGTTGGGTGAAGGCTGGTGAAACGGTATATTTCTAGGAATTTACCTAGAAATAGCGACATCTTGAGGCGAACACCAAGGATGAGAAAACAACCATAATATTTATAGCAAATATTAAATTTAATACTAATATTCTCTAAATAATTTTAATATTTTGTTTTTTTCTTTAAATACGAATTTAATTTTTATTTTACTTTTTTAATTTTTAAGAATGTTCAAGCAAATAGAATTCGGAATTAATTTCTTATTCAGTTATTAATAGTTAATATTTATTATAATCTGTAAATATCTGTTATTGATTGATTTATATTTTTAATACTCTTTATTTGTATGATTAAAGCAATAGTTAAATAATAATTATATGATTGTTATACACTGGATGTGAACATCGGAGCTCGTAAATGAATTCAATTAAATGAATTTTCTTTAATATACACACTCGCCTAAATATATATATATATTATATTTTTTTATGCGTTGTATTCCTCCTTAAATATATAAGGTATGTAAATATTGGGAATGGATTCATCCCCAAATATCTATAAGGCATGTAAATATTGTGAATAAATTTTGTTTTATTATATTTATATTATTATAAGTCTAGTTGTTCATTTCTCTCTCTCATTCGGAACCTAATTAAAAATAGCAATTACAGAAAACCCTGTGATATAATGACAGGGAGGAATTTGAACCTGACCTATAGATATTTCTCATTTTAGAGATGACCCCTTAATCTGCAATATAGCAGATATGTTTTAAATAAATAAATAGCATCCATAGTGGGTAAAGGTATACTCTCTCTGTATTTAGACATGTTTGCTGGAAATATGGCTGGATTCTCAGTCTGTCTATAATTAGTTAGGTCATTAAATTTAAAGATAGTCTGTTGATATTCATATCACTCATTAATCCCAGGATTTAAACCCTCATACATTCTGATAAAGAATTGTATATATATAAAAAGAGGAAAATTGTAGGCCTATTTCGCTTAAATTGATTAATATGGAATTAATGGATTTAAGAACTTTAATTTTTTATTTTTTTTTCTAATTTAAAGGCTGTTATATACAGGGGTAAAATTTTTGTTTACCAGCGGTATATGCATCGACAATAATTTAATGAAAACAAAACACTAACTATAAAAATAAATTTATTCACTTGCTAATAATGTAAAGAATAATAAAATAAAAAGGATGAAACCACTTTAGCTTTTTAAAGCAATTTCAATAATTAACCGCATGATAAACTGTTCTTATGCATAAACATTATATATAAGTCCTATGTGTATCCCATTTACTTTCGTTTTGACATATCGACATTCTAATCTTATTTCTAATATCAGTCTTTAATAATTTTAATGTATTGTCTGCATGTATAATACAAGATTTTATTAAACTTTATTTATAATAGATATAATACACAGAACAGTCCATTTCTCCCCCATTCTAGAAAATATTCTTCCTGGTTACAAAAAATAATCTTTCTGATTGTTATTGAACTCTGGTGGGATTTAAATCTTTTTTTCCCTTTGACTATCCATTGCATCTGGTGGCATCATCTGATTAACTGCCTGTGTTCTTATTCCAACTAGATATGCTAGATCAGTTTGATTAGCTATGGGCATTCCTTTGTTTTGTAATTCTGAAGAACTGACAACATGCTCCTCTTTTTTATTAGAAGTCCACAGTTCATTGGATATTCTAATTTGATTGTTATCTGTATCTATTATTTCATTCTGCCAAAATCATAAATGATTGACGTGTCTCTTTAAAATTTTTCAATTATTCAGTTTACTCAAATATACTTATAACTTCCACTACAACAGCTGGAAACCATTTCCTTTTTTAAATATGACTCCATACTAGATTGTCATACTAGATTGCCTATTTTAAACTTTTCAATATCAAAATTATTATTCACACTAACTTTTATCTGGTAACACCTTCATTAAGTATGTGAGATACTTACGATGCATTAACAATTCAGCTGGTGTTTTTGTTGTTGACACACTCGGGGTGAAATGTTGATAAAATATCGCAATGACCAAAGCTTCATGTATGTCTTTGTGATATGTTTTATTTAGTGTTGCTTTCAAATGTTGCACTGCTTTTTTTAGCTAACCATTTGATTCAAGCTGATAAAGGGTGGTGAGTATGTGTTTTATCCCTTTATTGGATAAAAATTCCTGGAATTCTTGCAATGTAAATCCTGTCCCATTGTCCAATACTATTATTTCCAGAAAATCTTGACCTGCAAATATCTATTTTAAGGTGCAAAATATACTCTGCACTCATTTTTGAATAAGAATCAATTGCAACTATGAAGATATATTCGTTTATTGGACCTGCATGGTTTAAATGTAAGCGTTGCATGATGATGTTGCTTTTTCACATGAATCAAAAGTCTTTGGAGGTAAATCGGCGGTAGAATGGAACTAAACACAGTTTTGTCCTAATTCAAATTAGGCCACCAGATGAATGAATGAATGCTTTCATTTACACTATGCCTGGATTTCCTTGGTATAATAAACTCAGTACTTTCTTCTGACCTTCTGATGGTATGAACACTATCCATCCTTAAAATGTAGCCACTACCCACATATAGGCTTTCAGAACCATTTAAGATAGGTCATTCAATGAAATTTGGTCAACTTTTAGACCATTCAAATTGAGTCCAATTTTTCAAACTTTTATATTCAGGATCATTGTTAGTTCAATTGTCAATTTTGGAGTTATTTACAGTTTTTTTCTTTGAATTATCAATGTAATTTCTTATTATACATTTTTGCTGAAATTCACAAGCTCTGGCAAACATGATAAAGCATCAGCATGAGTAATTTCTTTTCCGGACTTGTAAATTAATATGTAATCCTATGCTGCTAACAAATTAATCTAATGAATTAAACAGCTGGCAAGTTTGGGAGTTTTCTTATCATTTCCAAAAATTCCAATAATGGATGATGATCTGCATGAATAAAGAACTTGCAATATAGCCAGCGCTTCTTTGTCAAGTTGACGATAATTTTTCTTAGCAGTTATTAACATCCTCAAGGGGTATGCAATAGGGCATTCTCCATAACAATGATGTGAAATGATAACTATTCTGAAAATTTGAAGCATTGGTTTCCCCTAACAGTGATGTGAAATAACATCTATTTGAAAAATTCAAAGCATTGGTTGTAGTAACCTTTTCCTGCTCACTGTTATAATGCATAATAAACTGCTTAGACGTAATAAATCTTTTGCTTTCTGGAAAGCTAATTCATGCTCTTTAGTTCATGTCCAGTACTGTCTTATGCAGTAGCTCATACAATGGTGTAAGAATATGGGACTTCTTTTCAAGAAACTCGAAAAATTTGAGCAATCCTAGAAAAGCATGCAAATCTGTTATGTTCCTAGACTTTGGAGCATTTTTAACAGCTCTAACTTTTTCCGTGTTAGAGTATTTTTTTTTCTGGTTTATTACATGGCCCAGAAATTTAATTCCATTTTTCCATATACATTTGGAAGGATTAATTCTAGTTCCAACTTTATCCAGTCTCACACAAACATTCAACATGCATGTTTTCAATTCACTTTCTGTTTGAGCAGTTATTAAAATGTCATCTAAATAAGGAATAATTCCTTCTATCCCTTGAAATAAACCACCCATTTGCTTGAAACACATTTGGAACAACTGTAATCCTGTAAGGCCATTTGTTGCACTTACAAAGTCCCAGATGAGCACTGATTGCTAGCAATTTAGAAATTCTGTCTGTAATAGGTATTTGATGAAAAGCTGACTTTAAATCGATTTTTGAGAAAAACACTGCCTTCTGAAGTGATGCTAAAACTTTGCATACACATGGGATTGGATATGCTCTTTTATTTATGAATTTATTAAGTGTAACCTAATCGAAGGTCGCCATCCAGTTTCATAGCTGCAACTACTGGTGTAGCCCATGAAGAATCTTTCACCAGAGTATTGGTCACATTTTTAATAGTCTGTTCAACTTTGGATTTTAAGGCAAACAGAACCTTACCTGGTTTGTGTACTATAGCCTGAGCATCACTTACAATTTCAATATCAACTGGCTGTTTGTAATTCAGCTAATCCTGGCTTAAATAAATAGGGAAACAACTTTCTAACCTGTTTTCAACTGAAACATTTTAAGACAAATTTACCAATCTTAGATTTACTGATGACATTACATGTATAGGTGAGAATAGAGAAGATTCCAAACATTGAGAAAAATTAAATACAGGCTGAATAGATGAGATTACAACTTTTCATAAAAATTATGACAAAGAATAATAAGCTTTAAAATCGCTGAAATATAAACCTTTGACAGTTTTTACAGTTTTGAATCGTTCACCAATAAACGAAAGATTTAATAGTCTGAATGCCATAAAATAACATTGGAACCAGTTTACAATAAAAACATTGAAAATATTTTTTAAATTAATGGATATACCTTTTACAAATGATTAAAATTGTTTAGACTATGGTATTTTTGTGACTGTGTGGACCTGAAAGTTGTGACGCTAAAAATGGATAAGAATTGTAGTGTTATTAAAAACAAGAATACATATTATAGATACTTAGGAAGTCAACAAATGTCATTTGTAATACAAATGATATTAAAAATTAACTGATTTATCATATTAGGAAAGAATAATTCATTTAAAAAGTATATAAAACTTGAAAAGAGTAAGGAAAGAAAAAGGATGATCAGTAGTAAGGTGGATGAACTTTATTATTACAAACATGAAAAAACAAACAGATGATAGGTCATTCTGATTCAATGATATTGGTATTATTGCCAGAAGTTTGCGTTTTCTTTAACAGCATCTGATATTATGTATATATGCTAATTTTTGTTTTCTAAGAAGTATATTTACAAAAGGATGTAAGTATATATATATATCCTTATAGGAAATGTGTGGTTTACTTAAAAAGTGATTGATTGATTAAAATGTTTGAATTTTATTGTTATTATTTATATTATAATTAAATTATCAAAGCAAGTTTTTTTTCCTTCAACTTATTTTTAAGTGGGAAATATTTTTATTTATTTCGAAATGATTCATAATGATTTAATAAAAAAGAATATAAAACTAAATAACTGTAATTAGTATAAAAAGTTTTAATAAATCTGTGAATTTTTATTTTAAGAATATATAAAAATTTGTAGTTATATGTTGAACTATTTCCATAATCTAGTTAAATTGTTAAATAATTTTAGAAATCAAACATTTAAACAATAAAACTAGATAATAGAAATATTCTAACATGAAACTAGAAGTAAAAAATGTATATATTTTTCTAAATATTTTTTTTAATATCTTAAATAATTAATTTTACAAAATCGTTAATATTTCATTACTTTGATTTTTTTCCATACATTTTCTAAAATATTTTTTGAATAATTAATTTTAGAAAGACATTTGAGACTTATATTTTTTTATTAATTGTTAATTTTTTCTGTACATATAAATATAGCATTTTTAATGATACAGGATATTTATTTCAATTTATATAACATACATGTACATTTGTTAATATATGTATATACATATTCTTGTTTATCAGATATGTTTTAACTTTGGATACAGCTAGTATTGGCAAGTCATAAATAGGTGAAACAAGCATGAGAAGTGAGCATAAGAGAATAATAAATAAATAATGACTGGTTAATATCCTCTGATGCTTTGAAGGATAAGATGTAGGTTCATTAAAGGCTACATACTATTTCAATACAATCCTTTACAACTTTTCTCTATGCTCCATTACATTATTGTTTTCAATAATTTAAAGTAGTATAGTGTCCAATTACCTTGAGTTTCTCAAGTCATCAATTATTTCCCTGCATTATCTGCAACAATGGGATTGCATGTTTGTGTAACTATATTTTCATTCTCCAGTTACATGCACTGCAATTCTGACTTTTTTTTGTTCAGTTTATAAACTCTATTGGTATATTAAGATGTAATAATAGTAATACATATTAAATATTTTATATATTTTTGAAATTTATATGGGATGAGTTAACTTTGTTGATATGAATTCTTCAAGATCTGAATAGGAGACAGCAGTATTGTAAATAAGTTGTCGTCAAGATTTACAATATTTGTAGCTAATCTTAGTAAAACTTGTCTTCAAGAGGAAAGAAGAAGTTAGGCTAAAAAATTTATAGAAAGGCAGGTCATTGAGGAAAAGTCTATGGAATTAGACTTATTATAAGAAGTAATTTAGTGTCTTCTATTCTTATCGCTAATGATATTAAAATAAAAAGTTTATAATCATAATTATACTCATTTTTTATTACTTATGTTCAAACATTAAATTTAGAAAGTTCACTGAAAGCTTTTAGTCTTTGTTGTATAAGATTATTATCTCAATGTCATTAAAAATTAAAAAACAACAACACGTGATTTAAATGCACATGTTGGTATAAACTGTAAACTTTGAATCAAATTTATTGAAAATAATTGTATTGTTTGTGTAAATGCAAATGGGCTATAGCAGTGGTCTTCAACCTTTTCACATCTGTGGACCGGCAAAAATAAGGATAAGATTTCATGGACCGGCAGAAGTATGCAGATAAATTTTCTTAAAGATGTAGCCTTAGATGAGCATAATTGTTATAACTGAAAACAGCACACTAGTTATTGTGTATTGTAATAGTGTTTGCTTACCTTCATGTGCTGAACACTCTTGAGTTGTGCAGTCATACTGCTACAGAAAACAAGTACAATAACAATCATCATTAATATGCTTGCAAGTCTACATTTATTATTTCATTGTTAAAACATGCAAGAATAAATGTTATTCACCTGAATGTTGGGAAATATCACAACTAGGGTAATTACATGATAATGAATATAATAAACGGAATATCTGTATTTAATGTTAAATATACAAGATTAAGTTTTATATACATATATATATGGAGGTTGTCTTTTGATAGTAGTAAGGGCAAAATAGAAATTGCGTAATTAAAATACCAGTACAGCCAAAAAAAAAGTTGCCGTATTTTAAATCTGAAAAAATAAAATGAAACATGTAAAAGTCTGAAGTTTTGATGTTATTGTAATTTTTTTGTGTGTTGAAAGGATCAAAAAATGTAATTAGTAGGAAAAGTTTTTAAAAAAATGGCAAAATAGATATCACGTAATAGAAATAAAGCCAAAAAAAATCACAAAAAGTTTTGATCTTATTTTATTTTGGGGTGGAGGGGTGTATTGAGAAATACTTTGTAAAAGTTAGAGACAGAAGTTATTTTTTGGTTTTTATTTTTAAAAAAAGGTAATAAAAATTGATTTCAAAAATAAAAGTTAAAGCCAAAAAAAAAAATTGCCGTATGGCCCCCCAAAAAAACAACAGTAAAAATGAAATATTAAAAGTCGGAGTAGAAAAAATTTAAGAGGTCAAAAAAAGTTACTGTATTTTTAAAATCGCAGGCCCGGTAACGTTACATTTTATTGTTTTAGCACATTACAATGCCGACAAGCGACCATGATTCGCTATCAAAAGACAACCGGAGTTTGTATAATTTGAATTTTTTTAGAAAAATAATAAAAAATTTAATCCTACCCCCCCCCATAAACATCTGAATAAATAGAAAAACAAATTAATTTATGTATGATTGATTAGATTTTGTTTTCGTTCTGTTTCTTTTTTTTTTAATCGGGTAAAAAATGTGATGAAAAAATAAATAAAATTTGTTTATATTAATTAAAAGTTTAAAATTTTATTATTACAAACTTTCTTGTCAGTCTAGCACAGACCGACAGAAAACTTCTTTGGCCTGGTGCCAATCTGCGGACTGGGGATTGAAGACCACTGGGCTATAGTAATCACATTTACTTAGGCATATTTTAAGGTAGAAAAAATTATAGAAAAGAATTTGAATGAACTCATATTGAAAGCAATGACCTCTTATTTATTACAATATAAGTAAGATTTAGAATGTAAATTTTTTTTTTTATTAAATGGGCATTTATACATTTCATTCAAATATAAGTATTAATTTAAACATTTTGATACAAAATTTGATGTTCATATTTAATAAATGTTGATTATTAATAATATTAAATTTCATTAGTTTTTAAACTACTGAAATTGCCAATTTGGATTTTCAAGACCATGTAACTGAGTGGGGAGTTCTCTTAAAGAATGTGTTGTAAATGGAAGTAAATATTACTGAATTCATTAAAAGGAATCTCCATTGATACTTTGATAATGAAATGTAAATGTAACATTTCCACTTGGAAAAAAAAAAAATGAATGTGGATCTGCATAAGCAATGTATAGATTTGAATACAGAAGTTTAATAATTCATAAGAAGTCTTAAAAATGATTAATAGATTAAAATTAAAAAGAAATAGTCATTTTAGATCTTTTTTAACATAGTGGAATTAGCATGTAGACCTGAAAAATGATATAATACTATTAAATCCATAGACTGAATTCTTTTATATGATAAAATGATATTTTGAATACATAGAGGGAATAATTTGACCACCTTTTGAATAATGGAACAAGAATTGAAATGTTGCGGCTTTTTTTTAATGCTGTGAAACTATATTCACTTATTTAAATTTGTGCAAAGATATCTAACTTAATGAATAAAAATAAAAAACCAACAACTCAGTCCTAATGAGATATTTGTAGCTATTTTGAATGCAGTGATAATATTTTAGCTTAAAATTATTGGAATATTTTAGGTAAGTATGGAATCATGAAATTGTGCTATTTGATCTTAAGGATGATATTCCAGTTATAATTTATAAAATGAAGTGGATATTAAAATCTGAAATAATTATTGTGAAATGTTTAATGCAGCATAAGCATTTTTTGAATAAAATGCTTCCATTCTTAAATGAATAGTGTGGTTTAGAGAATAAGTACCATCAACATAGTTTTAGTTGCCAGATGAATGCAAAAAAAGTATCATATACAAAAAAGTGATTTATATTATAATGCTTGTAATGATTTTGTCAAGGCATTCAATTTGTTTGATTGGAATTGTTTGTAGAAATGTTTGAAAAGAGTTAACATGTAATGGAATGAGAAGAAAAGTTATTGTTAATGGAAAAATCTGAAGCATTTGAAATGAAAGCTGGTGTTAAACAAGGATATATACTAGTTAACTTTGTTTTCCATTTTTATGACAAATGGTCTTTGATCAGTTTATAAGCAGCTTCAAGAAGTAGGCATCAACATACCATATATATATAGGTTTGATGCTTGAGTAAAATAAACTTTTCTTTTGACTTCTAGATTTACATTTTGCCATGATTTTGCTATTCTTGCCAGTTCAAAAATTGATCTTCAAAATTTTCTTAAATGTTTTAAATTCAGCCTATAAAGCTTTTGATTTAGTAATCTGTGTTTGTTTATCTGTAAGTGATTAAAAGAAAAATCATCAGTTTTTAGTTTGGAAAGATGAGAATGTGTGTTAATGTAAATATTGTGATAGTTTTTTAAGAAGTATGAACTATGGTATTGAGATGTAATATAGATTTCATGTACTACTGCAGCATTTAACAAATTAAAAGATATGATATTTTATTTAGTTAATAACAACTGCAATATATTAATTATAAATAGGGATGTTATTTGTTCAATTTATTGAATAAAAATGATGTGGATGTTGTATTAATGTAATACATTGATGCTACAATGATTTTATTTATAGATGCTTTGTAAGATTTTAAAACTGAAATGGCAAAATCATAATCCAATTAGTAACTTTTTCAGCTTTCTGGAGATGATGATACAGGATCCATTAATTTAAAGGAATACCTTCATTGGATTGGGCATATAAAATGAATAAATAATAAAATACTTCTAAAAAAAAGGTATTTTATAGTGAACTTGAAAGCCTAGTTAAATCCTATATATTTTGTAAAATTATTTCTGAGACATTTCAAAGAAGTGCAATAAATGAAAATAATGGAATAATTAGTTGGTTGAAAGTTTGCATGATATTTGAGCATGAGAAATGACAGATTTGAACTGTCAATGCATAGACTTTAAATTCTTAAAGTCCTCCACTTGCATTAACGCATGCAGATCAAACTTTAATAAATAAGAAATTAATTGATATAATAAATCCAGTGATTGTATTCACCAGTTTTTAAATATTTAAATTACAAAAAAGAAGAAGCAATTTATATCACTAAATTCATAAATTTATATGTGCCTTTGGGTGTATAATTGCTATCACGAATCATCTATCAGTTATTTCCTATCTACATTTACACAATCTGTAGTTGCTCTCTTTTTCCCTCTGAATTTTTATTATACTGTCTTTTTCATAATTGTTATTCTATTTTATCTATATAATCTTTTTTTTATAATTCCATTATTTTATTTTATCTGTTTAACTTTTTACACACACACATATATATATATGTATAGTAGTCCCTCTGTACCTACTGTCATTTGATTTAAAATTTGTTCTTGATATCTGAAACTATGGTTAATAGTGATTTCTACGTAATGTACATGTATAATATATATAAAGAATTGCTACAATTTATTTTTAAAATGTACACACGTAAACATAAAATTGATTCTAAAAGAATACTGATTGCATTCATTGTGAAGGTATGACTGAGGATAGCATACATTATTGAGTTACAAGTGGTAAGGTGTTAAAGCTTTTCAAAAAATAGTTAATTGCATATGTTAAAAGACACATCATAGGGAGGCAAATAGATGGATTAAAAAGCAGCATGTGATGTATGAGATGTAGTTGTGCTTAACAAATTGATTTGCGCTCTTGTTGCCTTTTGTCTTTTTTTTTTTTATTGATAGTAAAAAGGCACTTGTATAAGAATTAGTTTCTAACGATGATGATGATGCTCCAATATTATTTATAAAAAATAAGTTTTTTTTATGTATAACAGTTGATTTAAAATATAGCAATATTTTATGCTTTACTTTGAATGAAAAATAACTGTTTTCCTTGTGTCTTTGTTGTTCAAAAATAAATTGTATTATAATTTTATTCTCAAAATAGAGTAGTTACTGAACAAAATGTGCTTTCAGTTCTAATTATATTATTCTGTGTTTAATATTTTAAAAAATGATTAAAGTGCTTTTAGAAAAAATTGTCTTCACTGATATATATTTATTTGTATGTGTACATAGAGGAATTAGAATTTCATGCAATCACTTAAAAATATTGTTTATACAAATATTGGAGATATATATATATCTGCATACCATCACTATCTATTGCAAATTATTTAAAGAAAAATTTTGTGATTACTTGTTTTGGTATTGATATTTTTATGTTGAAGATTATATAACTTGTGTTGGCACAAAATGCTACTTCCCTCACACCTCTTTTATCAGAATTACAGTAGGCAAAAGAAGATGTTGATGAGTGGAGTAACTTTATAAATTGTTCATGGAGATTGATAGGAACACCCCACTGCTATCTTGCCATATAAATAAATTATTCCAAAGTATAATCATTTATGAAAGATTTAACAATAGCTCTATGTAAGTTTATCTGTAATTTTTATCTCAGCTCTCTGGATTAATGGTTGGATAATTGTTGGTCATAACTGTAATGGTAAAAGTAAACCTAGCATACTGTCATCTCTGATCTTGACTTTAGAAGTGTACTATTCCAGATTTCTTGCCTAATTGGCTAGCACCTGGTCGCTACCCAATGAAAATACATCCTTCATTGAGGTTCATGCACGTAATATGAGTGTTTCCAGTCAGGTAGGGGGTGTGGCGTTAAATAGCTTTTTTGGAGGCAAAGCAAAGAGCAATTCCTTCTTTCAACCCGAATGACTGAATATGCTCTCCAATAAACCCTCTTCCATCAGCAAAGGTATTTTTTTAATAATTATTGTGACATCCATGCTGTGAGACATCCACCTAAGGCCTGGAAACTGCTGCATCCATAGCCAACTTGAGGCAAGCTGTACTGCATAGCCTGAAGAGTCAAACTTGAACTCGCGAGGCAGGCTATTTATATAGCTGGAAGCGAGTTCCATTACTTGGCATGATTATCTCAGCATTAAATTGTATAGACCATATTTATATGTTTTATTAACTAACATGTGTGTATATTTTTGTCACTGATAAATTATGCATATTAATTGTTGAGTAGTGTCATCATTTGTCTATTGGTTTGGAACTGAACTTGTAAATTTAGCAAAAAAAAAAGGTCTGGCACAGTCTGACAAAAAATTTTTCCCTCATGGCTGAAAAAAATTATAGTTGAACTCACTATAGAAATATGCGTGTTCTTGGGTAGCATATTTGTTTTTATTATTTTTTTTAAAAAAAAAAAAACATTTGCTGTAATTACATTACGGTAATTTTTTTAAAACAATGTAAAACTATTGAATAAAAATTGAACGCAAATGTAAAGATGTGTCAATTTGAAGCTACAACCAGTCACGAGAGCTTTACTCATAGTACAGTGACAAAAGCTTGCCCTAGTTGTTTAAAAGCTTCATTGAGTTAGCTACAACAATGTAGTTGTAAAATCAAAAATTAAGAGTGGTAACTCTGAATAAAATGAAAAATAATTGCGAGTGGTATCTCGCATAAATAAATAAATATGGCTAATGCAATTGACTCTATGGAAGTTTTTCTCCTGGCTCAACCTGAGATCTGGTCAAATTATGAGAAGTGCTTGATTTTTTACCTACAGGCCCCTCAGATTAAAAAAACCTGAGATAACATTAGCCACTCTAATGACCATTATAGGTTCACAGACGTATAATATACTTGTCTCAATCTATGTCTGTAACCCCGGCTGAGCTGGATTTTGACAGTGTTGACAATTCTCACAGTATTTTTCCCCTGACAATAATGCAGAGATACCATTTTAATCCAGCATGCAAGAACAGGGGGAAACAGCTGGAAAATTTGCAACAAGAATCCAAACATTACGATTGCAAAGATTCGTGAATGAAGAATTTTGTGATCATTTTATTTGTGGCATAAACAATCACAATTTGAGGTTGAAAATGTTGATGATTCCAGACTTAGATTTTGAGACCGCCGTAGCTCAGGCAGGACCAGCAGAGAATATAACTAGTCAAGTTACCCCATTAATAAGTATGAGGTCCTAAACACTGATCATAACACTGGGTCATCCAAATACTCAGCTCAGAGAACTCAGCATCAAATAGCCCAAGGTTTTGCTTTGATGCAATGCACAAGCATACAGATGTCCCTACCATGATGCAATGTGCGTGTTTGCAAGTGAATCTGACATATGAAGGTGGCATGTCTGAAATTGAAAAGACAAATGGCTGATATGAGAATGGAAAAACCTATTCCAAAAAACAGTAAAGCCAATTATAAGAATCTAAACAAGTTGCCTGTATAAATCATATCAAAGACAACCACTGTTATAATTAATGATACACCAGATAGAGTGGAACTTGACACAGGGTCAGCAGCATCTATAGTTTCAAGAAAGACCTGGATAATCATTAATTAATAAAGAGAATAAATATAAATTGCTCCCTATCAGTGGATCAATATCAGACTATCAAGGGAATAAAATCAAACTGTTGGGTCAAACAACAGGAACTATATACCTACCACTAGTAGTGGCATTAGGTAACCATAGTGATTTAATAGGCTGTGACTGATTTAGTCACTTAGGGTTCAAAGTGAACCAGCTCATAACATTATCAAAGATATCTGATTACTCAGAAGTTTTTAACAAAGAGATAGATCTGTACTTGGGGCAACCAATCCATTTACCACTAAATGGAGAGGTAAAACCTATCTATCAGTTCTAGCTTTGTGTACTAAAGTAGAAACAAACTCGAGAAGTGGCAGGAAGCTGGTTTAAATGAGCCTATATCATATTCTGAATGGACCATCCCCATGGTACTGTTCATAAGAGAATGGTGATGTACATGTATGTGGAGATTATTATTGTACAATCAACAAAGCACTAGATCCAGATAATTATCCACTGCTATCAGTTAAATAAATCCTATCCACATTCAGGTGGTAGGGTTTATACCAAAATTGACCTAAAACATGCATACTTGCAACTGCCTGTTGATGACCAGGCTGCAAGGGCATTATCAATAATAATCCATAAAGGGTTATTTAAAATGAACCAACCACCCTTTGGTATACCAGTTACCCTGACTATTTTCTAGAGAGTCATGGATTTACTGACTTCTGGAATATCGGGTGCACTACCATACTTTGATGAGGGCCACCAAACAATTCCTAAGTAAATTCAAAGCCTTCTGCCATTAAAATAAAATGAGAGAAGTGCATATTTGAAAACAAAGAGCTTGAATTTCTGAGATATAAAATAAATGTGTGGCATTTACCCAACTCAAAAGAAGGTATTGGCAATAAAGAAGGCCAAACACTGGAAAATAAGAAGAAATGGCAGTCCTTTTTAGAACTGGTCATAAGGTTTCCTACACCATAAAGTGGAGGCTGCTGAACCACTATACAGGTTACTAGAAAAAAAAGCAGCCTGGAAGTGGTACAGTAAGATGACAAAGCATTTAAAATGGTAAAGAATTTAAGGTTTAACAACAACAGCCATGATTATGAGAGCAAGTAGTCTATTGAAAACACTCAGCTCTTTAATCTAAAAGCTTTATATATATATATATATATATATATATATGGCACATTTCAACCCGGAAAAGGTGCTAGTGCTGATTTGTGACACATCACATGTAGGAACAAGGGAAGTGTTTCCCATATGAATAATGATGGAAAATAGTCCTATTGCTTTCACATAAAAGTGCCTCTCTAGAGCTGAGAAAAACTATGCTCAAATAGATAGAGAGGCCCTGACTCTGACCAATGACATCAAAAAATTTCACTACTACTTATATGGTAGATCATTTATACTTCAAACAAATAATAAACCCCTTATGGGGATATTTGCATTTGATAAGGCAATCCCTCAGTATGCCTCACTACAAATGCTACTGTGGGTTTAATTTCCTGTCAGGCTATGACTTTATTCATCAATACATAGAAGAAAAGCATATCCCTCATATAGATGCATTAAGCCAACTGCCTTCAGAAGTTGCACACTGTCTAACATCATCATGCCAATCAATTAACATGATTGATCTAGACCCAACAATGCCAGTGAACAGCAAATGGCAGGGTGGACTAACAATGATCTCATATTCCAAAAGCTAAAAAATGATCCAACAGAGTTGGCTTAATAAAAAACCAGTTGAATTATACTATACCTACTGGATGCAAAGGTTGTATCTCTCAATTGAACATGGCTGCATTATCTGGGGATCCAGAGTTGTAATCCCCCAGCTGGATGTTGCCAGGTGCTCAGTTTGTTTCATTATGGGCACCCAAGAATAATCCGGATAAGGATGCTGGCATGATCATATGTGTGGTGGCCTACTCTAAATACTAACATCGAAGCCAAAGTCCACAACTGCTGGCAATGCAAGATGAATCAGAACATGCCAGCAAAAGACAAAAGAGTCGAGTGGGTCCTGGTCTAGACTCCATCTGGCTGGTGGTTGTGAAGGTACCATCTTTTCTCTTCATTCCACAGCCATGCTAGAAGTTCTGAGAAGACTTTGCCACACATGGTCTTCCTAAAACATTAGTGACTGACAATGGCACAATGTTTTCAATTGGTGAGTTCAAAGCCTTCTGCACTAATAACAGCATCAAACTCATGAATAGCCCTCCATTCCACTTTGTAAGTAATGATCAGGCAGAGAGATTGATATAAGAAGCTAAGAAACTGATAACAAAAATGGATATAGAAAATTGCAACACCAGAATTGCCAGGATTCTGCTAGCACAGCACTCCACACCAAGCACAGCAACAGGGAAGACTCCTGGAGAACTGTTATTCAACAAACCCTTTAGAACTATTCTATCAAGCCTGATGCCAAACTTGAACAAAAAGAGAAAAACAAAATAAAACTTCAAATAGGTACACAAGTACTATGCCATATGTACTACTGGTCCACAAAATGGATACCAGCACTGGTGACTCAAGTAAAGGGTTTCTATACAGTCATGCAGACAGAAGATGGTCATCAACATCATTGCTATCTCAACCAGCTAAGATTCAAACACACAACAGAAGCTGGCAAAAGCAGTAATCAACCTGGGACAAGTACATCAAGCTGGAAATATGAACATCAAAGTCAAGGTGGCAGGAAACATCCAGGAACAACATCAAGTGAAGAAGCCAAGGACAGTGATGAATGGAAGTCACCAACAAAGCCAACAATATGGTGCCCAATGCATCTTGATGACTATGTTCTCCAGGGCTAATTTTAGCCAGGGGGAGAGATGTCATATCTGACCTTACTTTTAGAAATGGACTATTTCAGATTCCTTGCATGATTGGTCAGCACCTAGTTGCTTTCCAATGGGGATAAATCTTTTATTGGAGTATGTGCACATAATCAGAGTATTACCAGTAAGATAGGAGATCTGCCATTAAATAGTCAGCCTTTTTGGAGGCAAATCAGAGAGCAATTACTTTTGTCAACCTGAACGACTGAATGTGCTCTCCAATAAACCCTCTGCCATTAGCAAAGGTATTTTCTCTAATCATTATTGCAATGTCCACGCAGTGATGCAGGTCCACTTAAGGTCTGGAAACCGTGATGTTCACAACCAACTTGAGGCAAGTGAAGTCTGGACTAGCGCCGACTTGAGTCAAGCTGTATTGCACAGCCAGAAGAGTCGTATTTGAACTTGCAAGGCAGGCTACTTATATAGCTGGGAGTTTCATTACTCAGCATGGCTACCTCAGCATTAAATTGTATAGCCCCCATTTATGTTTTATTAACTGACCATGTGTGTATATTTTTATCACTAATAAATTATACATATTAATTGTTGTGTAGGGTCATCATCTGTCTGTTGGTTTGGAACCGAAACTGTAAATTTAGTCAAACACAATTCATACATACTGTATATTAATTTGTAAAAATAATAGTAATTCATTAAAAATTGTTATTAAAAACATTTTAAATTTCAAAGCAATTAAATTAAAATTTATTTCTTATTATACTTACAAAAAATGCTGCTTCATCATTTTTGTAATATGTTGAGCAACCTGTTAAAGGTTAACCTCTTATTCAGTTTTGATGTAAATATTTTACATTTTTTTTATTCTTTCAAACTGGCTAGAAAATGATACAGTATAAGCCATGTCTGTCTTGTTAATATTATTATCCTGATATTTTATTAAATTTTTTATTTTGAAAAATGAGGTTTTTTTATAGCAAATTTTGATTAAAATTGTATGGGGCCCCCAATTTAATAAATAATGAAAGGTTAAAAAAAAAAAATAACTGTGGATTATTATCCAATTTATTCTTCAGTAATAAAATCTGAAAAACTTCTTCTAATTAATATGCAAAATTTTTGATAAATTATTTTGCAATTATTTTTCAAATGAGAAATCAAGTCAGCGGTCAGTATTTTTTTTGGGTATATATGTATTGAAACCATACAGGGAAGTAAAAGCTGATCGCGATCTCGATGTGAATAATATGGGGAAGACATTACGATCTATCCCTCATTTGGCTTGCAATTTGCTATGCATACAAATTTTTATATATAATAAAACTATTCTATACTTTGATAATAGATTCTCATTCAATAAAATAATAAATTTCTCAGGGTTATTCAATAATATGAGTACTTTTAGTCTTATTTTATTAATAAAAATTTTTGCAAATATATTGTTTCTTACTATAAGAATTAATTAAGAGTAACCCAGTCTGTGATTTAAAACTAAGGCTAGCACCTTTAAATACAAAGTTGGTTAATCATTATAAAGTAAGAAAATAAATGCATGGATATAAAGTGCATTTACGCATTTATGCATTTTACGATATGACATTGTACAAAGGATTTTATGCATATCATCTTACTCAATATTTTTATATTTCAGATAGCATAATATAATAATGATATATTTAATCTAAATGGATTTTATGTGTAATCTAATGTCTTAAATATGACTCTTTTTATGAATATGCAATGATGATGTTACTTTAATACCTGACAAAAGAGAAATATTAAAAAATTAACAATTACTTTATAACACAATATAAAATAAGTGTTAAAAACAAATAATAACAATAGGAAAATTATATAAAATATCTAATAAATATTATTTGTTTTTTAAATCTACTTTGAACTTGGGATTCAAAAACTATGTTAGCAGACAATGTTGTGAAGCCACTAACATTAAATAGGAATAGGTTTATTTTATTTTTAAAAAAAATCATCAATTCAAATGCTGAAGGATAATAATCATCATCATAATGATCAATGATAAATGCTATACATGTTCTTTAATTAGTTTGTTTCACTAACTAATCAACTATTAATCAACCTCACTTAATAATGCTTGAGAAGTTTTTTACTCTTTTAAGAGAAGCTAGTGCAATTATCGCCTAATAGACCTAAATGATATTTACCACATTGGCTTATTTATTTTACCTCTGGATCCTTTACTGGATTCATTTTCATTCTTAAATGTTAGGAGTGCTACTCCACTAACAAAATATAACTAGATTATTAGGATGTCTACTTGATGCATAAAATATTCTTTATGGATCTACACATCTAAATAAGGATAATTAATTCCAACTGTGAGGATGAAATTTAAGAATCTCTAAACCATTTAATAATTATAATATAGCATAGTTTTATATAAATCTAATAGTTACTTACATTTATTCAATTTAAATCTAAAGTAAGATGTCATTTAATCCCATTCAATCTCAATAATAATAATATTAAATAAAAATATTACCTGTACATGAACATTGTAAATATCTGAGAAAACTCTTACATTAATAACTATAATATTAACTAATTAAGAAAGAAGCAATTATGAGAAAGTGCTGTAAATAATCCACCGTTTATTGTATAATTAATTTCATTTTTGTTATATAATCTTTTCTGGAAACAGCATAAAGATTAATAGATCCCATTTATCATACTTGTTGATTCAAGGTAAGTTACATTCAACACATTAATCCATTTTATAATTGCTTATCACTTGGACATTTATCATATTTAATATTTGCATAATCCACATTTAAATATTTAGCCTCACAATCAATTATCCATCGAATGATATTTAAATATTTAGCATTGATAATCCATAATGCATATCTTTAAGCACTGGATAGAAATTCATAGTTTGTTACATGTTACAATTTAATTCATTTGAACAGATGTATAATTTTACCCAAAGGATTAACGTTCATGTATAGATCTTTAATCTGTAATGCCAGTAATTCTGATTGCATCTCTGATAAAGCAAGTAATTTATCATCCATAACAAAGTAATTTTCATTACTTTTTAAATCAAAGTTTATTCTCCAAGCGACAAGTCTATGGAGGTATATTTCAATTAAAAATTTATTGTTTAAAGTTTTTCCTTACATAATTAAAGATGAGACAATACTAAACATTGAGTCGATTATGCTTTTTTTTTTTTTTTTGTAGTGAAGGAAAAAATTGTTTTTACAATTTGAAAATAAACATCAGCTATTATCTGAAGATAATAATATAATTTTCCAAATATCTATATTATTTGCCATTACTTTCAATTGAAGAAATCCAGCAATTTATTGTTGAGATAGTGAGACAGCATTCTATAAGTCAATTTGTTCATTTTCTCACGAACTGTTGATTATAATAAATGAGATTTCTTGAAATAAAGAATTAATTAATGATGGTTTTTGATTTATTTGTTCATCTTTTCTTGGTATGATAAGAAGTCATTTTTAATCAGCAAAGGCAAATGCCCATCATCATGTAGATGGGAAAGAAAATGGCTATTTAAAAATTTGAACCTTTTAGATTTTGACTGCAATAAAAATTTATGAAGACTATCTGGATTTTCCAAACTTCAGCTTTTATACCAGTTACCACATGATGTCTGGATTACTGAATATTCTCCATCATGCATTGGGGTTTCTTGGTTTATCTGCAAAATATTGGAAGAGGTCATCATGGTCATTACCAAACCAAATTCTGGATGCTAAGATTTTGAATGAGCATGGTAAAACTTTATGAACAACTTTAAAAATGAAGAAAATAATTTCAATTTCTCAATTGCTTCATCTTTACTTCCAGGTTTCTTTGTCTACAAAATATTGGAAGAGGTCATCATGGTTATTATCAGGAAAAATGCTAGACACTTCTTTTTTTGAATCATCATGGTAAAACTTTATGAATGATTTTAAAAATGAAGAAAATAATAATTTCAATTGCTTCATCTTTACTTCCGGGTTTAAAAATAATATTACAAATATTTGCTTAAAATAAATAAATCATAAAACTATAAAGATCTCAGATATTTATTCAATTAAATTTAAATTAACCTTTTAATGAATATCATTAAATAAATATTCTAGCAAACTAAATCAATCCTTGCTAAATCTAAATACATAAGCTTCCATACATACCCACAAAATATAAAATTATTCTGCATATAAATAAAAATGTAATCTAAATGTAATTGCTTTACCTTAAAATATTTTAGTGTAGTATGTTAAATTTATAATTCTATTTTTTTTTTCTGTATGATATTAGTTTTTTTAATTATATAAGCAATTCTATCTGTTTATATTATTTGATATCTTTGTTCCTTAACAAGAATAACAAAATATACACTATATATTTTGATACAAACATTGATGATAAAATCTTCTTAAAAAGCCATTCAAAAATGCTTTATAAAATTATATTTTCTTATAAACAATAGTATGAAAGACTATTAAACATGATACTGATTATATTCTATGCTATGCTACCGATGACAATGGTGGTTATATTTGCTTAACTATAAAAATTAAAGACAAAATTTTTACAGTTTTAAATTTATAATAGTCAATTTACAGTGATACTGTAAGATTACAGCATATATATTACTATTGTATATATAAGCATATTATTATTATCAAAACAATATAATCATGTGATTAGCATTTTCCCAAAATAACCTATCTGTTTGATTATCATCTTTTCAAAGGTATATTCATTATTATGGTGAAGAAGTCCATCTGTCTCATTGCCAGTTATCATCATATTCCCTTATCATTAACTTTTCTGATCCATTTACACTTTTCTAATAAATTATTTCAAGAGAAGACCACAATAGAATAATTTTAACCCGGTCATTTGTGCTTAGAGAGTTATATCTGATCTATCAAACATTCATTTGTTTGTCTTCCTTGCTGCCTATGGAATTCATAGAAGTCTTCCCATGACCACATTTTAAAGCAGTGGTCTTCAACCTTTTCACCCTGCAGCCCGGTAAAAATAAGGATAAGATTTCACGGACCGGCAGAAGTTTACAAATAAATTTTCTTAAAGATGTAGCCTGCTTAGCCTTAGATAAGCATAATTGTTATAACTGATCAAAACAGCACACTAGTTAATGTGTATAGTAATGGTGTTGCTTACCTTCACATGTTAAACACTCTTTCTTGAGTTGCACAGTCATCAGAAAACATACAATAATCGTTCTCATTAATGTGCTTGCATTTTACATTTATTATTTCATTGTTAAAAGATGCAAGAATAAAATGTTATTCACCTGAATGTTGAAAAAGTCAAAAGTTTTGATCTTATTTTATTTTTTTTTGGGGGGGAGGGGGGGGGTTGAAAAATATTTTGTCATCAACTGAGACAAAAGATAGACACCAAAGTTATTTTTTGTTTGTTTTTATTTTTTAAAAAAGGTAACAGAAATTGGTTTTAAAAATAAAAGTTTTAGTATTTTAGCGGTATACAAATAAAGCCAAAAAAAATATTGCCTTATAGGCCAAAAAAAAGTGGGCGTATTTTTAAACAAAAAAAAAAACGAAGCTTGAAAAAGTCAAAAGTTTTGATCTTACTTTATTTTGGGGTGGTGGGGATATATTGAGAAATACATTGTTAATGTTAGAGACAGAACTTATTTTTTGGTTTTTATTTTTTAAAAAAGGTAATAAAAATTGATTTTCAAAATAAAATTTAAAGCCAAAAAAAACAAACACTAAAAATGAAATATTAAAAGAGAGAGTAGAAAAAATTTAAGAGATCAAAAAAAGTCACGTTACATTTTATTGTTTTAACAATGCTGACAAGCAGCCGTGATTGGCTATCAAAAGACAACCAGAGTTGTATAATAAAAAACTCCCCCCCCCATAAACATCTGTGATAAATAGAAAAACAAATTTATGTATGATTGATTAGATTTTGTTTTTGTTCTGTTTTTTTTTTTTAATCGGGGAAAAAATGCGATGAAAAAATAAATAAAAATTGTTCATATTAATTAAAAGTTTAAAATCGTATTATTTTGTTATTAGAAACTTTCTTGCCAGTCTAGCTGCGGACCAGTACAAAACTTCTGTGGCCCGGTACCGGTCCGCGGCCCGGTGATTGAAGACCACTGGTTTAAAGCATCAATTTTCATCTTATCATTTTTTAATGTTCAATTTTTATAACTATACTAAATCATAGAGAGATGTTGAACATTTTTTAGCTTTATTTTGAAAGATCTATCTATATCTCATTCATTTTAATTCTGTCTAATTAGTATTAATCTATGGTGAATCTCTTAGCCACTTATTATTTATCAGAAGGTAATGGTTTTAGTTTATAATTTTAAATTATAATTTAATTATTTTTAATAAGCATTTGAATTATAAGTTGTTGCATGTCCAATATTTATTTTATTTTCTTTGTTAGATAAGTGTTACAACACTTGCTACTAAAAAATTAAGTGTAGAATTTTTGAGTAAGCATGAAAATAATTATTTTCAAAAATGATTGAATTCTTTATTTTCTTATTTTTTTCATTGGTAATCACTACTATTTTAGTATATGTTCTCTTTTAAGATTATCAATCAACATCTTATGACTCTTTTTTTGTACTCTCTACAGACTCTTCCAACACATCTTTTATAATTCCTCTGCTGCTAAATACATGCCCATTTCAGTCCATTTTTCTCTATCTGGAAGAAAATTTTTGCTATTCATTAATGGAAATGCTGAGATGTAACCATTTGTTAATAAATTTATCATAAGAAATATTGAAATCTCCTAGCAGTAGGGTGAGGTGTGGTGACACTGCAAATTTTGAATTTAGAATTGGAATGATTTTATTGAGTATTGTTGGATCAGGGGATATGTAAACAAATGCTATATTATTTGAATCATTTGTGACAGAGTGTTACAATAAGCATACACATCTATGAATAGTATCGTAAAAGATGTAAATGAATTCTTATCTATTATAATACTTGTTCCTACTGAGATTGTGTATGAATCTGTCAGAAAAGTGACAAAACCTGTTTTTGGCTAGATAATTACTTGGGTTTATTAATGAGCCACTCACTATCAATTTTAGTTTCTTATAGAGAGAGTAAATGTAGTTAAATGATGTTAAGTCATCTCATCAGCTGATAACTTTTTCCTACATAATTTAGTTCTCTAACGTTAAAAACTTTTATTTTAAACTATTGTAAGTATGTGCTATGTGCCTGGATTTAAACCTATCTAATATGTGTGCAATACCAAGTTAACAGAAAACGTGCCTAAGTTTAATTTCAAAACACGTAGGGGAAAACAATTATAATGAGTTGTTGCTAAGGTGAATTTTATCTAACTTTACAAACAGATATTCGCTGCTGGCCCAGTTACTTATTGTGTTGACTTCTGAGTCTGATTATTTTGAGGACAATATATACATGACACATCTCATTTGAGTAACTAGAATCTTTTTTTGTGGAGAGATTAGAGTCTGATTCTTCAATTAAAAATGACACTTTTATAGTTTTTAATATTGTCAATATCAGACTTTAAAGCGTCAATTTCACTTCAATTTCCGGGTTGGGGGTCATCCGTCCTCTTTTTTCCATGGGGGTGACCTAGTTTCTGTTTGCTTTGAGAGGTGATAAATTTTACAGGGAGTATGCTTTTGCTGAGAGTTACCATTATGTTTGCAGTCATTTTGTTTATGAGGGTTATTTTCTATTAATTACTGAGTTGTTTGTTATAGGATTATCAATACGTTTAAACCTATAATTTGTGTCATGTGTATTTTGTGTCTGTTAAACAATGATGTGTAGGTGTGTTTCACTGATTGCATTGTGAGCAGCAGAGTTTAGGGTAATTATTGATAATATGTTTTCACTCTTTGCAATGAAAGCACTGCGGATTTTTAGGTCATGGATTCTTAAAAAAAAAGCATTACTTCTTGATCAGTAATTTGTGAATGTATCTCTGCTGGATTAATTTTTTTTTTTATGGCTTCAGTTTAAAGTGAAAGCTGTCACTATAGACTGTAACAGGTGTATTGTTTAGTAAAATAACTTGGAAGTCAATCATTGTTCCAAATGGAGCCCTCATTATAAAATTATCCCTCTTTGGATTTGTTTGCATAAGAGCACAGTTGTTTAAGTTTTTGTTATTTTTTTTTAAAAAAATTTGTTCTTCATTTTTGAATTCAAGGATTACTTACCTGGAATTTTGGATGGTCTGCAATATGTGAAATTAGGTGCCACACATTTATTTTGCACAGTTTAAAGAACAATACTTCTCTGTAATCACTAAGACCAGTGATCAATTAATGAATAAACAGTTGATAGAATAATATATAACTTGGAAGTCAATCATTGTTCCAAATGGAGCCCTCATTATAAAATTATCCCTCTTTGGATTTATTTGCATAAGAGCACAGTTGTTTAAGCTTTTGTTATTTTTTTAAAAAAAAATTTGTTCTTCATTTTTGAATTCAAGGATTACTTACCTGGAATTTGGGATGGTTTGCAATATGTGAAATTAGGTGCCACACATTTATTTTGCACAGTTTAAAGAACAATACTTCTCTGTAATCACTAAGACCAGTGATCAATTAATGAATAAACAGTTGATAGAATAATATAGATCCTTTGGGAACTGCTTATTATCTTTTGTGACTTTCTTTGTTCCCATTCTTCTGTATTTATTTCTTTAGTTGGTGTCTGTAAATTGTATGAAAATAAATCATGTTTTAAAAAATCACTTTGGAAAGAAAGTGGAAATATGGAGGTATTAGTTTTAGTTTTACCACTGCTTTGAATTTTGAATGTTTGTTTTCAATCCCAAGCTGAAAAATTTTGTTACTTCGGCATATGAAACCTTTGTTGCTATCAGTTGTGGCACCCATAGTTTCTGACTCATTATACAAACTTTTTCAACTGAAATATTTTTTTCTTCTTTTTGTCATTACTTATGAAAAACAATCTTTAATGTTTGAAATACAAGCATAATTCATATACTTAGAATTGGGATTTGAACATACCCTTTCAAAGCTCTCTTCAGCTATCCAATCTATCTCATATAACCAATGGATATGATCACATATCTGTGAAAAAGATAAATGATCTTCAATATACATATTTCATGCTGAACCATACTCATCAATTGATTGGTCCAGATCATAATCTACCACCCACACATATGTAATCAGTGCTTGATTTATATTAAGATAGCAAATCTTCAAACTTTAATGGGCAGGCTTCAATCTATTCCATTCTTCAATTCTTCAGCCATCAATTTTTGTTGATGCCAATATTATTGCCATGCCCAGGTTTTAAGTCACTCTGATCACAGTGTTTAGAATCTTGTCCATATAAATGCACAGAAGAGGGATAGGCAGGATACAGGCTAAATCTGAAATATTTGAAATTTGAACCCATGCTTTCAATCTCCTATCAACTATGGGATTCAGCCTAGATTCTGCTCATCTGATAAGCAAAATATAGGCTGAATTCCATAGTTGAAAGGGGATTAAAAGTTTATGTTTAAATCCCCTACAATTACATTTAAATTCCAAGTATATGAATAATGCTTGTATTTCAAATATTACAGATTCAGCCTGTATCCTGCCCATCCCTCCTCTGTGTATTTATATGGACAAGGTCTTACACAAAAGGTCAGAGTAACTTAAAATCAGGGCATGGCAATAATATTGGCATCAACAAGGAATTTGGGTGTTCCATCATCAGATTTTCAATGGTATGGATGGCTGAAGAGTTGGAGGATTGAATAGATTGAAGCCTGTACATCAAAGTATGAAAATTTGCTATCTCAATATAAACTGAGCACTGATTATATATGTGTGTGTGGGATATGATGATCTAGGTCAATTGATGAGTGCTGGTTCAGTACAAAATACATATATTGGAGATCATTTATCTTTTTCACATGTATATGATCATATGTATTGATTGTATGAGATGGAGTGGAAAGCTGATGGGAGCTTGAAAGTCTATGTTGTATAAAAAACAATCTTGTAGATAAAATTATGATAAATTTAAAAAAGAAACGAAGCACATTTGATAATAAAAAAGAACAACCCTGTTACATTAAAATTCTACAATAAGCACGAACGGTACTCTCCCTTTATTAGCAAAAACAAACAACTTATTATTATCATCATTATTATTACTATAATAATCTATTTTATCACAATCTGACTTTCTTTTAATTAGGGTATATATATATATTTTAATGATAGAAATCGTTTATATATTCTTCCGATCTTTTCACTTTGTTTTTTGTATCTTCAATCAATACTTTTTTTTAAAAAAACTGCTTTCTTACATTTCCCTTTTAATCAATTAGCTTTATCTGAATCACGTATCAATTCACAGTTAAATTTTCTATTAATACAGTTGTAGAATTCACACCCCCCCCCCCTAGTGTTGTATTTCTAATTTCATTACTAACTCAATATTTGAATTTTTGTTGAATAATTTCCACTTTTATTTCAATTTAGTTTATCAATTAGGTAGTACTAATTATGTGTATATATATATTTTCAATAGGTGTGAAATTTTATTAAACATTTCTCTTTTAATCAATTGCCCATTTCTTTCTTGTCAAAGTTCGTCTATTGTTATAAAATATAATCTCGATTTATTATTACTAAATTGTGATCTACATCCACACTTATATTGGTTATAAGATGTGTTCATAAATTGTTAAATACTGTTTATAAATTTATTTAGAATCAAAACATCTTTTTTATTACTTAAATTATGTATAAATCCTTTCATGATTTATTTTTTTTCTCAGAAAACTTATCAGCATTTCACAGCTTTTATTTTATTTTTATTCGTAATTCATTCTCTCAATTTTATCATCTCTTTTCTATTCTGTCATATCATTTCATTCCTTCATTATCATTCTTGTATTTTTTTTTAATGACTTTTGCATTTCTTCATACATATTTTCTATTTCATTATCATCATAATTACTGGTTACTGCATATGTTGAAATAATCGATTGATTTTTTGGATACATTTTTAGTCCAACAAACATCTTTCTAATGATTAAAACAATGATTAAAGTATGACATTTTTATTACCTATATATACAATATTTTAAATTTAAATGGCCTTAACTGAGCTGTAATCACAGGATTGATATGTTTAAACTTGAAAATTCATATCTTCACTGGAACAAGTTGATGGATAAGAGAAACAGATAACATTGACATCATTGAAAGAATTAAGAAACTGAAATACAACTTAGTTAGATATTTTGTTAGATGGACAATTGATGTTTTTAAATTGGATCCTAAAAAACCTAGAAAGAGCAACATGTAAGATGAATGGAAAAGCAGGAAAATTTGCTGATGTGTTGGGAAGAAAAGAGGTTAGGATCAGAACGACTGGATTATACTTGGAAAAGCCTTCATCTTGCAGTGGATTGACAATAGTTGAAAATGATGAAATTCTGTGTGTTGCTTTTCTTAATTAAAGGATAAAACAAGATAGAAAAAACTATAAATCTTTACTACCACTTCTCATTTGATTAGCTTAATGAGAAATTATATTTGTAATATTATTCAATGTTTATTGTAGAACAAAATGTCATCTACCCATCTCTAGATAAAACAAACAAACAAACAAAGAAATGATGTATCATACACATGTGTAGTACCTACTGCTTTCTAATAGTTTGAACTGAATGTAAAGAAGTTTTAAATATTTAAAAGTGATACTTTAAGCATAAAGTGAAGCCAATATATTATCTAATATAAAATAAATAACATCTTTGATCTTCTAGTTACATTCTGTTATTATCATTTATTGTAACTTTCACTCTGTAATTGGTGATATGTCAATCATTACTATAGTTTATATTAAGATTTTGCTTTAAATCAAGCAGATTAATGATATAATGTAAAATGAATAATATCTCTCCTTAGTTAGGATACTAATTTATTATATCTTCCATTCCTCAAATGTTGATGTTTTAAAACATTTTCATAATCCATATTAATATTCAATCTTAAATCAGGTTGAGTGAAGAACCTTTAGGCCATCATAGTTCATGTCTTTGCATTTTTTCTGAATTCATGCAGCTTTTTTAAAATTCTTTTATGATCAGGATTAAATAATTAACACAAATTTATACAAAATGTTTATGAAATATTTTATTTAAAAAATAGAACTCTTGACATTTAAAACAACAACAATAAATTATTAATTACAAAACTCCATGCTTTGTCATAAATATAGTCACAAATTAATAATTAATATATTAGCATGATTTTATTGAATGTTTTATCATTACCAGAGTTAGATAGATATTCATTATAATTCACTTCAATGTCTTGTATTTTATTGTAATATTTCTGGAATCTCTGTATACATAGATGTCTATTCATAAAAAAACCCAGCTAACTTAATTCAAATGATTTATGGATATAATACATGGATTTCTGTGTAATGATGTACCTCTACAAATGAAATAAACTAAAACAATATTTAATTTTATATTTGCTTATACAATATCGACATTGCACATGTGCATATTAATTGAACAAGGGTTTCATTATTAAATGTCAATCATGTTGTAAAGTTGATTTGATATTTATAAGTAGTTTGATCTCTTAATCCTTTCATTTATATAACTGACTGATATATATGATATATAATTTAATGCATGTAAAATTTTAATACTTATACTATATATTTTAATAATATTGTCTGCTATTATATTATATTAATGTGTTGGATTCAAATCTCATGATCCTGAAGAAGTAAATATATAGATATGTAGCCAAAAATTTTTTTTTTATATGAGGTTTATTATCTCATTAATGCATGCATAATAGTACCTTTTTTTAAAAATATCTTACAGCTACAATGACATCATCATTGCATGTGATTTGATAAAATATATTATTTTCAGTGTGGACTTATTTAAATTAATTTAACATTAATTATCATCATCATTCAACCATTATCAATCCACTGCAGGATGAAGGTCTCTCCAAGTTCAATCCATTTTCTCTGATCTTTAGCTTCTCTTCTCCACATCACCCCTGCACACTTTCTTATTTCATCCATCCATCTCATATGTGGTTTCTTTCTGGGTCTTTTACAATCTCTTGGAATCCAGTTTAAGATTTCAATTGTCCATCTGCTATCATTTCTTCTAGCAATATGTCCAGCCCAACTCCATTTCAATCTTTTAATTTTTTCAATGAGGTCAGTAACACCTGTTTGTTCTCTTACCCATACATTGCATTTTCAATCTCTTCTTGTTACTCCCAACATGCATCTCTCCATACTTTTTTGAGTGGTCTGAAGTCTCTGTATTGCTCTTCTATTAAGTGTCCAAGTCTCAGATCCATAAGTAAGAACTGGTAAAACACATTTATTAAAAACCTTCCTTTTCAAACACATAGGCATATTTCCTTTTAGTATCAAGTTATTTCTACCAAAAGCACTCCAACCAAGTTTAATTCTATGATTAATTTCATCCATTATGTTTCCATCTGTATTAATAATCTGACCAAGGTATTTGTAACTGTTAACTTCTTCTAATTCATCATAATCAATCTTTATTTTCATATTTTGAGAAAATCAATTAAACATTACTTTAGTCTTTTTAACATTTATCTTTAGTCCTACTTTCCTACTTTCATCTGATAACTCCTGCAACATTTCCTGCAGCTCTAAAGCATTATTTGCAAAAACAACTACATCATCTGCAAAATCTAAATGACTTAAATAATCTCCATTTACTTTCACTCCTTTAGCTTCCCATTTTAATCCACAAAATACTTCTTGCAGCACTGCTGTAAAAAGTTTTGGAGATATGGAGTCACCCTGTCTTACACCCTTCTCAATGTTGACTTTCCTAGTATCATTATGGAATCTAATTGTTGCTGTTGCATTTTTATAAATATTCTTTAAAATATGACAATATCCTGGATCTATACCTTGATGATCCAATGCTTTAATCACTGAAGAAATGTTTATAGAATCAAATGCCTTTTCATAATCTACAAATCCAAAACATAATGGCAACTCATATTCATTTGTACTTTCTATAACTTCTCTCAATACCTGGATATGATCTACTGTACTAAAACCATTTTTAAATCCAGCTTGTTCTCTTGGTTGGTGGAAATCCAATGTTCTCTGTAGACGAGTTGTAATTATCTTGGTAAAAATTTTGTATAAAACTGATAAAAGGTTGATAGGTCTGTAATTTCTAATATCTTCTTTATCACCTTTTTAAAATATTATTACTGCATTCTTCCAATCATCTGGTACATCTTTATCATTTAGACATTTGGTATATAACTTTGCTAAAAAAAATTCTATTTCTTCACCTGCTTTTTTTAATATATCAATTATAATTCCTTCATTACCTGGAGCCTTTCCTTTCTTCATACATTTAATTGCATGTCTCATTTCTTCATTTAAAATTCTGGGCAATTCAGAAGATGTAATAGATATAGGAGGTACTTGTTCTTTATTACTATATAATTCTTGATAAAAGTCTTCTACCCATTTCATGATGTCATCTCTCTTTTTAGTAATAATTCCATCTTTTTTTCTTATTGCAGATATAAATTTCCTACCAATACCAAAATGTTGTTTTACATTCTTGAGACTTTTATTTTCTTCTACAGCTTTCCTTGCTAGTTCACAGTTATACTTTCTTATATCATTTTCAACTCTTTTTCGCACCATTTTACAAAATTCGAGATATTCAATCCTTTTTAATGCATCATTTTTGTATATCTTCATATTCCTTCTTTTCTTCATAAATTCTCTAGTCTCAGTAGAAATTTTATTGGTCAATTGCTGCTTTTTTCTACCAGCTATCTTTGTTGCAGTTTTTAAAAGTGTATCAGTTATTTTCATATTAATTTCATTCAAATCTGAATCATGTTCAAAATCTACTAATACTTGAAACCGATTTGTAAGTTCTAATTTAAATTCATTAGAATGTTTCTGAAGATTAGGAATATCAACTGTAAATATTGTTTTTCTTAATAATTTTTGTCTCTCTAGTTTTGCATTAACACGTATCTTACATCTTACTAATCGATGATCACTTTCTGTGTTAAATTTATTAAGAACATTACAATCTTGAAATATGTATTTTCTGTTAGTCAAAATATAATCCAATTCTGCTGTACCTTCATTTGGATGCTTCCATGTCCATTTCCTTTTAACATTTTTCTCAAAAAAAGAATTCATAATATAAAGTTTTTCTTTTTCTGCAAACTCCACAAGTCTATGTCCTCTCTCATTTCTATTACCATAACCAAAATTACCTACAGCACTTTCATCTTTCATTTGTTTACCAATTCTAGCATTAAAGTCTCCCATAACAATTTTAAAATGTTGTTTACTCTGATCAAAAGCCTTTTGTACATCCATATAAAAATCTTCTACTACTTCATCACTATGAGAACTTGTTGGGGCATAAACCTGAATTATCTGCATTTGGTATCTGCTATTAAGTTGTATAACTAATCTTGCCACTCTGTCCGATACACCATCAATCTCCACAATGTTGTTCTTCCACTTTTTATTTATAATGAATCCTACTCCACTTGTATTTCCAATATTTGTGCCTTTATAATAGAGTACATGTCCACTTTTTAAATCAATTGTCTCTTCACCTTTTCTTCTAACTTCACAAAGTCCAATAATGTCCCATTTAATATAAGACAGTTCTTCTTCTAATTCTTGCAATCTTCCTTCACTTGAAAGTGATCTGCAGTTGTAAGTACCTAAATAAAAAGTTGTCATCAAATGGCAGCCTGGGTCCGCAATCAGGGGATTCTTAGCACCCTCCACCTTCAGCCACCAACCGCTGCCTTGGTTGGTGACTTTACAGCCTCCTGGGAATAAGGGCCATGATTTATTTTTGTCTGTCATAATTGTATATATGTATTGGAAAAATATTTATCATTTACACAAACATTCATTCTGCCTTATCAGGCAACTGAGAAGAAAGACCATGGTGTTTCTTGATCTTAAACTCAGAGGTAAAAAGCCAATAAACTCACCGTGCAGGCTAATGCGTGTTGGTGAGAAGCCCATCCATGTTCATATACTACATGAATAATCACATAGTAATAACAGCTGCAACAACAAGAACATATGGAATAGACATTAGGAATTTGTCCTGCTCGGTTCCTTTAAGGCCTCCAAGAGGAATCAAAGGGTCTCCTCTCAGTTAATAGCAAACTTCTTTCTGCAGGCAACATTAATTATAGTGATATTTATTAATGCACAGTTTAATAAATATACATTTAACATTAACATTCACACACATACATTTTCTTTATTGTTTCTTTTTGTTTTAAGATTAAATATAATATAATGCTATTGGCATAATTTTAATAATATTGTATCTTTTATTATGAAATATCAGAAAATAAATTATAACAATGCCATATTATACTTCAATTTATAAGAAACTTTAAACATTTTCAGTTTTATTTTAAAATCATAATTTTGCGGTCTATTATCTACTAAATTTATTACTTATATGAAATATCCATTCTCTTTTAATATAAAAAACATTGATCATTTTAAATATTATGTATTATAAATATATAATAAGTTTATCATGAGAATGAGAAAAAAAAACATTACTTAAAAAAAGACTTGAAATGGCAGTGAGCCATTAATTTTTTTCCTTTCTGTATATGTGAAAAAGTATTTACAGAAGTTGTTTTTTTTATGAATTTATTTTGGAAAGTTGCATTGCTGACTTTGTCTGAAGAACCATCATAATAATGTACACTTTAAAGTTAACAGTCCCTGCAATATATACACATAAAATTTTGACCTCCTCTCATTGACAGTCTTTATAAATTTTGACAAACTTTTTATCTTGCAGTTTTTGTAAATAAAATTAAACAAAATATTTTGTTTACTGTTTTGTGAGTTTCTATGGCTTTTAATTTGCATGTCATACTTTCTACTATAAAGATACATAATTCATAATGCATTGTATGATGGAATTTGTAATAGCAATCTATATAACTAATTAATATTAAATATATTTTTTCTTTTGCTGCTGCAGTTCATAAAATTTTCATATCCATTTAGAATTTTAATGCAGTGGAGAGGAATTGTGATTATCCATCTAAATATTGGTTATGCTATTCAAGAATCTTAACAATTATTTACATTTAGCAAGTATGGGATTGAAATCATACATTTGAGGAAAATTTTAATTTACAAAAATTGTTTTTGAAATTGCTTAAGTTCTGAAGCAAGTCAGCTTCTTAGCAAAATCAATTACTTTTTTTCATTTTGCTTCTTTGTTTCTTAAGAATGCTAATTTTTAATACTGAATACATAATAGTTTAAATACAATTGATAAATAAAGATTTACTTTCCTCTTTTAAAATTAAAAATTGATTTTTATTTTACTCAATGAATTTAGGGTTTTGATTAGAAATTTATTGTGCAAATGCAAAATATCAGTATTAGAGTGTGAAAGCATGCAGGCACATGTTTAACAACAATATTATTCTTGTTAGATAAAGCCAATAATTTAAAATATGTACATTTAAGATATGACAAAAAATTGTAGTATAATTTTTTCTATACTTTGTTTTATTTCAATCATCTTTTAATTTAATTTCTACATGCTTTTCTCTATTTTGTTAGTAAGTATTTAAATTTATAACTATTAATTTTATTTCACTACAAATATCTGAGGTTTTCTTCTTATTTAATTAGTTTATCCACCATGTCCTTGTTTTTTTAATTTAATTAAAATATTATTTTTTTCTATCACAAATATATATTAGCAAAGTTAATCCCATAAAATAATTTGTATGCTAGAACTATGAAATTCATTTTAATATATATATATAAGTAATCAAAATATACATATATTTTATGAAATTTTTGATAATTTTTAACGTTTGCATAGAATAGGAAAAAAAAGTCTGATCATGCAACTAGATAGAATATAAAAAAAAAAAGTCAAATTTTTTTCTTTTGGAATAAATTAATGCAAACAGAACAAATTAATTATTTTATTTTCTATTTCAAACAGCAATTTTTAGGGATTTAATATAATTAAACATATTTTTGAAATTAGCTTAGATTACAGTTACATATGGTATAATCTTATGATAGACTATATAAACATGTATTTACCTGGAAATACAGAAAACTAGCATAAAATGAATCATTAAAAAAGAAAATGAATGCTTTGCTTGACTGAATGAAAATGTAATAGTTTATTGCATATTGTTATATTGTCATTTATTGCAAGATAGTAAATTAGTTTCAAATTGGCTGCAACTTGAACGGGGTTCCGTATAAAATTACTAATAAAGATTTTTGAGTGCAATGTATAATCTTATCTCATCTTGAATCTTTCTTAGACATGTATGTGGATGATATTATTCATTAGAGGAAATGGCATCAAAAGCTGTACTAGTTATGATCAATAAAGTACAAAGATTTTAAATGATACTTGGGAGATGACTAGATATATGAAACATAATGTGATAGTTAGCATTGAAGACATAATTAAAAAAAGAACATGTCTTATTTGGTATGTAAACAGTGATTGATGGTAATGTTTGTATGTAGAGTCTTTATTTTACATCATTATAAGTCTATTGTTACTGATAATTAAAATATCTCAAAATAATGAATTGTGAGGTATCCATTGTATAATATTGCAATTGATTCATTAAATAATGTCTTTTCTTTTGTGAGAATAGAAAATTGTACATGTATACCAGTAAATGATGTTTGAGATCACATATATGATAATGAATAAAAAATGGTAGCTGCATTTGAGTATTGATTATTAACAAAAGGAATAGTATATTGGAAATGGGATATGATTTTAATTATGTTAGAGTTGAAATTACAAGTGAATTTTATGTTATTAATGTCTAAGACATCAAACATTATTAATTTACAGAATCTAATAAATTTATGAATTTTTAGATAAGCATTCAGCTTTTTTACATTTAGTGTATTAACTTAATTTTTTAATGAGATCCATTATTAAATACATAGTCTCTAAAAACAATCAAATAGGATTATATAATGAAAGTTATAATCATGTTTCTTTGATGTCTTTTTATCTTTCTTCTGTCAAAGAAATATTTTTTCTCTTTGCTTTTATTTTAGAGACTGTTTTAGTTGTTTTTTTCTTTCTAATTTCAGACAAGTATACTCTTCAGAAGTGTTCTGATGATAATTTATTAATTGTTGAAGCAGAATGAGAAAATTAAAACTATTAGTTTTTATGGTATTTCTCACTTTAATGGTTGATTGTTTTAATTCAACAATTAATGAATTTTATATTTTCCATTTTTTGGATTTGGTAGATTTTTAATATTTGTCAAGTTAAAGTGAGTAAGCTTGGTATTTTATGTCTTCCTTTATCACAAGAGTTTCTCTTTGGGTTCATGCCCCATCACTTTAATAATGATTGATTCACACATTTATTGATTATACAGTCAGAAGTTATGTGGCCTGGTTAACAGTATCTGAAACAACCAAAATTATCAATACATATAACATGTAAGAAACAATAGAACATTAATATATAGTATACATTTTAAATTATTTTTCTTAGATGAAATTTCAGAAAAAAACTGTTAATTTTTATAGTCCTCCCCCCCCCACCCATTTGAATAATTGATTATTTTTAATTGTAACATGATTACTTTATTTTGTAGCAACTTTAGCAGGCATGATTCAATGCTAAATGGGAAAAGTACTTAGAAAAGAAGAAGTTAGCTAAAATAGATAATTATAGAGAGACAATGAAATTATTGGATGATATTAATAAAAGTGGAAGAGATGGGAGTAAAAAATTTTGGAATTTCATTAAAAGGAGAAATTTAGGGGGGAGTGAGATAGTATTACTGGATGAGGAGGGAATAGAGTGTAGCTCTAGAGAAGAATTAGAGAGAATATTGAATAGTTATGTAATGGATATAAAAAAGATGTTAGATGTGAAGGACAGAGGGATAGAAAATATGAAAGCATATAGTAATGGGAATATTATGTTTACAGAAAATGAACTGAATGAGGCAGTGAAGAAATTGAGAAGTGATAAGGCAAGAGGATTAGATGGATGGGCAGCAGAGATGGTAATGAATTTGGGGCATAGGGCAAAAGTAAAGTTACTATCATGTTTTAATATGATGGCACAGAAGAGAGTTTTTCTGGGTAGTTGGAGTAATACAAGAGTAAGATTATTATTTAAAGGAAAAGGTAAGGATCATAGAAAGTTAAATAATTATAGACCAATAGCAGTAACATCAGTTTTATATAAAGTTTTTTCATATATGGTGGCTGGAAGAGTTGCAAAATGGATGGAAGAAAATAATGTAGTGGGGGAAATGCAAGGAGGTTTTAGGTCAGATAGGCGTATAAGAGATAGTTTATTTGTAGTTACACAACTTATAGATATGAGTGTAAATTCAGGTAGACAGTTATATATGAGTTTTATAGATATAGAGAAGGCATATGATAGAGTGATTAGAAATAGATTATGGATAAGTTTAGCAAATCTGTGAATGGATGAAGCTTTAGTGGGTGTTATTAAGAAATTATATGAAAATAATTACTATACATATTAATTAGGGGATATAGAATCAGTTAAAGTTAAAAATGGGGTGGGACTGAGGCAAGGGTGCCCTATGTCACCTATTTTGTTTGTGTTGTATTTGAGTGAAATGGAGAGAGCAATAGAAAGTCTAGGAAGAGGGATAGATACCATTAACAGGTGACGAGAGTATATACAGTGTCGGGTCTTTTTTTGCAGATGATGTCTTTTTGTGTGAAGAAAGAAGAGAAGATATGGAAGTTATGCTGAGGATATGTGCAAGGGTGGGTAAAGATATGGGGATTAAATTTAGTGAAGAAAAATCAAATATAATGATGGTGAATACTGGGGAAAGAGAAGACAAAGATTTCTTATTGGGGAATATAAAGTTAAGTGTGGTGGACAGATATAGTTATTTGGGAATCATCTTGAGTAATAAGAAAAATTGCTTGGATGAATGGGAGAAAAAAATGATAAATGAAGCAAAGAAAAGAAAGGGATTGATAAAGAAATTAACAGTGTTTTCATATAATAAATATGGTGTAGCTAGAATTGTATGGGAGTGGCAGTAGCAGGGTTAACATACGGCAATGATGAATTATGTGTTAGTAAAGGGGTATTAGATTGCTTAGAAAAAGTACAAAGGGAAGTAGGTAGACATGCATTAGATGCTGAAGTGTGGACAGCAAAAGAGGCAATTCAAGGAGAAATGGGATGGTCAAGTTTTTATATGAGGGATGCAAAAAGCAAATTGAAAATGTTCGGTAGATTGCAGTTTATGGATAATAAAAGAATAGCCAAAATAGTATTTAATTGGGTTACAAGCAAAGGGCAGGCAACAAGATGGGTGAGAAAGGTAATGCAGTATGCGGAAGATTTGGATAAAGAAGTTATGTCAGTATACTTGTACAAAAGATGGGATGATCGTGTTAGGAGGATTGTTGAGTGTTATAGTGGGAAGGAGTGGGATAGAAGAATAGATGCATTAATAAAGAATAGGGAGTTGGAGAGATGGAGAACTAGTATGGAGAGTAAAATGAATTTAAATATATATAGAAGTAAACGGAAAGTAGTTTATTGTTTAAGGCTCGAACGGGATCTTTAGCAACAAGGGAATATACACATAAATGGAAAAATATGGGTGATTTAGTCTGCAGGTTGTGTAAGAAAGGCATAGAAAATATTAGGCATTTATTACTTCAATGTAAATGTTTGGAAGCAGAAAGGGTACAAATAATGAAGTTATGGAAGGTTAAATATGAACAAAGTGATTATACAGAAAGTGAGTTATTGGTTTTTATGCTTTGGGAAAAAATAAGGGGAATTTAGATATGAAGGTCATGGAGTTGACAAAGATTATGTTGTGGAAATGGGATGGAGCAGATTATGGGAAAACTTAGGGTGGACAATGGAAAAGGAAGGTAAAGTGGCTAACAGGTTTCTCTGGGCATAGCTGCTGAGAGATTCCTGACTCCGTTTAAGGAGAAATCACAGTACATCACATCACATAGCAAGTTTATAATTCTTCTATATGCAGTAGGAGTTGAATCTTTGTTTGCACTCTATCTTTATATATTAAATAATTTACTGTGTGGGAAGGCATAATATTTACTTTGTCCACTAAATCCATTTTCTCTAATGTTTCAGTAAATTTGATATAAGCAAACTTTATAAAGAGATAGACATGCGATATCAGTTTCGTAAAATGAGTGAAGGAAAATTTTAATATGTCTAGTTTTTTGAAAAATTAAACACATTATATCAGATATTATTCAGTTTAACATATAAATGTGTCATGTTATTATAATTTTTTTTCTAGATATCTGATGTTGATTTATTATTTAATTTCATCGTATATAAATGTTGTTTACTTCTGATTGCCATTAGATTAACTTTATTCCTAAATTATCATTTTATTAATTTTTGATCCTATGTTATTTTGCATTTGTAATTTTTGTTAAGCCAAGCTATCAGGAATATAATTAATGCATACATCAACTTCACTAACATCATTTATATTTAGCTTTATCAACAACTATATTTAGAAGAGTTATACCAATGCAGAAAGTGTTAAAGTCCAAAAAAATATTATTGTTATCACTAATTTGAGTTGCTTTAATATTTTTTGCCTTTTAAGTAATTGATTGATATCACAATAGACAATGTATTTGTATTATGGTCAGATTTTTCTATTTTTGTCTTTCAATTTGATAATAGGAGAATGCTTGCTTATAGAATTTGAATTATCAATTATTGGATTTTTTTTTGGTTTAGATTATGTTATTTTTGTTGCCTGTGCCAACTGTGTCAAAAATGCTGCTTAAAAAATTACAGCTAAAAAAAAAAAATCAAGACTTTTTTTTTAATAACTGAAAGTGACTAAAATAAGTATAATGTAATTTTGGCTTTTTAATTTTAAACTTGTATTTAAATTATTATTATTTTTACATAAAATTTTAATTTTTGTATGTATATAATTAATTTATTTATGTTTTTAAATAAATATGTATACAATCCAATGCATTTATAATACTCATATATTGTTTAAATGTATTGTATATCAATGTATAACACCATAGTTTTATTATACTATGCTTCCAATTAAATGTTATTTACATTCCTATTGGAATTCTTTTTCTTTATCAGAAATTCTTTTAATGCAGTATTTTTTTAAACCAATCATGACAAACAAGGATACAGTGTAAATGTTTTTGATGATTGAAGAATTTATGTTTAAAAATGTAATCAATAACTATCATTGAGATGAAATTATAAACTTTCATAATAACGATTGCATTTTTTTGAAACTGCATTATTCAAAGTATTTTTTAAAATAAACTTTTGTCTTATTAATAATTTAATAAACAATCTTTTAGCTATAATAAACACTGAACATTTTTATAGTATATATATTTTTGAGTTTTCTTTTTTGTTTAAAATAAATATAGTAATGCAATTTTAAATTATGATCTGAAGAATAGAAATTCTCTAATTTAATAATTTTTGTTTAAGATAAAAATTTTATTTTTTCAAAATATTATTAAATGTCAAAAATTAAAAGAATTGTTTTTATTATTGAAATAAAAATTTAAAGGGAAAATATTACACATTAGTAATACAGTAAAATTCTGTCATACTATATATGTAATGCATGCACCCACATCATAGATGCATTAAATTTTGTAAGTACTTGTATATCTATACTTAATAATTGCAGTTGTGAATAAATTGTGTTTGTAGAGAATGCATTTGTGTATATATATATTGGCAAACTTTTATCAGTTTTATTCCTAAAAGAAATTTATTGATTAAATTTGGGAAAAAATGGATTAATTTTCAATTCTAGCTTTCATAAATCTTAATTTTTTCATAGTGATCATTATGATCAAAGTTAAATAAAATAAAACTTTAATGTAAGGGAGTTTTCTGAGAATAAATAAAAAAATTTTTTTTTTTTTACTAATCTATAGATAATTTTGGATGTCAAAAATGAATTTGGATTATTTTAAAAATGTTTTTGAGAATATTTTAAATTCTATTTGTAGCATTTAATGAAAATCAAACTAGAAATTAACAAACAAACAAAAAAAAAAAAGGCTGGTGAGTATAAGTATTATTGTAGTTTTCAATATAATAATCAATAAATTTTAGGATCAAAGTATTTATAGTATATTATATTTTGAAAATGAAGAACTTGTAAAGAGATTGATTATATTGTTAGGAAGATCATTGGAAATCTGTATGCATATGAATATATATATATGCATATGTAAGTTATATTATTGATTCATTAGTCAACTTTTTAATTTTAATTGGTGACTAAAGGTTAAAAAATTATCATCAATAAAAGAGAATTTGCCATTTTACCACTACAATTTAACTGTAATATTTTTTAAAGCTCATTTAAACAGGAAGGAGGAATTAATGAAACTTCTTTAGAATGTTTTAATTAGACTAAACATGAAGAGAGGCACTGATTTTTGAGTGTATCCTATATTTTATGATATCTTGATTTCCAAGACTAAATGGAAGGTTTGAGGAGTTGTGAAAATAAAACACCTAATTAATTGAGGTCCATAGTGATTACTGCCTATCATTGTAGTAATTGATTAAATTTGTAAGTATGAATTGTCATTTTTTTTATAACAAGAGCCATCTTCTCTCTGTATTGTTGCAGCTTTGAAGAGAGATGGAATAATGCACAATAAGAAATTTATAGATGTTTAAGTATTGAATTCATTGCAAGCATAACCTATTGAATATCTGGCAAAAAGTTAATGATATTTGAAAATGAATTCCCTTTGATAAATATCAGTAATATTAGTTCTTTTACCAATTTTTTTGGAAGTATCAGCTATAGTAGGGCTCATTAACCTTTTCTTACCTACCACCCATATTTGTATTCTTGTTAACAGTATAATTTCTCTACAGCTCAATGATGCCCAAATAATTTAATTTATTGCTTATGGAAATAATTACACAAAAATGGATTTATAATAGTACATTAGTAGATATATAACAATGCAAAATGAGTAACAGTTTTTAAAACAATTTGAAAGAATAGAAGCTATTTAATTTATTTTGAATTTGAAAATATTAATTAATTTATTTAATGCACAAGCAACTCTGCAAAAAAATGTAAATGCCTGTTGTGCATCTATAGTAATCTATGGTTTTTCTTTTAATATCTGGCAAATACTCACTGCCCATCTGAAAGCTTTAAATAACTTTTGGGTAGTAGGGACCATGTTGGCAATCCATGAAACTATAGTAACAAACAAATCATTATATATTTATTGGCATCTATTATAGAAGGAATGCATACACATTGTAATAAGGCATATTGTTATCAAATTGCGAATATTTTTTAATGAAAAGAAAGATGTATTTGAAAATAGATGAGTCATGCATGCATAGTCATATGGCTACCTAACACCTCATATTAACCACATAATTATTTAACCAAAACCCAGCAATATTTTCTTTAATTTTTTAACCTATAGCTCATGTTTTCTGATTTTCAGCTACTGAGCAATATGGGTGCCTTTTCTTTATGTGTGTTTGGAAAATGGAGAATTATCATTGTTGTGAAACCTGAAAAGTTATAATATTTTACTATCACTGATATTTGAAATGAACCATCAGAAAGGGATTCTAATCTCATGAAAAAATAAGCCTACCATTATTATTATTATTCTCAAAAGAATATGCCAATAAAAGTTGTCGTCTGTGGGATTGATACTTTTTAAAAGCAAACTTACTGAGAGGAAGGATATATAAATAGCAAACAAGTGCACAATTGTGGTAAGAATTCTACTATATCTCTTTTTAACACTCAACAGTTATAATCATTATGAACAGGTGACCATCTTAAAACCTTCCTAGGTATGTCTGTATTTTTCAAAAGTCCTATTAATTCGAATTTAGTTCACATAATATAAGTTATATACCTATTTTTGTGGGTTTATTATTAATCTAAACATAAGTAATTTTTCTTCTTTTTTGCATTCTGTGACTATTTTTTCATTACTTTTTAAGACAAATATTATAATACTTATTGTATGTAAATATTACTTGCAATAATAAAAAGCAAATTATTTTATTATAATAACTGATTATAAAAAAGCAATGGCTGATCCCATTTAGAAGCTATTCTAAAGAAATATAATTTTATTTTTTCAGTTTTTTGCAATTTTATATATATATACAAATATTATAACTTATTGTAAATAATACATACAGTAAAAAAAATCAAATTTGGAATCATAATTATATAAAATAATACTTTTCTTAGGAGTGCTATTGGATACTGGTTGTATTGTTTATATTATAAAAATATTTATTGCTATTGTGGTTAAGTTAAGAAAGATTGAGTACTAATATAGTATGCACTCTATATTTTATTTACATATTTTGGTGTAATCACCAATTGATAAATTGAACATTTACCCATAGTTTCACAAAATTTGACAATCAGATATTACTATCAAAGTCAAATTTAATGTGTACTTTTGCTATTGCACAAAATATTGAACATTATTTGATTTTTCTAAAATAATATTATAATAAATATATAAGTAATGAGAATTTTTTATTTTGTGGTTAAAGGGAAAAGGTGAATACTATTTGATAAACCTGACTTTGCACAGAAGATGTTGTCAATTGAGGGAGGGGGTGGGTAGGTGAAAAATAATCTTACAATCTGAAAATGATGACCAGGTAAATGGACTCTAAATGTTCAACTTGAAAAAAGAGTCTGCTACTTGTCTGTGTGAACCATGGCAAGAGCAGGTTGACCCTGATTTCTATTATTGCCAGAGAAAGCAAGCTTAATTCAATCATTCATTTCAATGAATGGCTGCTTAAGATAATCTCAATGCCAGGAGTTATTCTGCTATTCCACTATCGACTGCATGACATTAATCTGGTGACTAAAATGTTGTGGGATGAAGCCAAAATTTTGAAGAAGAGAGAAGCATGTCCCAGAACTGTTATAGTCTTATCTGGATTTATAAGTGCTAGAAAATGCTGTGTCAGAAGAGCAATAGCAATCCAGATATCTTTTTAATATTCCTTCAGGATGTTTCATACTATTTATTTGCCAATAAAATTAAAAAAGGTTCATTTTACTTTTTTATTTTGTGGTTTCAATTTCAAAAAAGAAATCCTCGTTTAATTTGTTGGATTCATTGTTGTTACACTTGTACTACAGTAAGATCCTTTTATTGTTGTTATTTATTTAAATTCTTAAAAAAGAGGGAAAGAAATGAAAAAAACCATAGAAAGAAACAATATATTTCAGTATTATTTTGATAAAAGTAAACATAAAATTTTACATTGACATAATTTTTTCTTTGTTAAACACACACACAAACAAAATAATATAACTATTAATTTTTATGTAAAACATTTGTAATTTTCAGAAAAGCTTTCACTTATCATTTAGTATTTTCATAATAGCTTCAGTGACTTCATTAAAGTTGCATACTATATGAAGAAATATCAATACAATTTACTCAACTTGATGTTGAACTTATTTTAAAGTAAACATATCAGCCTTATGCTTGGAATTAAACATTTAAATAATCTGTGTAGCAGTTTTTTTCTTAAAATGATATATATCAAGAAAGCATAAGTTGGAATACACTAGGAGTAAAAACTAGTAGTTGAAGCATAAAAGAATTTCCAATGGAGTATTTAAAAGGAAATACTTGAAAAATTGTAAAAAAAAAATTAAATGGATTATTCCTGTGATTATTGATTACATTTAACATTTTTTATTTTAATAAATATTTATAAAAAGATGGTAATTAAATAAAGAAGTATTCCAAAAAAAACTAATATGATTAAACAAGAAGAAAAGTTTAACATGTTTTTTTCATAGTTGATGTTATTCTGTGACCTAATGTATAATCTTATTCTTATTCACATTGTTTTAGATAATAGCTCAATGTACAGAGGGAAAATATTATTGATATTTTTATTATTATTTGAATTTTTTTTAAAAGGGGGAAGATTGAGTAATTGAATGAATATTGGAATATACATACATATACTGTATATGAAATGCTAATATTAAATTTAATTACTCTTTCTTTAAATTAATTATTTATATGTGTGCTAGCTATAAAAATTATTAATTTATTTTACTTATTTGAACTAGAGAATGAATAAAAAATTTCTACCAGATTATAATTATTATTGGCTTTTATTTCTGTTTGAGTTATAAAAATGCTTTCTGAATTTTATGATCTAAACATTTAGTTTACATCTGAATTGTACCTCTAATATATTAGTTGATGATGCTTACTAACTGAGTGCAACTATGTTAGATTATAATTAGGGAAGGTATAGGATACCTTATTTATGCAATTTTATTTGCTGATATCTATATAGAAGTAGCATAATTATTATTTATGTGGTTTAGAATTAAATAATTTTTACAATTAGAATTTAATGATATTAGATTGATAAGATTTATATTTAAACATTCACATTGTTAAATATTTTTGATTTTATTTATTAAGGAAAGAAATGAATTTGTAGTAAATAATAAAATATGAGAATATTAAACTTTATTCAAAGGAAATATATATGATCAAATTGAAGAAGTCATCATTATATTCTCATGATCAGCCATCTAAGGAAATATTCTTACTTTTATTCATTTCTTAATGTTATTTGCCACACCCATTGGTTATTATATTGTTAATTATAGATTATATGTTAATTATAAATCCTAGAGAAATTATGCAGTCTTTTGATATTATAGATTGCATGATTATTTGTTTAACACAGACTTCATTTGGCCATGTGACTAGAATTATTCATTTTAAGGGTATCAGTTGTGTGAAATACTGTCTCATTTAATTTGTTGCAAAAATATGTAGACAGATTAATCACTGCTAAATAAGTGATGGTGAAGACAGAAACCGTCTTATCTGAAATTTAGTTAGGTAATAAAATATGTATGTAGTATAATTTGTACATTGCATGAGATAATTGTTGTATGGCACATCAGTGTATATATCAATACATGAAATAAATTGAAGCAATAACACTGCCACAATTTTTATATTTATTGATTGCTAAATTGATGGAAAAAAAGCAATCTTTACATGATACATTTTTGTCTCATGTATATGTACTTATGTGTATAGCTGAGTTTGTGTAAATATACTGGACATAAAAAGTCTCAATTTAAGAACAAATTTAACAAAATTTAATCAGAATTATTTAAGTTATCATTGTGACTAAATGAGGTCATTGTTAGTATGTGTTTGAATATTACATAGAGATGTTTTTTTTTATACAGTATTTCATTATTAAATGTATTTTCTGAATGATATATATTTTAATTAAATATACAGATGAAATATATAATTTCGTAAGTTACAATATTAGAATGTATTGAACTTAACACACTTTCTCTGACCATCTCTAAATTTAATGTATTTTAAATTAATAATGTTAGGTAAGCTATAAAATTAATTTTTTGGTTATGTAATCTTTATGATAAAATAAAATAATTTTTTTCTTTTATTATTTTGGAAATAACTGAATATATGAAAACAATGAAATTATTTTGAGAAATTAAATACTTTTTTTTTTTTTTACTAATTGCATTAGCCATTGTAGCATAATGCTTGCACAATAAATTTTAGGTTATTTCTGTTTGTTCAATATCTTTTTCATCTTCTATAATGTTTTTATTCTCTTTTTTTTTTTTGTTTATTTGAACCATATTGAAATATCTTGGATACACTATAATATTATGGAACAGATGAAAACTCTTTTACTAATGAGGTTAATGAAAAAAAAGATAGATAATAGCATTAGTACAATATGTTTATGTCTTAAAAATTAAATATAGGAAATTATTATTTCTTACATACTGAAGTCCCAAAAATGTATACACATTTTAAGAAATGTTATCTAATTGTTATTTTTCGAAGTTGAATTATGCTATCAATATGCAGTATGACATTCACTCAAAAAAAATGGCATTAATCATTATACTATCAATATGTAGTATGACATTTTCCCAAAAGAATGGCATTAACCAAGTAAGAGGCAGGACATTTAAATAAAATGAAGAAACTCGGTCATCATTCAAGGAATAGAAATTACTTTAAAGGGGTATTTGAAATTCAAGAATGTTGTGGAAATACAACAGTGGAGGTGTGAGCATGCAATATAACCTCCAACATATCTAACAATTGCCACACATTCATGATAAATTTGAAATGCTTGCTGTGTATGATATGCACAAGTTGAAAAGGTTTATATGCTTGTTACAGAAGTCTGCCAACATGAGTAAAAGTTAGCAAAACATAGAATACATTTTTAACAGAATGGAATGTTTTCACTCTAAGATTATTACATGTACTGAATGAAGACAACTCTGATCAAAGGATGCCATATTATGAGTGGTTCTAAAATGTGTTTCAAGAGAGTGGAGGAGTTTGTAATGAAAATAGGTTGGTCTAATGAAACAATTTAAATTGAATGAAGCAGTGAACTGACATAATTGTGTATTAAACTCCAGAAAATTCACACGTTTACATGGAAAAAGGAGTAATTATAAGATTTCAACATTTGATGTGAGCTAACACTAAGAAAACTAATTGGACCATTCTTCTTTGAGGTACCATTACTAGTCATGTGTACCTAAATGCCTAAGCACATTCATTTTACCTACAAATTTTTACACTTTTTGGTGAACAATTTTATTTTTAACAAAATGACATTCCACTGTACTTCAACGGAGACACTATAGCTTATTTTGAGTATTTTTTAGACACTGGATAGGTCAAAGAGGTATGGTTGGGTTCCCTCACTTTCTTTTGACTTAACACCCTTGATTTCTAGATTTGAAGGACCTTAAAGATGTTGTGTACCCTAGAAAACTGGATATACTCACAATGATATGTGGATATGTGCAGCAATATAAGTAGACACTTGAGTCAACATTGCTGAAGTTTGCCATAATAAAAAGTGTCTAAATGTTAATGGTAACCACTTTGAACACCTCTTGTAATTGCAGAAGTCAGATGTGATTTGTATTCATTTTTGGTTATCGGTATATATTGAATATTATAATTTTGATACAGTTTTTTTTTCTTAAATGTGTATACTTTTTTGGCATCTTTTGTATATTTATTCATATATTTTTGATTTTGTAAATGTGTTGGAGGATCACCTTGATATGGACTATGAATCTGGAACAGATTAATCATACACATGTGCATTTTAATATGCCATTGAATGAATAAACCATTTAACGAAGACTTCTATTAACAATTATGTTCATTGCATGATATTCTGTTTTAGGTACATATTTATATATAATGTATGAGGAAGAATATTGGAATAGCTCTTCTGAGTTATTTATAATGTATAATTCTGGAATTTATGTTATGTTTTTGATTAATACCCTATTATTGAAATAATTTCATTCCTATTTACTCTTTGAATTAATTGTATAATTAATTGTATTAATTACTTGTCATTTATTTCTTCGGTGTATATCCCAATTTTTAATCCTCAAAGAATAAAAAAACTTTGTGTATTTAAACAGTTAATGATTATTAATAGATAGGTCATATTATTTCCATGTATTAATTAACTGCAAATTTAATAAATGAAATAATATTAATCAAATCATAGCACGATCATTTTAAATAAATAAACAATAGGAAATATTTAAATTATTCTAATTGCTAATTCTTTTTTTATGTCTAACTATACATTAATTCATTTCTTTTATTTTGAGTAATTTGAATTTCTTCATATGACTATAATATATATGTGAAATACATTATTTTTCAATGTTCTGAAAGTTAGTCTGTGAATTTAGTCTTCATTTTCTCCCTTGATAGCAGCAATCTTCTAAATATTACAATAGAATTATAAATTTCTCAAATATATAGAGATATACATAAAATTTAAATATAAAAAAAAAAAACTTTTTTTTTTAGCAAAATAGTTTTCTTTCAAAAAAAGTTTTTTTAAATTTTTTTTTAGAATAAAAAAATAAAAAGATAATGATTTTTTTTTAAAGAGTTCTGATTTATGTCTGAACTCAAATTAAAAATTAGATAGAATATATTAAGATTTATCATAATGTAATTCAAATTTAAAAATCAGAAATGAATGTCCAGAAATAGAAATTTATTACAATGACTTTTCCATGATAATTAAAGTATTAACATTCCAGGAGATGAAAAATTAATATAAATAGCCTATAATAAAATAGAGTTTTCTTATTCTTAATGCTGGACTTAATAATGTAGTTATTGTCAAGCTGTTATCTAATGAGTCAAAACTTCCTTAAGACAACTGAGAAGCTTTTGAATAAATTGCTAGTTTACCCTTGAAATTCCTTCTTAGATATGTAGAACTGATTTTAGTAAGAATGGTCTTGGGAGCATCTAACCAATTAGATGCAAAAAAACTATTAATAAATACCATGATGGAAAAATGATTATGACAAAATCAACCTTCAAATTTTTGGAGAACTCAATTGTGACAAAATAATTAAACACAACTAAGAAAAAAACCATGGATCCTACATCATAAAATTAAACCACACACTTTGTATAATATAGGAGCTCTAAAATAAAATACGTGTAAAAGAAAAAAAATTAAACTGTAATGAAAATCGCCATGGAAACCTGGTAAATACTGAACTTTATTTAAATTATAAAATGAACTTTCTTTTCTATCTAAAATACATTATTATTTTGTTGCATCATCTATTTATTGCTTAAAACTTTTTCATTTGAATTAACAATTATTATGTATATGGTAGAGTTTATGATTTAAATTTATAATCATTTTAACTTTAAAAGTTGATGAGAGAATGAATTGTGGGGGATAAACTTTACACAATAAATTATTCATTTTAAGTTACATAATCGGACTCACTAGTTTAATTCCTAGAAATTGCTCATTGCAAGACTAATTATAGTTTGTTATTATTATTATTAATTAATTAGGATATATTAGATAAGGAAAAATTATTATGAAAACATATTAATAGGAATCATTTATGCAAACTGATATCCATTAATATTATCAATTTTAATAAATATCAAATATAGAAAAGGGGGGAAAGCTTAGCAATTGGTTGATTACCTATTAGAACTAATGGCTGGGGTATGTTTATCTTGATAATTTGATTAAAGTAAGCTTGAATTTATCATTTAAAACTTTAAATAGAATTGCATTTCTAGTATGTATACATTGCTTATATGTCTATATAGCCAGTAAAATAAAGTTTGTACAATATTTAGGAATTTTATGCACTATCTTTCTTATAAAGATTTTGGAGCATAGATACAGTATTAATGATTTACACACTTGATTCTGATATAAATTTTAAATCATAGGTATAGTATTAATGATTCATTATCTTTTCTTGTATTTTAAAGTAGAGTTTTAATGTAGTTAATAATTATTTATGTGCTTAATTTTTTTTACATTTATTTTGAAATATTTCCTAAAGATTAATGAGAAGACGTGCATATTATTTATGTATGTGGTGATAATTAATTAGTATTGCTGTTGAATGCATGTGATGAGGATTAAAAGACACTAATATTCATGTGCATGATTATTATAAGCTTACTTGTTTAGAATGTGTGTTATGTTCAATCTGCTGTAATACTGAATTCTGAAACTATTTGTATGCACATTCCTCACTTGGTTTTTATAGCGAATCGATTCATATAAATAAAGTTAAATATATTCTCAATAGATCATTAATATATTATACATGTTAGTATGCAGAAAGGGATAATAAAACATTATATCCCTGTGAATAAAATATTAAATTTTGTAAAACATTACATTCATGTGGATACTTCACATTAAGTTTTAATATTGTGACCTACTGTTGCATGATTTTATTTTACTATAAAGTTTACGAATTTCAAATTATAAAAATTACTTGTGAAATATAAACTGCAAGAATACTTGTGTTGAAGGTTGGTATACAATAATAATGAGTTTATAATAAATATTTGTAATTTATTTATTTTAGTCTAAAGTTTATTATTTATTAATAGTCTACTATTATTCAAGGAGTCTTAAGATTCTCTCAAATCTAGGAGACATGTATAAAAAATAATACTAATGATTAAGGATTCTGTAGGGGTCTGTGGTTGAATATCTTCCATAAATTTAAATCTATACATGTATAGTGTGCATACACAAAAATATTTTTTTTGTTTTGTTTATAATAATATATATATATGAATTTGCTTTTAAAAACATTAGATATTTTAATTGCTCTGATTAGTGGATTGATAATTGCTGGTTGCCACATGCAATTATGCTTGCTATTGTTGTTAAAAAGAAATGGATTGTAATTTGACATTTTTTAAGTCCACAATTTTTAAAATGTGATTTGATCTAGAAATAAATCTATTTTAACTTTTCCTAAGTACACTCCACAAATCTTCATGTGACAATATGGGATCTGTGTGATGCATATTCTAAATATATTTTGATTGAACTCCATATTAATAATAATTTTCCATGGTTCCATTAAAATGGTAATGAATTTATATTTTAATGTTTCTTTTTAAAACTAAATGTCAGGAGTTATCAATCCATAAAAAAACTCTAAAATTGAGTCATTTGTTTATTAAGATAGTTTGCACAAAACGACATTGCATGTTTACATTATACTTATAAGACAGAAAGGTAAGTTTTTGTTAATTCTAAAGGAAATTTATTTTTTCAAATTTATTTTTATTGTTTTAGGTGTTTTTAATAATTAACATAAAATAAATTTTATATCTTATTTTAGGATTTAAAGTTTCTTAATAGTAAACAATATATATATATGGTTAGCCTAGAAAGATAAGCTTTTTTTTTTTTTTTTAGATTGATTGCTTTTAACATTTTTTCCTTATTTTAGTTAAACATAAACAATTTTTTAATAGTAATTATGCTGTAAAATAGTTTTATTTTGCCACAAACTAATCTTACTAAAGGCTGTTTCTATGAAAAATCAATCACACATTTTAAGATCATTGAAAAAAAAAAAAAACCATAAATATTTAGTCCAGTAAATTTTTAACACCATTCTTTTAACAATGCATTACTTATGTGAATATAGAAAATAGATTTTTGATGGATTGCTAATATTACAAATATCAATTTTTTTTTTTTACAAATCTGAATCCAAATAAATAATGCAAATTGTTTAATATAATATTAAAAATAATTTTATTATTGTTTATAATATTTTACCCATGATTACATATAATCTTCACATTAAATGAAAAATACTTTTTTTTACAAATTTAATAAAAAAACAAATATTTCAGATATGTCATAGATTTATATTTCTTATAATTTTCTGGATATTTCAATTTTACATTATTGGTTTGTTTATGTAATTCATGATATTAATAAAAATATTGCTGTTGTCTCCAGAATTTATTGTACTACTTCATATAAGTAAAAAAAAAAAAGGTTAATTGGTTATTTCATGCAAAAAGAGTCAAATAATTGAGTATTAAAAAACTTTGGTTATTTGTCATTTTGATTTACTTCACTTATTTTAAACTGCTTAGGTATTCCATGAGATTTTCTTTAACATATCACTAGAAGATATTAATTTATATAAGTTCGTTGACAGGATTTTGACTTGCCTTCTAAGTATCAGTGTCTTTTCACTATGTCCTTTAACTTCCAGTTATATTTATTTTTTGTATCATGTTATTTATATAGATGTTTATTTATTTTTTCCTTATTTATTATTAATTTTGGAAAAAAACTCTAGTTTTTAGGCTACATATATTTTGCAAGTATTTTTATCATGAGTTTATTATTACCCCGAATATGGATCAATTGTGCTACATGTTAGGTGTTAAATAGAAAGTAACTATATGTCAGTTAATCATCTCATTCAATTAATCAAACTGATTATAATGATTTGTCAAAAGAAATAATACATAACTTGTCTAAACTAATCATGTGTACAGTTCTTTCAAAATGTGTGATATAATATGTTGGGCACTATAGTATAAGTACTGTATCATTCAGGTTATAGAAATATATTGTGATGGGTATAATAACTAAACCCCATTAGAAGATAGTGTTATCTAACTCATAAATTTCCCTATACTGAAGCAATGGATCTGGAAGTCTGATCCATGCTTCACAGCCTCCTATAAACTTAATTAATATTGTAGACCTGAATTAAGTTTATAGCCCAGTATCAGTAGGGTTTTGCATTAAAGCTAAAATTAATTACGTTTATTGAATTTGTATTTGCATTTAAATATTTCATTTTAAATAAATTCTGTTCCAAGATTAAATTGCTGTTAAAAAAATTACTTGTAAAACCTATTAATCAAACATATATATACGTCAAGCGTATATATATATATATATGAGTTAATCAAAAATTCTGCTGAAATAAAATGTTATTTTGTTAAAAGAAATAAGAATATATTTTTCTTTTTAAATTTTGTTAAAATATGGCGTATGATTTTATTTTGAGATAAGCCTGCCAACATTTTCTAAAGAAATGTATGTTTTTAATTAGTTAGCCCATTCAAGGCAAATTAAAGATGGCCTTTTTAATTAATAGAAATTCAAAGTTTAAATAAAGAAATTTAGAATAAGAAATTAAAAGTTATTTTTAGAAAATGTTACCTTGAAACAAAGGAGTGTGGGGGGGACATATCAAGATCTAAAATCATACACAAAACAATAGAAGGATAGCTGACAGAAAGGCATAAGTAGGAGAGAGAACAAAAGACTAGGCTTTTTTGAGATTTCTCTTTTAAGAATTCTTTCAGATTTCTCTTTAGAATTGATCGAGATTGTATTTCAGAATTCATTCAGATTTCTCTTTTGATTCATTCATTGAGATTTCATTTCAGAATTCATTCAGATTTCTCCTTTTGATTCATTTTTTGATTCAGATTTTTCATTCATTCATTATGATTCTGACGATTATTATTATAAGGATTGGTTATTGATTAGCTCGGCTCTCTCTCTCTGGTGCTTGGCTTTTTCACGCAGATTCTGTGCTATGATCTTCTGAGATTTTGTTTCTCATGCAGATTTTGCTCCTAAAGTTATTCAACTGTCGTCCTTGGAACCACTTATAAGTTTCAACATGCGACAAGTTAGAAATCATATGAATTTGATGGATTCGATCATGCTTGGTGGCTAGACAAACAGCTTTGCCTGCCACTGGGGGTCCTAATAAATGCCGTAGTATCCGACCTATATTAACCTGAACTCTGTGCCGTGTCTGTGGGACTTTTTGTTAAAAAATGCTGTGTATTTCCATTTTTCTTGTCCGGACAAATACCTCTACGGATGGATCCAGCCACAAATGTTGCAGGAACAGGACCAAAGAACCAGGACAGTAACTGTATATTTCCTCATGAACTATTTACTATTCTACCTTTTTTGATCTTATCTTTCTTAATTGCATTATTGAATTATATTTCTGAATTGTTTTATTTAATTATATTTTGTAATGTAACTATTTCTATTAGACTAATCTTAGATGTATATATATATATTTTGTGCGATCATCTATTTATATTTATATTTCACCTCTTTCCTTCGCTATTCCTCATTGCTAACATGTTATAAATATTTTGTATTCCATTGCAGTGTAAGTTAAAGGTTAATTTTCATTTAAAATATCTTTCCAATTTCAATTAAATTTGTAAATTAAATACGAGTAAGTTTCCTTTGTTTGTCAACTTAATCTCCTCGATAACGCCTCTTTTGTCCGCCTTTAGCCCCATACGTATATCTTATTTAGCTATACATGTCTTAAATAATTTTAAACTGTTTTCAGCACAAAACAATTAGAAAATGCTTTGCGAAAGATTTTTTTTATTGTGCTTTATCGAGGAGATTCGAGTTAACAATTTTATTAAAGTTGGGAAGAAAAGACTTAGACCGCAAAAATATTATGTCGTTACTATCCATCTTTATTGTCTAATTTGTTTTTCATTAACCCATAAGGAAATAGTGGAGGCCATTAAAACATTGTAATATTTTAAAAAGTCATTAATTAAATATATTATTTAACTAAAAAGCTTGAGTTTTCTAATTTTATTTTAATGCTTTATTTTACTTTTCCAATGATCCAGGCATGCAAAACATATATTTCATAGTACTTTTATGCACATTTATCTATTTAGTTCCATAAGTATTCTTTTCCATGTCTCTCCCCTGATTGCTAAGCTTGGGCCGGGTGAGAAAATAATTTATGCGTGTCTCAGATAATGTTGTTGGTTCGTAATTAGACTCGATAATAGGTGAAGAGGGCAGAGGTCATAGTATTCTTGATTTAATATCTCGCGTATGGGTGGCCTCGAGATACTTTCACCTAGTATTTGAACTGAGTTAAACCAACATACATAGTCTGACCGGCACAATAGATTTTTTCCCCCAGATTTTGGTCGCCCATCCGTGCAGCTATTCGAGATTCCCACACCCTGTAATGCCCTTATAGCATTTGTTATGTATGTATAATGTTTTTTCTCTCTTCTGATTTAAATAATGAATTATATATGTAGAATTTTCCCCCCTGGATTTGTACACATATATATAGTGTTTTTTCAATAATATAAAATAATAGATATATGTAAAACAATTTTCTTCGAGTTTGTCGCCATGGGACGAATGTCATTTTTTTAAAAAAAATTAGTACCCTGAGAAGTTTGTTTTAGTCTAATATAGTTATATAAAAATATATGTATAATTTCTTTTTCCAAGTTTGTTTCCTAACGTGAGCCAAATTTCATTTTTAAGATTAATTAAAAAGTTAAATGTGTCATAAGGTAAAATTTTTTTTCCCCGAGTTTTAAATTGATAGAATGAAGATTTTATATTTAAAAAGTTAACACTCTGTTAGTTTTGTTTTTTGTGAATATATAATGAGAATAAAATATCAGAATTATAGCAATTTTTTTTTCTCCCTAATTAGTAGAGTTTTGACATGACCAGTCGCCATATTGTTTTTTGTATAAAGTATTTAGCTTCGATGCGGTGGAAGTGTCAAATACATACCCACCTGCCCACCCTTAAAATAGCTTTTATACTTTGTTATTTTAGTATTGCTTAAACATGAGCAATTTTGACATAATAATGTTTTTCGAAATATAGCATATATACGGTAGTGTTAATTTTAGTAAAAAGTACAAATAGATATTAAAATGTTTTTTTTCTGCTTGTATAAATTTTTGTAAAGATCTAATAGATAACATTTTTTTTTTCCATTAATAGAAATTTTTTCGTAGATCTAAAGTTTGATAAGTTCAAATTAACACGTGTCAACATACGGTGTCAGCAAATATTTTTTCACTTTCTCTGCGTTTCGTTTTTATATATAATGAATAATTTTAATCATGCAAAAAATTTTTTTCACTTTTAAATATTTTGCAGTTACGTTTCCTCACAAACATATTCACTATGGAACATACTTCTAATCCAACTAACATCAAGACATTTTGTGCTGAAAGAGATGATAAAAAATGAAAATACAAGGATGCACGGGAAATTGCAAAAGATCCATACACAATTGAAAAAAAAACAACATGTTTTCTACTATCAAAAAATGGAATATTTATGTCTCATTTACATAATGAAGAACATTCATTTAAAGGTGTAACTTTTCAACTACAAAATAAGACAGCACTATGACTCTGGTAGTGTTCTGCTGAAAGCATGCTTAATGAAATATAAATTTGAAATTTAAATTATTTTACTTTTTCTTAACACTTGTTTATAAAGAGTAACTAATTGCTCAAACTATTTATCATCTATTCCATAATGTATATATTCCAGTTTTTATTTCATGAAGTATAAGAAAGTAATATATTTAAATTTGAGTGATTTTTGTATTGTTTACAAATATTAATTGACTACAAAGTTAATAAATGAAACAATACTAATCAAACTATAGGAAGATTACTATAAATAAGTAAATATTAGGAAATATTAAAAATTCTAATCCTTTTTCTAACATTACATTAATTTCTTCTTTCTTTTTAAATGGTTGGAATATTCCTTATCTGACTTGGCACATGTATGGATTGTGTTATGCATATACATACTGACACTGCCAACTGTTGTATATACATATCAGAAATTGCACTTATATATATAAAGAAATGCAAAAATCTTTTATGTGACTTTAAATTTATCTTTACACTTCTATATTTTGTTTGCATGCAAGTACTCTTATACTGTTTACCAAAAAGTAATCAAATAACAGTTAAACTCATCACAACATATTTAAATTTTATTTTTGATACATTTTATGTTCTATTATCAAAGTTTTTTTTTTTTGTAATATTTAACCGACCAATAAAACTGACTTTTTTTTTTTTTGCACTACCGTTAAATTTTTTTTAAAACAACACTTTGCAAATTTATTTATTTTACATAAATACAATGAAATTTAAATTTTTTTTTGATAAATTAAGGTAATGTACAGATGATTGCTTAAGTTTTAATAATATAAACGCTTAATTTTTTGTTTTGCCAGTATTATAAAAGTGTATTTTTTATATGTGTGTGTGTGATAAAAGCTGCCTTTCTTCTGAATATTGGAAATAAATTGCAAGATTACTGATTTAAAACTGAAGAAATAAATGCTAACAATGTGTTTAGTAATCAGGTCATATAAAGTTCGTTATTACCTGCACAATGCACACAATCATCACTCCCCTCCTTTCCTTAAAATAATTTACAGTTATGCCAACAATATTTTATATTTACATTTAATGTATTTTTTGCTGTAAGGAAATTAATCCATAAAATTGATTGAGTGAATATATTTACTTGATGTAAATTTATTGAAAGCAATCAACATTTAAACCAGACCAATATCAATCAACAATCTCAATTTGTTATCAAGGCAAGTGTTGACTGCCTAACAATGAATTTATTGATCTATTTTGTTTTGAACACTATTGTATTAGTTTTACTTAATATACATATTTTAAAATTTAATATTAATATACTTTGTTGTTATATGTGATCAGAATATGTTTTTGAAATTGGCATTTTTTTGATTTTGTAGGCATTAATGATAAAAATCTCTTTACTTTGGTTATATCATAAAGAATGGTGAATGAAAATTAGATAATGTGCATTAATTGTATTTTAGTTATATAATCAAAACAATATTATATACTGTCTAATAAATAAATTCTATATTTTTAGCATCAATGTCACCATATTTTTCGATTGATGTAATTTTAATGAAGTCACTACCCTATGATGTCATCAATCTTATAAAATAGCAGTTGTTTTTAAGAAAAAAGTTTCAAAGGTTTTTTAAAGTTATTATAATGAATAATTATTGTAAATCAAATTAGTGGATACAAATTGATAATGATCATTATTTTAAAATAGGTATTGTCACATTTTATCTCTGATCTTAATAGCATTCATTATTATAGGTTGAATAGTTTTACTTGTGATATGGATATGATAAACTGATTTTCAATGTTTTTTTTTTGGTGTGAAGTACAGAAGGACATGCATATGACATGATATCTGTTAATGACTTACTTTTTAATTGACTGATTTTTCTTATATTTGACTTAATCTACAATAATTGGTTAGCATTAGTGTTCCAAAATGAAGATTAAAAATCTTTAGAAGCTTTTAATTCTAAAATTTACTCCATAAATATTGTCAATTAGCACTTAAGTGATGAAATTATATACATTGACAATGTTTGTCAAAATGAAAACCTCTGACATTGTTGTAAAAAATAATCTTATAATATTTCTTGATTTTTCTCATTTTCTTTCTTTTTCATATATATTAGTGTTATTTTCATTTATTATAAATAAAAAGTTTAATTATTTATATTTTGTCAATTAAGGATATGGTTTCAAATATACATTTTTTTTTTTTTTTTTACATTTTAGCTGCTGTATTACAATCTTTATACTATTTTTTTTTTTGGAATTAACAATATAGTCTTACTAAGATTTTCTAATTTTTTTATTTATCTATTCTACTAACATAATTTATGAAGCATTTAACAAGTTTTTAATTTCTCTTTGTTGTCTTGTTTTTTTTTTTTAGCTCCATTTTTTGCTTTATTTTTTCAAGAAAACAAGTTATTATTTTGATCTAGTTAGTTTTAATGAACTGTTCATTGGAAAATAAAATTTTTTTGTTATATTTTATTGTTATCATTTTTAATATTCTATCTCTTTGAGCATTTACTAAGCATATCTCAGTATATCAACGCAATAAACATTAAAAAAAAAAAAAACCTTTTCTATATAATTTAGACACATAAAATGATTCCATTTAATTGCAATGATAACTTGAGCAAGTTTAAATAAGCTTTTTAAAACTTATTCCTAAACTGAGATTTTGTATATATAGTGTATTCACACATACCACAAACACATGCAAGTACACAGATGATACTTATATATTTACAGGATGGTTCTTAGGTTTTACATGGAATTAAATTATAAATCCATGAAAAAATTATGAAATCCTAAAGCTTCTTTCCAGTTTTAATTTTTAGGAGCTTTTATATTTGTATGGTCCCCAGTCTGACTTCAAGGTAGCTGTGCATATGTACATCTTTATGTATATGTTTATATTCAAATGTATACACACGCACATGTATAGCACAATATATATATATATATAGAGTTACTAATAAATTCATTAGTGTATATGTCTTTAGACACGAGAGGCAACAGTTTGTTAATAAAGGTGATAGCAAGCAATGAGATATTACTACTAATCATGATGATCACTACTTCTTGCAACTTACTTGTAATTCTATCTCTGAGAAAATAAACTATTTTTTTGAAGGGAAAGACCAAAATCACACTATTTATTGAATGAAGTTTTTTTAAAATATATTTTAATTTTTATTAAACAAACGGATTATATAATTTTTTTTTAAGTGTTATAAACTAATAAATAATGCAAAATTATTAATTGTGTTTATATTCTATATAGTAAAATCAAATTAACTGTGCAGTTATAGATAAATTTCTAATTGTATTGAGCAATTTTTTAACGTTGTAGTGGATGTGGCTAGTGTAGGTGACAGGAAATTTTTTTGAATAAAATGTTAGTTCCGAATTAGAATTGAATCTTATTGACAGGATGCATGTCTTTTATTTTCCTTTCTCACTTTTGGTTTATTGGTGAATATGTTTTCATATATATATATATGAATATATATTTAAAACCCACACATTTATACCCATTCACACTAACTATGTTATTTTAATAGAATATTTTGTGTATTTTTTAAAAAGCAGCATGGTTTTAAATTTTATCAGTATTATTTAGAACTAATATTAAATATTTATGTGAAAATTTAAATGAAAGTTTAGAATCAATAGCAATATAAAGATATAAAGTTATAGATTGTAGTTAGAAATAGTGAAAATAAGATTAATTATAGATTATAATGTATGAGGTTTAAAAAAAAAAACGAGTATACACCTATGAATTATTTGACATTTGCAAATTTTCAGGATCTTGAAAAATTTTTTCTGATTACATGTAGGTTTAGAATTTTTGTTTTAAATAGCTGATGTGTAATCAACCCAAATAATCATCCAGTAATGCCCTGTAAATGAATATCTAGTTATTATTCATTGATAGTGAAAACAAATAAATGATGTGATTTTATCATTGGGAGGGAGATGTAATACTCATTCTGTTTTTAAATAGAATGAGTATGAACAGAACACCTCATAGCCAAATTCAGATATAAAATGAAATTGACTGTATATCCTTAGAGTTACTATTGACAACAATCTAAACTATAAGATTAAGCTACTATAAAAATCTGCTCTTTGTAAATTTATATTATTTGGATAATATTTTTAATATTTACTTTTTAGTATTTTCACCTTTTGTATATTTCAAATATAAAATAAGTTGAAATTTTCAATTAATATATTTTTTATTATCTACAATCATACTTTTGTTAAAACTAGGTTCTTTCCCTCTTTCTTCCATTATTAATAAATATCTCATTAAAGCATTGAAAAGAAAATATCAAGTTATTTGAATATATATTTATAAAAGGTTGGTGTTTTTTTATTTATTAATTTATTATATTTATGAATATAAGAATTTTTTAAATTTATTTAATTAGCCTATTTTCTTATATGAGTGTTATAATATTAAAACAATATCTGTCTAAATAAAGTAATTATAATCATATGCTTTTTATTTTACTAAATTCAAACCTTTTTGATTATCCTAATCACATTTAATCTGTATAAAAGAAAAGTGATCTAGTAAATACTCTAATTTTACTTTTAATTAAAAAATGTGATTCTAAAATTTTGGATGTTTTTTTTAGTGTATTTCTTTATATTTAACATGTTACTAACTTGTGTGGTTTTGCACAATGGTAGAGTGTCAGATTAAAGAATCAAATATTCCTGATTGAAGTTCAATTTAGCATTTCTGCTGTTTATATGTCATATGGTCTTCTGAGACTAAATATTTAATTATTCATGTGTAAGGAGGTGAAATATATAAACTTCATTAAATCTTGTATAAAATTGTTTACATACATTTATATAAGGATCTGCATATTCTAAATTGATTTAATCTGTGTTTTTATTACTTTTTGTGAAACTTATATTTAAGATAATAATTATATGTAAATATATATAATATAGCATACCACATCTAATTGTTTTAATATAATATTTATTATTACATTTTAAAGATTATTATTTCAAAAATACCTAAGTTAAAATGACATAAATAATGTTACAATGTTATATCATTAATCATCTGTAGCTATTCATAAATGAGTGGCTACTCTAACTTCAGGGGTAAAAAAGACTGCAGAAAACAAAAGTTAATTATGAGGAAAAAAGCAATTGAATTCAGAGTCATTGTATATATAATTAAAGGAAGGAAATATGGATGCAGATACAATCCCTTTGTTCCAAATAGTTCAAGGAGATGACTTTGATATAAAAAAGATCATGACAATCAGATCATATACTAACCTACATAGCTGAAAACATTAAGATAAAATATTAGGAATCACAATGAGAATATAATTTTCTACTTCTTCTTTTCCCATGTATTGATTTCTACTTTAACATATCATACCATTTACACTTTTCTTAAACACTTTATCAATACTTTTATTTATATCAAACTAACAGTTTCGACTGTCCTGCAATCATCATCAGAACTCTTGTTAATTCTATTTCCAAAACTCAACTGAAAAAAAGGTATTGTAAAGGGTAGATTACAATGCACATATTCCTAAAAAGATCAAGCCTATTTATTGAACCCAATCCATTTGGAATTTATATTAATAATGGGAAGATTATTTGTTTGTTATTATTACATATAAACATATAATACACAATCAATTATTATGTTATAATAAATTTAATACGATCAATATTTTAGAAGGTAATATTGTATATATATATACTATTGGATTAAATAAACTGTAATATATATATATTTACATTTAAAATTGAATATTAATTTATAGTTAAATGATTTAGGAGTAGCCTGAGATTAAGTTAGGTGGTTGTGTGTGAAAATAAAACTGATTTTATTATTTTATTTTTTTATTTGTAATAAATGAAATGTATTTAAACAATAGGCATTTAAAAATCTAAATGTATATAAACAATAGGCAGTTTAAAATCTCAGCATTTCAGGGGATTCTCAGCATTTTATATAAAAATAGAAACTTTTTAAAAAATCACTCTTCTTGTCAAAAGAGATAGCAGCTATAACAATAGACAGTAGTTTAAACTAAAATTTAGAACGCTAAAATGGAGTTTTGCTTTTTCTTTTATATAAATCATACACATTTTTAAAAGTCAAATGCTGTAACTAAAAGTTTACCAAATTCAGAGGAAAGAAAGTGAAATAAAAAGTAAGAATAACTGATAAATTTTGTAATAATTGAAGCATGTTTTAAAAGTTGTTGGTAATTTTTTTTACTATTTTAAATTTTTTCAAAAAGAATAACGAAAATTAATCTGCTGAAAATTGGAAAAGAAAGAAAAATGAAATAATTTTCTTAATATATATATATATGTAAAGTGATTCTATAGTATCCAATATAAATTTATGATTACAAATAATTATTGAATTGTACTTTAATATGAATATGGGCTAGAGCAAAACATGCTATTGTGCATCATGGTATTTTCTACAGCTGCATTAAACCTCTATATATTTATTTTTCTACTTTATTGTAATCACACAAGAAGTTGCCTGCAGTCCAAAGTAAACAAGCATTGGAATACTTAATGGTGAATCAAATAAGGATCAAGGTGTTTACCATTAAGCACAACTACAGGAGACACCATTGTACCTATCTATCCTTGCTAAGGAAAATGATTTACTAAGTGAAACTGCTTTGAAGAACAACTTGCCTAACTATCAACTACTACTTCTATTAGGATGATTTTTATGAACTTTGTTCCAATTACAATTTTTTTTAATCAAGAAATTAACATTGTAAATTTTTGTTTTATTTTTTTTAATTCTTGTTATCTGTTGTATTTTCACATTCTGATGCTGAAGCTTCATTTTTTTTTATAATTAGCAAAGAAGAAAGGGGGGATTATTCACTTTGATATTTTTATATTTTCATTGTAAATAAAATTTAGGTTAACCCACCTGCTTCACATCAGGTTATCCACATAAATAGTAAGGTAAGATTCTCTACATTTATTTTCATAGATTAAATTGCAACACTTATACAGAATACATATTATATGTTTTATTTTGTTGATTAACCTTGTATATATATTTTCCAGTATGTTTGACTAATCAACTAGTATTAATTTCTATCTCTATCATATATATAAATTGGGGGAACTTAAGTTAAATAGATTGTTAACATCAATAAGTATATAATTTAGCTAGCCAGCATCTCAATTATCTTAAATTACTAAAGTTTATTTTTCTATATAATTATGATTTGTAAAGAATGAGTGACATAGATGGATTTCTACCATGGGGTATAAGGGTTGGATTATAATAATCATTAATTAGTAAAATGGTAGAGGTTCACATGTGACACATGTACATATGATTATTATTTTTTTTTTATCATTACTATTGTTGTTATACTTTATGATATTTATTATTGTTAATAAATGTTTAAGAGTTTGTATTATTCTGGTCTCTGGTTTATTGAGTTATCCTGACATTCCACAGTCTATAAACAATTATGCATGCACTCACATCTATTTTTCTTATCATATAAAAGCTTGAAAATAAAACAAATATAATAAATGCTAGTTGTAACCTATATATAGGTGCAGGAGTTGCTGTGTGTATTCGTTCATACCTGTTAGAGGAGTCAAAAGCAATATTCTCTCTGGGTTTGAATATTAGGGCATAACAGAATTGAAAAAAGGGAAAGTGGATGAACTAACCTAAATTGCATTTAATATTATTAAATAGGGATAGAGTTAGTCCATTAAAGTGTATGCAATCATTGGATAAGCATTTCATCAGGTTCCCATTAGCATTCTATCAGAAGACCCAAAGTCTGACCATAGTTAGATGCATTTTTTTCCCTTTCTAAGCCTGGTAGGTCTCTGCAGATTGTTTCATTAGGGGCAATAAATTAGAACATATTAACTTATCCCACACCAGATTGCTACATCTGCATAGTATTACAGTCGGCAAGTTAGTTGACCATCTGTTACATCTGGCACACTATCGTATGATTGTTGATGAAGAGTACCATCCATTATATCTGGTGTGAGCAATGTTTGGGGGCTAGTGGTAATCATTCCGTCTGTTATATCTGGCACCAACAACTTTGGGGCTCAATAGATAGGTGTACCATCACATATAGACTTTGTGTAAGTTAGTCATACATTGTGATCGAACCAGCTGATTGTTGAATCTGATCTATATATCCAGGTGAATCTTTCCGTCCATTCCATTATAGTATTAATAAAGTGTTTAAGAAAGATGTAAATGGTATGATAATCCCAATGAGGAAAGACCTGAATAGAGACAGAAAAGACTGCTTAAATAAATCTTAAACAGAAATATACATGCATACATTAAATATGAATTTTTAAAAAAAGATTTGAATAATTTGGACAAAAACCATTCCATTTCAATGTATAATTTTACATTTTATTCTTAATTGAAATAACATTATATCTTTTTATATATTGATACTCACGTTTTTCAGTTTTGGTTAAAGTTATATTTTACATATACTTCTAAAAATAATCGTTTACCAAATATACACATCTTTTGTAATATATATTAACTCAGTATTGCAAAGTGTTTGCTCTCTCATTTATTTATTTTTTGCAGTGTTTAAAAAAGGAATTGTTGATAAGTTTTATGCATTGTTATTTCACTTCATGAAATAAAACTTTTTTTGTTTACTATATTAGTTTTTATTATTATTATTTAAAAATACTATATTAGTTTTTATTATTATTATTTAAAAACAAACACATTAGTATTATATTAAATCAGTTTTTATTTTGAATTTTTGAATGATTTAAAAGGTTATTAAAATGACTCTATATAAAAAAGATATTAATAAAAAAGCAAAATTGCCAAATTATGCTGTAAATGTAGAAAAAATCTACCATGCTATGATATAAATCTAAAAAATATATTAAGTATGTATAAAATATCTTAAGATTAAATGTAATTAAAATACATTATAAATATATTTACAAATAAAAATAAAATATGTTCATAAGTCAGTTGCTTGAAATCAAATTTAAAGTAATAAAGCATAGAAGTTTTGTAACAATTAACTAGTCTTGACTTTTTGTTTTCTGTATTCTTCAGTTACTAAACAAACAGGGAACATAAAATTAAAGAAGTATCTATTGGTAGGTAAGTGTGACTCGATCTATTTCAGAAGATGTGGTAAGGTTATGGATTGACATATATGTTCAAAAATAGAAATTTTGTAAAACCAACAAATTAAAAGGTTATTGAAAAAATTCATTTCAAAGAGAAATCAAAAAATCTCAGAGAAAATTTAGAGAGTTTCCTGAAACAAAAACTCTGACATCTTAAAATAAGATGTAGAAGAAAATAAGAAAATTTAAAGAATTTTTGGAGAGAATAGAAGATAAACTCAAAGAATCTTAAAGGAGAACTTGCATTGGCTTTACACCATCCAACAATGTTCAGGACATGTATAACTAAAATACTTTGCCCTGACAGTTTTTAACTGAGTTTATGACATCAGTCTTAAAAATATAAAAATGTTTTATCAAGTATCTTCTTTGTAATAAAGTAGAAAGAGTTGTAATTTTTTTTACAAACTAAATATATAAAGAAATTACTAATATAGTAACATATTAATTTTTATTTGAATTTTTGTTTGATTTTTATATGTGTAAATATTAAACATATTTTAATTAAATGGTATAATATATTTAATTTGAATTAATTTTTAAATATAGTATTGTATTTCTTTACTGAAAAAATAGCTTCTTATATCCAAAATGTAATGGACCATGTATAAAACTTAAAATAAGCATCATTGTTACAGTTAGTTCTTTTTATTGTATTATTTTAAAAAACCTAAAATAATTGCACATTGGAATAATAATAATTTAAATTAATTACAGAATATTTAAACAGGAAATAAAGGTGATATAATTCAATACGAGTTTGACTCTTCAAATTAATTAATTTGACTAAATGAATGTTTGTTTTTTGATTACTTAATAATAAATGTTTATTAGTTTTATCCAAACAAACAGAATGATTTCTATTATAAAATAATTTTGAAAACTCAGAAAATAGCATAATTATACTATATTCCAAATAATATTTTGTTTAATAAAAGCGTTTTTTTAAAATCTGAAAATCAATATGAAAATTATAGAGCTACAAGTGAAATTAAAGTTATTTTGTATCAAGTTATAGCATGCTATATACAAATTCTGCACAACTCATTAATAACAAACACCTACTGCAATATATTAAAAATAAATTAAATAATAGACTATAAATAATTAATTTTGAAAAAAAAAATAGAGAGGAAAATGTTCAAGACACTGTTTAGAGATAATGACAATGTTTCTTGGTGTATGAAATGCAACAGTAAAAATAGTGAACGTATATGTATTGTATATACATATATGTGTGTATTATTAATATGCCTCACAATATATGTATGTATTTTAATTAATGTATCAATATATATATATATATCAATATATTTGTAAATGGATATGAAAATACTGCAGTAATTATTATAAAATATTGTTATTTATCTCATCAAACGTACTAGAAAGAATTTTATTGAATATGTTACTTTCAAATCAATGTGATTTTAGAATATCAAGAAGCACTATGAATATTGTATTGTTGCCATGAAATTTTATAAGTATTGTAAGAAAGATGTCATTTATATATTGCATTTATCAGTTTGGTCTAGGCATTTTACATTTTTTGAAATTAGATGATTACCCACTGAAACTTATTCATATTATATAGTTTCTATATAATGTTATGAGAGGAATTAATAGTGGAAAATATATGTTATTTAAATAAAAACTGGATAAAGTAGGGAAAAGTACTAGCTTTAACTTTGTTTTTTATTTTTATGACAGTTTATGAATCTAACCAAACCTCTAATTAACAATATGCTGATGGTTCTGTTAATTCAAGGAATAATATATGTTTTTAATCCTAAAAAAAAAATCTTAAATTTTTAGTTGGATTTTATCATTTTGAAATGCCAATCAATTTAAATATCATCACAATAGCTTTTTAAACAGAATGATAGGATTGGATGTTGATTTTTAGCAAAGTTTTTATTATATGCTGTGGTCATTTAATAAATAAAAATATTTCAGCATAGTGTTAAATTAATGATGTATGAGATTGTTAAAAGAAGGCAAAACTCTCTCCATACAGTAGTGCCACCTTGTGCCAAACAGAGTAATCAATGGATGCCAGAAGGCTTGTGCATAAAATCCCTATCTAATGCCTACTCATCCAATATCCCCAGACTAGTTTCTGGCCTGTGGCCATCATCGGTGAGGAGCCTCGGATCTGAGAGCACTGCACCTAGATCTTAGGATCTAATGCAACCCTCCAGCAACCATCTTTTATCTCCACTTAACCATAAAACTATGAGAATGAAATTTAAAACACAGTAATATTTTCAATCTAAGCTCAATAGCTTATATAGTCATATCGGTCTGAACTCAATTCAGTACCCATACATTTTGGTGACTTTGGCTTTTTAACAACCATAGCCACCACTATCCTATTAGGCAGAATTGGTGTTAAACCACTAAACATCACATGATCATTATCTCATACTAGCACATAATTGTTATTAAACAAGGCAAAACTCTCCATACAGTAGTGCCACCTTGTGCCAAACAGAATAATCAATGGATGCCAGAAGGCTTGTGCATAGAATCCCTATCTAATGCCTACTCATCCAATATCCCCAGACTAGTTTTTGGCTTGTGGGCCATCATCAGTGAGGAGCCTCAAGCCAGAAACTAGTCTGGGGATATTGGATGGGTAGGCATTAGATAGGGATTTTATGCACAAGCCTTCTGACATCCATTGATTACTCTGTTTGGCACAAGGTGGCACTACTGTATGGAGAGAGTTTTGCCTTGTTTAATAACAATTATGTGCTAGTATGAGATAGTGATCATGTGATGTTTAGTGGTTTATAAGATTGTTATTCTTCCAAATTTTTAAGTGAGATATAGACTTTCTATTGAAAAAATGTAAAAGCATTGGAAAATATTTATACTTAGTAATATTCTGAAAATGTAATAGGATAATAAACTAACCAATATATTCATCAGATTGCTTGATATAGTGATATAGAATCCATAACTATAAGGATAGATCTTCATTGATCTGGTCATGTAGAGCAGGTGAAAAATAATGGACTTTTAAAAAAAATTTTTTTATGTGAACTGTGATCCTGTTTACAGTATAAAGATTTCTTAAAAGGTAAAAATTTAATTATTTTCATTGAGTGGATAGGACTGAGACCAGAATGAAGAACTACAATAAGAAAAAATACCAATTAAGAAAATGTGGATGTACTGGAGATTTATAATTTGGTTATTTAGAAATGACAAAACTCACTTGTAAATTTTTGTTTTTTAATTTTTCTCTTTTGTTTCTGTACTTAGAATGACTATATTCCTTTATTAGTGGTTATTAATGATTACCATGGGAATATATAAATACAAGTTATATAAAAAATGTGAATATGGGAAAAATATTTGGTGTATTTGTGTTATTTTTAGTGTAAATGTAATAATATTGTAAAAAAAAAGTTTTTAATAAAAATAAGGCTGTCTCAGATTGTTTTTAATTTAAAGATAAATAGATTTATTCACTTTGATTTAGATGAAAGTCATGGCATCCAGTTAAGGCTACATATACTGTGAAAATGCTGTAAAAATAATCTATCAAAGCAGCTGCAATTTTTAGAAAAATATAAATCACTTAGTGTTAAACAAAAATAAAGCTTAATATCCTAAACGATCATTTTTGTTGAAGCTTAATGTGTGTTTTAAATAATAGCATATAAAAATTTATTTTTTAAACTGGAGAAAAAAGTGACCACCATCTGAAGATTTATAAAAAGTGAATTAAGATAAATATAAACTATGAGCTTAATATCATGGAAGTATGATCTCCTCTACTAGTTGTGAATGCTGTTTACAATGACACTTACTTGCTTAGTCCATATTAACCTAAGATTTTTATAGATTAGTTGTAATTACTAGATACCTATTTCCTGATCAATACAAACTAAAGAAAAATCCAAAGCTTGCATAAGTTGGAAGGGAGGGAATCTACTTTTAGGTTTCATGACGAATTCTTATACTACAAAATATAAATCATTACCATTTTTAATAATTGTCACTCTACTGCAGGATGAAGTTTTATCAATTTTAATTCAATTTTTTGATCTTTAACCTTTTTTCTTCATGACATATCAGCAAATTTTCTTATATCACTCATCCATTTCGCATATGGCCATTTCATAGTTCGTTTACATTTTGTTGTAATTCAATGTAAGACTTTAATTGTCCATCTATTTTTATCTCTTCTATCAAGTCCAGTTCCATTTCAGTCTTTTTAATTTGTACAATGATATCAGTAATATCTATTTGTTCTCTCACTCATACATTTTGTTTTTATTCTCTTCTTGTTATTTTTAACATATATTTCTTCATATCTTATTAAGTGATCTGAAGTCTCCACGTCATTCTTTTGTTAAGTGTTTAAGTCTTAGATCCATAATTAAAAATTAGTTAAACACATCCATTAAAAACCTTGCTTTCAAATACATAGGCATACTTCCTTTTAATATTATTTTTATCAAAAAGAATTTCATGCAAGTTTTATTCCATGATTAATTTAATTTGTCCAAGGTATTTGTAGTTATCAACTTTTTCTAATTCATAATTAATGATCTTTATTTTATTTTTTTGAAAAATTCCATTAAACACTATTTTAAAATTTTAAATATTTATTTTTAGTATTACTTTCTTACTTTCATCTGATATCTCTTGCACATTTCCTGAAGTTCTGAAGCATTATTTGCAAAAATAAAAACATTATCTTCAAAATCTAGAGCCTTAAATAATCTTTTTTTATTATTCCTTTAGCTTTTCATTTTAATCCTAAAAATACTTCTTATAAAACTGCTATAATATTTTTTAGAAATATAGAATAACTCTATTATAAACATTTCTTATTCAAAATATAATGATATCCTAGATCTATATTTTGACATAATGCTTAAAGAATTGAAGGCCTCTTCATAATTTACAAATCCAAAGCACATAGGCAATTTATATTCATTGATACATTCTATAACTTCTCTCAATACTTTGGAAATAATCAAGTTCATTGTAAAAGATTTGCAATTTCTATCTTTGTTATCTTTTTTAAATATCAATATTATCACTGCATTCTTTTGATCATCTCATATCTTTATCATTTAGATATTTGGTATATAATTTTTTTAACAATTTTTTGTTCTTCATGTATTTCTTTTAAAATATCAATAGTAATGTCAACATTTCCCAAGGCTTTTCCTTCTTCATAGATCATAATTTCATATTTCACTTATTCATTTAAAATGTTGGGAAATTCAGATGTAACAATTGTAGGGGATACTTTATTTTCTTATTCTTTATTACTATACAATTTTTTTTATAGAACTCTTCCACATATTTTATAATATTACTTTATTAAATAATAGATTCATTTTTTCTTATTATGGAAATAACTTTCTTCCCATACCAAGATATTGTTTTACACTTTTAAGACTTTTATTGTCTTCTATAACTTTTCTTAATAATTCACAAGTGTATTTTCTTATATCTTATATCACTATTAATGATTTTTTATATTATTTTACAAAACTCTAGATATTCAAGTCTTTTTAAGGGATCATTTTTAAAAATTTAAAATTTTCTCCATGCATTATCTTGGTTTAGTAGAAAATTTCTTGCTAAGTTGTTGCTTTTTTATTACAGTTACTTTTCTTGCAATTCTTAATAGAATATCAATTAACTTTTTATTGGTTTCAATCAAGTCTGAACCACTTTCAAAGTCTGTTAATATTTTAATAACATTTTTCAAATTCTGATTTAAATTCATGAGTGTTTCTGATGATTAGGAATAACAACTGTTAATGTTGCCTTTTTTTAATAGTTTCCATCACTTCAGTTTTGCATTGACGTGTATCTTACTAATTGATGATCACTTAATGTGTTGATTCTATTAACATTATACTTTTAAAATACATATTTACTTGTTTGTCAAAATATAATCCAATCTGTTGTATCTTAATTTGGATGCTTCCATGTCTATTTCCATTAACCAATCCCCCCCCCCCAAAAAAAAAAACTTTATAATTGAGCTTTTTTCCTCTCATGAATGTCACAAGTTTGTATCTTCTCTCAAATTTGCACACAGCGCATATATCTTTTTATTATTTACTAATTTAGTATTAAGCTCAACCAATACAATTTTAAAATGTTTGGTATGATTAAAAGCATTTTGTATATCTATAGAAAAATTCTCTACTTTTTCATCACAATAAAAACTTATTGGGGCATTAATTTGAATTATCTGCATGTGATATCTTCCATTAATTTGATTAACTTGTACTTAAAATTTTTCTGGCTTTATAGTAATGTACATGCCTGGCTTTGTAATAAAATATATGCCCACTTTTTAAATTAATTGTCTAACTTTACCAAGTTCAATAGTTTATATCATTTTTGTGTCATTTTGAATGAAAAATAAAGATGAACAATATTATATTCACAATGGCAAAAAAAAAAAATCACAACCTTTATAAAAAGATTTGGTGGATCATGTATAGTTCATGGGCTACATCTTTTTGCAACCCGTTAAATGACCAATTATCCTACACATTATTATTTTATTGATAAAATAATACATCTGCTTAAATTGTTTTTTAAAAGAAGTTATTTACTGAATTTAGTAAGTTTCAATAATTAATGAATATTAAATTCAATAGTGCTACATTCCCCAATTTCAAATAGTTCTGAATAATGGATTTTGTTAGGATGAACAATGGGTTTCAACTCTTAGATTTCAACCATAATAATATAAAGAAATTAAAAGTGGCTATTAGATCATTAAATATAAGTTTCCAAAACTTTATTGAGGAAAACCATTAAACAAAAATTAATTTTGGGTATATTTATTACTCAAGTTTACAATAGATGACTCAGGAGTAGAGTAAATAAAATAAAATATTTACTCTTAGAAGCAAATTAATACTTTACTCAATTTTAAAAATTGTAGTAACTGATTATAAGTTAAGCTCTGTGTAATTTAATGCAGTAATAGAAGGAAGATTCTAATAGTTCAGTGCCCATGGATTGCAACTGCAGTTCTTGTATTTCTGGTGCCTGAACTTTTTATGAACTCCCAAGCAATAAACCATTTAATTAATTTTTTAATTTAAATCAAATACCATAATATATTTTACAATGAAATTTCATTATACTGTTTATTTCTCAAGTTTCTATTTATATTCAGTGGCATTTGAAGGTTCATTTTATGTAATTCTAACAATTATACTTATTATAGTTTAATAGTCACAGTATTATTGTATAAAATAATATAAATTATTCTGGAATTGATTAACTATACTTATTAGAGATTTATTACATAAAAGTATATTTTTAAATATTTTAAGTACTAGTAATTTTTAGCAAACTATTTTCTAACTTATTACCTTATATATGTAATCACAATATTGATATAAACCATGTCAACAATTTTAAGAGTGAAAATTTTCATGTGTCTACTATCTGCTTAATGTTTATAATCCATGTAAGTTTTTATAAAAAATAAAATATAAATTTCCATGTGAAAATGTAGTTATAATATTCCTGCAGCATATTATCTAGTGTTATTACAATAGTAACATGAATTAATCAAAATTGTTTATTATAAATCTTGAATCTAAAGATTTGCCATAAACTTATATAAATCTGAAATTGTACATCTTGCCTTTCTATCTGTTGCTTTCTTCATACATTCTTAAAAATTCTGTTACATTAAGTCCTTATTAAAATTGAAAATTCAATAAATGAACTCATCTACTACTACTTGGATAGAAAGTATTTTTATGAGATTCTAAACACAAACTGCTAAGACAAATAGCACATGCCATCATTATATTGTCAGTGTTAATTAAAGTTACTGTTGGTTGCTATGTTGTTTCCAAAGACAAATTCACTATGGGTTGGGAATAAATATCAAAATAGAAATGCAGCTGATTTATATTTTAATTTAGAAAATGCAACATATGGAATGGATGTAATATCAATTCCATATATATTATCATTATTATTATTATTATTAATAAACTTCCAAAAATAAGTATGACTATTCCAACTAAAAAAAAAAAAAAAGGATGGAAAGAGACAGAAGAAAAAAACTATTCTAAAAATGAGTTTTGCAGTGACTACATAAACCAATCTGAGAATCACAAATACATTCATATATATATAAGAACATGTGAATTCATTTTTCTGAATATGTGATTTTTTATGATCTTGTCTTTTAATTTCCTCAGCAGAAAACTTTTCTTTTTGAGATATTTCACCATGCCTAATAGTAGTTCTCCAATGTATTCTATTCATTGTCATATTCTCCCAATGATAAGAATTGATATTATACTTCTTTAGAATGTCTGAGACAATCCTCAGCACATAGTTTGGTCTACCTCTCCTATGAAATTTAGGTTTAACTTCGTCATAAAACTATTTTTTAAGAAGACTTCCATTATTTATTCATTTTACATGTTAAATCCAATAATAATATGTATTTACAATAGTGGACTCGATAATATTACATTCAGCAGACTGAAGAACATATTAATGGATTTTACAAACTTGCTATAGTATTTTTATACTTTTACAAAGCATCTTTAAATAAAACTTTTCTAATGCATGTATATTGTCCTGATAGGGTTTCCAAGTTTCTGATCCATACTAACAATAAATTAGGTGAAATAACAGCTTTATATATAGCTAATTTAGTTGCAGTAGTTATTTTTCTTGGATTCTATTGGATCTCAACATCTAAGTCCACCTTTACATTTTTAAGTTGATCACCATTCAAGCTGAATGTTGCTGAGGATTTTTCTTCCACTTGTGTTTATCGAATTTTAATTAATAAAATGAGATATTTATAAGATGCATTCAAAACATTAAGAACATTCTATAAATTGTCTTTTGAACTGGAAAAAATAGCACAATCACCAATATATTGTAAATGCAGAATCCAATAAGATGAACTTTTTATTTTGCTTTTAACTGATTCAAATTAAAAACAAAAATTCCATCATCAAATCTGTATCGTATATTGATCTTTGTCTGATTAAATTGCCTTTAAGCAATTACAATTATTACTGTCAAAAATTGAAAATAGTGTTGGAACAAATGCACATTGTTGTTTAATGTCAGTTTTCATTTCAAATGCCTCAGATTTTCAATCTGCAATAATAACACTTTTTATTTCATCATGTAGAAGCTGTATAATATGAATCCATTGTGATGGAGAATTAATTAATTTAAAATAATGATATGAACTTAATCCTATTAATGAATTAAATGCCTTGACCAAATCAATAAAAGCAATATAAAAATCATTTCTTTGTTTCCGATACTTTTCTTGCATTTTCCTTGGGTCTCTGGTAACCATTCATTTATAACTCAAAGAAATTATTCAACAAAATTCTTGAAAATACTTTTGCTATAGTGGATAATAATAATATTCAATGATAATTACAATAATCTTCTCTATTCCCTTTGTTTTTAAAAATAAGAACAATAAAAGCATCCTTAAGATTGGATGACACAAATTTATGGGTCCAAATATTCCTAAAACATTTCCAATATTTTTGAAGCTAACATATCACAACTGTATTTTATAATTTCTCCAGGATCTTCAGCTTTTCCATTTTTAAGATTATAAAGAACTGTTTTGATTTCATTAAGTTGGATGGATATCTTTGTAAAAATCTAAATGAATAGACAAAATGGATATATCATTAAAAGTTGTCATATCAATTCTTGTATCATTATTTAAAAACTGATTAAAATACTCTTTCCACTTATTCAAAATATCATTGTCATCATATAAGAGACTGTCGTTGCTGGATTTAATAGGATTGTGATATCATTTCTCAGATTCATATGTTGCTTTCAATGCAACAAAAAAGATCTAGAATGACTATGATCAGTGAATGTCTGTATCTCCTTTGCAATTTTAATCCACCAATCATTTTAACATTCTTTTTAGTCATTGAATTTATTCCTTCAGATCTTTATATTTATTATGAAGTTCAACATTTAATCTATTATTTTGCCAAGCAGAGATTGCTGCATGTTTCTTTTTAATCATGTCACTAATAATATGATCATTATCACAAAACTAGTCATGATTCTTTTTTATTAATATTATTTTAAACACCATAAATATGTTTAGATGTTTGTATGAAATTTTAGAACTTAACCAACGTAAGGTGATTGCTTTCATGCAGAAGATTTCTCATTGTATAAAATGCCTACAGATGCATAGCCATTACATTCCTTATGCATAATGCTGGTTTTTTTTTTGTTATCACATTATTGATGAAAATTTAAATTTATTTATAATAATTTGATGCACCTTAATGAGATAAATTAATCCATCCTTTTTTTTTTAGTTATTTGGTTGCATTATGAATATACTTTTTAATTTAAATTTAACAAGTATAGTTATCTTTTGTTGCATTTTGAATTTTTTAAAATTTTAATATAACAAGTAATTAGGGATTTAGTAAGATCAAATTATTGCCACATATATTGGAAAAAGTGGAATTTATTTTCTCCATAAATATAGATTTTTTTGTTTAAAATAATATAAAATATTGTAACAGAATGATCTGACCTCATACTATTTATGTGTTTTAAGCCCAATGATTGGCTGTGCCAGATGTAATGAGATGGTTTTTTTCTCCACGAGAGGTGTATTTAACTATGGTCGCCCATTAGGTCTCCAAGGTAGAGCATTAAACATGATAAGGCAAGTAAGTTATTTGATGATTTATCTAAGTTTTATGAAGTGGTCCCATGATGATTACTGATTGAGATGGAATTCACACTTGCATAAATTCCCTTACTTGACATCTTCTTGATCCTCGATATGCCACAGAGTTCAAACTCAGGAAAAATCTACATGTACTCTATTTCAAGGTATGATTATTTCATGACTGACATGGGCATTAATTATGTGTAATTAATTAGAAAATAAACAAATAAAATGAAAAACAATTTAATTTGATATTTAAATGTTTAACAAATTAATTTTGATGATGATTTCTATTCATGATTGTTTTATAACAAAAATAATGTGTTTGCTTAATTCAATATTTGTATAGGCATGGTCAACCTTCTTTTGTATTCATCAACTATTGAATAACCCTTACCCTTGATCCCCATGAAGGATGGACATCCACTATTCCAATTTAATATTTTCAAATTTACATCAAATACAATTTAAAAACTATATTTTAACAATTAACTCTTTGCTAACTAAACTTTGTGTCATCATTTGGACATTAATTTCCAATACGTCTATCTATATTTTACAATTTGTTAAATGTTGCTTTTATATTCTGAGCCTGCTCCTATTATGGTGTTATATAGATTTATGATAGAACAGACCATTCATTCAAGGGTTTAGTCATGCATTCCAAATAACAAATAATTAATAATTAAGTTAATTGAACACAAACATTAAACATTAAATATTGTAATTATCAAAGTGTGAGTGCTTAGTATTATATAAGAACAAAGTCTTATCTTTCAAATTAGTAGATCACTTGATCCATTAGTGAGAAAGCTCGGGAGTCTGAACCTATATTTTATTATTAAATGAAAAATTAGAATTGATGACTCCTCTTCCTTATAGACTAATTGATGACTGGATGGATTGACTGTTTTCAAAAGAAAAAAATCAATTTAACAAGCAAAATAATAGTAATAAAAAATTATAGAAACATAACTGGGATGTTAATCCAGTATAGTCTAGCCACAGTTCAATTATAGTTCATATTGTAAAACATCTGAATATCTTTGTTTTTAGGAAAGTTCCTTTGCATTAACTGGATGGTACTGATGATCTTTGGTCACCACTTGGATTTTTATGGTGGTGACTCAGACTTTTTTTATAAGGTATCTTTCCTGTGCTGAGATCATTTTTTTGCTTGATCGTAGCATATTGTTGATCATTTTGCTATCATGGTCATTATGATGTTAATTTTAAATGATAATCATATCCAGAATTTATGGTTGTCCCAACAATGTTTTTTCACTTTCTACCCATGCATGATTTATTCTTTCCTAGTTTATAACTTGGATTAAAATATAAGCTTTATGGAATTGGTGAAGGATTCTTTAATCAACTTTCTCAAGTTGCGATTGTAGTGGCTTATGAGCTTTAATGTTGAGGATAGTCAAGATGATGAATAAATTAGTTTTAGGAATTTAAATAGTAAATTTTCTTGATGATATAATTTATTTGCCATCATTTTTTTTAACAAGAACCAAGTTACTCTCTATTGTTTTATGTTTGGTTTACTGATGCAAGAGTTTCAAGTTTATGCTGTATTAATAAACAAATAAATTTAACATCAATTGTTATTTCTTTTTTTTTTCTTTTTTGAGATTTTTGCTTGCTTGCATTTACAGTTTTGTATACATATATGTCAGTATTGGCAAGGATATAATTTTAAATGACAATTTTATACAAAATTATTAATATATAATTAATAATATGCTTTTGATTATGTTGGTAGTTTAGTTTTTAAGATGGATGCGGATGTGGTGATTTTTATGTGATCAGTTTAATGTATCCTTACATTTCCCCTTCACTTAAGGGATTAAAGGATGCTCAATTTCATTATTATAATATAATGATTTCAGCGAAAGTAGTTGTATATAAAATAAGTATTCTTGAAAATTTATTATATGGAATTGAGAAATGGTCTTTCTGTCAATATAACACACACACACTCAAACATTTTTTAACTTTAAAAATGCTTTCTAATATTCTGAAAATAGGATGGAAAGATCATAAGATCCATTAATATATTCTTCAATTTGCTGAATGTGATTATATTGAATCTCCTTAAGAATACATTTCCATTAGATTGAGCATGCAAAGTGAAACTGATTTATTAAAAAAAAAAAAAAAAAGAACTAATTATTTTTTTATATTATAAAAATTATGTCAAAGTCACCCCCAAAAAAGTGCAATATTGACTAACGTTTTTAAGAGGATTTGACTGGAGTAGATATAAAAAAAAGTTTCAATTAGATAGTGTTGAAGTTTTTTTAGAAATATTTGCTACGGAAATTAAGATATCAAATAAATAACGAACTCACATATTATATGTGGATATATTTGTGAATCACACATTTTTATATATCTATTATAAAATCACTGCTAATCTTTTTCTTCTCTGTTCTCTTTTTTATTTCTAGAATTACAATGAGCCATGCTATGTGCTAAACAAAATGTGTATAATGTCATTTTACATTTACATATAATTATAATGATGAATTTGGAATTTTACTGAATCTAGCAGTATTTAATCTAATTTTAAACTAATTGTGAATTTTTCATTATGATTTAGAGCAACTTTTTTTTGCTTATGACTATTTACCTCTAGTCTCACCCCCCTCCTCATAATTTATTAAAAAAGTTATTAGCTATTTATACATTATTTAATTTATTTCATTTGTATTTAAAAACCTTTTGCAGGTCTATGAAATATAGTTGGGTATCAATTGTTAATGAAAAAATTCAATTTGTTCTTTAGTATGATAAAAATTTATTTTATATATCAGGCACATAAGCAGATTATTGGCAAATTAAAAAAATACAAGATTACAGTATTATGATACCGCATTTGCTGGATATGAATTGTGAGGAAATAATATATTGATAACACTTGGCGGATTTAAAGTATTGCAGCCTTCTAATTATTACACCCCCCCCCCCATATTCATTAGAAATATATCATGATTCATTTAAAATATTAAAAAAAATTTTTTTTATTGTTTTATTTAATCTGAAGGTAAACATTGTAACTTTTTCTATATTAGCAATTAAATTACAAATTTACTATGAATTTGCTATCATATACAAATATTCTGGTATTTTCTTAATAAAAGTAAAATCATTCTTTTTAAACATTTTGTCTAATGTTGTATTAATTACATTTTTATATATTTTAATTATGCATATATTATAACAGTATATAATTCAGATTTGTATTAATCGATGTTCATTAGTGGGCAGCGAAAATGTAACAATGTAATTCAGTTAGCATTGTTTTGATGGTCCCATAACTTGGTGATCAAAATGTAACAATAAATATTATAAATTACTATTATAAGTTGCCTAATGTATTGATGGCCAAAAATATATTTCTCCATCACAAGTAAATGATTGTAGTCATGCTTATTACTATATAATAATATTATTAGGCCACACATTGGATTAGTCAAAATGTAATGGATAATAATTAATATCAAACTTAATTCTGTATATTTATATCTAAATTTATAAGCTATCTCTACTAACTGTTCTTAATAATGTAAATTTAATGTATAAGACCATAGCTTTATTATAATAGTTTGCCCTCAAGTAAATTTATATAAATCAGAGTTACTAAAAATTCATTAAAAATTTATAAGGCACCAATGAATCTATAAATCAATAAATATTTAATTCAGTAAATATGTAATTTAAGAACTAGGTATCTAATTGAGGAATAGGTGAATCAATATCTTAATAAAATTTATTAGCATCATAACATAAAGAAAATTATGTTAATAATCATAAAATTCAAAATCCACTATATTATAATCCATTTTAAGTTTATTACAATTTCTAAAATTTTTATATGCATGTAAATATTCTGATATATATTGTAACCATCTGGTTTACATGCATACAGCACCATAGTTGTGTGCACACATATCTATAAAGGAGAAGTAGAAATAAATACAGACATACATTTTTGTAGATATTTTCTACATTTCATCCGGAATAAAAATAGTAAATTAGGGGTTAAATAATTCTGAATTTAAACAGATTTTTATTATAAATTAAAACATTTAAAAAGATCTAAATAAATATTAATATTGTATTATTAATATTATGATTTTGAGATTTAAAAATAAGCATGTTTTTTAATAATTGTAAGTGTAGTTTTGAAATCTTTTAATTAATTGGTAAATCTCTATCTAACTAAAAACATGTATATCACACCTTGATAAAACTTCAAACTTACTTTCAAAAGAATTAGATAGATTGAAAACAGTCTGCAATGTGTTTTTATTACCTCAGATGATTCTATGAAAAGTCTGATAAAAATATCAGTTCAGTTTGGCAAGGAGTTTTATAAGAGCTGTCCAGAAGAGTCTGGTTTTCAGTTTTGAACAGTCTGGCTTAAATTTTTAGGAAGCATCTGGCTTATAGATAGCTGCAAAGATAGCTAAAATATTTTGGGAAGAGTTGGCTGCAGTTTGTTGGTAACTAGCAGAGAATGGCAACAGTAAAGCTAGCTGCAGAGATAGCTGGTAGAGTTATGCAGAAAACTACATGAAGATGTAAGAATGCAAGGAAACAGCTGCTCTACAGTTAAATAGTGGAATTTGAATTCACATTGAGGAAAATGATCCACTTCTTTGTGTTGATATTCATAGCTACAAATCTGTTATGAGAAAACAGCTAATTTTCCTGGACCAATCCTAACCAGAAGGGAACTGATCAATTCCAACAAATTACCTGAATTACACTTCTTCCTGATGCTGACAATTGCCTGGATTACATTTTTCTGATAATGATGACAAACAATCACAAAAACCAAGCTTACCAAGAGAAAGCTTAAAGAATTGGTATATATATCCTACTTCAGCTGTATGCAGAGAGCACAGATAAATGTATATACAATGACATTCTAAAAGTGAGATATATAACGTAATGATTATTTGAAATCATTTATTGAGAAAACAAAAAGATATTTTGAAATTTATATTTTTTAATTCTAAAAATGATTTTATTTTTCCTTTATTAAAAAAAAGATACATTCTACAAACACAAATAATTGCTCATGGATTAAAAATTAAGAGTCAAGATTAATTCCTTGATCATCTTATTTAAAGGAAAAGGGAAAAAGACTCCAGGTTAATTTTTTTTTTTTTTAAAGTAAGAAATCTAAAAGCATCATTATTAATTAAAATCTAATTTTATTTTCAATAGGAAAATAACCTTTATGCACTTTCAAAAAAAAAAAAGAAGAAAGAAAGTTGTAATAGAATTTGATAAACTGATATTTTTTTAAAGTAAAAAACAAAAACAAATTGATAACTAATTTTAAATTGTATCTATATTTTGTTTATTCCCACATATATGTGTGAAATTTGTATGTTTTTCAAATGAAATTAATTAGGAAAATATAATATTATTATTGTAACAAATTAAAATAGGACATGTATGTAAAAATTAATCATTTTTTGTAATTATTGAAGATCAATTGAAATATATTAATTGTATATTAGAAATCACACATCTGTGTGCATATATATGTAAACCATAGTAGTAATTTGAATTGTGTATAGTAATTTTGTAAATCACAAATGTGATAATTTTTTATTGTATGTTAGTCAAAATCATAAGGCTTCTAAAGACCTTTATATCATTTTTTAAATATTGTTATTAATAAACTTGAATTAAATTGTTAAAATCTCTTGGTCACCATAACAGTTATAGAGCTTGTGTTCTTCTGAGCTAGATTCATGTATAATGGCTGAATATATGAATGTGAATGTATTATTAATGCTTTTGGGGCATTCAATGATGATCAATCTTCATCTTTCTGGTTGGTACATAAAATTATATTCTTTAAAGCCTTTGCACTACATTGCAATACTTGTCGGTTAGCAGGACCATGTCATTAGGCAACACTGCAGTACCCATCAAGAACCATCAGGAACTATACAAGTGATAAATTTCTAGTGAAGAAATCACTATAAAATTAAAATGCCTAAGGCAACACAAAGAAATCTCTGAAATCACTCTAAAATACAAATTACAAAAACAAGAAATCAAAGAAAATGCTATTTAATGCTATTTTCTAGAGCCTATGAAATAAATCAAAAACTATAATACTAAATCTCAAAAAAATTAATGTATGCTAAATGCTATTTAATGCTTTTTTCCATCATAAATGCTATTTTCAAAAGCATACACCCCCCCATGATAAAATTGGTCAAAAATTAGTAAAATACAAATTACAAAAACAAGAAATCGAAGAAAATACTATAATGCTTTTTTTCAAAAGCCTATGAAATAAATGAAAAAAAGTATTCACATGAACTGCACTACATTTAAAAAAAACATTCATGAATGCTATTTTCAAAAGCCTATGAAAAAAACAAAACAAAGCAATAATTAAAAAAAATGGCAGGAAAAATGAATTGCACTACATTTTAAAAAAATTAAATTCCTCTGACTTTCAACACTATTTCGTATAGTATCAACAAAAAAAAAAAACTAATTAATCTACTTTTCAAAAGTTTATAATACTAAATTTCATCAATGTTTAAAAAATAAAAGACTTTCAACAGTAGTTTTGGATAGGTTTTGAATCTGTATATATTCCTTTATGATGAAACTAGGGAGGAGAAAGCATATTTTGGGCTTTATATATTTACAAATATGCCTGTGGGATCATCCCTGGCTGTTATCAAACTAAGAGATATAATAATAATATTTCAAAAACCTTAATAACAGACTAATATGTATTAAGCAATTAAATATAGATAACAATGAGTGCATAGCGATCTGTTGTTATCTCTTAGAATACATTTCAAAGCAGTGATTTATATCAGCTAAAAAGCAATGAGAACATTACACCGGAGAGTTTCTAATTGTCTATTCCAAAATTTATTAAATTAATTATTTTCTGCTTTGAAATTATGGCATATCATAACATGAATTTAGAAATGAATTAAAATACTTAGAACAGAAAATAGGCATGGCCACAGATTATAGAAAGGTTAAAATAATAAGTGATTACAGTTACAGGAAAGATTATTAAAAAGTTACATTTATAGGCAAGACTGTTACAGTTACCATTTAGAGATTTTATTTTAACAAGAATTTTAAGTAATTGAGAATTTATAATTTAATGAATGTTCATTATAGCTAGATTCATTTAAATATTATAAGTTTTTAAAATAGATTTATAGAGCTCTGCAGTGAAGAAATATTACCAATTTTCTTCCAGGCTGAGTTGTCCACAATTTGTAGTAGGTGGTTGAACTTCTCCATCCTGGCAAAATCAAATTTGGGCATTCCTAGATCTCTCCATTAGTGACGAAATATGGGGTTTATATATTAAATTTTACCCCTCTATTGCATTTGCTTACAAGCTAGGTTTGCAGCAAATAAAAAAATTTAACTTTCTATTAATTGCATTTTCTTTCACTTAAAGTTTGTTATTTTTAAAATTAAAAATTAACATTTTACCTACACACAATTTTACATTTAGAAACTGATAAATAGATGTGTAAACATTTTGTTATATATGTATGAGATTCTTAGGAAAATTAAAGATTTAAAAAGATAAATATAATCACACTGTAACATAATTAAGTCTATTACATGTCAGAGTTTGTACTTGCTCTAAATAATTTTGCAGAACTCAGGTCACATGACAGATTGATAAATACAATATCATGTTCCCCACTGGTAAACCAATTTGTACATTTTTAAAATCAACAAAGTATTTTTTTTAGATTATCACTGACTAAAAAGTAAAAAGAAAATAACAGCATTTAAAAAAAAAGTAAAATAATACATTTTCTCATTTTAAATTATAAATCAAATAATTTATATATATGGATTTTCTCAAAATATGAAAATAAAGATTGATTATGATGAGTTAGAAGAAGTTAACAATTACAAATACCTTGGTCAGATTATTAATACAGATGGAAACATAATGGATGAAATTAATCATAGAATTAAACTTGGTTGGAGTGCTTTTGGTAGAAATAACTTGATACTAAAAGGAAATATGCCTATGTGTTTGAAAAGGAAGGTTTTTAATAAATGTGTTTTACCAGTTCTTACTTATGGATCTGAGACTTGGACACTTAATAGAAGAGCAATACAGAGACTTCAGACCACTCAAAGAAGTATGGAGAGATGCATGTTAGGAGTAACAAGAAGAGATTGAAAATGCAATATATGGGTAAGAGAACAAACAGGTGTTACTGACCTCATTGAAAAAAATTAAAAGACTGAAGTGGAGTTGGGCTGGACATATTGCTAGAAGAGATGATAATAGATGGACAATTGAAATCTTAAACTGGATTCCAAGAGATTGTAAAAGACCCAGAAAGAGACCACATGTGAGATGGATGGATGAAATAAGAAAGTGTGCAGGGGTGATGTGGAGAAGAGAAGCTAAAGGAGAAGATTGATTGAACTTGGAGAGACTTTCATCCTGCAGTGGATTGATAATGGTTGATGATGATGATGATTTCAGCCTAGTTTACAAAAATGATATTAATTTTAGCTAATTTATTAAATATTATTTCGGGGGGGGGTTAAATATTATTTAGTAATATTTGTATGTACATCTGCACATACTAAGAGATATTGCTTTATGAAGATAGCAGTATTCATATGAAAATTAAATAATATTTAATAAATTACCTAAAATTAATATCATTTTGTAAATTAGGCTGCAATCATCATCATTATCAACCATTATCAATCCACTGCAGGATGAAGGTCTCTCTGATCTTTAGCTTCTCTTCTCCACATCATCCCTGCACACTTTCTTATTTCATCCATCCATCTCACATGTGGTCTCATTCTGGGTCTTTTACAATCTCTTGGAATCTAGTTTAAGATTTCAATTGTCCATCTATTATCATCTCTTCTAGCAATATGTCCAACCCAACTCCACTTCAGTCTTTTAATTTTTTTCATTGAGGTCAGTAACACCTGTTTGTTCTCTTACCCATATATTGCATTTTCGATCTCTTCTTGTTACTCCTAACATGCATCTCTCCATACTTTTTTGAGTGGTCTGAAGTCTCTGTATTGCTCTTCTATTAAGTGTCCAAGTCTCAGATCCATAAGTAAGAACTGGTAAAACACATTTATTAAAAACCTTCCTTTTCAAACACATAGGCATATTTCCTTTTAGTATCAAGTTATTTCTACCAAAAGCACTCCAACCAAGTTTAATTCTATGATTAATTTCTTCCATTATGTTTCCATCTGTATTAATAATCTGACCAAGGTATTTGTAATTGTTAACTTCTAACTCATCATAATCAATCTTTATTTTCATATTTTGAAAAAATCCATATATATATATATAAATTATTTGATTTATAATTTAAAATGAGAAAAATGTATTATTTTACTTTTTTTTTAAAATGCTGTTATTTTCTTTTTACTTTTTAGTCATTGATAATCTAACAAAATGCCTTGTTGATTTTAAAAATGTACAAATTGATTTACCTGCGGGGGACTTGATATTGTAATTATCAATATGTCACATGACCTGAATTCTGCAAAATTATTTAGAGCAAGCACAAACTGTGTCATGTAATAGATTTAATTATGTTACAGTGCCATTATATTTATCTTTTTAAATCTTTATTTTTCTAAGAATCTCATACATATATAATAAAATGTTTATGCAACTATTTATCAGTTTGTAAATTTTAAAATTGCATGTAGGTTAAATTTTAATTTTAAAAATAACAAATTTTAAGTGAAAGAAAACACGATCAATAGAAAACTCAATTTTCTAATATTAAAGAAGAGTTGTAAACAAGCTAATGGATTTTTATGCTGCCAACTAGCTTGTAAGCAAATGCAATAGAGGTGTAAAACTTAATATATAAACCCCATATTTTGTCACTGATGGAAAGATCTAGGAATGCCCAAATTTGATTTTGCCAGGATGGAGAAGTTTAACCACCTACTACAAATGGTGGACAACTTAGTCTGGAAGAAAATTGGTAAGATTTCTTCACCACAGAGCTCTAGAAATCTATTTTAAAAACTTATAATATTTAAATGAAGCCAACTATAATGAATGTTCATTAAATTATAAATTTTCAAATACTTAAAATTCTTGTTAAAATAAAATCTCTAAATGGTAACTGTTACAGTCTTGCCTATAAATGTAACTTTTTAATTATTTTTCCTGTAACTGTAATCACTTATTATTTTAACTTTCTATAATCTGTGACCATACCTATTTTTTATTCTAATTATTTTATTTCATTTCTAAATTCATATGTTATGATATGCCATAATTTCAAAGCAGAAAATAATTAATTTAATAAATTTTTGGGAAAGACAATTAGAAGTTCTCTGGTTTAATGTTTTCATTACTTTTTAGCTGATATAAATTGCTGCTTTGAAATGTATTCTAAGAGATAACAACAGATCGCTATGCGCTCATTGTTACCTATATTTAATTACTTAATACATATTAGTCTGTTATTAAGGTTTGCGAATTATTATTATATCTCTTAGTTTGATAACAGCCAGGGATGATCCCACAGGCAAATTTGTAAATGTATAATGCCTGAAATATGTTTTCTCTTCCCTAGTTTCATCATAAAGGAATATATACAGATTCAAAACCTACCCAAATCTACTGTTGAAAGTCTTTTATTTTTTAAATATTGATGAAATTTAGTATTATATATATTTTATATTCTTAAAAAGTAAGTTAATTAGGTTTTGTGTTGATACTCCATGAAATAGTGTTGAAAGTCAGAGGAATTTAATTTTTTAAAATGTAGTGCAATTCATTTTTCTTGCCATTTTTTTAATTATCGCTTTTTTTTTATTTCATAGGCTTTTGAAAATAGCATTCATAATTGTTTTTTTTAAATGTAGTGCAGTTCATGTGAATACTTTTTTTGATTTATTTCATACGTTTTTGAAAAAAGCATTAAATAGTATTTTTTCAATATCTTGTTTTTGTAATATTTTACTTATTTTTGAACAACTTCTTCAGTGGGGGGGGGTGCTTTTGAAAATAGCATTCAATCTGAAACTCCTCTTAATATTATGAACTATTATGCTGAAGTAGTATAATTTTCCTATTTATTTAACTGCAATCATAATCATGATGAGTCATAGTGTTTACAATTATTTGCTGAATATCTAGCATATTTTTTTAAAGGGAAGACTATTTTTATATATTTATTTAATAATTTGTCAAAATATTTATGATGATGAGTGACAAGAAACTAAGACACTGCATGTGTCTGTTAGATTACATAATAAATATCTTTGTTACCCTAGATTATGTTTTAATTTTTATTTATTTCATGATATTTGATTGCCTTTTAATCTTAGAAGTTTCTGTATCATTGTTTTATTTTTAAAAATATTTAAATTTGTCTCAAAAAATGTTTGCAAGTACAATATTTTTACTTTTACAAATTAATATATGAATAATAATTTTTGCAAATAATTTTTAGCAGAAACAACACAGTATATTTGTACACATATATACACACTTACATATATAATATATTTGGGCAATAAATAGTTATGATGTATACAATATATGATAAATAAATAAAATAACAAATATAAATTTTATTTTATATATGTGCATCAATAAACAAATAGTACAAGAAAAACAGAGAATTATTAATACAGTATATATGCTATGTGTACATATATTATAAATATTCTCTCTATATAATCAATATAATTATTGATAGAAGTTGAATGAGAAGTTATAAATCAGCATTTTTTTTTAAAAATAATTTTATTAAACTTTTGTATTATTTTTCTTTAAACAAAAATTTTTTGAAACATATATAGAGATTTTTGTTTGATTGGTTTTAATTTCAGATTTTTTTTCTTCACTATTAATAATTATGTAAGATTTAATACGCTTGATGTATATAGTGAAATTAAATTCATAAAAAAATTACACTAATATTTCTTAAGGCTAAGCGCTTTCAGAGTATTCAACTCCATATTCGTAGCCTCCAAACCTAATAATTTATGCAAATCTATGCAAGCTCATTTATATTGTCCATCTCTTTGATATAGAAAAGCATGTATCCTTCCTGTTTATTGCCTTCAAGTCTCTTGCTATATACCATGCTTCTTTCACCTTCCTTTTGATGTCATTTCTCTCAGTGGAAACTATTTCAGCACATGCAGGTTCAAATTCATGATTAGCCTCTTTTTGGTGGTCCACAAATACTGAGCTGCCTTCATTTCTGCTTAATACTCTTTTGTATAAGTATTTGTGTTGAGCTACTCTATTGTTTATAGTGGCCCGGGTCTCACCATAGTATACTGCTCCACAGTTAGCCTGAGGGCATGTCATTTTGTACACCACATGTGGTGTTGATTGTATGTCAATCTTATCCTTAGAATTGTTAATAATTCTATTAGTGTTAGGAGGGGTTCGAAAACCTACTGTGAATTCATTCTGTAATTTTTTGACTAGTTCTTTTGCAATATTAGGTATGTATGGCAGACATATATGTTGTTTTTTGTCCTTTCTTGGTTTATTTATGTTTTCATAAAATGTTTTGATTCTTTTATTGATGGTTACTAAATCGTAACCAACCTTCATTAGATCACTAATATACTTGTTAATATTTATTCTTCTTTCCTCTTCATATTTGCATAAATGGTAATTCCTGAACAAAAAGGCAGAAAGCCCTGCCAATTTGTGGGCTTTGGGAGTTTTGGAGTTAGTATGGATGTATCCTCTAATGTTTAGTGGTTTTACTTTCATATTGTAATTAAAACATCTGTGCATTCTCTTTATTATTAAGTCCAAGTAATTAATTGTATTCAACTCATTCTCTTCAGTGCAGTTAAATATCAAGTTGGTATGTGCCTGCATTTCATCCAGAATGGCTGTTATTATTAGTTTAGGTGCTGCGATGAATATGTCATCTACATACCTACAATAAATTATTCCATGTACTTGTTCTTGGAACTTCGATATAATCTGTTTTTCAAAATAACCGATAACAATACTAGATACAATGCCACTCATGGGGAGTCCCATGGGCCATCCATTATTCATCCTATACCATTTATATTCAAATGTCGCAAGTATATTCTCGTCTAACCATTCCATAAAGTCAATAATAAATTCTATCTTTTGTTCAGGACAGTGATTATTTTGAAGCTCTTCTTTAATTATCCTAATTGAACCTTTTCTGTTTATCGATCCATAGAGTTCAGATATATCTATGGCAGCTATTTTAAAACTGTCCTCAATGGCTGCATCTTTGATTAAATCAACAAACTCAAACGAAGATTTTATAGTATATTTGCCAAATCCTATTAAGTCTATTAACCATGAATTTATTAATTTTGCTGTGTTTGCATAATGTACGCCTCCAAAGTCAAGCATTAGTCTTAATGGAGTTCCTTGCTTGTGCATTTTGGCATTTGCAAACATCCGTGGTTGTGATGTGGCAGATGGATATATTCTATTATATTCAGCTTGATTGATCCCTTTATTTTTATGCTTGCATAGGACCAAAGAGATAAACTTTTCTCTGTTCATTCTATTGTTAAATTCAGCTGTTAACTCAAAGCCTAATTTTTGAATTTGTATTCTCATCTTTTCTTTATATTCTTCTTCATCCATTATTACAAAACGATTGCCTTTGTCTTCTTTAATACAAATGATTTTATTTTCATTAAAGAACTTTTTTGCATTCTTAACTTTATTGTTCCAGCCATTATTTTCAGTATTCAATTTCTTATCTCTAATAATCTTATTAATCTCATGAACAACAGTATCTCTCGTTGGATAATTTATTAGAGCTGCTTCTGTGTCTGCTATTATTTCCATTTTGGGTTGATTCCATCCTCCTCCTATGAATTTAGGTCCAAGATTCAAGATCGATCTAATTTCAGCTGAAGGTCTGACACTAGATAAATTAACATACGTGTCTTCTATACCTATAGTAGTTAAAACAACATTTTGTTTGTTAGCTAAAAACTTCAATTTATTTACGAATTTCTTCTCTAATCTTTTTTCAATATTATTACATTTATTTACAATCCATTGCGGCTCGGGCGTTATTGACGTAATCTTAAACAGACGTTTCTTATTATTATTTAACGCCTTCCTGCAATTGCTAATAATCCAGCTTAATAATTTACGCTGTAAAATACGAGTGACAACATCAACATTATGTATAGATCTATTTACTCTAATTCTACAACAATTGGGTATAATATTCGCTTGCTTACAATTTTGCAAAAAACAAACACGTTGTTGAAAAGTTCTAATTAGCGTGTCTAATTTTAGACAAACTCTCTTGTTATAACGTATATCCATAATATTGTAATTTCAGATTTTTTCTTCACTATTAATAATTATGTAAGATTTAATATGCTTGACGTACATAGTGAAATTAAATTCATAAAAAAAATTACACTAATATTTCTTAAGGCTAAGCGCTTTCAGAGTATTCAACTCCATATTCATAGCCTCCAAACCTAATAATTTATGCAAATCTATGCAAGCTCATTTATATTGTCCATCTCTTTGATATAGAAAAGCATGTATCCTTCCTGTTTATTGCCTTCAAGTCTCTTGCTATATACCATGCTTCTTTCACCTTCCTTTTGATGTCATTTCTCTCAGTGGAAATTATTTCAGCACATGCAGGTTCAAATTCATGATTAGCCTCTTTTTGGTGGTCCACAAATACTGAGCTGCCTTCATTTCTGCTTAATACTCTTTTGTATAAGTATTTGTGTTGAGCTACTCTATTGTTTATAGTGGCCCGGGTCTCACCGTAGTATACTGCTCCACAGTTAGCCTGAGGGCATGTCATTTTGTACACCACATGTGGTGTTGATTGTATGTCAATCTTATCCTTAGAATTGTTAATAATTCTATTAGTGTTAGGAGGGGTTCGAAAACCTACTGTGAATTCATTCTGTAATTTTTTGACTAGTTCTTTTGCAATATTAGGTATGTATGGCAGACATATATGTTGTTTTTTGTCCTTTCTTGGTTTATTTATGTTTTCATAAAATGTTTTGATTCTTTTATTGATGGTTACTAAATCATAACCAACCTTCATTAGATCACTAATATACTTGTTAATATTTATTCTTCTTTCCTCTTCATATTTGCATAAATGGTAATTCCTGAACAAAAAGGCAGAAAGCCCTGCCAATTTGTGGGCTTTGGGAGTTTTGGAGTTAGTATGGATGTATCCTCTAATGTTTAGTGGTTTTACTTTCATATTGTAATTAAAACATCTGTGCATTCTCTTTATTATTAAGTCCAAGTAATTAATTGTATTCAACTCATTCTCTTCAGTGCAGTTAAATATCAAGTTGGTATGTGCCTGCATTTCATCCAGAATGGCTGTTATTATTAGTTTAGGTGCTGCGATGAATATGTCATCTACATACCTACAATAAATTATTCCATGTATTTGTTCTTGGAACTTCGATATAATCTGTTTTTCAAAATAACCGATAACAATACTAGATACAATGCCACTCATGAGGAGTCCCATGGGCCATCTATTATTCATCCTATACCATTTATATTCAAATGTCGCAAGTATATTCTCATCTAACCATTCCATAAAGTCAATAATAAATTCTATCTTTTGTTCAGGGCAGTGATTATTTTGAAGCTCTTCTTTAATTATCCTAATTGAACCTTTTCTGTTTATCGATCCATAGAGTTCAGATATATCTATGGCAGCTATTTTAAAACTGTCCTCAAATAGCTAATAAATTGAATTCCTGAAATACTTAGGGCAGTCGTGGCAAACCCTTTTATGTGTGCATGCCAAAAATTTCCAAAAAATATTTACTGAGTGATTGGCATGCCATATAATTATTAAATTAAAATATAAACAATCTAATTATTACAATTTTTAAAAGTTTATAAAACAACGAATTTAAATATTATTCAAAAATTATTTATGGATTCTTGGTTGATGAGACAATTTTAAAACAAGGAGGCACAAGTACTTATTGTAACATATCTGTGATTGGAGAGGAAACTATGATTTTTTTCAAAATTTAATGTTAAAAAGTAGGTGTCATCTATGAGCGTACCAAAAAGGAAATGTAATGAGAGTTATTTAAATTAGTGATTTATGTGTATTGGCAGTATAGATGCTCTTAATGCAGATGTTTATGTAATAAAATACTAGCAAACAGTTCTTTGGCTCCAACTAAACATTGTAGGCACATAGAAATGAAACCCATTAATTATAAAGAAAATATATATATATATTAAGAGATAGTATGAAACCCATTAATTATAAAGAAAATATATATATATATTAAGAGATAGTATGTTTTACTAGAAAAATCTACATTTCATATATTTACAATTGCTAAAATTGAAAATGACAGCGCAACTGAAGAATATTTTCATGTACATTATTTCATTGTGCTTAATGGCGAAGCTCACATTTGGAGAGATGCTCATTAAACTTTGTCAAAAGTGTACCATACATGTTAAACAAAGAGTCTACCAAAACACATATATTACAATTATCAAGTAACACTGTTTCATGCAACATCAAAATTCTTTATGCTAGTATAGAGAAAGAGCTAATTCATTGACTGAGACTTTGCATGGAATGTCTATTGCAAATGAATGAATCTGCAAAGACTTGCTGTAATACTAATGTTTGTTTGTTATATATTTGATTATAGTATTGAGGAAGATTTATTGATGTGCAAATATTTGCAACAAAGAACTATCAAAAAGCTATATTCAAATGTATTAATAATTTCATTAGAAATCAGAAAATCTATTGAGTAAAGTGATTATATATTTGAGTAGATGGTGCTTAAGCAATGGTAGGAAAAATGAAGGGAGTTATAACATGTATTTTGCAAGCAGTTACAAAAGCCACAAAAAGTTATTGTGTTTTGCATATGCAAGAACTAGTAACAAAAATAATTTCAACATATTTAAATCTACTTTGGATAAAGCCATAAAAATTATTGTCTATGTGAAATCTGAACCACTTCAATTCAGTTTATTTAAAATTTTATGTGATGCAATAGTAGTGAACATACTGAACTTTTATTATATACTGAAGTGAGATGGCTTTTCAGAGGAAAAAACGTTATTGAGACTTTTTGAACTTTGTAATGAATTATTGATTTTTTTCACATCAAATAATTTGGGACACAATTTTATTGAATTTTTAACAAATTCATTATGGTTGATGAGTCTTGCATATTTAGCAGATGATTTTACAAATGCAATGAAATTAACTTACCATTACAAGTAAAGAATATTACAATTTTTAGTGCAAGAAATAAAAGTAGGATCTTCTGATAGAAAGTTACAATTCTCGATTTCTGCAGTTGAATAAAATAATTTTAATTTTTTTCCCCATTTTGCATGTATGTTTAACTCAAATAAATTCTAAAGTAGATAATAAAGTTTCTAATATAATTTTAGAACACTTGCATATATTAAAATCAGTCCTTTTGCAATATTTTCTAAAAGTCCGATAAAGATAATTTTTGTTCATAATCCATTTATAGTGGCAGCTAAGCCATTAATAGGTTTTAGCATGATTATAAAAATCTAATTGACTTAATTAGTGACTCTGCTTTAAAACAAAAATATAAGGAAGTGTCATTAAATGATTTTTGAACAAATTTAACAAAAGTGTTCCCTAATCTGCAAAAACTAACTATTAATGTTTTGCTTTATTTTATAATAACATATTTATGTGAGGTAGGACTTTTAAATCAAAGTATAGGAATAGACTCAATGCTATAACAAATATGAGAATTCAGCTTTTTAATATCAAGAAAATTTGTAATTCAAAGACCAAAAAGGTCGAGATCATTATGAACATAATTTATATATATATACATGCTAATTTATTTTACTATTTTTATGTGGTTTATTTTATTTAATTAAAATTTGAGAATGTTTGTTTTGTTTTCTTAATTCTTATATTTACTTGTTTAATTTATTTATTATTAAACTATTCTATAAAATAACCAAGGTATTCTGATAAAATGTCAGGATTTGTGAAAGTTTGGGAAATGCTGTTTTATGCCATAAGTATTATTGATTATTTAAATGAGAATTCAAATGACAATTAAATATTTAATCATATATGTGCAACAAAATTGTATTAAATATTGGAAAATTTTTGACTGCTAGGTTATCCACCATCATTTTAATTATCATTCTCTACTTAAATAAAAATTATGTTTTTGCTTGTCTAGTTATTTTATAGTTGCACTTCTAAAATATATTAAGATTGACAAATCTTTAAGAATCTTAAAAACTATTATTAAAAATTGAAATTTGGTGATATTGGAGTTTTCAAAATTCTGATCAAAATATTGATTGGATTCACTTGAGATTGTATGATTAATTAAGTTAAACCAAGGACTGTAAGATGTTAAATAACTTTGACTTAGATATTTATAATTTTATTTTATTTTTGAAATAAGGTTTAACAAAAATATATAAGTTCATGCTTGTTATAACTTTTTTGTTGATGATTCAATTATCCTATTTGACAATTTATGGAAAAACTATACAGATCAAAACTCATCAAGCTTTAAATGGTATATTAAATATCAATATAGAAGTAATTTTTTTATGAACATCTGCCAAGCTAAAAAATTTGTTGCTGAAATGGAAATCCAGTTATTTTGAAAAATTGAATTAATTGAAGCAATATTAAATGTTCAAACTCTTTTACCATATTTTCTGTTTTATCTTATTTGTTGCAATATGATTTAAAAACTCAAACCATTTTTTACAGGACATACTTTGGCAACCACCCTTATCAATTGTTCATCACTTCAATCAATGCAATAAAATTGTTTTATTTAATTATCATTAATACAACCTATTCCATGTTAAAATTTAAATATAAAAATTACTGTTATTATTTTAATAAAATCTATTTACAAAATTAATAAATAATGTTTTAATTACTCAATGATTGATGGTTATTTTATTTATAATGAAAACGTTTATATATGTAAGAGATGTAATATGTTCATAATTATTTATTTTAGTAGAGAATTGATATAAAATGAAAACAGTGCTGGTGGCAGTGGGAATCTTTATGAAATACTATATATAACTTGAAATATCAGAAAACTTCGCAGAAAATGTTTTTTTTTCTGTAAATGATAATATAGTAATTCATGTTAGAATTTTTAAATAAGAACTATATTTATAGGTTCACATGATTATTCGCTATTTTAAAGTCAATTTTATTTTAACATCTATCAGCTGATTACATATTTGATAATTTTATACACAATGGAGCCATGAACTATGCTGTATCTAACTACTCAATTTCAATTATATGCTATCTAAAATAAAAGGTAACAGACAGACAAACATATAAATAAATCAACAACAACAACAAAAAACATTAAAATTGGCAAATTTTAATATTCGGCAGCCATTTTTTCTTCTCTGAGCTGAACAAGTACATATTACATATATTAATAAAATATCTTCAGTTTATGTTGAATATATATATATTTTAATTTTACTTTATTATACTTTTCGAATTTGATGTACAATATTTTACTTAATAAAATATTTTCTAAAAGTAAAAGTTTTACAAGATATCAAAATATTCATTAAGCATTAACATAATTGAAGAGATAGAATTTTGTTGCAAAAGAGCCAAGTTTTTTGTTCTATAAGAAAATAAGTTATTGAAAAAAAAAGATATTCTTAATTGTGTATTAATAATTTTTATAAGTCATTCCTTAGACTAGAAATTATTCATTTAAGAAATAATATTTTTGTAGCACGTATTTTGTTATTTACTTGTTTTTTTGTTCTTATTATTTCAATGAGTGCATGAATGAACGTATATCATTTAAAATAAAATATGTATCCTCTCCATTTATTATTAATATATTTTTTTTTTATATTTTTTTGTTTATATTATAATTTTGATTTATATATAGATAATATACATGTAAAAAATATCTGTATAATATATATATGTGTGTTTTGACATATTCAGTTCAATAAACAATGTGCATTCCATCCTAATTATTGGCTATGCAAGGGGAGTTTAGAACAAAATATAGTATAGTTTGTGGCTTCACTGTAGTGATAAATAGCACATTATGCATGATTTATATGTAATGCATAGAGCATTGGAAGAAATTTTCATGGGATAAAACATATTTAAACAGAATCTTTTTAAAACTTTTATATGAATGACATAATTTTAAATTCTAATGAGGGACTTGGCTTTATCTTTATCATTGTTTAGTCTAAACTTAATTAGCTGTTAAACTGTTGCCATATTTTCAGGCTGTTTATAATATTTTTATACCATTGTTCTGGTAACCAATATGTTAGAGGTAATTGATGCTAGATTGAGTATTCCAATTTGGTCCTTTTTTTGTTGTCACTGTAACCAATTATCTACATGAAGAGTTATATTTTCATTATTTCATTTTTCATAAATTTATAGTATCTTGATCTATGGCAGTCTTATTCCTAATCTAATAAAGTCACTATGATTAATTTTTCATCTAAACAATAGAAAAAAAATTATATTCTGAATATAACCATTTTCAACAATAAACTGAAGCACAATTCACTCCATGCTATTTAGGAATAATTTTGAATGATAGCTTAACTTTTTTTCATTAAATGACTAGGATTTTATCTAAAATAATTTCTAGGAATAACTTTTTGAAAAGCTGGCTTTCATCATTTGAGATTACATACATGTAATTTACAACTGAATTTTTTAACTCCACCTATTATGATGAATATGGTGCCCTCTTTCAAGAAAAGTGCCAACATTAAAGTTAGGGATATTAAATTAAATATTACTTCAAAAAATATTAGTGGTACTCTTAAATATACTCCACCACATATCAGAAGAGATGTTGCCTTACATAAAGTGTATAAAAAGCTATTAAATAGACTGGGCTTTCTAATAATTTAGAGTATAATTTTGTTATCTTTTTTTTTTTTCAAAACTTGACTAGATGTTCAACAAATAGTATGCAATTGAAGAATTTTAGCATAAAAGTGGACTTTTTATAAAGTTCCAAACAAATTTCTTTTTACAGTTTCCACAGCAAAAACAGGTGGCTTTGATCTTCTAGGACATTACTGATATCTCATCAAGAAATGCAGGACAATCCATGATCGTTGTTCTCTTCTACTTCATTAATGAAATTTAACAGCCACTAACCTATGTAGATGTAGAAAAGAACAAACCATGAACAAGATATTCCATAACTGTAAAATTTATGTATATAGTAGAGAATTGAAGGACTTAATAAAACCACTAGTGAATGTATATCCTGCATGGAATCTTTATTATAGTTTTTTATGATGTTTTGTTAATAACAGTAAAAACAATTTATATGCGGAATAAATAAATGTTAGATTAAAATTTGACTATTGTTGGGTTTTATTGTATGGATTCTTTATATGTGTTATAATGAAAATCTGGCTAAATTTATTATAAATCTATAGAAATGATTAAACAATCTAAGCCTTTTTAATTTGAATGAATTGTTTTTGAATTATCTTAGATAGTGCATCATATTGTTTGTTTAGTACATTAAATAGATATGCATTATTCTTATAAATTAATATAATATTAAAACTTATTTTTAATAAAGTTAATGAATGTTTTTATAATGGAATAGGTTCGTGTACATATAACTCTTTAATATGCAATTTGATTATGCTTCTGCTATATCATAATCTAATATTCATCAGATCTCTTGAATGTAGTCACAACAATATTGATACATTATCAGTTGTAAGTTTTTTCTCATAAGAATTTTATGACTTTAATTGGAACTGGTATTATATCAGGAGTGCATCAAATGAGTTTATTATGTTATAAAAATTAATGAAAATCTTTAGTACAGTGATATTATCTATTAAAGAACTGGTTAAATTACTGGCAAAAGATTAGATGTCTTCTATATGTACATGTTGTGTTTAATATTAATATAAATACAATAAAGTTATTGCTATAAATCTTTATTAAAAATGAAATACCAAAGTATTGCATGCAGCATATAGAATTTCATTTGAGCTCAGTTTAGTTGAAAAAATAAATTAGTAATGTAAAAAAAAAATTAGTTTCACAATAATGTTAAGTTATAGAACTTGAAATTTGCTGATTTTTGAATATCATGGCATTTGCAATCATGCAATCAGTTCTTGATATCTTTGATTACCAAATAATCAAATTATGGCAATTTCCATTTGAATAAATCTAACTATATAAAACAAATACAAAAACCATAATGAAAATGCAGTTAATGATGATTATTTGAAAATATTATTAATAGTTTTAATTTTAATTGAGCCAGATTGGTGGAATTAGTTAATTCAAACTTTAAGATTGCTTAGTAATAGTTTATTCGTAACTAAATCATAACAGTTTAATAAAGTTTTTTTTTTATATTAGAATTAAAAATGTTCATAAATTTTGGTTTAGGAGTTTTTTTTTATTAATAAAACTAAATTTTTTATAGCTTGCTATACAGGTGTTTTAAATTTTCCCTTCATTCTATGTCTAAATAGCCATTTTATATTTTCATCATTCGATTATTCAATGTTAATTTTTTTCTCATGTTGGATCAATCTTCTATTTTATGTAATTTTTTTTTCATCATTTTTTTATGGCCAAAATCATATAGACTTCAACAAATGGTGGTTACTAGTACTTTCTACTCCTAAAAACTCTGACATTGAGATTTCTAACTGAATATCATAGTTTTATATAATCAATAATCAATTGGAGATCTTTTTTTTATTTATTTATGATTTTATATATTGTTTTATGCTAAAAAAAATATATTGATTATTTTAAGGTTTAGTTGAATAGTTAGTAAATCAGCCAATGCCCATTGGCATTTTTTTCATCTCCAAATCCTTGAATGCATTTTTATATTCCTCCTGATTAACTCTTGTATTCAAATTTTCAATGTTTATATATATATTTTTTCTACTTGACATTTTTTAATTTTATATATTAAATCTCAAAATTTATTCTTTATTCAATTCTCAAGATCATTTGAAGTTGTATATACTAATACAAATTTCTTTTGAAAACAAAATTAAACTGATAGTTTGTTATTCTCTTATTAACAAATTCATTATTGTTTTATCCTCTGTTGCATATTTTTCTTTAATTGAAAGGAGACCATAGATGATTGTTCATTATTCTTATCTCATTCTACTCTAAAGATGGATTCAATCACTTCTTCTTTTGTTATTTCTATTTGCTTCTTTCATTATGGCAATGTCCATATTATATTTTTATAATTCCCTTGATAAAAAAATGATTTTACTTAAAACACAAAATGATTATATTTGAAACACAATATATATATATATATTCCAGCATCTAATATTCATAATCTATTTTTTCCATAACCATTTTCCTAAATTCAATCATTCAGACTTGCTGGATTTTCAGTTTTGTAACAGTATTTTTTTATATTAGCTGATAGTTGACTGTTTTACATTTTTCTACTATCTGTTTATACTTTTTTTTCTTTTACGAAAGATCTTACTTTGTTTTTTTTTTTGTCTATATTATATATATACTTTTTTTATAGCAATGCTTATGAAGCTAAAGCTGAGATATTTGAATAATTGCTCTAAATGTGGCAAACGATAAAATACCGCTTATAATGATTAAACATTATTTTTTATTAGTATACAAAAAATTTTTTTGCAATTTTTTTTTTACCACTAGGGGAATTTGCAAACTGCTCATATCATTTAACACTATGAAAATATTATGATTTATAGTTTGTTATTCTATGTATTAAGATAATATAACGGTTTAAAATTGAATAAGTTTATTTTATTGGATATATTAGTTACTATAAGTTATAATCAAGGGAATTTGAAATATAAAAAATAGTTTTTGAATGTTATCTAAGTGCCCTTTTTTAAAAAAAATTTCTTTCTCCTATTTAAATCCTCTCCCCATCTTTTCCAAGCAATTATATTTCTAGTTATACATATAAAATTCAATAAAAGGCAGTCTCTAATAAAATAGGAGGCTTTTTTTTTTTTTTTTAAAAAGGCACTTAGATAACACTCAAATGTATAACTAGAAATATAATTGCTTGGAAAAGATGGGGAGAGGATTTTTTATCTTACTTCTGTTACATAGCAAAATTGTGAAATTGGATTTTTTTAAAAAATATATATATTGTATTTCATTATTTACAATATGATTTGCTCATCTTAGGAAAAAGATTTGCATGATAATAATAATTATTTGACTTTGTTTTGGATGTGATAAGTCATTTCACTTTATGTATTCTTCTATACAAAATGATGCCACTTTAAAAATGCCAAGAATAGAAATATAAAGATTATTGTTTATTGATATACTTAGTATATCTATAATGGATGACATTTCTAGAAAAAATAGACCTTATTCCTGAAATTCACAGCACTTTTAGTAATATGTTCTGGGATAAATAGTAAATTGCAGGAAAAAAACAACAATGGAGGATAATAGAAGAATATTGTCAGATTTAAAATCTTATGTAGATCTTAGAAAAAAATTGAAATTATTAGAAAGGCAAAATTATAATTATGAAATCGGAATACAAAGTGTTTCTGAAAAACCTAGTGAAAATTTATCAGAAGTATTGTATAAAGTATCACAAGTTCTTCAGGTGGAAGAGAATGTTGTAAAAGATTTGAGTACAATATATTATATTCAGTTAAAATGTGATAGAAAGAATTTAGTATTGCTAGATTTAAAACTTGTAGATCAGATAAATAATTTCTATATAAGCAACATACAGAGTTGTTTAGCATTTAATATTGTTACTGATGGTAATCAATCTAAAATTTATATTAATGAATGCTTAATCAGTTGGTGGTATAGCTTATGATAAAAAAAAAAAAAGATAATCATCAGGTTAATAAAAAAATAAAATAAATTTAAAATCTCGGTTATAAAAATATTCAATGACTAAATTAAATGACATATACATTTTTATAATAATATTAGAAATTTCCAAAACAATTAAATGAATTAATTGTTTCATGTAATAATTGTATTAATTATGAAATTATTATTCTGATAGAAATTTGAATATCTAAAAGAAACTAAAATGTATAAGACTAATGGTTATGTAAGAAATATCTCCTAGAATAAAGGAATAAGATCAGGACATGATTTTCATTAAATTTGCTTTCTTTATTAAGTTCTTCAGGCTATGTTATTCCAGAGCTGAAACTCTAAGTATTAAAATTAGGGTTGATACCTATGAATTGTTATTATTAGCATTAATTATATCATGTATGTAATTCTCCATTTGTGTTTTTAATCAAGAACGGAAGAATGTTGTAAAGAGTATTAATTTTAAATATGTTTTGTTGATGGGTAATAATAATATTATTGAACTTATGTATATTTATTCTATACAAGATTATTTAAATATGTTATATAATTTGTATCAGTTGTCTACTGATCCTATATATATATATATAAAACAGCAGTAAGTAGTTATTTACTTGATTATGCCTTTGATTGCTTAGATAAATATTAAAGTAAAGTTATTTATTGTAAATACTTTTAGAACTCATCATTTTACTTTTACAGGAATTAAAGTTACAGAATTTTTGATATGAAATTACATAATTTTCTTGTTCAATCTTGATATCAAATATTCTTGCAATCTACAGTAAATGAAGCTTTCAATACATTTGAAAATATTTTGAAATTATTAATACATAATGCTTTTTACATTATGAATACAAACAAAACCACATTGACATAGATCTCATTGGATAATAGATAACATTCTTATAAAGATAAATGAAAGAGATGATTTAGAATAAAAATTGGTATTTAAGTATATTTCTGTGAAATTTCTTTGCAGAGAAATAATAATTTTAATAAAAAATATAAAGCTTAGTTATTATTATAGAATTTTATCAAATAAATATACTATTACAAAATGGAAAGTCACAAATGACTTGATGAAAGAATGTAGGTCATCAACAATGGGTAAAATATTAATAGATAATAAACTAGTAGATATAAAGAAAAACAAATTTAATATTGCTAATGCATTTAATAAATATTTTACTTCTTTAGGTGCACATTCTGAATTTTCATTTGGTATTAATTTAGAAAATGGTATGGAGAATTTAATCATTTCTATGATTAGATATTATAGATTCAGAGGAGGATATGGCTATACATAATGGAAAATTATTAAATCATATAGTATTGATAATATAACCAATTAAGTGTTAAAAGAGAAAAGAGATATATTAATCCATGTTGTATTAATACCGTCCATGTATTAGTATTTTTGTTTTACTATTCATTACATTCAGGTATTTTTTTCTATTTTCAAAAAAAGGAAAATCTAATACTATTGAAAATTACAGGACAATATCTTTGTTGTCTTCACTTTCAAAAATGTTTGAATCAATAACAAAATCAAAGATAATGTTATTTTTAATAAAAGTAATATTTTATTGAAATTTCAGTATGGATTCATACCAAATGGTGGTATTATAAGAGCTTTCAATGATCATATTAACAAAATTAAAACAGTGACAAACTCTCCATACAGGAGTGCCACCCTGTGCAAGTCATAGTAACCAATGGATGCAAGAAAGTTACAATGTAGTCATTGGTTATTGTAAGTTGCATGGATGGCACTACTTTATGGAGAGTTTTCCTTAGCTGTGCTAACATGGCTGATTTGCTCTGCAAGATAAGTTAAAATTTTACATATGTAACATCTAGATAAAAAATTTCTGCTGATGAAGAATTTGCTTAGTGAGTTGATGAGAAAAAAAAGTTGGAGCACAGAGAGATAGATTTAATTGGATTTGAAAATATCAAGATAAATATTGCTAACATTTGGAAAGTAATATAATATGCTGACATTTTAAATATATATAAAAAAATATTTTTGTGTTTGTCCAATGCAAGGAAACTTTTAAATTAAGGCATACATAAGATTAGTTGGATTTTAGGAGGTTTTCTATTTAAAAATTTTTAAATTTAGGTAAGAAAGTGATTTATTATTTGAGAAAGAAGCTAATGTTTGAGGTATAAGTTTAGGGGAGTATGTGATTATCTGTCACCATTAAAAAAATTCTTTCCTGAGTGATGAAAAGTTATAATTTTAAATATAGAATAGGGGAATTGAAAAATAAGGAAATATGGATTACATTTTTACCCCACAATATATATATATATTGTCCAGTCAAAACATGTTTATCCATCTAACATGAGCTGAAACTCACAAAATGTACTTCGAACCCAGTCAAGTCCAAGATTTAGGTCAGGGACCAGCCTGGATTCGAACCCACTCTCTAAGCCCCAGGTCTAACATCTAATGAATAACATAATAGTGATGGCACATGAGAATTAATCTTAATTCGGCCGACTAGCAAAGCTGAGCAAAACAATGAGACATCTATTAACTATGACTATATTAAAATATACATAAGCATTGCTGTAATATGTGGAAGTGGAGGAAAAGGAATTCGAACTACTCAAATAAGTTAGACAATAAAATATAATTTAATATACTGACAAATTATTATACATTTATAAATTAAGTACTTTGGTATGTGCGTGAATGAGCAAGCGGTAGATAATTACATAGTGTCATTCACGCTATTATTTCTCATATGCTCTTTATTAGCTAAATAATGTATTACAAAGAAACAGCGTCTTTGGTGGGTCCAATATTAAGATGCCAATCAGTATTAGAAAGAAGTTACATAAAATTGCTATTAATGCTTTGGGTTATGGTTCTGAAACATGGTGACTAACATATGATTTAGGGGAGCGTTCTGAAATTCATTAGAATATATGATATAAACAATTTTCACACCATTAAAATTGTGAAAATAAACAAAAGACAGTTAAAAGATTATATTTGAAACTATGACAAAATATTTAATGAAAATCATTTAACAATAGTAAGACGAACGCTTTATTTTTCCCAAGGCACATAGATACTCTTAAATAGATATATAAATTACGATGGTGGGACTGTATAAGATTGAAATAAACTTAATTAATAAATAGAAGTAGTTGGCATTTATATATATTTTAAGCAAAGCTTAATTTTAATATTAGAGCATTAAAACTGGGTCATGAAGCAAAAGAAATAATAATAATACGAAGAAGTTTGCGGTGCTGACATAATAGCCTAAAAATAACTAAGAGGAAAAGGTTGTGCTACTGGATGAAAAACGAAATGGATGGGCATAGCGTAGGGGTCACCGCCAGAGGCCTTTTTATACGAAGAAATGGATGAGCATAGCATGTTCCAGACTTAGGGGTCACCATCAGTGGCCTTTTTATATGAAGAAAGAATATGCATAGCATGTGCCAGACTTAGGGGTCACTGCCAGAGGCATTTTTATCTGAAGACTTGAGAAGAAATCTATGAGTTCGAACTTGTCGTAACCCCCAGATTAAGAAGCACATATATATATAATCACGAAGATCGGCTATATGTCAGGAACGCAGTACGAATGATAAATGTCACTAATGGCATTGAAAAGTTTTACTGCTTTAAAAATAAATGACCCTTGTTTGAATACTATAATACGCCATGCAATTATAATATATATATATATAGAGAGAGAGAGAATATTTCATTTAATAAAATATACGTTAAGATTTTACCTAGTAAAAGAAACATTAAGATTTTCCCCATCCCTTTTTCTGCTATTTAAAGTAAAACAATCCCATTTTCATTGATTTTACAATAACTGAAATATTTAAATACAAGATTTGAAATTTTAAGAGTATGAAAAATGAAGTAAGATTAGCAGTTATATAGAAAACAAATTATAAGTCACCCTTTCAGAATTTAATAAATAATTATAAAATAAATGTTTCAGAGTGTTAATTAGCTTGAGTTCTGGATTTTCAGAGTTAAACAAATCAATTTTTATATTAAAAATGAACCTAAAATGTTGTTTCATAAAACAATCTGGCTAACGTATTAATTTACAATGCATTATATATGTATATTTAAAGGGGACGTTAATAACCTTTTCATGAAGGTTTAGTTAAAAGTGACAGAAAAGATTTTTATAAATTAAGCTCACCAGTTGTTTTGAGATTGGCAAAATAATAATAATAATAATAAAAGCATATATATAAAATCAAGTAAGAAATATCTATAAATAAATGACCGCACCGAAGTTAAGGAAGGTTAAAAGCATATGAGATAGGATTAGATATAAAGAAATCATTTGAGAGCAAAATTACATTCACAGATATATATATAAAGGCAAAGTTAAAGAATACATGAGAAGAGATCTTGATAGATTATTTAGATTAAATTGACTATTAGGTGGCGGCTTGGAAATTTACCTTTCAATTTTAAGAGTCCATTTTAAAGTATGGCATGTGCACGGCGATTGAAATGCAAATACTTCAGTGGCAGAAACTTCTATTAGCATTCTAAAGTTCTTTTTAGACCTTTGTTCATTTTAGGGCAGCAGGATATTACAATAGCGGCAGATGATGACCCAAAGGGTCGAGAAGAGTGGTGGATTTACTGCTACATTATTTAAGTTTCAAGCAACATGTAATATGTTTTTACTAGAGTAGCTAATCTCATCTGTTCTCCAAAATTCAGTCATTTTATACTTTTTCTTTTATCAGTTGTTTTTGAAAGATGCAATTGTTAGATAACATCCAAAATAAATTCAAATCTATTTCCAGATTAGAAATAGATTTGACAACATGTTTTCAACAAAAGAAAATATTTAATCTACTTAATCCCATTTATTTTAAGTAAAACTTTAATTAAAAAATACCTCCCTTTAATTATTTTTGGACAATTAACAACAGTCACATCTTCCATATTGGATTTTATAAAAAAATATATAGTTTAATAGAAAAACAAGCAATTTAAAAAGAGAAAGTTAAAAATGACATATAATAAATATTTAAAAACATCAATATTTTGTTAGTAAGTTTTGCTCCTATGTATATATTTGAGCCGCATCTATAATACTTTAATAAAAAAACTAATAATTAATAAAAAGAATTAATAATAATTTTAAAACATGTTATTGAAACATTAAATTTTATAATTTAGGTGCGCATCTCAAATATATACATGAAATATATATTCACAACAAAAGGAGCGGGATGGGAAATAGGGATTTAAACACAGGTTAGTAGGTAGAAACATGAAGCACAATCTTAAGCTAAGATTGACTGCTTTAATATATATATATATATATGATTGTCAGAAGGAAATTAGTCATATTTTGATAGAGTATATAGTATGTTAAAAAGTTTTCTATTTCAAATGCCTAAATAAGGCTAGGAAGGATGTAAGAAGGGTATGGTTGTATAGATTGTGTATAAATGTGATAAAAGAGGTGAAAAAATGGTTTTTAAGTGTAGACAATTTAAAGAGAAAGCCAGAAGAAATGGAGGAAAATGTAGATAAGGATTATAGAATGGAGTATATATTTAGTGGAGTGACAAGAGATGTGGATGACAAAATAAGTCATGCAATGGAGATAGTTAGGCAAAGAATAAGTAAGATATAGGAAGAGGCAAAGGATATAGAAGTAAAATCAAAAGCATTAGACACAAAGTGTGAGCAGATCAAGAAATTTAATGATTAGATACATTAAGGAAGAAGTAGATAAGGAAGTCCAAAAGGTGGGAGAGAATGTTACAGATGAAGTAGAGAAAGTAACTATGAGACAGTCTTGATAGTGGACTTGCTAATTAGAGGATGTGGAGATGTAATTGCAAGGGAAAATAGAAATAGGTATGCAAGATTATGTTTGCCTGGAGCTAGAATTAGGGATGTTTCAGATAAGGTAAAGAAATAAGAGAGTAGAGATGTTTATGTTATGGTGGAGACAAATAATTTGTCAGAGCCATTGGAGGAGTAATTGATGAGTCCAAAGAATTGATTAGTAATTTGAATAAAGGTAAAGGAAGAGTAGGAGTAGTTTAATTACTACCAAGGTTTGACAATAGGTATATGTTAGATAGGGCATGTTTTGTAAATGAGATTGAAAAAATTATGTGAAAGAAATAATGTTATGTTTGAGGATGTGTGGGTTTTTTTTATTAGTAAGAGGGAATTATATAATAAAGATAGATTGCACTTAGAAAAACAAGGAAATGAAATATTAGGGAGTTTAATTTATAAAAAATATTATAGTTTGGGAAACTTATAAATGGGGGTAGGGTTTTAAAATACAGTATTATCAAAAAGAAGGTTAAGAATGGATGAAATATAAAAAGTAAACAAAGGGTAGCTGATTCAGATATAAATCTAGATGTGAGAAGGAATGGATGTGGAAAACTGATGATAAACAAGCTAATTACAAATGTAATAGAAAAAAAGAGGCAAAATCATTTATAAAAGGGTAGTAAGAAAGAAAGAAATTGCTAAAATTGGATATTTGAATATGTAAGATAGTAGGATAGATCAGAAAAGTGGTTGGAATTAAAGTAGTTAAAAATGAAGGGCTTGAGGTATTAGCAGTAGTGGAAGTACATCTAAGAGAAAAAGAACATATACTGGAAGATTTGATATGGCAGGGTATAAATAGAAAAGAAAAAAGGATGGTGGTATAGGAATTATGTAAAAAAAAATTAAATACTGTAAAGTATCAAGAACATTTGTTGTTTGAGATAAGATTAGGAAGACAATAATGGATGTTGACTGTGCTATATATGGCCACTGGAGATACTCAAACTATAATGGAGTGGAAGGAACAATACTGTATATGAAAGCCTATTTAAGGATATACAGAGTTTCTTAAAAAGGGGAAGAAAATAATAGTTATAGGGGATATAAACAGGCATATGGAAGAAATTAATGATATGGATACTAAAATGGACAGTTTTTGAAAAGTTTTTGTCAGAGAGTGAATTTGATCATTGGAAATTTATCAAATATTTATGAGGGCAATACACATGGTCTAGAAATAATATATTTTATACAATAGATTATGTATTAATAGATAAAGAGGGAATGAATAAAGTACAGAAAATTAAAAGTGCTTGATAATGAAGAAAGAGTATATAATAATGATCATAATTTCTTTGTAATAGAAATGGTTATTAATGTGATGGAATGTAATATAAAAGTAGAAAGGATAGTGAATGATATAATTGGAGAATGAATGATAAGAATAAATTAGAAGAATATAAAATCAAAGTAGAAAAAATCATGAAAAAGTTTGTTGGGGATGAATATAAGGACTGGGATGGTGAAGCAGAAAAAGTGGCAAATAGGGCTTTAGGATGAGAATATTCAAAAGAATAAAAATAATAGAAATGTGAGAGTTAGTAAAAGGGAGAAAAAAGCATGCAGAGAATATAAATGTACTATTAAATCAAAGAAAGTGAATAAGATGTGAATATTAAATGGGAAAACTATTTTAAATAAAAGAAGTTGGCTAAAATAGATAATTATATAGAGAGAATGAAATTAAATAGTAAATTATTAGAGGATATTAATAAAAATGGAAGAGATAGGAGTAAAAATTTTTGGAAATATATTAAAATAAGGAATGTAAGGGAGAGAAATAGTATTACTAAATGATGAGGAAAAAGTGTGCAGCTCTAGAGAAGAATTAGAGACAATATTAAATAAGTATGTCATGGATATAGAAAAGATGTTTTGAAGGTCTGCTTGAAAACAAACATAGAAGTGCACAGTAATGAAAATATTAGTTTTACAGAAAATGAATGTAGGATAGAAGTTGAAAAATGGAGATGGATGGGCAGCATAGATAGTGATGAATTTGGGAAATGGGGCAAAATTAAATTTATTATTATGTTTTAATAAGATGGCACAAAAGATAATTTTCAGATAGCTGGAATAATACAAGAGTACAGCTATTATTTAATAGCAAGGGACTATAGAAAGGTAATTAATTAGAGACCGATAGCAGAAGCATCAGTGTTAAAGTTTTTGCATATATGGTGGATGGAAGGATGGCAAAGTGGATAGAAGAAAATAATATAGTGGGAGAATATGAGATTTTTTTATTAGATAGGCATATAGAAGATAGTTTATTTATAATTACACAACTTTTGACTAGCAATACAGGTAGACAGTTATATATGGTCTTTATAGATATGAAGAAGGCATATAGATAGAATAAATAGAAATAATTGTGGATAAGTTTAATAAATTTGGAAAGAATGGAGTTTTAGTGGATCTTATTAAGAGATTGTATGAAAATAATTATTATGCATATCAATTAGGAAATATTGTATAATCAGATATCCCTCCTTTACAATTTATTATATGGCTATTATATTTATTATTTATTATTTTACATCATTAGCTTCTATTAATCTTTAACATTTTATTTTAAGATCTCATCATTCAAGCAAAGGAGTAAATATGATTGACACTTACATATTAACCATACCCTGGTCAGACTGAGATTTATAAAAAATATTAAAACAACAGTCACTTTTCCAGACCAAGGTAGATCCTCCATGACTGCAAGAAGTGTGACACATCTCATAGGGATATTTATAATGAGTTTAAACACTATGGGCACCATACAACTTTAATCTGAACTCCATGAGATGACATTAACACACTTCAAGCCCTTGACCCATGGCTAGGTGTTAAAATATGAGATTGTCCAAACACAATATCTACATACAATTATCTATTTACTCATAGGTAAAGAGAGAGAGAGAGAGAGAAAAACTTAAACCACATCAATAATTTACAATACATTTATTAAATTTTTTTAAAAAAGGAATATTTAAAACATAAAAACAAAATATGAACACCTATTCAAATTACCATAATTCTAAACAATCATTTCCTTATTTAAATATAGTTAAAAGTTAGCACTTATAAATGACATTTACATTTCTATATAGAAATAAAATTTAAAAGTTCTATTAATGATGTCTAGACATATTTATCTAGGGTTTTTTTACAGTAACTGAGTGATCATCCCTATCTTCTGATTCTGTCAGATTCATAGTGCATCTATTGGCAATAGCTGGTCACTTCCTCCTGGCTCTGTGTACTATTGCAAGGTCTGGTTCTGTAGATCTAGTTCATGGTAGATAAAAACATTGGCAAAGGCATATTGTAGATATATATATATTACTTTATCTGGCTATTTGTGCTCAGCAGATGGGCAAAGAAAATGAACAAACACTCAGCTTTGTTTTAGCAATGCATTTTTCTAACAACACGACCATATGAAGATTGCTTCATCTTGCTGGACTCAGTACATTTTTAGCTGGCTTATAAACTCTTTGGTCAACTATCCTGGACAAAAGTAACTGGCTTCTTCCTTTTTCTTCTTTTCTGTTGCTGATGCTGTTCTTTCTTTGGACAATAGGCGATTGCTGCATTTATACTCTCTAACTCCACCCACCGCTTAAATTCCTACCTATGATATCAATTTATTTGATCTTTATTTTTTTAATTAGTTGCATTTTTTTTTAAATTTTTGATTACACATAAATTAATTAACTATTGTTTTTTTAATCCACCTGAAATTTATGTCTAGAAATTGATTACATCTTGTACAAATTTGTTTTCGTTATATGTTAAATTTTAATAGACGAAAGTAAGTTATAATTATTATTTTAACTTAATCCCCAAGATTTTTACTTTTTTTTTCTTTTCTATTTTTAACTTTTTTTTTCAAACAATAAAATCTTGAAGTAATTTTCTTATTCTATTAATGATATCATGTAATTCATATATATATATATTTATATACCATGTGTACCATGTATATGTACACATTGTTGCATTACACCCTCCCCCAGTTGAGGATTTAAATGCGTCAATCCCTTCACTTAGCTATTGAGTTCTTTGAATTCTTAATAAAATAAACTTTAATAAATTTTTAAGATCTATGTATGTTTTTCTTTTTATTATTATTATTATTATTATTATTATTATTATTATTATTATTATTATTATTATTATTATTATTATTATTATTATTATTATTATTATTATTATTATTATTATTATTATTATTATTATTATTATTATTATTATTATTATTATTATTATTATTATTATTATTATTATTATTATTATTATTATTAACAGGTCATATAAAGAGAGGTATTCACTAAAATACTAGTCAATTGGCCCACAGATTGATTTTGCAATGATTAAACCAACTATTAATTTCTTGCAGAAGTCATGACTACACCAAGGGCCAAATTTGGACACTATAGATAACAAAGATGGACTTTGAATCTGGGAATGGCAGAATTATTTCTACTGCACATTCGACTTATGCAAATACTTTTTTTTTATTAAGTTACTGGAAATTTTTTTTTCAGTTTTATTATTATTACTGGGCGATAACTTTTTCTACTGGAGTATCATCATCAATATTTAATCTGCACCCATATCCATCTGTAGAACAAAGTCTCTGCAAGAAAGGACTTAATCCAGCCCAAAATGCAATCTGAAATTCCTATCTTTGTCCATATACTCATACACTTAATTTTTATTCAACATCCTGACATTTGATAATGATAGCACACTCTTAATTTTATATATTTGTAAGTGCAAGCTATATATAAGTCATGTGACATCTGACTTGTTATTATTACTATTATTTTTATCATTATAAGTTTTATATTTCTTTAATTTTTATTTTGAATGCATTATTTATTTTTAATCTATTTTACTTTTTAAAAAAAAACAAAAACAAAACAAACACTTTATTTTTACATGTTTATTTTGGTCACACTCTGCTGATTTCACAGCACAGACTTATGAGTTAGATTTCTCTTAACAATAAAGGTAAATATAATTAAGGGGGTTCTTATTGGTTTTTACTTTTTTGATGTTTTCATAACTAAGTTATCTTATTTAAGTATTTATTTTCATCATTTTTATTATTTTTATTTATTAAAGTTAAAACTTTGATAATCATTTTTCTTCATTCGAATTTCCTGATCATTATTGAGTGAGTCAGGCTGGCAAATCTGTTAGATCACATATTTGAATTTTTATCTGGCGGTTCTTTATTTTTCTGACCTCCAATTAACTTTCAGTGACTGAGCATTATATGTTCCTTTTTCTATATTGTCTTTGGCTATCATAAAGGCATTGTTGACATATTGACAAATTATAGTATATGGGTTTTCTTAAATCGTCTGAAATTTTTTTATAAATATGTTTGTCAGGATGACTCGCAGGGTTAACTCTGACCATGACTTGATCACCTAACTGTCTGACTGTATTTTTTCCTTAATTTCCATGATTTTATAAGACTTTCCTGGGCTTGATGTGAGGAAAAGGAATGGGCAACTTAATTTTTAACAGATAGGATACTGTTTTTCTAAAATGGAAATGAATGGGTTCAAACCTGGTTGATTCATGACTACTTGTTTAATTTACTTACCCCACTCTCAGTAATTAGTATTTATATATACCCTAAAAAACCATCCCAATTCCTGGATGATTCATTCACACAGATTGGACAAGGTTTCTTATTGAGGTTAAGATATGTTTTATGTCCTTTTTTGTTACCCATTTTTCTCATTCATATGATATTAATGTGATCCCATGATCTGAAATTATTGACTCAGGTACTCCAATGGTATTAAAATGCTGCTTCTCTAACTCACAAATTATCTGTTTTGCGTTCGCTTGTGATATTGGATATGCAGCGACTAATTTTGAAAACAAGTTATAAAACACCACTAAGTTCCTCATTCTCTTAAACAGAGAGAGTGGTTCATAGTAATCAATTGCTATTATTGAATTAGGTTGCTGAGAAATTGTAGGCTTCAATGGCAAAATGGCACCATACATGATTTGTTTAACGGTTTTGTCCTTAGATTTCACAATTATTAACCACGTGCAATGTGCTGGCATACATATTCAGCCAGTAAAACCAATTACTCAACAATTTTTCCATTTTCCCAGCTCCATAGTGTCCATACAATTGATGAATATATTTAATTAGATGATCATGTAATGCGACAGGAATTACAATATGTTTCTATTCATTCCCAGTTTTATTTTTTCTATACTGCAATATTCCTTTTTTGATGCAGTATTTTTTCCTATCCTTCCTCATGGGATTATTGTCACTTCTAATCATAAGCTGCTTCATAATGTGTTTGGTCACAATCCAGATCTTCTTGCTATCTTTCTTTTAATTGTTGAAAATTATTATCCACAGATTTGTCTATATCTGTTTCCAATAGCACAATATGTATATTGTCAGTGTGTAATTGCTGCTACTGAAGTGGAACTGAATAGAAGCTTAATATGTCTGTGATTAAATTGTCATTGCCTTTGCAATAATGCACACTATAATTGAACTCTTGCAAAACTAGGCTCTACTTTATTAACCTGCTATTGGTCAAGTAACTGTGATTTAAGAATGGTAGACTCTTTGGGTCAGTTATCATAATTATCTCCGATATCAAAAATTGACAAAATTTTTGAAAGACTCAAACTATTGCTAAGGCTTTTTTTTCTGTCACTGTATAATTTACTTCCAGACCCTTTAATAACTGACTTATGAAAAAAAAGAACATCATGTTGGTTATTCTCTCTAACCTAAAACAGAGTAGTTCCAAATCCAGATCCACTACTGTCAGTTTGTATGTAAAAAGGCCTATTAAAATTTGGATACAATAACATGACTTCTTTTATGAAAACTTTTTTTACCTTCTGAAAACTATTGTCATGCTGGTCAGTTTATTCCCTCACAGTAAAAGTTTCACAAACCTAAAAATGATCGGATGTATTTTTTATTCTTGGGCATGGGAAAATCTTGAATTGCACATATCTTATCAGGGTATGGGTAAGTGCATTCTTCATTAATTATATGGCATAGAAATGTTACTTTTGTGGCAACTAGCATTTTTTTAAAAAAAATTATCTTAATGCCTTTCTTTTGACATTTCACTGAATAAGTTTTAAATGTGTAATGTGTTCATCTATATTAAATGATGCCACTACTTTGTCATCTACCTACATCATTATTAACTGTTTGATCATGTTGGACAGCAGTTTATCTAGACATAGAAGTAGCCCCACCCTCTATTTTTAAGACCAAATGATATTTGATTGAAATGATATGAATTTCTATTTGTTTTTAATAGTGGCGTACTTCCAATCCAAGGGTTGTACTTTTATTTGCCAGTAACTTGGTTAGATCGAAAGTAGAAAACACATTTTTAAATTTAACTAATGATTCATGAATGCATAGAGGTGCATTACTATTGGGAATGGTTATGTTATTTAGCTGCCTCATGACTAGACACAGGCAAATTGATAATACTCACACTCCATCATTTTTTCTGTTTTTCTACTTTCTCCCTGTATTCATGAGGAACAGAGTATGAATGAGCTTGGTAAGATTGGCCCTTCATGATCATTATTCTATGATCATATCAATGGATTATCTCTGGGATCTTGTTCATAGTTTTGCACTAGTCATTCTATCATATTTTTCTGTTCTTTACTTATGATTTGGCCATGACCTAAAATTTTGTATGCAAAAGGCAGTGGCAGATTTACACATTTCTTGAAATGAGAAGGCAATACTTCATCAAATACTATTTGATTTAAATTATAATTTACAATGAAGCAGTGCATGAAATCTAATCTGAGTATAATTTAGTGTATTAAACCTTCTAGAATAAGAAGAATGTGACTGTATCTTTCCTCTCTGACCAGATTTGTTTTGATGCTAACTTAGCTATTTTATTATTTGCTAACAGTAAGATATTAATACTAGGATTCAATGTATCATCAGTTCAAACATTCTGAGAAATTATGGATCTGTTATTACTTTTTCTCCACTATTTTTACTTTTGGATAATGCTGAGGGGCTAGCTTAAGCTCTGTCTCATCCCAATTACATATTAAATTAGCTATTTATATTTATTTCATTCATTATTAGGATTTTTTTATACTGTCCCCTTGACTCACATCCAGGCCTCGTAATGAGAGATACTTTAAAGAGGTCCTTTTCTGTTTCCCTCTCTCTACCCTTTTGACATTTTAGAACTGTTTTTTAAAAAAACCATAGGGGATTGTGAATCACCCCTTGGTCTTTCTTTCTGCCTTGCAAGAGTGATATCGGAATCACTTCTGGTTCTTCAAAAGATTTTTGTTCTTTCAGGGCTTTGGAGGATTGTCTTCAGGCTCCACTCACTGAATTGATTAGCGGACTCTTTAGGTTGGGGTTTAAATCCCCTATCTTTCACATCATGAGCCAGTCTGGCACTGCTGAACGCACTCAGCAACTCGGCCATTTGTTCTACTGTTTTTCTTTATGTTACCTATAAGCATTTGCTTGACATTATGAGGGAAATTGTGATACACAATCCAAATAATCTGTTATTTGGATGGTGAGTTGGCTATTAGGGAATGTAATTTTACCACTGCCTTCTGAAGAAATGATTGAACAGTTCACTGGGCCACCAAGTACTCTTGTGGTACCTGGTGATGAATATTTTTTGGCAATCTTTACTCCAATAGCTAGCTAGTAATGCTTTTTTATATTTGGTGAAAGTGACAGATTTCTTGTATAAAGAATCTCACTAAGCTTGAGGCCCCCCTTGTAAATGGCTGCATGCAATTACGATCATGGTCTCTTCATTTAGCTGATTTAAAGTGAAATACCTCTTTAGTCTATTAAGTGTTCTGTTGGAGCTTCACCTATGTGGCCAGAAAATAATCAAATTTTTAAGAATTGATTTACATTTGTAGGCTTATGTAAGGTGTGCACATTTACGTCTATATTTGCCTGCTCAGAATTATTTACTTCGATAGGTTTCTTTCTTTCCCTAATGTCTCTGCTTGCCTATTGCTACCTTTGTTAATATTTATTTTATCTATTTCTTTTGTCAAATTACCAATTTCAACTTTCATGTCATCAATTATTATTTTTATTTTCTATTTTAGTTTCCTCTACCACTTCTCGCACTAGCCCTATATTTACTTCCTGTTTTATTTTATTTTTTTTCTATTATTTGGTATGCTGTCTCAGTTTGATTTTCAACTTGCATTTTATTTTCATTTATTTCTCTCATGATTTCTTCTTTTATTTTATCATAGCCTAGTCTGATTTTATATTTTAATTTTTTTAGTATTTCAGCTTGCCCTTCTAATTTTCTCTTTGTTTCATTATTCTGATTTTTTAGCTCTTCAGCCATTTTTAAAATTTTCTTCAGCTGCTTCTTTTTATTTGTTTTTCAGTTATTCAGCTGTTTCTTTACTCTGATTTTAGCTCTTAGGCCATTTTTTTACTTTCTTCAATTTGTTTTTCAAACATTCTGGTTATCAGTGCTATGGTATCACTATTTTTTTTTGTTCATGACTTTTTTTTTTTGGTCTTATTTTGTTGTTCCTCACTGGGAACATTTTCTATTTTGAGTCTCCATTTTAGCTGTTTTTTTAATAAACATTTATGATTTCTAAAAAAAAAACTTTCTTTTTCTTTTCTATTTTTTTGTGATACTTTTTGGCTTTTAATATTATATTTTATTCACCACCTATTATCGCTTTACTAATTCATTAGTTTCTTTATAATTTATATTTAAATATGAGTGGTCACCCGATTTTTTCCACCACATTTTCCTCAACACCATTTGCCTGCAGATTTTTACTTTTTTACCATAGCCTACCTGCACTTATTTATTTATTTTATCTACTACATATATCTCTCTTTTTTTTTCTATTTTAACAAAACTCACCTTACTTATCTTCTCAACTCACTTATCTTTCTTTCACATATAAAATTATTATTATTAGTGTGGTCTGTTTCCCCCTTTCTCATATTCCATACATTTATTTATTTGAATTATTACATTTCTTTATTTATTTCTGTGAGCCGGTTATTTATATTATTATTATTGTTATTATTTTTAATTAGAATGAATGTTCAGGCTCTCATGTTGGAAGACATGGATTTCTCTCCTTTAAGATTTATTCTATGGCTATTATACTTATTATTTATTATTTACATCATTAGCTCATTAATCTTTTAATATTTTATTTTAAGACCATGTTATTCAAGCAAAGACATAAATATGATCAATACTTACATGTTAACCACACCCCTAGTCAGACAGATTTAATAAAAAATATTAAAACAATGGTCACTTTTTAAAACTGATGTACATCCTCCATAACTGCAAGAAGTGTGACCCATCTTATGGAGATACTTATAATGGGTTTAAACCCTATGGGCACCAACCAGCCTTAGATTAGATTCCATGGGATGACATTAACACACTTCAAGGACTTGATTTAGGGCCAGCTATTAAAACATGAATTCAGCATAACACAGAATATCTAAATACAATTATCACATGATCACTATCTCATACTAGCACAATAATTGTTATTAAACAATTCAAAATATAGTAAAACTCTCCATATAGATGGCACTACTATATGGAGAGTTTTGCTGTATTTTGAATTGTTTAAATACAATTATCTATTTACTCATAGGCAAAGTGAGAGAGAGAGAGAGAAAAAAATTTAAACCACACCAAAAATTTACAATACATTATTTATTAAATATTTAAAAAAATATAAGAAATATTTAAAACATTCAAATTACTACAATTTTAAACAATCATGTGGTTATCTAAATATAGTTAAAAGTTAGCACTTATAAATGACATTTAAATTTCTATATAGAAATAAAATTTAAAAGTTCTCACACTTGAAATAAAATGTAAAAGTTTTATTAATGATGTCTAGACATATTTACCTCGTTTTTTTATACAGTATCTGGGTGATCATCCCTGTCTTTCTGATCCTGTCAGATTTATAGTGGATCTATTGGCAGTAGCTGGTCACTTCCTTGTGGCTCTGTACTACTATGAAGTCTGGTTCCATAGATATTGTTCATAGTGGGTAAAACATTGGCAAAGGTAAGTCAGAGATATATATTACTGCATCTGGCTATTGTTGCGCAGGAGATGGTCAGTGGAAATGAACAAACACTCCGCTTTTGTCTAGCAATGGGCAGTGGAAATGAACAAACACTCCACTTTTGTCTAAGCAATGCATTTTTCTAACAATGCGACTGTATGAAGATTGCTCATCTTGCTGTACTCAGTCATTTTTAGCTGGCTTACAAGACTCTTTGGTCAATTATCCTAGACAAAACTAACTGGCTTTCTTTTTTTACTCTTTCTTTTGCTTTTTCATAACTCAATGTCTATGTAAACAAAGAGAGTAAATTTCTTACCCCAAGCTATGACAAAATCTTTTTTAACTACTACAATTAACGTGTTAAAAGTGAGATGCGGTCTCCAGGCTTGTATTATTAATTATGAGTTTAATAACTCTTAAGTGCCATATTCTGTCTGATTGATAAATTAATTTCATTCTGATTACCAACAATGTTGACAACAGTGTGCTTATAAACATCAGAGCCACTAAGAATAGGTGGATTCTTTCTATTCTTGATTCTTTTGTTCAATATTTAGAATGCTTTTAAGTCATAGCCTGGGGAGAAGTGATTTTCTTCCTTTGTTTGCATATATATTGTTTACATATTAAATCTTGATTAATTATTACAATCAAGGTGTTAAAAGTGAGATGCTGTCACCAGTCTCTATTATTAATTATAAATTTAACAACTCTTAAGTGCCACATTCCATCTGGATGATAAATTAACTTCACTCTGAATTACCAACAATGCTGACAAAAGTCTGCATATAAACATCAGAGTAACTAAGAATAGGTGGATTTATTCTATTCTTGATTCCTTTGTTCAATATTTTTGGAGTGCTTTTAAGTTATACTTTATAAACAACTTCTTTAACACTACATCTACTTTACCTCTATTTGGAGAAATTTTCTCATTCTAAACATCTATGTACTCAAATATTATTTTGAGAAATATTATTAGTTTATTCAAGACTATTCTTTTCAGTAGTATTCTCTAATATTTCCTCTATGATATATCAGAAGAGAAGTTGTTTCACTGTAAATGTATAATATGCTGTTAAGCAGATCAGATTTGCCAATAAAAGATACACCATCTAACATTTGTCTCAATATCAAGAGCTCATTTCTGGATGTTCATCCAAGAATGTACACTTGAAGAATTATTGCTTAAAAATGGAATTTTTATGATATTCCAGTCCAACAAATTTATTTTATCAAACCAAAAATAAATCCAGCTGGATTTGATCTTTCTAGATACTCATTAACAGATTCAGGATAACACAGTTATTGTACTCATCTGCTTCATAAATGGAGTTTATCAAATAGTAATCTATGTAAATGTGGACAAATACAAACTATGGATTACATGGTTAATAAATGCTTAATTTATGGTTACAGTGGCAAGCTATTTATGAATCTATCTCCTGGTCAGAATCTGTGCAAGTTCTTTTATGATATTTTATTCATAGTTAAGCTGTCCAAAGCCCTTGCACTAAGTAATAGATAAAACAACAGCACTATATATATATATATATATATAGCTAATTTTGTTGCAAGAGTTATTTCACTGTGATAAAACATGCGATCTTTTAACTTTCTTACAAAATAAAAAAAAACCTACCAAAATGATTTATTTAATTTGTATGACAGTTTTGATTGATTAGCAGTCTTCTTCAGATAATTTGAAACATCCTAAGAGGATTGCTAGTTAGTTCAAAATGTCATATATTAAATAAAGCATTGTGAAGGGTGTTTTATTATTTAGTGAAGATTTTATAAAAGCAATGTAATAAAAGTGAGTGGATTTTTTAATTTGGAGTCTCTGTTGCATTTCAACATCTAAGACTCAACTTAAAAAAAACTAATAAAGTATTTAAATTGGTTTAAATGATAAGTTGATAGTTCTCTAAACTAAAAAATGCTGAAGATTTTTCTTCTCATTACTAGCTGATAAAAAATTTGAGTTTTTGAACATTATTTACTAAATCAAAGTCTTAATATATATTCAAATTTGCTAGCGCATTCTGTAGATCATATTTTGAATTTGGATTATAATTCAATCTGATCTATCTATTTCTTTTTATTGCATAATAGTTAATTAAGTTATGTATCCAACTTGCAAATATTTATAACTAAAGAAAAATACTTTAATTCCAATATATAAGATGTAATTTGAATTTTAAATTGCTTAAAGTAAGACTATTAATTATTTTTTTGCTAATGTTTACTAGGAAGAATAAAACTATCTTTTCCTAGTCATAAATCAAATGTTTACAAGTAATTAAATAAAAATATTGTTGTTAAATGGTTATAAATAAACACCTGTTCTATACACACACATATATAATTAAGTTATAACAACATTTAAATAGTTATTTGCAGGGTAAGAGCTTCCTTACCCTTTCCCTCCACATTCCCATAGAAGAAAATGTGAAAGAGAAACCATTAATTAACCAAGCTTTCCAATTTCTAATAAACAAGGATTTGAACATTTTTTATTTTAGTTTTGCTCTCTAGCTTAGAATAGCTAGTACCTAATCTCTAAAAAAAAAAATCTCTTTTTTGCATTCAGTTCAATTATTGATAGTTTTGACATTCTAGCAATCTTTTTCAGAAACTTTCAGATAAATGAATTGAATACGTATTGTGCAAAATTAAATCAATTTTTCAGAGATTTTTTTCAATATAAACTATGACAAAAGAATGAAAAATTATTGAACATTTTGAATCTATTTATCACTATATTGATAGCCGAGTAGACTATGGTTTAGTTACCTGAAAGAAAAATTCTAAACTTGTTTGGAACCTGAACAAAAATCACACTATGTCCAGTCAAATTCAAACCCAGCTCAAGACCATGTTAGATGTTTGTATGCTACATTATGGAACTTCTATATATAGGATTAGATTTTATATAAAATTTTATATTCTGCTGAAACAGTAATTTCAGTTACTCAATAAAAATATTAACTGCAAAATTCAATTTTATAATGTTTTTTAAACATTTTTTTTCTAAGCATTGTAACATTTTAAGTTATAACAATATGCCAATTGTGAATATTTTTATCTGTTGGCTGTAGATGTTATTAAGTGTTCCAAAATTCCATTAAAAAAATAAATAAATACAAGCCAGACTGCAAAAGTGCTTAAATAATTTTTATTAGGCTATATATTTGGATTTTGTTAACTATTTACCTTCCAAAAATAAGATTGTGTGTGTGTGTGTCTATGTGTAAATATAATTCGAATTTTTTTTTTTATCAACAAAATAAAATAAAATTATGGATCTAAATAAGGAAAAAAAGAAGTCCCTTTTAGGTAGAACCTATATGACCATAGTTTTTCAATTACGACTAATATGAATTAAGAAATTAAATACCTAATCGCTTTGAATCTACGAATATCTACTATATGTTAGTAACATTGGTAAAAATGATAGAATAAAGCAGCAAAAATATGAATAATAAAGCTATAATTTAAATTATGATAGTCTTAATTTTTTTTAACTACAAAAAAAAAAAAAATCTAAATATTTAAAAGTTTAAATTAAGCGAATGATTTGATATTTACGATGCTTTAAAAGGTTGATATATTCTGTTGAGCGTTTTTTTTTTTCTGTAAAACATTTACAATATACATTTAGTTTTAACAAAATTCAAAAATATATTCCACTAAATATTATTTAAGCACTTTATTATTATGGTTTTTAAATATATACTTTTTTTTTTAATGCATTTTTTTACATCATTTCAATTACTATCATTTTTAAAAAATATATATTTTATTTTCTAATATAATAAATGAATGCATTCTTTTTTGTATAAGGATAAATAATCAATATATATTTGCTACGAGTAATCGAGAAAATTATAAAAAATATTGAATTTTAATAGGGAGTTAATAACATCAGAGATACACAACCCAAATATTGCAATGATTTATTTATTATACATGGTTAAAAAAAATTTCCTATTTTTTCGTTTATGTATTTGATTTTTTTTATTTATTTGTAAAGTGCTAGCAAGCTTTCCATAAATGAATATGATCATTCTATCTTCAGAAGTAAAAAAAAGATTGAGAGAAGTAAAAAAGAAGAAAAGATTACAAATGATATTTGCAATCACTAAACATACTAGTCTGTGAAACCAAAATACATCCACATATATTGTATGAGTAAGCTTTAATCTTTTTATTTGATAATTTGTAATAATGTCTTTCAATTCCTTCTGCAGAAACCTTTTTTTCTCTAAAATACGTCAATAATTTCCTAATTGTAGCTTTCTGTTGTATTTTACTTTTAGCTATATTTATATCTTCTCAATAAAATTAATCATCATCTTGTTAATCTGCATAAATTTAATTAGGTCTGTTTATTTTATGGAAACCATGCTCATATTCATCATTAAGTACTTTTTTAAAAATAAATCTGTTAATTTTTGTTCAATTTACAAAATTGTACTCATTGTTGTAGATCATCAAATCTACTTATTTATGTAAATAAGTATCAAAATATTACAACTTTTCCACATTCTTAAGTTGACAACCATCAAAAGTGTAAAAAAAGTTGATGAAAAATTTTCTCCATCCTTATCTAAAAAATAAATTCTTTTGAGTTGCATTGCAAATATTAGAAACATTTTGTAGATCATCCTTTTAATCAGAAAATAACATCAATATATTATAAATTTAGATATCAAACAAATGAATTGTTTATTTTTGCTTTTAATACAATCATGTAGAAAATCTTATCAATGTTTTTTTATATATATACAATTTTGTTACAATTGCATTATTTGAATAAAATTCTATAAATAACCAGCTATTTTCAAGCATTGACACAAAACTTCTCAGTTAAATCAAATGTATTGCTCAACCTAATAAAAGTAATATATTAAATGATGGTCATAATTCCTTTTATATATTTACTTAACAATAAATACCATATAAATTATAGCTGGAAAACAGGTCAAGTGATGAAGAGCCAAAACTAGAACTAAACCCTTGCACGAAGTTTTAATTATATATAAGAGGTTAACATTTTTCAACAAAAATTATGTATAAAGTTTAATTAATATCTATAATGAGTTATTATTACCAATAATGAACAAATACTATCTGATTTGCATAAGTTTGTGTGATTCTAATTACATTAACGCCATTAATAAACGTTGATAATATACTTATAAATTTACACAAAATGTAAAACTATGTATATAATGGATGAATAACTCTCCTCGTAAAACCTCATGCGTTTTATAATTAATAAGACTAGAAAATTATTTCTCACTCTCAGGTTACATTTATTTGATTAAGCACTTATCTCAGGGTTTTTAATAAAATACAAAAATTACTATTCTGAAAAATTCTTACTCTCAGTGATTTTAAACTGATATATTCTTGATATGATTAAGATAGCAAAGGGCTTTAGTTTATCTACTCATATCAGAAAATTCAATATTAAAATGAAAATAGTGCAAGTAACTTCAATAAAAAAAAAAAATTCTTAAAAATAAAGTGTAATTGTGGTCATATTTATTTTTAAGATGTATAAATGATAATGATTTTCAACTAATGACAAACAGCCATATCATGAAAAATTATAACATTTTATTAATTATAAAATTATTTAAAAATATTCAACAAATGTAATCATGATAACAAGAACTTCTCTGTAAATTATTATCAATCGTTTTGGGCTGTTATGCTTAACAAATATTTTCTATTTGAGTTACAAATATCTGTATGTTATCAAAAACATGATGCAACAACAAAACACTTCTAGAACTCATTATAATACTTATCTGACAGCCAATCAGATGCCATGATAGCTGTCCAAATGAAATCCAAACACATAACAAAGATTTTACGAGAAAAGTGCGGCCACCCTTTTCTCTACTTTTCTTTCTATATATCTAAGCCAGTTGTAAATATTTAGGTTTGAAAGCTTGAAGCTTTAAATATCTTCACAATTAACTCACTGAGTCTAAATCATAAACATACAACACAAAATCCTATGGTTTACTACATAGTAGTTTTTAGAACACATAACAAGTAGTAAAGTATGTAAATAATATTTAATTTGCAAAGCACAGATAGTTGAAAACAAATAAATTGAGATACTGCAAAATCTCTAGCACTCGTTATAATACTTATCTGACAGCCAATCAGATGCCATGATAGCTGTCCAAATGAAATCCAAACCCAAACACACAACAAAGATTTTATGAGAAAAGCACCATTTTCTCTACTTTTCTTTCTATCTATCTAAGCCAGTCACCACCCTTTTCTCTACTTTTCTTTCTATCTATCTAAGCCAGTCATAAGTATTTAGGTTTGAAAGCTTGAAGCTTTAAATATCTTCACAATTAACTCACTGAGTCTAAATCGTAAATGTACAATGCAAAATCCTATGATTTACTATGTAGTAGTTTTTAGAATACACAATAAGCAGTAAAGTATGTAAATAATATTTAATTTGTGAAGCGCAAGTAGTTGAAAACTGAAATAAATTGAGATATTGCAAAATCTCTAGCACTCGTTATGGCTGTCAGATAAGTATTATAATGAGCGCTAGAGATTTTGCAGTATCTCAATTTATTTCAATTTTCAACTATCTGCGCTTTGCAAATTAAATATTAAAACACTTCTTTGGAAAGGTTGTATAGTGTTTATTCAATCTAAGCATTAACTATAGATAAAATGCTAGAATGTTTTACTGCATCTCTAAGTACACTAACAATAATAATCATAATAACAACAACCTCTTCTTACAGGTGTCAGACAGTGTTTAATTTTCTCATGAATGACTAAAGCATTTAATCAATTTATATTATTTTTAAGATATATATATAACTTTAATTAGACCTGACCATCACTGCTGGTAGCATGACTTAATATACCTTTTAAGCTTGTATTAGAGCTAAAACTTTAACACAATATTGTTAGGAATTGAACTCAATTAAGCAATAACATTTGCAGTTAGCAATGTCACAGGAATAATTCAATATACCATACACTTTAAATATATCAAATTTATTAAGCACAAGCAAATAATATTTTAATAACATGAAAGGCTTAAACCTTCAAAACCTGCACTTTAAACATGCTAACATACAACCAATCCAATGAAATAATAACTGCATATAGACCTCCTTATTCTGAAACACAAGTCAGAACTATCAGAAAAAGATGGGACCCACCTTCTATGCCTTAATTTATATATAAATAAGCCAGACTCGAGCATTTTGAACTACGAGTGTGAAACTTAAAATACCTTCACATTTAATTCACTAAATATTATATATAAATAAACAACATGAAATCTTTCGATTTACTATGCAGCAATTTTTAAATCTAATGAAATGATAGTAACAAATGTAAATATATCAAATTTATTAAGCGCAAGCAAATAATATTATAGTAACATGCAAGGCTTAAACCTTCAAAACCTGCACCTTAAACACTCGTAGTTCGAAATGCTTGAGTCTGGCTTATCTATATATAAATTGAGGCATAGAAGGTGGGTCCCATTTTTTTCTGATAGTTCTGACTTGTGTTTCAGAATTAAGAGGTCCATGTGCAGTTATTATTACATCAGATTGGCTGTACGATAGCATGTTTAAGGCGCAGGTTTTGAAGGTTTAAGCCTTTCACGTTGTTATCATATACTCTTTATTAATTCGTATGAGTGCCTCATACTTTTTATTATGGAAAAACCTGAAGTTGATTTAAAAGATCAATAAAACATATATGAAATTAATCATTAACAGGACTGTAGCATATTTTAGATTAGCTTAAAGTTTAATCTGATCTCAAATACATAATAGAATTATCAACAGATGCATTAATTTGATTTCCCTAATAAATATAATGTATTACCTGTATCTTTCTGATATTTTCTTTCTGGAATTTTTTTATTAAAACATAATAATAATAATTTTAAAATATTAAAATCATTAAACAAATTAACTAACTATAGGAGATGTATAAATTTATAATCTACAGTCATTAAATAACATCCGAGAAAATTTATCCAGGTACATTTCAATCGTATCAAAATATTATTTCGCATTTCTATAAAGTGATAAATTCAACAAAGATGCATTCAACACATTTAATCCACATAAAGATATAATTAATTGTGAAGGCTGAGAATTTCTATTAGAAATATAAGCATTTAACAAATCAACAATTATTTATTTGTTTGCTTGCATGTCCATTTAAAGAAGTAGCTTTCATACAATATAACATCTCTAAGCATATTTATGAAGGTATAATATCAATGAATATAAATTCATTTATGTTTTGCATTTCCTGTAGTCACTGTAACCATTTGTTAAATTAGCTTTACAAGAATATCCAAGATTTTAGGTATCTTTTCACCAATATAATATGCAGCAATTTATTGATCCCTCACTTCAGGCCAATATCAAAATGTTCAGCTAGAGTTTAGGTCATATTCACAAAAGATACGGTCAAGTGATTCATTAATCCATTGATCATATTAATTTGTAAGACATCTATTGTTTTAGGTAGTTTTCACAAATATAAAATTAAATCATGTATGGATTCATAAATTCTTATGAATTTTATAATATTCATTAGAAACTTTGAGTTGATATAATCAATATCATTCCAAATAAGAGATTTTAATCTTTAGAGAAGAGATGAATAATTATTGCAGTGTTATTTATAAGCTGCAGCATTCCATAAGCAATTTTAAAAATTCACAGATGAATCAAAATATTTAAATTTCATTTCTTTAAATGCACTACTGAATGATAAACCTTGTTAATAATTTAATTTTATCATTCAGGATGATATAGAGGAAACATTTACCCTTAAGAGACAATTGTTTAGCAGTGCCTACTCAGACATGCTATTGGTGAAGAATCACAAAATGGCTAATGTAATTTAAATCCAATTTAGTTCTTCAACACTGTAATTAAAGAAGATTAAACAAATTTTGACAAATGGTTGTATTTATAAGTTTCTGCCATGTGATTAGTGATTTCATAATTTTGTATCCACAATACTTAACTTTTTGGATTTGTATGAGAAAATTCAGTTTTCATTGCTAGGAAATAATTGGAAGTAGGCAAGTTTTGAAAGTTTCAAAAATTTAATTAAAACACCAAATTTGAGACAAAACACTGTGTTACATTAATTAGTAATAAAATAAAAGGTAAAAGTTTACTTTAGCGACCACATCATAAAAATCATGTTCGCCCTCTAGTTTTCAAAATTAGAAATAAATTATTATTTGAAAATCGTACATATATGACATTAAAATTTATTAGTTGGAGTGTGGAATAGATTGAAATCTGTCCATTAAAGTATGAGGATTGGCTATCTTAATATATATCTGAGCACTTATAGCATGCTGGTTTAGCATGAAATACATATATTGGTAATTATTTATCTTTTCAACATACATGTGTTCAAGTGTATCAGTGTTATGAGATAGTATGGAAAGTAGTGGGGCATGTGAAAGTCTGTGCCCATTTACCCTATATATTACATATATATTCATAGGTCAAAACTACCCCAAATCTAAAATTAAACTAGACCAGCATAAAAATAATATTAAAACACAACCTAAGGTTTCACTGCTACAAGCAGACTTCTCAAGTGTAAAGAACTACAAAAAAAAACCACACATTATATATACTATTAAAAACTACCCACAAATCCATTCACTTCCCATCCACCCTTAATATTAAAAGAACTCTTAAATAAGTTAATTGCTTCAGAATAATAAATTTTCAATAATAAAGACTCTTTAATTCTTCTTTTGATTTCATTTCTCTCAAAGAAGACAACCTTAGCTTCATCAAAATCAATAGTGTGGCCTGTATCTTTTTCATGGACATACAAAGCAGAACTAATATATCTATTTTTAACTCTACTTTTATGAACCTTTATTCTTTCATTTAAACTCAAACTACTCTGACCTATGTAAACCTTCTTACAAAATAAACAAGGAATAAAATATACCACACCAGGAATAGTCTTTCTATCAAAAACTTCTTTTGTATTATTTAATAAATTATTCAATGTAACACCCTTTTTCCAAGCAATTTTCTTATTTCCAAACAATTTACTATTTCTACACACAATTTTATAAGAAGACAATTTAAATGGCAAAGAAATAAAATCATATTTTTCTTTAACCTTTACATCCTTACAAATATTACTATTAAATAAAATACTTTTAACAAATTTATCAGAGTATCCAACACTCAAATAATCTTTATAAAATTGATATTTCTGAAACAAAGCTACCCCACTAGAATTATTTAATTTAATATTCCTATGACAATAATTCCTTAAAGCAGCTACTTTATGAGATACAGACTGATAGCTATCAGGTTTAATTATAGATCTTAATTCTTTACTTTTAACTAAATGACTGCACAATAAACAATTAGTTTCTATATTTCTAATCACCAAAAGATCTAAAAATTTTAACTTACCAAAATCTAACCCCCCTCCTTCTAACACAAATTTTATAGAAAGATCAAAACAATTAAACTCATTTACAAATTCTTTCAATTTATCATTCTCAACTACAAATAAACAATCATCAACATATCTGACAAATAATTTTACATATAAACACTTCTTTTTAATAATAATTTCCTCTTCCATAAAACTAATATAAACTGAACATACTAAAGGAGAAATAATATAACCTATTATCCACCCTTCCTTAATCTTATAAAAATTACCTCTATAAGTAAAATACATAGAATCTTCCAATAACAAAAGCAAATCTTTAATTACCTTAATTTTATTTTTTGATAAAGAACTTTTCTTAATCAATACAGACAAAAGAACATCAATACTGCTTAACCTATTAACAGACTGATACATATTTTCAATATCTAAACTTCCAAATACCCAATTACTTTCCGTTTTAAAATTATTAATCTTATCAAAAGCCTCAAAAGAAGAAGAAACTGTGTACTGACCAAAATCAACAAATTGTTTTAAAAAATTATTCAAGAATCTAGAAATACCCTCTACAACACTACCTGTAAAATCAAAAATAAATCTTAAAGGAAAACCATCTTTATGAGTTTTAATATTCACAAACATCTTAGCTGATGTAAAATCATTAGGATAGCATTTTAAATAATCTACTCTATTAAAAATTTTTAAATTAACCATTTTCTTCATAATATCTATCAATTTTCTTTTAATCAAAATACCTGGATTTTTATCTAACAACATATATTTACCATTATTTAATTCTCTATTCATTTTCTCTTTGAAATCATCTCCTTTCATAATAACAAACCTACCAGCTTTGTCTTCACGAGAAATGATTACATCATTAGCAATTAACCTATTTTTAAGATGTTTAATCTCAGCAGGATTAATAACAAATTTTTCTTTCCTTTTTAAACTTTTATTCAAAATCGATTGAATACCAACTATTCACTAGTTTAGCTTTATGCTTGTAATGTTTATATTCATAGGTATATAATAAGCCTGTGTGTTTCAGTTATTAAAATGTAAAAAATAATAAAAAAATATTTAACATTTTAAAGAAGTTGAAATAACTACACTATATTAATTAAAATAATTAGTTTAAATTATTTGATACTTAAGAATTTAAACTATCTACATTTATAAGTTAAGAATTTAAACTATCTAGATTTATAGCACTTATTAAAAAAAAACACCTTCTGGGTTCAAAAATTCGAATTACATGCATGTGTACAGTTTTATAGTTACACGACACGTATTATTTCCAATGAAAATATCACAGGGGGACTGTACAAAGAAGTCATTGAGTCTTTGATGGTATAGAAAGAGTGTCTAGGAAGTGCTTCTTGACAGGAGTTACAGATAGAATGGCTGTCACACTGGAGGCCCTGATCCAGTGATGCATTTTGCTAGGTACTCATATAATTTCAGATGGCTGGGATATGTACAATAATATCAGGCAGACTCAACAATGGGGTATATATGTATTCAGTTGTTGTCCATCAGGACAACTTCATGAATCCCGAAGACCAAGACATACATACCCAGAATACTGAAAATATGTGGATGAGAGCGAAGCGTAAGCTGAAATTCCAACCTAGTACCAGCAGAGCTTTATTTTCATCGTACCTTCAAGAATTTGCCTTCTGGAGTAGACACAGTACTGCTGTCTTTCTCTCCAACTTCCTAGTATGCATAGGACAGAATTATGCTTAAAAAGGTAAATGATTTTTTTTTAATCTTTTATGTTTTAATAAATATTTACTGTAATTGTAATATAGGAGCATATACATAAGATTTTAGAATATTTTAGTTCTAATTTTAAAAACTAGAGAGCGAATATGATGTGGTCGCTAAAGTAAACCTTTACCAAATAAAATACATAATCATTTATTTTACAAATAAAAATGACATAATAAATATTAAACCAAATGATTTTTATTTTATTTACTTTAAAGTTTTCATTTTTAATAATAATAAATTCAAAAACCTACTTAGTCAAGTGTTGGTAGCCAAGAGGTCAGCATAGCTGCCTTGCAAGCAGTGTCTTGCAGATGTTTGTCATGAGTTTGCTTCCCGGCAGATGCTTTGACATATGAAGGAAAAAAAAACCTATTTAAGAATTTTATGATTATGCCTTTTCAAATTGACTATGTTTTAAAATAAACATTCATGTATACACACATATGTTTTTCAATATAATATTAAAATTTGCTATCATTATTGAGTTTATTATTAGTAATAATCTAGCTATCATAATGAAATTACTATTGTATTAATAATATCTTAAATACATTCTTTTATTGTAGTTTAATATAGTATCTTTTTATACTACGCATTTTTTCCTTCTAATATTGATTTTAGGTGCATGTGTTTATTTTTCATTGAATATTAACTGTGTTTTATAAAAAAAGAAACGGGACATATATTTTTGGGACATTGTAATGGATAAAAATGTGTACGGGAGACATCTTGGATAATTTTAATAATCTACTCTAATTAGTATACAAGAAAATATGAATATTATTTCCAATTTTATTAAATCATGTTTATTACTGTTATTGTAGTAAGTAACAAAATTGGAAATAATATTCATATTTTCTCATATACTACTACATATTAGAGTAGATTATTAAAATTATCCAAGATGTCTCCCATACAAATTTTTTTCCATTACAATGTCCAAAAATATATGTCTCATTTCAGTTATGATTATTGATTTAGCAATTAAAATATAGTGTTAGTATATATATATATTGTGATGGTATAGAAAATGAAGATGAGGGTTATAATGTATAATTACAATAGTGGTTCATTACCAAAATCATTTAAAGTACTACCATATTGAGGCAGTTCAATATAATTTTAATCCATAATCATTGTAATCACAGTTGAATCACTAAAAGTGTAATGGAACAAAACTAAGATGATAGAGAAATACAACACATAACATGACATTTCACTATTAGCTGCCAATTATGACAATACAAGAATGAAGAACTGTGCAGAAACAATATAAATGTGAATATGCATCTATATACTTGGCCATATGTGATTCAGGCAAATAAACAGTATGGATAAAAGATGATGATTACAGTGTTTTAAGGATCCATACTTTTAAAATATGCATGACTATATTTTAATTTGACCAAATAATATTTTTTTTAAAATATCCATCTTGGAAGTCATCTCTCTATTAGATCAATTTATAGAATAACTTCATAATTATGGCTTAAATTTATAATTGATGATATCATATCAGAGTCATCAACACTAAAGAAATCTTAGTTATTGGACCATAACCATCATATAACAAGCTTGTATTACACTTAATCTCATTATACAACTTATTTCTCTTACAAACTCATTAAAGGTAACTCTTTATTATTATTCACTGAAAATTTACAATATTTCAAATATCTCAATTACTGAGAATAATAGATACTTCAGATGCAGAATCGAATGAGGAATAAAGAATTAAGATTGGTTTTGACTTAGGAAAAATAGATAGTTTAATAAAATTTAAGTGAATATATTTAAAACAGGCAAAACTAACTATAACATATTGCCACACACAGCAAGATAGAGTAATCAATGGATGCCAGAAGGCTTGTGCATAAAATCCCCATCTAGTGCTTACTCATCCAATATACCCATGCTAGTTTTTGGCTTGTGGCCTTTGTCAGTGAGGGGCCTTGGATCTGAGAGCACTGCTCCTAGATCTTAGGATCTAATGCAACCCTCTAGCAGCAACCTTTTATCTCCACTTACCTACAAGCCTTCTGGCATCCATTGATTATCTAGCTTGCTGTGTGTGGCAATATGTATAGTGAGTTTTTGCCTATTTTAATAACAGTATAAGCAAGCATAAGAAATGTTTATCATGTGATGTTTATTGAATATATTTAACTCAGTATAATAAGCCTTTTAAATTAAGGAATATAAATAATTAATAAGACATCATAAGCATTCATCAATATACATACCTTATTAATAAAATTTCTAATTAATTCCAAGTATGTTCTATTATGAGACAATTACAATGATATACTATTTTTAAGTATAGTAAAACAGTGTTCTGACCTATGCTTAGTGATAATCAGAAAGGAAGAGGAGTTGGAAAAAGAGAATAAAAGACTTTAAGAACAAAAGTCATTCCTCTCTAGTCCAAGCAATCTTATGATGTGTTTTACTAAACATTATAAATGCTCAACTACAACAAAAGCAAAAAAAAAAAGATTTTTTTGAAAGATTATATAAATCAATAAATAAACTAAAATATAAAAGTAATTAAATACATAATTTATATATACATTGGTCGTAAAACTAATCAAAGTTAGTTCATGTTAAGTTCTTAAATCTTGGTTATAAAAATAGATTAAAAAGTCTTATTTAGAGAGAGTTCTGGGTTTGTACATGTCTTTAAATTGATAGGCATACATAACTTATTAATGAATGTTCACTCATTGGAAACTATTTCTTCAAATTTAATTTCTAGTTGCTTTACTTTTTTTTGGAGATATCTTCATTTCTTTTGATATATTCTCAATATGACTTTACATTACTATTTTTCGCATTCTTGCATATGCAGAAAATCTGCTAATTGATACATTTTTAAATTAAATTTTACAATAAGAAAATTATTTAAATAATTTTTTGCATTAAATTTATCCAATCATATAACTTCTATCTATGCTGTAAATGTTTTAGCAGTTTTATAAATTGATTAATTTGTTGCATAGTACTTATTATTAGTTGAGTCATAATAATCATTTACATTTTTAATTCATATATTTTTAGTACTATAAATGTTTTTATTTTTATTTATTTTTATCAGTAATTATTCCAATATATATATATATATTGTAACTGTATATTTACTTTCAAAATGACTTTATTAACTGAAAGGTTACATCTGTTTACAGTTTTACATTAGGCATACATAGTTTCATATTTACATTATAAAAGATGTACAGTTTATGCAATTAAATATCATGCATTACAAACATTTAGATTACCGATTTAGATATTAGAGTTTGTGATAACCATCTAGTTCAAAAACAATAGATCTTAATTAATGTTCTGTGGTGACAATGGGAGAAACAGTGTTTTCCATTGAGATCTGCTCACAGTTTGCATGTAGTTCATTGTAGATTTGTAATCATATATTTAACTCTGTAAGATAGATATATATTGTAATGCTTTAAAACATTTTTTAATAGATTTCAATAAACAAATTTCCTTATTAGTAATATTATAATAAAGTCTTAAGCTAGATGTTTTAATATTATGAATTAAAATTATTTAGTTAGCCTATTTAACTCTTGGTTATTTAAAAAATATTTAGATTATTTAATATTTGCTTAAAAGACTAAAATTAATGGTTTGAATCTAAAGAAAAGTTAATTTAAAACTTGCTGTGATTCAAGTAATGAACAAAGTTATTAGCTCTGTTAGGATCTTAATAAATGGTTTTAAAGTAGTGATTTATTAAATGTTAGTTTACATAAAAGTGTTTAAAATCAGAATTTAGAGGTATTAAGTGTAACTAACTAGGATAAGTGTCAATTTAAATCAGTTTTAAATGTTAGTCATTAATTTATTTTCATTTTTTAAAATATTGGTTATATTTAGTATACATGTGAATGTATGGATATATGTGCATGCATGTGAAATGATTGAGAAGCTAAAAAAGTTATTAAAAGTTATATTTTAATAAAAAACAAGGGTACATGCAATATTATACATATTTATAGAGTGTATTTTGAGTAAAGATGTAATATAAAAAATGGTATCCATAAGTCAATAAGTTTAAATTGATTAAATAAATCATTTCTTTAACCATTAAGTTCAATTAATAAAGTTCATTTGCATTTTAATTTTCAATCTAGACAATTGATAATGGTCAAGGTTAAATTAATCAATTGTAAAGACAAAAATATGCTAGAAATTTACATATTATGATAAAATATGGGAAGGGGATTGGTTTAGATATATCACACTACAGGAAATGCAGTGGAAAATCTTGATGTATGTGTATATAAAAGAAACACATACTATTATAAAAAATAATCTTAATATAATTCTTTTCACTTTATTATATTTTTAAATTGATTGGTTTTGTTTAACTTATTTTCTTTTTACAACTTTTTTATTTTTTATCATTTTCATGGCTGAATAGAAAGTAAGAAGTTATCCATTGCAGTACTATCCTTTTATATATGTGTAATTGATTTATCAAGCAGTAATCCTAGTAATTTTCTAAAGAAGTCAATGAAAAACAAAGCACACATGAGGAAAAGTATGTTATTTATTCTTATACTAAAGCATCAGCAAAATTTGAACTGTTGCTATTATAATTATTTTTAACAATTTAATTACTTTTTAAGTTATTAACACTAATTTTAATTGCTAAGGATGTTATTATATTTTTGCCAAATTAAACATGAAAATGATGAAATATCATCAAAGTAGTGAGTTTATTAAAAAGAGGAGTGAAAATCATTTAGACTTGTATTATAATGAAAGACAAAGTCATGAAATACAACCTTTTAAATATCTTGAAAGAAAAACTTTATTTAGATATTTTCATGATAAGATGAATAAGCTAACATTGAATTAACATAATATCCATTCAAAATATATCTGTCTGTTCATTAGAATAGTTTTTAAATTGCTTATTTTCTTTAAATATATTGCTTTACATTTAAAAGAAAAAGGAAAGAACTGATTTGTTGTCATACTTAATATTGCTAAAATATCAACTTATAATATGAAACTTTATAAAAACAGTTGTTAGTTAATATTCTCCTTCTGCTTATTTCTCCTCCAATTTGTATTACAATTAGAAATGTATTATAAAGGAAATGTATATTATTTAGAATATCTACTATCAACTCGTGTCATCTTTAAATTTGTTAGATTTAATTGTGAACATTTTCTAAAAAAAATCTCTGCTATAAATCTTTAATATATGTGTTTTCTCTATCTTAATGAAAGATTAATATTGTCATATTTTAAGATGATAACAAAAATGATTTGAATGAAAAGTGATAATTTTTTTTTATAAGGGAAAAATAACTTTTAATCTCTAATCTGAAGAAGGGTATAATACTTATATATATAGAGGGCGGGTTAGGTAGAATATATATAGGCATATTTAAAATTATTTGTAGGTATAATTTATGTATTACTATTATTAATATTTATGATTTTATTAATATTATTTGTAATGGTGGTGTCTAAGAAATGGGATTTGATAAGATATGCCATAAAAGGTTTATTCTATGAGTTAATTTTTACTATTGTTCTGGAGTTCTCTGGATTATTGTTTAAGCTTAAATAAAGGATTGTATAAAACAGCCTTTTTACATATTTAATATAAATATTTATAAACAAAAGTATTATGAATGTTAGTGAGTGTGTGAGAATTTTGGATAGTTTATAAATTGAAAGTTGTTGTCATTATGCAATGACAGTCTCTTCGATACACACATAGTATTATACTGAATGAGTGCATTGTATGCTTTCTGAATGTGCATATTAAAGGTATAATTATTTAATTCTTATTACTATCAGCTTTATGATTTACACTTTTAGTGGTATTCCTTTAGGCAATTTTAGGTGAATATTATATTGTTTTTTATATGCATTTAGCCCTTCCATGAGTGAGAGTGTGGCTTGTTTGTTTATCTGCACAGTCTGCATATAGTTACTTGTTGCCCATTTGTATTTTATTGTTTGTATTTTTATTATCCACTTTGCCATAGAATTGCATTGTTAAGGTGTATTTTAGTATATTGCAAATATATAAAAGCATGTTTATCTTATAATTCATTACTTGCTCCGCTATAATTTTAAAGTTAAAATATGTGTTAAGCGCATTTATTTCCTTGCTCCAACATAGGTGATTACTGTTATATAAGTATATTAGTTATCTTACATAATATTTGTCACTATTTTTTTAAAACCTATAAGATGTCACCAGACTGATTTTTTAATCTTATTTTGGTCATGAAAAGTATGTAATATCTTATTAGAGGTCTGAATATAGCAATATAGATATATTGTTGTTACTCTATGGGTATATTGTTTGAAATAAAGATCCTATTAATGATAATTACTTATGTTATAAATTTTTAGGAATGTTTTATGAAAAGTACAATTATGTGTAAACTTTATTTAAAATGCTTATTGTAAATAAATATTCTTTTATGTAGACCTTGTTATATGCTGTAAATAAATATTTTTTGCTATTAATTAAATATATTTGTTTCATTGCCATTGAGACATTATTGCATTATCACATTTGTTACTCAGAAAATCTGTTTTAGTATAAAGTTTTCATTATTTGTAGTTATTTTATAAGAGTATACTTCAATGCTCACATAAAACTTATTTATCTGCTTTACTTATTGATCATTTTTACTTGCATGTTGGAATTTATTTATTTTCATATTTAATCATTAATTCTGCTTATTGTTCTTTTTACTTGCATTATCAGAAGATAAATATTGTTATTTGTTTTATTTCAAATGCACTGGTAATGTAGTTGGTAACATAAAATATACCCGTATTGTCTTCTACATTATTCTATGACACTGCTTATTAAAAGTTGCATCAGAAGATATGAAAACTTATGTGTTTTATAGTTCATAGAAATGAAATAGCTATATTTGAAGAACTTTAAAATATTTAGAAATGATTAAATTTGCTAGCCATATATGATTTAAGTATTTGAAAACTCTATTATCATGTAGTTTCATTTCTGCTTCCTTAAAATACTAATGTTAAGGATAAAACTAAGAGAAGAAAATAAAATGTTCAAGATATAGCTTGAATAGTAGTCATCACATTTAAGAATGTTTTAATTATATTACCATTAACATTTTTTTTATTCCAAGTGCATTTTGAATTTGAACCCTAATCTGAGATTTTAAAATTATGAAAGAACCTACCTGAGATAAGATTTAATATAATCCATAGCTATTAAGGTGTCTGTTTGTGTAACCTTTGATTCCAGTATTTGTGGCAGGGAAGCATCTTAGTTAGTGTAGGTCACATGGGCAATTGTATTGGCTATCCATCGGTTATAAGGTAATGATTGATGGTATGATTACAATATTTACAGTTTTACTATTTATTTTATGGTATTTTCAAAATTTTAACAGCTGTTTTAAATATCTATATATTGTATAATTATAAATTTTTGAATAAATAAATAATTGCCATTAGAATTTAGCAGATATAATTTCATAACAAGAAGTGAAATTTTAAGTTCAAATTTTTTGTTAATTGACATCGATTTGCTTATTATTTTCTTTTAGATATATTAATTGATTTTCTATTGTTGTTAATAAGTTCTGTTTTTTATGCATATATTCTGATATAATATTACACATTTAAAATTTTTCTTGGAAAGAACTTGAGTCTTTAACTGCCACCTTAAATTTGATATTGCCAATTTGATTAACAAAAAGTAAAAAGAATTATTTTTTAACATTGTATTGCCTTTTTTAAAAATATATATCTACCTTTAAACTTATCTCATACAAAATCTTTTTTAATGATCTTTTGTGACATTTATTAAATATACTTGAGAGTGAATAATATGTTATTCATGCTTCTAAAAAATTATATTACCTTCAGTGTTAAATTATAAGGCAGTTAGTTGTTCATAATATCAAGGATCCCTGTTATATTTATATGAGTGATTTGAATTCTCTGATTGTCTTGTTTATAATAATTCATCAATATTCTGTACTATATGTTATAAATGTATATATTTATACTAAATCGAAGAGCAAATTATTTTTTTAAGATTAGCTGGTAAGATAGTATGAACCACTATCATCTTTTTAATAAAATTTGCTAGTTTTATATTAAGGATAAAAATGCAATAGTACCTATTGCAACTTCATTTATCAATAAAAGAACAAAATTTGAAACTGTGGCACATTATATTTTTTCCAAGAGACAAAATGTTTTTACCATTTTATTTCTGAGATCATATCACAATATTATTTACAATCATTTAAATTAATTCTACCTTCTGGTTTTTGTTTTTTTTTTGAGCATGTGAGAAATTAAAAAAAAGATCAGATAATTTTATTTATTATAAAATATTCACATAAATGTTTTTGAGGTTTGTACAGAAAAGATAGTTTCATATATTTTTAATTTAGCTTTTATTCATGCTATTTGCATGCTTTTGATATATAATAATATCACAATCTTAGTACTTTCACTTTTAATATTAAAATAATTTAAATTTATTGATTTAATATTCAGAGATTTTAATATATTTGAATATTAAATAAACACATTTAAATGATTTTAAATATTAAAATATTTATCAAGGATACTTATAGACCCTGAAGACTAAAGAAGTGAAAGTGCAATGTTCTTTGAAGGGATTTAAATATCTTTGAATATTAACATATTTAAATGATTTTAAATATTAAAATATTTATTTACATATAGACTCTGAGCACAAAAAAGTGAAAGTGCTATGATTATGATATTGTTATACATAGAAAGTATCCTAAACATGAATAAAAGCTAAATTTAAAATATATAAACTATCTTTTCGGTATAAATGCCCAGAACATTTATGTGAATATTACAATTACCGAAAAGAGAGAAAAAAAACTTTTTTATTCTTATAAAATGTAAACTTTTTTTTTTTTAAAGTAAATTTTATTGTTAGATATGTGATTATAATAATAAAGGCATGAGTGCATCAAAAATCTCAGTGTTAAGCATAAATATATAAAATTCTTTAGAAAGTAATTACATGTGTTCATATATATATATATTCAGAGCTCTAAATTTCAATGATTTTGTAACTAATTTATTTGGGATAAATTTTTGATGGTTGGCTAATTTAAGGTCATATGTCTGTGCATTCTACTTTTTACTTAACAAAACCATTTTTTATTCTTACTAAAGTTACACTCATAATTATTTTGGATTAATTATCAGATTTTTATAGGCTATAAAAATATTTGCAGTAAAAATTTTGCTTATAAATATATGATTTAATATCTATTATTCTTCCTAAATAATTTGTTTCTTTGTAGATTAAGTAGTTTTAAGACATTAAATTTTTTACTATTCAATATAAACGTTTTATAAACAAAAAGTATTGTTCACACTGTATCCATTAAGAACAAATACATTATGTAGATGAAAGTGTTTTAATGATTTTTAAATAATGTTTTTAAATTTATTTTTGGTTGATTAAAAGTAATAGTGTAATTTACTGAAAAGTATGTCTTCAAGCTGGCGCATATTATATACAAGTTTAATTTATTTTATAATGGATACAAATAAGTATTAAATTATTTAAAGTCTATCAGATATTTGATAAATATTTTAAAACTTAATCTCAATTCAAATTCAAAATGTATATGATGTGAATTTCACACACACACAAGGATATTTCTGCTTTATCTAAGATCAAAACAGAAATAATAGTATTAAGGATTTTTAACTAAAAGTTGAAATTCATTAATGTGTGATGTACATTAATGGTGAATTTCCAACTTTTTCATTGGATAATTACTGGGAAAAAAGTCTGAATATTCTCTAGAAGAATATTATTAATAACATAAATTCGATAGAAAAATGAAGTTGTAAGCTATTTAATAATAAATTCTAGACCTAAACCTTTATTTCTGAATTAATTCCTAACTGTGGCAAGTAAAATAAATGAAGACATTTTAGTTTAGTCATGTAAATGTTGGATTCTTTCTACTACTCAGTTATCACTTGATCTCTCAAGCATTTGATAATACATATATTTAATGAAAAATGTTCAGGTTTATATATTAAAACAAACTATTACAATAAACAGTGAATTAACTTTCATGAACCTCATACTCCATGTAAAATAAGACATAGGTGAAGTTATCGTATAGAACTTTAGGTTTGTCCACATATTAATTGGAAGTGAGTTTTTTTAGAAGATATTAGTTTCAGAAGTTTTTTTAAAAATTACATCTGTGCTTTAACATCAAAGAAATATCTAATTCAAATTATGCATTTAATAAAAAAAAAAAGTCTTTTTAATCAAAGATACTTCTCTATTTCAAACTTGTGTAAAGTAAATATTCAAAATCTCATTAAAACATCTGGATCAGGAATCAATATCATTGTATAAATATTATCTCAAAGTGTAATGATGGAGTGAGTCAACTTTTAAAGAGAACTTATTCTTATTTTATTAAATCTTTAGGAATAAAATTTGGTTAATGATAAATAAATTATTTGGCAGTAATAAATCATTATATATTTGTAAATAATAACTTCATTACATACTAATCAAGTTTTTTTATAGGAATCACAATATTATATCTTATGTTATTTATTTATTTATTTTTAAAGCATGTATTTATATTCAAATATTTAGTCTTTCTGAAATAAAATTTGCTTTGAAGTATTTATTTTATGTTGATTATTTGATAAAAGTACTTTTATTGAAAGAAAATTAAAATTAAAAATTCCCATTACTAATTCAATGTGTTGATCAACAAATGTGGTGAGAAAGCTACAAAATCTATATAATGAAGAATCACTATAATGTGAAATTTCTAAAAAATTCAAAAGTTTATTTAGCAGAACTTTGATGTAGATAAATGCTAAATTATATTTCTTCCTTTTGATGATAATTCTAATATTATGTTTCCACTATTTGTAGAAAATATTAATAAATGAGAAAGAGTAAAAAAAAATTTACTTGAGGAAGGCATGAAAGATATTTCAGTTAATGTATATTATATAAAAATGATTTTTTTTTTTAATTGTTGTGTTTCGTGTAAAAAAGTTGTTTAATTATTGAATAACTTTATGTTGACTACAATTCAGCATATGCAAGTCTAGTTTCACTGGCCAATGTGAAATTATAATTATAAATGGTTATAGATCTGATATATTTAAGAATAGCTTTTAGAACATTAATGCATAGTTGTCCCATGTTAAAATTCATAAATATTATAAATTTTATGAAATATAAATTGGAAAAATATTTGACTATAATTTCACATGTTGACTGCAGTGATTCTTCATTTAAGAAATGTATTGCAGTTGAGAAATTAATTTTGAATTTCAGTAATTTACTTTGAGCATTAGTGAAAGAAATAATTATAGAAACAATGGATTTAAGAGGATGTAAAGATGTACTGGTAGTAAGTAGTGATTTACAGGATAAGGATATGCTCAGAGAAGTAGAGTGTATAAGAATTAAAAGTAGTGAGAATGTATTAGGTTGGGGGAATATGTTATATGAAAAAGATTGGGAAATGAATGTAAGAATGTATCTGCTAAGAACTGGAATTTTAGATATTGTTAAGATATTAGGAAAAATACATAATGATAATAATGTTGTAGAAATGATGTTGCAAGTAGGATACTGAAAAAATAATATGATTATTTAAAGATATATATATATATGGTTAAGATTTTGAAATAAAGAAATTAATAGGTATAGATAATAGAATTATTACCAAGGCTTGATAGTGAGATATATTAAAATAAAGTTTGTGGAATTAATGAGATTAAAATTAGAGTAGTGATGTTTAATTTTTAGATATATTAATGTGTTTATTAGAAATATAGATTTATGTAAAAGAAATTATTTATGGTTATTTGAAAGAAGGATGGAATAAGTTGATTTAAAAGAAATTTTATTATCCATTAAATTAAAGAAAAAAATATAGAAATATATATATTTTTCAATTTTATTCTTACTCTCATCTTTCACCTTAGCTCAATATATCACAAACATCCATCAGCCCAGAAATCAGAACAACCTTTTTGAAACACCCAATAAAGAAATAAATAAAGACGTAAATAACTAAATAAAATATATAAATGGGCAACCAATACATACATAACTAGCTGACGCCATTCCTCTTCTGTTGCCTGTTGCATTCCGTTACACATTGCGCGCTCAGCATAATAGAGCTTGGATCAGTTCGACACTTTCTGAGGTCCAGTAACATTATAAAATACACCTGAGAATAATAAAAATTATTTTATAATCATTTTTATGATTCACAAATGATGATTTTTTCCAATTGGGATGTTATCAAGTTATACAGGTAAATGTAAAACTAAAATTTTGAATATAAATTAAATTTATTTGATTTAATTTCGTTATATATATAAAACCATAGAATGAAATACATTATTAAAATATGTGTGCTTGTTTACTTTAATGGAATGAGAGATTAATAATAAATTACATCACTTCAACTTTCTTTTTAAAAATAATGTATTTATTGATTTTTTTAAAGTAATATAAAATTTGAAGCGGAAGAAATAATTTTTGAATTATTTTGCTTTTTATTTTCTTAATCAAACACCTGTTTGATCTTTTGAATAATTTCTTTAGTTACTAGTGTTAGTTTGTACTATATTATTAAATTTCTTAGTAAAATAGTATATGTATATCACTATACTAATAGTAAATAAAAAAAGTAGGCAGGATTCAAAGAAGATAGAGATAAATAAACAGTATATAAAAGAAATTTGACAAGAATCAGATAAGTGGGATTCAACAAATGATGAATAACTGCAGAGAGATAGGTAATGCAGGCGTCAGGTATAAGATGAAAGAGGCTTGTATGTGAAAGAGAAGAATGGGCATACTAAATTCAAGGTATTAAGCAAAAGTTAATTATAAAGTATAATTGGACATTAGTAATATAAAAAAAATGATTTTACTTTTAATAAGTTATAAATCAATGATAACATAAATTAAATTTAAAACAAAGGAAAAACAACAGATGATATCAAAAGAAGCATTAGAAACAATTGAGGGTGGGAGAAAATATGATCAAATATACAAAGATGCTATGTTTCAGGTTAAACAGAAGACTGCCTTGAAAACACCCATGAAGAAAATGTCAACAAGAAATATTCAAAAGATTGTAAATTGAAAATCGAGAGATAATGAAAAATATAAATTAAACTCAGAGAGATATAGACAGAAACAGAAACTATATGAAGAAAAGTTTAAAAAATAGTGAACAATATCAAAGAAGAAATAATGTTCCAAGTGCATGAAAAAATGCAGCAGAAAATGGAAATCATAGAAAGAAAACTAAATGCAGATTTTAGAAGAAATTGCACATAAAGCTGTAGATAATAATGCAAGTGAAATACAGGCAGATATGCAAGGTATAATGGAGAGATAGAAGGTCAAAGAAACATTTACAAAGTATAATGATGATGATGGGATAATAGATCAAATAGTGGAAGGAATTCAATGTTGGAAAAATACATAAGAAAAGGTGACTCAAATTCAGTAAGTGATAATGGAAAGTAAAGAAAGTACAGTTACCTCAGTTGATAAAATAAAGAGATATTGATAGTTATTCTTCAAATAAATATAGTATAGATGTAGAAGCCATAGATAAGATTAAATGCAATGCTGATGCCTTTATTGTGAATGATTATCTGCATAAAGATGTAAATGAAAAATGTGCTAAGCAAAAGCTGAAATCTGTTGTAAAATATGATGATGAAAAATACTTAAAGACCTATTTCATTGATCCAAATTTTAATATAAAAGTTGCAAGAAATTATGCTAAAGAGACCAAAAGTAAACTAAGTAGGCTAGAAAATGAATCCTGATGCTTGATTGTTGAAATAATGGATGATGGACAACTGAAGAAAACTAAAGATGGAAGTATTTTGAATTGTAGAGTATAAGTTGGAATATGAAAAGAAATTTAAAATTTATATGATTTAAGATTAATATGTTTGAAGCAAACAATTATTCTTAACAGATTACTGAGGGGTTATTATGCCAAATATCAGCATTGGGATAATAAAAGTATAACGATCCAAACGAAGTGGGAGATCGCATCGCACCGCACCGCACTACCAAAGGGCGCCATCTAGGCATTTGAGCCTAGAAAAATTTATAAAGTAGGCAGATACGCGCTGTTAGGATTCCACTTTATTTACATATTTAGATCGTTAGCCCATTGTCACTAGCTCAGCGGAGACGCCGAGATAAAAATCTATAAATTTTATATCTTAAATATAAAAGAATAAAATAATAAAAGCCACTGCCAGAAATTAACACAGAAAAATATTTATTTATGCACATATAAAATAATATTTAAATCCGAGGAATAAGTTTAACATTTAGATTTTTATCTTAATTTTTAATTTTACATTTAAAATAGCTTGCTATAATGTTTAATATTTTATTTAGAGGGTCGAGTATGAATGGACTACATAGGTCTGCATTTGAAAGGAAAATATTCTTCCCTGATTTAACCTTAGGCAACAAATTTCGCAATCAACTGGCGCCAATCCATCTGATACATTCATGTATTCAATGTAGCATGATACGACAACACAAAATACTATATTGTCAGGAATGTACATCTGAACAATAAGTAGAAATAGAGAAGACATTGACTCTCCACCAACAGGAATGTGACATCTGTGGGCAAGTAGATCAATAAACTAAAAACTCCATAGGAATGGACTGCGGTCTTCTGCCGACTTACAAACCCATCCATAGGCAAACAGAGGGTGTGTGGCGTATATCTATAATCCTGCCCGTAGCGGATCTCATACTACATTTACTAATTACACAAATATATCCAATCCATTGAACCAATTCAACTACGAAATGAATAACCTAAGATTACCCTCCCTTAATACAACTTTACAAAACTATATAGCCATTCGCGCCCGACTTAATTTTAACATTTATATACGTTCGCACAGATTTATTTAAAAATGTTGGGTATAGATCGATTACACAGATTCCACGGTCAAAAACATTTCAAAATAAACATAAACGATCAAAATACAAAATTATTGATACCGACAATCGCAGAGGGAAACTTATAAGTAACCCAATAGTATTCACCATAAGATACTTGCGTTGTCACCAATAACTTAAAAGACATCCGAATAAATACATTTTAGATACTCACCGTAAGGTATCATTATTTATCGAATGTCTATATATTTTGATCAAATATGAAAACCAAAATCTAATTAACCGCAAACGAATCCATGCAAGCGTCTATAGACAACTTAAATGTAATGCATTTAATAATTTCTACAATAAAATATTACTACACATAAAAAATATTAAAAGGGAAATGATTCTTTTAACAATCGGGAAAGATATAAAATTAACCATTATTAATTTGATTTAAAACTTACAAAAAGTCAGATAAGAGTCCATTTTAAATAAGTCGGCTTGTTTATTAATTTGTTCAACTTGACGAAAGTTCTTGATTAAGGTTATGATTTTAACAATTGTTCAGTTCTATTGCTTACGGTAGAGAAGTCCCTGTTCCCGTTGGCAATTCCCACGCAGACTTTCCTGGAAGACCGGTCTGATGTTTTGGAGGTGGCAGTTGCTGGTTCTGTCCTGGTATCACAGTCTTTGCATTTTTTAAATAAGTGAGTGAGGACGACAAGTGCGTCTTGTCGCCAGACCCACCAAAATCAAGTTGGAAAAAGCTCTTGAACTCAATATTTTTTTCTTTTTATATCATCCACAAGGATTCACTGAACAAAACGTCACTAATCTGTTTTTTCGTTATGGTCCGGGCCAAGGCTTAGTGCTTCCATTTGTCAAGCTAAAATCTCTTTCTTCTCTTATCTAACTTTCCATCTGACTTTTTAATTAAACAGCTTTTAGATAATTAATAAACAATCATTTCCTTTTATAGATTACAGGAATTAATTAATACCTGTTTTTATTTTAACTTACGTTATTTTTTTATTAAAATATTTTTATATTTCAATCTTGTATTTTTTTATTTAAAAAAAATACATTCAAATACTTTTTTTTTTTTTGTTTATGAAAAAAAATATTTTTAAAGTTTAACATCTGTGCGAATGTATACACGTTTAACAATGTTTTAATTTTAGCGTTTAGTTTTTTCCTTTTATTTGCGAACTTTTAAGTTTTTATTTTAAATTAATGTAACGACATATTTATATATCGTTACATATCAGTAAACTTCCTCAAAAAAACAAAAAACATTTAAAAAAAAAAAAAAGACTTTACTTAGTGTTAGTAATTACGTTATACAAATTTGTTATATATGAAATTTCAAAAGGACAAAACTTTTTTTTTTTTTAAAAAGACAAAACAGTAATTACAAATATAATGATAAAAAAAAAGTTGACTGATGATTCCTTACTACCAGCTAAATTTCTGCCCCCTCCCTTCCAAGTTTCATTTCTTCTACCTTTAACTATTACTTAGGCAAGTTGAACGATTAGATTTTAATTTAACAAGACTTTTTTTTAAAAAAAAATTATGATTTATATTTATTATTACGTTTTATTTATTAGTTTTTATTCCTCGTATTTCTCTTTACATATGCGCAATTTTTCTTACTGGCAGCACTTTTTACACAAAATTCATAACTTTATATAATACAAACAATATATTCTGATTTCAGAAAAAATATTACGGGCTTCATTTATTTTTAACATTCTCAGGGCACTCGTGTTTATTCAAGATAGGAAATTTCAGCATCAATTCCCCTTCTCAGGGTCAATCTCTGAGGTAAGGCCACACTTGGGACGCCAATTATAACGATCCAAACGAAGTGGGAGATCGCATCGCACCGCACCGCACTACCAAAGGGCGCCATCTAGGCATTTGAGCCTAGAAAAATTTATAAAGTAGGCAGATACGCGCTGTTAGGATTCCACTTTATTTACATATTTAGATCGTTAGCCCATTGTCACTAGCTCAGCGGAGACGCCGAGATAAAAATCTATAAATTTTATATCTTAAATATAAAAGAATAAAATAATAAAAGCCACTGCCAGAAATTAACACAGAAAAATATTTATTTATGCACATATAAAATAATATTTAAATCCGAGGAATAAGTTTAACATTTAGATTTTTATCTTAATTTTTAATTTTACATTTAAAATAGCTTGCTATAATGTTTAATATTTTATTTAGAGGGTCGAGTATGAATGGACTACATAGGTCTGCATTTGAAAGGAAAATATTCTTCCCTGATTTAACCTTAGGCAACAAATTTCGCAATCAACTGGCGCCAATCCATCTGATACATTCATGTATTCAATGTAGCATGATACGACAACACAAAATACTATATTGTCAGGAATGTACATCTGAACAATAAGTAGAAATAGAGAAGACATTGACTCTCCACCAACAGGAATGTGACATCTGTGGGCAAGTAGATCAATAAACTAAAAACTCCATAGGAATGGACTGCGGTCTTCTGCCGACTTACAAACCCATCCATAGGCAAACAGAGGGTGTGTGGCGTATATCTATAATCCTGCCCGTAGCGGATCTCATACTACATTTACTAATTACACAAATATATCCAATCCATTGAACCAATTCAACTACGAAATGAATAACCTAAGATTACCCTCCCTTAATACAACTTTACAAAACTATATAGCCATTCGCGCCCGACTTAATTTTAACATTTATATACGTTCGCACAGATTTATTTAAAAATGTTGGGTATAGATCGATTACACAGATTCCACGGTCAAAAACATTTCAAAATAAACATAAACGATCAAAATACAAAATTATTGATACCGACAATCGCAGAGGGAAACTTATAAGTAACCCAATAGTATTCACCATAAGATACTTGCATTGTCACCAATAACTTAAAAGACATCCGAATAAATACATTTTAGATACTCACCGTAAGGTATCATTATTTATCGAATGTCTATATATTTTGATCAAATATGAAAACCAAAATCTAATTAACCGCAAACGAATCCATGCAAGCGTCTATAGACAACTTAAATGTAATGCATTTAATAATTTCTACAATAAAATATTACTACACATAAAAAATATTAAAAGGGAAATGATTCTTTTAACAATCGGGAAAGATATAAAATTAACCATTATTAATTTGATTTAAAACTTACAAAAAGTCAGATAAGAGTCCATTTTAAATAAGTCGGCTTGTTTATTAATTTGTTCAACTTGACGAAAGTTCTTGATTAAGGTTATGATTTTAACAATTGTTCAGTTCTATTGCTTACGGTAGAGAAGTCCCTGTTCCCGTTGGCAATTCCCACGCAGACTTTCCTGGAAGACCGGTCTGATGTTTTGGAGGTGGCAGTTGCTGGTTCTGTCCTGGTATCACAGTCTTTGCATTTTTAAATAAGTGAGTGAGGACGACAAGTGCGTCTTGTCGCCAGACCCACCAAAATCAAGTTGGAAAAAGCTCTCTGAACTCAATATTTCTTTCTTTTTATATCATCCACAAGGATTCACTGAACAAAACGTCACTAATCTGTTTTTTCGTTATGGTCCGGGCCAAGGCTTAGTGCTTCCATTTGTCAAGCTAAAATCTCTTTCTTCTCTTATCTAACTTTCCATCTGACTTTTTAATTAAACAGCTTTTAGATAATTAATAAACAATCATTTCCTTTTATAGATTACAGGAATTAATTAATACCTGTTTTTATTTTAACTTACGTTATTTTTTTATTAAAATATTTTTATATTTCAATCTTGTATTTTTTTATTTAAAAAAAATACATTCAAATACTTTTTTTTTTTTGTTTATGAAAAAAAAATATTTTTAAAGTTTAACATCTGTGCGAATGTATACACGTTTAACAATGTTTTAATTTTAGCGTTTAGTTTTTTCCTTTTATTTGCGAACTTTTAAGTTTTTATTTTAAATTAATGTAACGACATATTTATATATCATTACAAAAGAAAGTAGTAGAGGTGAAAAACAGAGAGCAGAAGATCTCCTTGAGTTGGAAATGATTAAAGTGATCATGAGACAGAAAATTATTCAGATTATCCTAAATAAGGTACTTGTACCATTAGAAAGAAATATCTGGGAAGAAGACAGTTTTGATTATGTGGTTAATAAGTAAGGCCTAATCTTTAATGACCTGAATCTATGAAAAGGATAAATGATTTTTGGAGATGTCATATATTATATAGTATATAGAAATTTTTAAAATTAATGATGATTTTGGAAAAGGATATTAGATGTGCTGTAAAATGTACAAATTTTAGACTAATAATTAATCCTTATTATAGAAATATTATTGTATATTTGAGATTTAAGTAATGGATTAGCATTTTTAGTAATTTTAATAAGTTCATAGTTTAGTTAAGGGAAAGGCCTAATATTATGGACATTGGATGAAAGTTTTGACAGGTAGAGTTCATTTGGCTCTGTTGGAAGATTTTATCATTGGCATGTGGATGCAATGTTTTTGAAAAAAATGCAACTTCCTGGAGTTTTTTTTAAAATTTTTATCTCAGACAAGGTACCAACTGACTTTGAAATTGTGAGCAAGACAACTTCTGAATTTATTTTATGTATGTGTTTGAAGTTACTTTTCATGGTCAGTTAACAGAGTTTTGTATCATGATTTTCAGCTATAAATTTTATAAATCCCAATGAGCAAGATGTTGTATTGTAATGATTTTTGTATTTTTTCATATTTTGGTACTTAATAATGTTTAAATTGAGATAGTTCTCGTGTTCATGCAACATTGTGTATTTATTGTCCAGTGATTGGATTTTTTATGTAGTCCAGTGTTACAATGTGATACTCATTTCCTTAAAAACTGAATACCAGTTCAGTCTCTGCAAAAAAAAATTAGGAGTATATTGCTTCATATGAACTTTGTTTTTGACAGATAATTAGAATAAAGTACAATAGACATGTGAGTTTAAAAATATATATATACTTTTTAAAAAAAAATCAAGTATGAGCCAGTGAGTAATTCTTTAATTTTATTATTAAAATGAAAAATGAAAATAAATTTAGTTTCATTATCTCATTTATTATAGGAAAATATTGTAATAGTATCCAATTTATGTCAATATGATGTCCTTCAAAGTTACAATAAAGGCTATATTAATAATTAATTAAAAAACCTACTACAGAAATATAAGTTAACGGAGTGACAATGATTATAATAGTTGTATGTGTTGGTATTACCCTATATATTCAAGTTGTAAAAAAAAGATTTGTTATGCACTTTGGCACTACAAATTTTAATTGTAAAATAATAGATTTAATATTTCTATTATGAAATAAAATTGTATTTATTGGTGCAAATATGTAAAGCATATACATATATGTCAAAACAACATAGTTACATGAATATATTTCTATATAATGAAAACACAATTATTTTATTAATTAATTTAAAAGGGGAATGATACAAAATTTTGTTTCTGGCATTAAGTAATTTAAGTTAATTGAAAGTAAGAAAAATATTTTAGATAACAAGAAAGCCTTTATAAAATTTTATTTTGATTTAATTATCCAGCAATCTTTGATTTGAATTTTTTCTATTATATGAAAAAAAATATTAGTAAATTTCAAAAATTAAAATTGAAAAAAATTGTGATTTGGCGAGAGCTGCATTATATTGTTATAAAAATGAATAAATAAGCAGATAACCAGTTACCATCTCTCCTTTTTTTTGCTTCTTGTTGCTGCACAGTATTCATCACATTGCATATACATAGCAGAAGACAACTTGGGAACAACAGTAGCTGAAGAACTATTTTTGGGAAAGTGATTGAAGACCATTGGCATTTGGAACAAATATTAACATTTGACTGTTCCTTGCCATTAATTAAAGATGATGCAGATTATTACTGAAATGAAAATCAAAAGAATCTCTTGCTAAAAACTGATGCATGTTGATTGGTCACTGGACCATGTAACTCTCCTGTTGAAGACGATTTTGTTATCTGCATGAAGTGAGAGAAGAGATGACCAAATCATAAGACCTATCCATTATCTTATCATAATAGGAAGTATTCCTACACCTGCCATTAGGATTCAAGAAACAAGTAATAATTAATAATACCAAATATATACAATTGTAAAAATAAACATTTTAGAAACATGGTACCATGGCATAAAAAAAGGTGGTCAACTTATTTTTTATGATAAAATAAAAATGTATACTATATATATATATACACATTGTAATGGAATAAGTATATGCCGTTACATTTCTTTCAAATAGAAGTAAAAAAAATATAAAATCACCCTCGAGTAGAAATATATGTATATAAAAAAGGGGGAATTTAATAATTTGATTTGAATTAATATATATAATGCACAGATGGCAAACTAATTATATAATTTAAAGTTAAAGTCTAAAAACAAGATTCTTTTTAATATAAAAGAATTTTTTTTTAAAAAATGCTGTTAATTAGTTATTTTTATTCTTGGAATGGAAATGATTTTTTATTTTGAGGTAATTGCAAACAGGCTCTTGGGCATATAGTCAGATAAGAGATAAATTAAAAAAATTCTACTGATAAGAGTTTACAAGGAGATAAAAAAAAATTTGAAGGGAGAAGAGATTTTTGGATTGCTCTTGTGGATTTGGTATTATTAAATGTATTGAGAGGTGTATTGCAGATCTCCCAAAATGTAGGGGTCAGCAATAATTTATGTTTCCCATATTTGCAGCAGCTGAAGCAGTCTCCAGAATAGGACGGCTCCCGGAAAATAGCCAGCAACAGACTTCTCTTCATCTAGAAGAATAGGAAATGGAAAGAACTTTGAATTCTATCATGCATCATGGATTATAAAGATGGACTTTACCTATAGCATTGGAAAGTATATACTTTGAACATTAATCATATAGTGCAAACTTTTTCCAGTATTTTAAGTGTCACTTAACTTTTAAAAGAAATCTCTTATCTGACTAAATTTTAATTTATTTATATATTTTCTTTTTTTTAAATATGCTTAATATCATTTCCATTCTCGTATTTTTTTTAAAATTAATTATTTGAAGTGAGCATGAATGGCTACATAGATTCGTAAGATTGTTAGTTTAAAGGGTGTTAATTTTGGGCTAATTGTTTTGTAGTTGGATCGGTGCTAGTGGATAGATGTACAGATGTTTTATGTCAATGTAACTTGAGTAGGTGCATTGGACCCTCATTCCCTCATACTGTGTTAGCATACAGGGCATAATACCCACCTGAACGTATGACCCAAAAGAGTAGTCATCACGTTGTTAATGGTCATAGACGTATTTTCTATGCCATTGATTTTCTTATGCTCTGACTGGGACAGTAAGCCAGCAAAGACCACTATCACCATCTACAGAGCTTCTCGTATAATTTTGTTCTTGTATCATGGGGAAAATGTTCATTCCTTCTCATCATGATTCATTATTTTTCTAATGATATCATGCTACAAATGTAAAATTCCTGTTAGCATGATTGTGTTATGCTAATAATCTCATTTTGCATTGGTCACATCGATATATCAGTAAGCTAGCATTGGTTTAAATATGAGATTTTTGGCCTAAGATTAAAAGGGATTGGTTTGGTTATTGTGTAATCTATGTAGCATATTCCCACTTAATAAAATATTAAAATTGTATTTAAATCTATTAAATGCTTCCATCTGTGCATATAATCCAAATCAAATATATTTAGTTGATTTAATTTTCAGAATCTTTTTAATGCATGTGTGCATTATAATAAAATGTTTTGTTAAATTAATTTTGTCAGTAACTTATTTTACATATTTTATTAAATAAATAAGCATTAGAAATTTGAATATACAGAATAATATTTTAAGCTCAGCTTCTCCCTGAACTAGTGACTGGTGCTTTTGGTTCAATAAAAAGGTAACCTCTCCTGCACCTATCCGCCTACTGTATAAATTTTCCAGGTTCAAATGGCCTGGTGGCACCCTGGTATAACAGATTAGGTTAGGGAGGTTTGTCAACCATTATAATATATATTATTTATTAATTGAAACTACTAATGTAAACTCATATATTTATTTTTAAAAATTAGAATGTATTAATTTTCGTTGTTGTATTTATTTTATAATCTCATTTTATCTTTATATAACATATGTGTTATTTATTGTTAAAATCCATATTGTGTATGATTTGATCTCATTCCAGGCAGGCAGTTTTAAACATTATAATTCTTTCTTAAGGTTCATGTTTTACATTGTGAAAGCACTGAAATGTAAAGAAGCAATCAACAAAAGACAGGTATATACAAAATGCTTTTTAGTAAAAGAACATCAATTCTTAATTGAAATAGAACTTAGGAGTACATTAATTTATTATCCTATAAAGATATCATTCTGTTGAAGAAATATAGATTAGATTTATAAAAGGGAATGATTATCATAAATGATGTGTAATTGGAATAATCCAAAAATATCCACATGACATTATGCTTTTAAAATTGTATTATTATAAATTATAGATATAAATTCATTTTTGTATTTTAGATATGATAGGTTTTGAAATATAGATTAATATAGTAGGTTTCATGAATCATATTACATGATGAAGATTGTATCAGGTTATTCCTTAAAAATATAAACAAAGCAATAAGTAAAGAGATGAATGAATAAATAAAAATGTATAACTTAATCAAATGGGCAACTAACATATAACTGGTTAAGCATAAGTGATCCCCTTTCTCTTCTGTTATATGTTGAGTTCTATTACAATATATGTAACCGGTCGCTTTATCAACCGATCGTATAGGGATTGAGAGCTCCAAATAAACATGATATAGCGTAAAGCTTTATTTATTTTCCTACATCGATAGTTGTTCATCATCAACACAAGGGGGCGCCAGATACGATGATTTAATTTACAATTTAATTTCTCGCATCACCTTACGTCATATCAAAACGATTTCGAAGTCTAATCCCCGCCCATAAGCTCAAACTCCCAGCATGGACCAATAAGGGTCACTCAGGGTCGCGATGAAATTGTTTCAATAATATCATTTTGGTAAAAGAACGCAATAATAACCAATGGAGAGAGAGTTTGGTTGATTTACAGATCGGTCCAAATATTGGATCGGGTCATTGGTTATTTGGCGACTAATACGAATGCTTGACTTATGCATCCTTAAATTAGAAGCTTATAATATCATCCCCCCGTTATCATACAGTCCAACAGAATTACTCATACTAGCTTTATTGACATTATTTATACTTATTAATAATAGACCCTCCCAACTCTTAAGTCTATCTTAACTACATAGTAAATAAACATCGTGACTTACGGCACGATGGAACTTAAATAAATAAACAAAACAAAAAAATAAGAAAGATAAATTTTAAAAAGTAAAATATTTAACTTCGTGAATAAATGCTGATTATACTATTAAAATATATTTTAATTATAGAGAATGATTTGAGGAATGCTCGAATTGTTTAAAATGAATTTATTGAATAAAAAAAATAAAACATTAGTGATTGCTTTAATTGCACGCACATACACGCATTCTCACATTCGCACAGAAAAGAACATATTATGCATATTAAACATGGATGATATAATATAAAGGTGTGTTATAATTTAGTTGCGAAAGAGAACAATAATTATGATTAAAGTCCATAACAGGAAAAGTCCTAAGATTTAAATATGAGGAACTATATAGCATCTGATTTTTATTTGCGAAAGTTGAGGTTAAAATATTAAGATTCAAATATGAGTGATTATGGATCATTTTATATTTTGATTTACGAAAGTTGAATTTAATTAGTTATGAGATTGCCTTTTAAAGTCTACGAAAAGAATGAATGGGAGCATAAAAGAAATAAAGTGTTTACCTAGGATTTTGCGTAGTCTTCTGCTGCTTCTAACTTGGTGAGGGTTCGAACCTGTTGGATACTGTTTCCATAATAAATGGTTATTCATTTTATATAAGTTCAGCATAGTATGTTTGGATGATTCTTATATGTCAAAACGGAGCAACGTTCTTGGACTGATTGGAATACGATGTTTGGATGACAAAGTTGTTGATTATTCATAGCTGTGGAGATGTTCTGGCAGCGGAGCGTCGATCAATCACTAAGGGGTTTCTTAGCCCATCATGATGATCGACGCTCTAAAGGTTAATTTCACAGTGGTCATATCGGATAGACTGGGTAGCAAAAAAAAGAAAGTTCTAGTTGTAGCTTCCGGGAGAATTTAAAAAATTATAAGCATAAGCAAAAACAAAACAAAGCATGTAAAACTGTAACCGAGCGTTTAGACAAAGACTAAGACTCCTATTTATCTGGGTTGTTTATTATCTTAGGATCCAATCTCCACCCAGAGTTCAATATTCTCTGAGTTGTCGTTGGGGTCCGTGTCCTACGTAGTGTTCATTCAATCCATATGCTTGAGGCAATCTTAGGTTTAGGCAATCTCATATTGCAATCTCAGTTAAAAAATTTATACTTATTCACACCTCTGATGCATACGTGCGTGTGTGTTTTAAGAGAACAATATAATCTTACATTAGTTTAAAAGTCGAGCATTTAATCTCAAAATCACCTCTATAAGCTTTTAACTTTCGCTATAGTTATAATTAAAAATAAACCCCTTTTTAATTACCCCCGCGGCATATACAAGTAGAAATTACTTATTGAGATTTAAATGGCATATTAGTAATATTTTAATATTTTTATTTTTTAGAGGATATTATTATAATAGATTATATGAAAGCCTTAAATTATTTAATTAGAATTATTAACATTTTATTAACTATTTAATCAGAAATATTAACATTTATTTTATTAGTGTATTTTTATAAAGTATTGAAAGAAAATACGTTTATTTTTTATCATAGATTGAAAGTAAATAAAATATAGAGTATTTACACTACTTGTGTGTGTGGGTATATACATGTACTGACTTTGTCTCGGTACAATAGTTATATATTATCAAATTTGTTAATTAAATATTTTTGATATTTAAAATATAGTTTCAATTTAAATATTCCTCTATATATTGATTACTGTGCTGTGATTCACTAGGGTATTGACCTCCTGCTTTCATATGTTGGAAGAATTGTGAATGCATATTTGGATTCAAGAAATATGATGTGTGGACTAATTGCTATGTTTAGAGAGTAGATAATGACTCAAATATAACTGTTTTATTCTTTATAATTATGAGTGTATGATTAAAAAAAATGTTTACCTTTACCTATATATATATACACACAATATTTAATGACATTTGGTATTATTTTAATTTAGTTGGTATATGTACTTGTTTGCCCATATACTTGTTTGCCCAGCATGAGTCAACATATTATTGTTCATCATTATTATCAAATTTATGTTTATAAAAAGAGTGATTTAATCATTAATACATGCACGTGCTCAATAAGGGAGTCATGTGTGGTAGGGGTTTCTTTTCTTCCAGATGTGTTTTCCTATTATACTTGTAGATTGAGGACTCTTATTGACTTCCTTTACTACATGCCAGACTTATGCTTTCAGCTCAATGTGGAACTGAAGTTGATCAGTTTTTCTGACCATTTAGCTCTGCACATTGACATTGAGGTAGATGATGGGCCTCTGATCATGTATGGTTTGAGGAATACTATGAGGCTGGTGAATAAGCATACCATTCCTGCAGGTCTCATTTCAGAAATTTATATATATATTTGTTTAAAATCAACATTTTGAATTTAGGCCCCTTTCAGGCCTACACAACCTTCTTTGAAGTGGTGCAGGCTATTATTAAAAAAATTCAGTTGAAATTCTCCTGGCCAACAAAATTATTACTTGAGCTAAATGACATTGCACTACTCTCTGGCAGTAATCACATTGTTAACGAAATTCTACATCTGAAGGATCATTACCAAAATAGTCAAAGGACCTTGGCAGAACACATCACCAATAAGCATGCCTGTAGGTTCCTTGGGAACTGGCACTGTTGGACCAGAAATTATTTGAGGTAGGCACTAGCAGGAAGAAGAAAACAGATTACCCCCTCATTAATTGTCTTTAATGGGAAATCATATATCGGGGATGCTATGATTCCAGTAATCTGTAATTACTTCATCTCCAAGTTGCAGAGTCAAGGGAGGACTAATAGTAGAGCTGAGCGCTGGGTAGATGATCATGAAATCACTACTCAAGTTATCCTTGAAAAGTTTAAATCATTCCTGAAGGGGGACCACCCTGGTCCACATGATCCCCAAATTCCTTCTGCTACATCTGAGTTATTTCATTGTGCCAATCATCTTGGGAGTCATCAATTAGCTGGACACAGGGTGTAGGTCAGTTGAGGGACTATAGGTTTTCCCTCTAAGCTCTCTAGTCTTTGGCCAATTTCTATGATGCTTCTAGCCATTAAGATTGTTGGGTCTCTTCTTAAGGATGTATTCAAAATACATTTTATCAAAATTTATCTGTTGTGCAGTTCGCAAGAAAAGGGCTGTCTACAACCAATGCTGTTTGTTTGTTTAAGATTATGCTTAGCATGTGAGGCATCGTAGAGATGTCAGACTGATCATTGTCAATTAGATATCAGGACAGCATTTGACTTGGTAAAGATTGTTCTGCTTATTAGGGTATTTAAGTTTTATAATGTCTTTGAGGCTCATTTTTCCATAATTGAAAATCTGGTCAGTAATAGATTCTGGTCACTTTTTATGGAAAGGTGGTCCTGGGTTTCATCCCAATCTTTCTATCTCACAGGGTTCCCTACTTAGTACTCTCTTGCTCACAGTATTCATCAACCCACCACTCATTAGACTTGAGCGGGACCTGCCAGATATTCATATTTCAAATCTGGGAAGAATCGTCATGTGTCTTACCTATGTCAATGGCATTGCGGTATTTCTTTCATTGGAGAAATATATTTCTGGTCTCAAGAAGATCATGGACTGGTATTCTGAGAACTATGGCCTCAGATTTAATGAAGTCTGCAGCATGGCGGTTATTGACTGGGAAGCTGCAGAATTTTCTTAGTTTCCCCCTTATGCTTTCTGCAAGAGATATGAGAATTCAGGTTCAAATAAAATTGCTTGAGGCAGTCAAGAGCACAGTTGATTTGATTTCAAAGGATTTATCTGGTGTTAATGGGAAAGGTGGCATTATTCAACATGCTAGCCTTCTCAGAGATATATTATTTTATGCTGGTAATAGTGCCAACTAAAGGCTTTCAGGTGAAGGTTAATTCTTTTTGCCTCAACTGCTCTGGAAGAAAAAAGTTGTCACCATAAGCCACAGAAGGATGTGCCAACCCAAAAGGATTGATAGTCTTTCCCTTCACTCTATTCAAACCTTTCTGTATTAGAGAGACCATAATCTTTTGGTTGAGCTGAAAGAGTAATTTACATTAGCTGTTTTTTATTCTTTAATTTTCCTCACTGACTCACCTCTGCCTATAGATAAGTCCCATCTGTAAAACTGCTGGCTTGGCTGGAGAGACTAGTTGCATTGGTTAAGGGGCTGGAAATTGGAGGCAAATTGTTGTCAGCTAAATTAAAATATTGGGATATATACCAATTGCTTAATGCTATCACAGCTACTCTGCATGGCTTCTTGGGTCTTTCAAATGATCTGTTAATCAGGAAATTTAAATTCTGGATGCTAGAGAGATTTCTGGATTTCATCATAAAAGTAAATTTGACTGCACTCCCCACTAGTGAATTCTTAGTTATGAAGAGAGGCTTTGCCAAACTAAATCCGGTTTGCCAAATATGCAGTCGAGAGAATGAATCAATGCAGCATCTTTTCTTTAGTTGTGTGATATTAAATAAATGCAAAGCAATTCTCAGTGGTTGGATGACATCCTATAAACAAAGGATTTTTAACCTGAATGAATGCCTGAAAACTGGAATCTTTGGAATAATTAGACTGTCAATCATTATGAATTATACAGTCTGGACAATGAGATTCCATCTGGTATTTGGGGAGAGTAATGGTAAATTACATAATGAACTTTTGTGCAAGATCAAGGCTGTCAGAAAGAAAGATCATATGATTTCACCGGAATCTATAATGATGCCTGGAAGCTTGTGGTGTTTCCAGAATAGTTTTTGCATTAGTGTTGGAGGGGGGGTTCCTTAACAATTTGTCAACTCTACACCCACCACTAAGATGGTTTTAGCCATGCTTAGGTGTGTCCATTTTGGGCAATTGAGAGCCAAAGGATTAGTACTCTCATAATGGTTGTAAGGCTGGGGAATGTGTTTGTTTCCCTGCCCATGTTTTATCAAGTAAAGATACCAAACTCAATTTTAAGAAGAATGACAAGACTGTTGAAAAGAGTGCATGTTGCTCAAACTGTCCAAATGCTTAGCATGATTCAAGACAATTTGGTTGTTGTTTTCCCCCTTTGTATTTGCTTTACTATCTCTTCATTGTATTCATAGTCAATAAATTTACTTTTAAAAATAAAATTCATTTGACAATTATCCTAAAAGTTATCACATTATTATTATTATTATTATTATTATTATTATTATTATTATTATTATTATTATTATTATTATTATTATTATTATTATTATTATTATTATTATTATTATTATTATTATTATTATTATTATTATTATTATTATTATTATTATTATTATTATTATTATTATTATTATTATTATTATTATTATTATTATTACTACTACTACTACTACTACTATTATAATCATCATCATCATCACCAATAGTAGCAGTAGCAGTAGCAGCAATTCTGTACAAATTGTTTAAAAGAATGATTCTAATATTTCTATTTTTTGATCAGGGTGGATTTAATTTGGAACAGAACTATTGTGAACAAATTCTCTTTTAAATACACCCAGGTCTCATTTTATGCAGATTTATTTAATGCAATTTTGAAGTTATGTGATTCATGTTTCTTCTTAATATCTTTGTATGCAATAAAAATTATTAGATCAGAAGTCGAGCTCCAATAATGTGCTATTACTTTAAATATTATAAATTTCACGCACTCATGTCATATTCAAAATAATAGCACATTATCAGAGTTCGACTTCCATTTAATAATTTCAATATTTTCAGCATTTTATAATAGTACTGTAATAGATTTTATGCAATAAAAAAGTTCATAATTCACTTAATATCAGGATTTCCCCATTTTATATACACACATTAAATTTTACAAGATTATAATATAAATCTGTTCAAACATTATAGATGCCTATACTAGCATGTTGTTGTTTTTGCATTTTAAATCACATTCTATTTTTGATTTTTAGAAAAGTACATAATCAATTAATCATTTAGTGGTTACAAGTAATAAATTTTACAAGATTATAATGTAAATCTGTTCAAACATTATAGATGCCTATACTATGTATGTAATCGTTTTTGCATTTTAAATTACGTTCTATTTTTGCTTTTTTTAAAAAGAGTATGTAATCAATTAATCATTTAGTGTCCACAAGTTTATTTTTAAAAGGTGAGTAACAGCAGTGGGCACAATTAAATTTGACAATTAAAATCTGATTTTTAATTGTAATTAACAATTTAAAAATTACGTAACGTGACCTGAAATTAATGTGATGTGAAATGATGAAATTTGATTTTTAAACAGAATTGAAAATTAAAAAATTAAAGACAAAAATAAGAATTTAATTTTTAATTATTAGTTTTAATTAAATTTTGCCCAACAGTAGTGAGTCAGTGTTTTTTTATTGTCATAAGTCTAAGTTCTTATTTTTATTTTAAACTTTTAGTTTACCCTAATGGAGAGGAAAAAACACCCAAGAAAATGAATTTCTTTGAAAAACTTCAATTTTAGTTCACTTAGTAAAATGGGAAGGATCAACAGTGATTGGAAAACATTTTATTTTGGGCAAATCCACTATAAGACCAATTTTAAAAAATGAAGTTGGCACTAGTTGTATTTCCTCTTGTGATGATTCTGATATCTCAAATAGTGATAATGATTAAAATATCATACATGTATGAATAAAATTAAATACTGTAGGTAATAAAAAAAGTAAAAAAAAGTTTGTCTTGTATCAATTTTTTTCAAATTTGAAATTTTTTATAAGTCATATTTTATTTTCTTATTTTTTTTTATGAGAATTTTAAAGTAATTTTACATTGTTGCTTTGCTTTTATGCGATTTTTGGATAATTATAGTATGTATCCCCCATTTTTCAAGGTAAGTCTATTTTTGTGCGATTTCTTTTGTGCACATTTTCTGAGGAACCTATCTACCACATAAAATGAGACCCAGGTGTATTTATATTAAAATGGCCCATCACAATAAAGATTAGTGCTAATTTTATTAATCTAATATCAGCTCATAAGTAATCTTTGTAAAAGTCTTAGAAGTTTTTAAATTAAGGAAAACTATTGATAAAATATTTTTTCCAACTTAAAAATTTAAATAATATTAAATGATAATTATAGCAAATACAAAAACCTACAAGTTTTGGTTTTTTCTCTATTTTATTCATTATATTCATCAGTGAGTTTTAGAAACATAATACAGGAAATTAATATATCAAATACTTCCTTAATCTCACAAAGGTGACTCTACTCAGAAATTGGAAAATTTCATTATTAAGTATTTTTAAAAACTAGTTTTATATATAATCCCACGTGCATAGTCAATTTTTCAAATAAACAATGGGAAAGCATCTCATCTTTTATAGGTTAAATCTATAATAATTCTTAATAGTATCTCATTGGAAGAGGAGGCTGAGGTTTAGGTACAGGTGTTACTGGATATTGTACCAGGTGTTACTGGATATTGTACCACTATTTGGAGAAAAAAGATTTTTTATTGAACTTCTAAATGTTCAATTAAATTAGATCATGAGACACATTACTAGCCTAGTCAAGTCCATATTTTTGCAGCAGCTTCACATTTTTTTATATATTCCTTTTCTTATATCAAAAGAGAAATTGCTTAGCAGAAAATAAACTAAATATATCAGATTCACTTCTAAATGAAGAGGAATTTCAATGTCTAAGATATACATCAAATCAAGATTTTTGTTATGAATGTTTTACAATAAAGAATCATAGTTTAATCATGTTTTTTTGTGAAGCCTCAATCTCTTTTATTCACCAGATCCAAAATTAAAGCTTTGAAATATTCCTGGATAATATTGAAGACTTATCAATATCCCTCATGATCACTATGCTTTTCTATTCATCAATCTCTGCAGATTTCATTCATGTTTGGGAATATTTAACTTTCTTAAAAATCCATATGCTAAATAAATATTTGAAGAATGGGTGGGGGTATATATATATATAATGTTTAATGTAAGTGGGCTTATACATAAACAAAAAGAAAGGGGAAATTAATATTTTAAACTTGCTAATTTAACCAATTAACAATTATTTTATGTTATACATACCCTCATGTATATATAAGTTATGTAATATATTTGAAAACTAATTTTTAGTCAATAATATTATTTGTTTATATATTATATATAAAAGAATATTTTTGTACTTCATACACGATACTGAAAGACTAATAGTGTTGTAATTATTTTTAAATGTTAGTTTTTTTTTAAGAAGATTCCCTCTTACATTATGACAAAATGATTTGGCACAAGATACAGGTTAAAATTTTCTTTTTGAGTTGAACCTCCAGCAAAGTTTTTTTTTGTGTGTGTGTATATATATTATCAATTTTTAAAAAAAATACACACAAATTTTAAGACGCACAGTATTTGTAGTCTTAAATGGTTTAAATTTAAATAATCATTGAAATCTTTTTAAAACTATAATAATAAATAAATGCTTTTATTTATGAAATGATTAGATATGCAACTACCTAAAGTTAAATAATAGTGATATTATTGGATAATATCGAAGTCTTATTAATATCTTTAGAGTCAAAAACAATGCAAAAACTTATCATGAAACTTCTGATAATCTGTAAAAGTAACAAATTAAATTAATTTTCTATAAACCTAGGATTTTTAAATTTTAATATATTAGCAATTGAGGCATCATCTCCACTTTTTTTTTTATTACTTTGCAATATTTTTTGTTTTTTATATAAAAAAAAAAAAGGTAGTTTTTTTAAAAATTAATATCTAATGTTAAAATATTATCATTATTGAAATATAATCTAAGATTTGATAGTAGGCATATGTTAAATAACGGTCATAAATATTTTCCAATGGTCCCATTTATTTTTACATTCCTTATGTAGTAGTTCTATATGAACTAATGGGATTAAAATTTTTTCATATCTGATTTTCTAAACTATTTATTTTTTTTGCAAAATTTTTACTACCCAATTTAGTATAAAAAAGTCAAAAGTTCAATCATATAAATATTTCTGTTGTTGTTATTATTATTTTATTGTAGAAATTTTTATCAGGGTTTTTTTTTTGATAGCTTGATGAATTATTTTCCAAATTAAGCAATGTAAATTAAACATTAAAGTTTTTGTGTTTCTCTGAATGAATTTTATATTTTTTTCTTTTGGTCTTGTAGAACCAACTATGAGAAATACTAGAAGATGTGGATCAAAATGATCTGCAATTTCACTTATAACAGTTTTTTCAAGCTTTCAAAATGTTTTCTTTGCTTTCCTATTCTTCCTTAAATTATTATTTTTTCATTACTTGTATTAATGGCTGTATTTGCTGAAATTTCATTAATTGAACAAGTTTATTTCATTTAAAACTTGCTTTTATTTCCAATTAAGGTTGTCTATCAGCAGTATTATTAATATTATTTAATTTTCTTTTTTAAAAAGGGTGATTTCAGTTTGGAATTTTTTGTTAACTCTAGATTTTGTATTTAATTTTTCTTGAATAAAACTGTCTTCTGTATGAGAATGCTTATTTGTTTTTTTCAAATTCTGTGGAAGAAACTTTATTCTTAACCAATTTTTTTTTAGTCTATTTTTTTTTTTTTTGAATGATGTAACAAATATATAATCATAATTTCTTATTTTTATATTATCATTTTGTCTAAATTTAAGAGATTCTGTAAAGACAGTATTGTGCATTTACTTTCTGCATGTATGTGCAATATATGAGAAATAATAAACTTAATTATAGCAGAGAAATCTATTATATGGTAGCATGGTTTATATCATGTACTGTTGTTATCTTATGCAATATCTGAAAGGTGGTTTTTAATAAATATCAGTAATCTTTAGTTTAATAATACTATTTTTCAATGTTGATAAAGAAAATAGAGAAACATTTTGATTATTTAAATTTGTAAATATATTTTTTTATTGTTTGACCTAAAGACTTAAGTGAATGATCTTAAATTTAAAGATATCTTTACCAATCACATAACATTTTTTATTTTTCTTTGGTTTATCAGCAGCATCAAAGTATTTTAACATTCATAATCCATTTAGTTTGAAATCATAAATAAATCCATTAGCCTTAAAAAAATCTTAATTTAAATAATTGGAAATAAAATATTTTTTATGCAAATTTTAAAAATTATAATGAAATATTTTTATCTTTATTGAAAACATACACTGAATATGCTTAATAACATTTTTTTTTCATATATTTCCACAATTATAAATTTATTAAGTAATCATATATATATATATATATATATATATATATATATATATATATATATATATATATATATATATATATCCAGTAGTCATATATGCATTTGAAAATTTTAATACCATAATACTCAAGCCTAGCTGCTTTTTTAGCTGTATAGATCTGATACTAAATAAGGAGCTATATTTTAATGACTTAACTTATATTACTGTAGAAATTTTTGATTTTTTGGTAAAAGAAGCATGCACTAAAACTGCTATTTTCTGTCTGCAAATGATTTTAGACATACAATTGTGATGAGATATGAAAATAAATGAATGACAAATTTGTGGAGAAAATGATGTTTTTAGACTAATAAAAGTCTTGATAATTAAATATATTATTTGATAATTTTTAACACTATTAATTGATATATATATATATATTGTGCCCTTTTCTATAAGTCAGAATCAGCTCATCACAGTAAATTATTAAAAAAATTTAAATTTAGAATATGTTTTCTTGATGTGTTAGTTATGTTGTATTAATAATATCCTAAAAATATGATTTGAAGCTAAATAAAATACGTAATGCATAAAATTATAATGAGTAACCTTAAAATAGTTAAGTAAAGCTAAAAATATTATTACATATGGTTGCAAAAGCTGGCCATAATAAATAACACAGCTATAAATATTTAAAAGTATGTTTAAAAAGTTCAATTTTAATAGTCTTAAACTTATAGTTAAATAAAAGTTATATTTATTTTTATAAATTATATTTAATAATTATAATTAATATCATATATTTTAAAAGTAAGTTTTATGGTAGTGAAAGTTATATTTAATTCTATATTTTCCAAATTATTCTTCCAAATTTTGTATTATTGTATTATTTTATTTAATACAACAAGTGTTGCAATTTATTATTTATTCCCAGACAGAAAATCGGATACAGTCTGTCTTAGTTATATCAGTCATGTGACTTGTATAATATATGGTTATACACACATGCTTGTTAGTATTTAGATTAGTAAAATTTTAAATATTGTAAAATTGCATTATAGAATTGGATATAATTATTACCTATCACAAAAGCAAATATTAAATTAGTCATTATAAAATGTTTTTAAATAATGTTATAAAATGAATACAGCTAATAAAAGTTAAATATTTTGTTTTAAAATAAAATAGATAAATTAAATATTAAAGGTAGGATAAATTTATTAAATATTGTTTTTAAAAGTCATTTTAAATATTTAATTAATTTTCATAAAGTATAATAATTGATTTAAAATTAATATTTTAAATAATATTTTAAAGTTATAATGCATCATATTTTATTTTTTGAAATTTAATTGTGTAAGAATGTAACATTATGCAAATTTGGTATCAAATGAAAAGTAAGAATCCACCAATAGGATGAGGTATTTTATAGGATATAAATACCATTGCATGGGGGTGTCAGGAGTGATCAAATGTGTCAGTGATCGGTATCAGTAGCTATCGAGGTGATAGTAATTTTAAATTTTTATTATTTTAGTCAATTTTTAGTGCTCTCATACAATTTATTTGCAAAACTAATAGGACATTTATTTTAAAGTATTTGCAAAGAGAGTGTAAAATAAATATATTTTAATAACTTCATTTTAAATATGCATTGCTAATTTTAAAGTTCTTTTACCAGGAGTATTCATCAGAAACTTAATATAACTTCGCAATAAAAATATGGAAATGCCGATAAGTAAAATGTATTTAATGGAAATTTTAAAAATAAATATAATAATTGTGAATATAATATTAATAATATTAACCAAGAGGACTATTCCAGTGAGTAAATTATTATTATGGACATTGTACAGGAAGCTTAATAGAAAAGCTATTTGCCAATTAAAAGTGAAGTACGCATTTTTTTTATATAACAGCAAGATAGTCTTGTCCAAGATTAATAAGTAATATGACAAATATATTTTATAATAATTTTATGGAAACAATGCTATAGAAATAAATGTTATATCCTTTTTGAAGGAAAACATTATAAACATTTCAAGAAATTATCTTAAGTAAAGAATAATGGAAAATATTTACAAAAATGTATGTTATAAAACCTGAGGTATATAGGGTTATACGCGTTTATACAAATTGTTTTAAAAAAACTGAATTTTAAGACAAGAATGAAACCGCTGAAAATAGGTAATAAATAGCAATAAATTTTCCTAAAGAAGAAACCTATAAAGAAAAGGAATACATGAGTAAATAAAAATATGGAATTATAGAAATATTTTATATTGCGCAAAAAGTTTATCCGGATAGTTTGAGCTAAGCCAATGGGACATGATGCATCACTAGGCCGACATAGAATATTTTAGAATAGAAGCTTCATGGAATTACTTTTTATATTATAATTTTATTATGATTTTAATAATCATTGTTCTGGACAATAGAAACCATAACTATTATTCTATAAACTTTTCCAGGACAGATCAATAATTATTTTATTTTTCAAGATTTTAAAAGACGTCGTATTATTTTTTATTATTCATTTTTTAAATCTGAGATTTTCATACCAGAAGGAGTACAACGCATGTGCAAAGTTGGGGACAATTGTTTGTTGTCAAAGAAAGTGAAAACTTAGCAATGGGGGAGTTGTAAAATTTGCTCTTAGGAGATTTTTTTTTAAAAAAAAAAAACTTTCGAGAAAGAAAATAGAAATATTTGAGCTTATGAAAAACATCCATCTCAGCTGAAGATTTACGTAAATATGGTTTTTGACTTATTTATCATTTTTAAAATGTAATTTTTTGGTTTATAAAAGTAAGAACATGAATATTAATTTATTGATAATATTATAATCTTATAGTAGAATAATTTAATAATTTAAATAAAAACATTTAAATAAAAGTATGGATGTATTTCATGTATGCAATGTTATATCTAATTGATGGGAAAAGAAGACTACAAAAGTGATGACAAGTCAGTATCATTTGGTAATAGTTAATGAATATTGATATATTTTATGATGTATATTTTGTTTTTCTTTTTTTGCAGATTGCCTATGAATTATAATGTATGGAAGTATAAATGTTGAATTATATGCAAACACATTTGTACAACACTTTTAAATTATGAGATTAGGATTTATTTTGGGAATATGCATACTATAATTTTATACTAGTAATATAACACAACATGATGATGAATATTTATGTGATTCTTTTAAAAAACTTTCATATTATTGGATGTTCAAAGTATTTATATGACTAGTTTGTATGTGTTTAGAATATAGAATAAGAAAGTAAAGCAGACTTTTCTTGTGGATTAATGAGATCGCTCTAATTATAATTGAATTTTGTTTATTATTTTGAATATGTAAGTTAGTTATTTGTCGATGTAAGATTTGATAAATCTTTTAGGAAATAATGATAAGATAGTGACTTGGTTGTAATATTATGAACATGAACCCAAGAGATGATATTAAGGTAGGATGTAATAAGGGAATATGAATAGTATTTTGTAATCTTAGTAGATATGCAATACAGTTAACAAAGCCCTGTAGGTGTATATTTATTTGTGGGCAGTGTCTATTTTTTAAGTATTGATGTTTCAATAAAGCTGAAGGAATAGCTTTGACATCATTGGTAGTATTGGAGGACATTAGACAGAATAGGTCATGCCTCTATTTCTTATAGATACACTGTGCCATGGTATTTTTCTCCGATATGTGCTATGAGTTATACTCTAGTTTTTCTTCCCTAGGCCTACACATCTATTCGCTATCTAGATTTCCAAAGTAACTACATCGCACAGTATGGTATATTTTAAAAGAAATAATAGATAATTTAGAGTTTAAGATATGCTATTGTCTGAATGAGATAAGTTCATTTACTTGTAAGAAGAAGTATAGTTTGTGCAAATTGGAATTGAAAATCCAACGGATCCAAAAGGAAAAAGAATCATAAAATATGTTTTTTAGATTTTTATTTTGGAAAATAAAATAAATTTCAGGAATAAAATATGTAAAGCAAAGTTGCTTTTGAAATATTAAATAACTTTTAAATATTTTATTTCATTTTTTAATGAGTATTGCATATTTTTAAGATATAATGTTATAAAGTAAAACGATATAAACAATAAGCATAGGTACAATTTTATATTTATTAAATAATAGGGAAATATATCAGTGATTACAACTATATAGTATTAGAGTAATATTAAATGGGATATATTATATTTAATAATCATAGTGTAGTGAACAATGATATCCACACAATCTAGTAATAAATTATCAGTAGATATTTTATATGATAACTTTTAACATTGCAAAATGAAATTGTCTAGTGAAAAATTTCCATGCTCGATATTATTATTTTTATGTTTTTCCGTACTATGTTTCAATAGATGTTTTTAATAATAAAAGAAGAAGCATAGTTAAATAATAGTTAAAGATATAATATGTTTTAAATAAGTATAAATAAATGTAATTTTATCATAAGATTGATCACAAAGAGATAAATAAAATTGTATTGTTTTATTATTATTACTTTAAGTCAGAGTGAAGACTTAACTAGGTTCAAATAAAAAAAATGTATAACGGTGCAAATTTAGGATGTCAAAATGTAAATATTGTAAATAAATTGTTATTTTGTTTTAGTATTATAATAAAACTTTGTTAAATTTGTTTTTCAAAAATTTGTGTGTTCTGTTTATTTCTTTTTCCCATCACAATGCATCTAAAACACAGAGTCATTGAATCAAACATAATATTTTTTCACAGAAATAAATAAAGAATTATTTTAAGAATTCGAATATTTTCTTGGTATTTATTTATTTAAGTAATCACATTTTATATTATCTTATGGTCATAAATTAATTATCATAATAGTACATCAAATTATATGCTATTAGTTGCCACACATATATTTTTCAGATTACCAAATGCTACCACATATTTATTACATTATTATATGAAGATAAAAGATTATATTATAGTATTTTATTATTTTATTATAGTAATAAAATTATAGTGAAGAAAAAGATATACAGAATTAGTTCATACAATGAAGAATATTATTATTATTTATTATTATTAGGTAAGTGTATTAGAGTATGACATAAAAAATCCCTTATCATGTTTTACTACAGTGACTTTAATTAACTTAGAATAGTTTTTATGAACCTGAGATTTTATTGAGCTAAATTATTATAAATAAAAGATTAAGATTTAATTATTAGTTTAATCTTAATGAGTAGGATTTATTAAAGTCATAAGAATACTATAAGTTTATTTATTTGAGATAGTAATAGGGGGGATAGTGTTCTTATGCCATTGAGGTAGTATCCTGTGGGATATTGGCTCAATGTAATCTTTCTTGTCATCTGTATTTTCACTTCCAAGTCTCATGATATAATTAAATACTTATTTAATTTATTTTATAAACTGAACCTTATTCTTATTTTGAATTTGAGCTAGTGGAACATTTAATATTAATACAGAATATTTTATTTATTAATTATTTGCATTTAACTAAACATAATCATTAACTGAGCTAACCCATTTTTGTTTAATATTATATTGCCTGGAAGTGAGACTGCAAATGGCATGGTTAGTATATATATATATATATATATATATATATATATAGTATATATATATATATTTATATATATATGCAGATATGATTACAAAAATTAGTTACATAGATTCAACGAAACTTTTTATTTTGAACTAAATCAGACAGTATAAACCTATAAAATAACTATAGCTAACTTACAGTTTGATATTGCTGCAAGACATATTTAAACATATAATAAAAAGTCAGTAATTTACCTTAGTTCTTGACTGTTAAATATACCTTCAAGGAACAATTTCTGGGTTAGCCTTACCAAAATGATTGCTTCACTACTTTATGTGTTTTAAAAGTCTTATTACATTAAAAGATCCAATAAAATAAAGCTCTTATTACTAATTATAGCCTTTACACTGTTGATATTCTTTGTTTTTTGGAGTCAAAAATTGATCAACCAATCAAATACAGGAGGAAATCAGTACAGAGGTGACACAAATTGATGTTATTTTATCCTGATTTAAACACAATAAAATAATTAATTCTAATTTTAATTAATCTTCCTTTTAAATATTTGAAATACAGGAATTCTTCATATACATGGCGGGTCAGAGTGACTTGAGTTCAACATGGGCATGGCAATAATATTGGCATCAGCATGGAGTTTGGGCTTTCCATCATAAGATTTTTAATGGTATGGATGGCTGAAGAATTGGAGGTTGGAGTAGATTGATGCCTGTCCATTAAAGTATGCAGATTTGCTATCTTAATATAAATTGAGCACTGATTATATATTTGTGTGGGAGATAATAATCTGGACCAACCGATGAGTGCTGGTTCAACACAAAATACATATATTGGTGATTATTTATCTTCTACATGTATGTGGTCATGTGTATCAGTGGTATGATATAGTGTGAATACTTGAAGAATGTTTGAAAGTCTGACTTTAAATCCCCTATATTTTTAATCTTTTTCCAATGAGGAAGTCTCATTAACAGAATTAAATAGCAATTATTTATCTAAAATAGATCTATCTAAACATTATATTTGATTAATTATTTACTCTAATGTAAAATATATTAAGCACACACCCCCACCACCACTACCACCATTTATTCTTAAAAAACTGAATTTCCACTGTTTACACATAAATTAGGATATCTTTGTTATTCTGGTCTAAGCTAAACTATTGATTGCTTTTTATCTGCTTCCAACTTCTCATTAGACAATACTTGAAATAGGACTTCCCTTTTGGTTACAGATTGTTGGATTCTGATTATGTATTCACAGACTCTAATTTTTGATTTCTTTAGTGAGTTTTTTATTTTCAGCTGAATATTTTTGTGTCGTCAGCAACTTTAATTCTAACATGATTCATTCATCATTTACTCCTTTCTGAAGATAATTTAATATATCTTCTAAGCTCAACACACTTTTCAGTTCTCACATTCAATATTTATTTTTATTGAAGTAACTACTTCCTATTGACTTATGTGACATCATAAACAATGAAAGACCAAATTATATCACTCTGTCTTTAAACTCTATTGTTATATGAGCTTAGTTTTAGACATAGTTTTGAAATATAGAGTGAATTTTATCAATTATTTTAATTTATGTATAGATTAAATAATCTGAAATCATCATTAATATTTACAGACGATGAAGAATGAGTCTTTTAACAATCTCTGAATATTAAATGAAATAGTAGTTTTCATAAATGTAATAATAAATAATCATAACATTTTTAATATCTGTAATTGAAATGGAAATAAGTATTTTCAATTGAATTATGTGACATCAAAAACAACAAAAGACAGAATCATAATCACTCTATCATCAAGCTCTGTTGTTATTTAAGCTTAGTTTTTGATGTAGCTTTGAAATTATAGGCTGAATTTTGTCTACTTGTTTTAATTTATGTATAGAATAAATAAATTGAAATCACCATTATCAGAGGATGAATAACAAATTTTCTGAATATTGAGTGAAATAGTAGTTTTTATTTGCTTTCCTCAAATTATAATTATCACTCTTTTCAGTAAAAATATTGGGATATATGAATTCTTTAGTTATTCACTAAAATAACTGTCATAATCTATTTTATATTTATTTATTTTACTTTGAAGATATAGCTGTGAGGATAGAATGCAATAAAGAGTTACAATTATGTGAGGTATTGACATCTTTTCAAAAAGAAAAGTTTGCTGCAGATAAAGTTTAAAAAAAAAAAAAGCAAAATATTATATGTACAAAATCATTTATTTTCATTTATTTTAAGTTTGATGTATTTGAAAAAACAAAAAAATAATATTTTTCAAAGATATCATTTTCAACATGTAACTAAAAGTAGTAACATTGTTATATATTGGTATGTTTGATTTAATAATATCTGTTTCATGTTGAAGTAATTACTAAATGGATATATTTGGTTCTTTAAAGTAGGTACACATTTTTAAATAGAAAGAAAAGATCATTTGATTTCTTGACCCATAATTTATAGATGTTATTTATCAAAGGCAAAGTTGAGAAGAGAAATCAAAAAGATCTTTGTAGAAAACATTAAGTCTCCCAGATTAAATATGAATTTTAAATAAGATTGTGTCAAAATAGCTATTATGGAATAATTTTGTCAATCATATAATAAATAATGAGATAATCTGAAAATTTGATTAAAAATAATGCTTAATAGAGGAGCACAACAAACTTATTCAGATTATTTCTTTTAGAATTTAAGGGGTCATTTGAATATAGAAAATGTATAACCCAAAAATTCATCTGAATAATATGATATTTGAGAAATTAGAAATAGTTGGTGATTACCAGATATCTTTTTAAGAGTAATATTTAATGTTTAGTAAATGGCATGATAATTATTTAAGATAATGATTGTTAGATTAAAGATTTTGATTTTAGTGATCTAAACAGATCAAGAAAGCACTGGTTTTTATTACAAAGCTTGTCAACAAATAGCTTGTTCATGATATTCTAATTTTAAAAAAGTTATATTGTATGCCAAGAAAATCTTTGAGATAATTTGAAAGCAGATCCAGGATTGCTTTCAAAATCCAATTGTTTGAAGGATGATGTTTTTAAGTGCACAATTGATCCAATAATGATTTTCATTAATTCACTGCTGCAGTAATTTAGTCATTTTCTGTAAAATAAAGACATCATGAACAAAAGAAGTAGCATAGTCAGTTATGATTATATGTGTAATATAATTTTTTTGTATTAATGTTATCTTTTGATAAGAGGATTGACATACATTGCAAAAATAATAGCATTCAGGAGTGTTTTTGTAGAATGCCATTTTAAGAGTAAAATGTTGAAAAATTCAAGATGTTAGATGATTCCAATTGATTTTGACAAATATATACTTGAAATAAATCTTTTTGTCTAATAATGAGTTTATTTTTATTTAACAAAAAAAAAAAGCTTCTTGATTAGCAGTAATGCATAAATTACTTTTTTTTTATAGTTATCAACAATTACATAATCTCACAGTAATAACTTGCTAGGAAGTTCTCAAGAACTAATTGTTTGAAGGTTTTTATAATTTGGAGATTGGATTGAATCTTTTTTTTATATACAGCACTAATTAAAATCCTTATAAAATAATAGTGTTAAGTATAATTTAAGAATTCATACTGTGGGTTTTTATGAAATCAGCCACTTAAACCATATCTATTTTAAAATTGTTTATCTTAGCTTTCCCAATCCTTTATCTCTGATGTGTTGTGAGATCTCAACTGTTTTTATAGGTAGAATCAGATCATGTTTTGCATCCAATTTTCACTGCAGGTACTGTGCTATAGCATAAGCAACAAATAATTTTTCATTTCCTTATTTTATAAGAATTGTTATTTTCTGATGGAGATGAAAATTTGCAATAGTTTATTATAAAGTCTTATGGGATTATGTAGAAAAGTCATATTCTCAATCTTTAATTAACAAATGGATGCCAAAGCACCACACAATGCACTCCATTAATATCTCTATATTTCACAATTTTGGGCAATGTGTAGCATATCATTGAACTCATGACTAGTATCATCTTCTAACACATTGGAAAGTGGCCATATGAAAAATGATATGCCATTTTTTCTTCAGTGACAAATTTTCTATAGTACTGAATATTTTTTTTGCAATGTGCTATAAATATACCTTTATTCATTTCCTTACTGGCAATAACAACTTTGTTGGTACTAATAAGTTCTTGTAAAATAAATACATTTACTTTGTGGCCAATATAGAAAATAAAAATCATTCTTCAGTGTTACCATATCTCAAATCTGATTTTTTTTGCTAGTTCCTTTTCCAAAGGCAGGAGTGGCGTGGGAAAAAGTAAAACATTTAATCAGTAATAATTTAATAGCTCTTGAAATGTTTCAGTTTTACATATTTTAAATAATTTGACCATTATTATTTTTGCTATCATATTTCTTCTGCATATTTCATTTGATATTATTGGTTAGATGAAACGCAAATATAATTCTGATATACAAATTTAATCACCACTTCAAAACTCATATATCTAATTTGAAAATAATTAAATTAAAAAATTTTAACATTAAATAGTATCATCTATAATAAGGCATTTACATATCAATTAGAAAAATATATTTCTGGCAAAACAAATATTTACTTACTAAGTTTTTAAATGAAGCATTGACTTTTTTTTTTTTAATGAGGACTAAATTTATTTTTTTTAATTTACTCCTTCTGTTAGAATATATGAATCTTTATATGTCAATTAATGCATAAGATTTTTATTGTAATTATTTTTGATTAAAAAACAAAAACTACTGTAGTTATTTTTAGTTAAAATTTCTAATGAAAAAACAAGTACATTTTTATACAAGCTATTGAACTGAGGATAAGATAGCACTCAAAGTAAATAATTTTTTGAAGTTGCAAAAGAAAGAGGAAAAAAAAATTAAAATTTTTCAAGTGGTAACAAACTTTTCGGACTAGAGCTATTATTCCTTTTTTAATTATAATTTGTATTTTCTCCCAACAAGCAATTATTATTTGAGCTGACAATTTTCTCTGATAATGAGAATCCCCTGAGAAATTTATTGACATGAATGGTAAACTTCATTTTGATTTGCACCCCTTTACAGATTATAATCAGATTTTAACTTTTTATTTCAGTATGAAGGATCTTACTCAACCTTTAAATAATTTTGTTGTTATAAGCAAATATTTAAGAAAACATAGAGATGATTATTCAATATAAAAATATTTTTTCTTTGTAATTGGCCAGAGGAGTTAGTTCTACAGCAATGTAAATTGCAATAATGCCCTCTTACTTTTCAACATTAAATAGAGTATTTTTAATAAATTGCATAGTATATTTTTATAGGAAACTAATAAAAAACAATATAGTGTGTCTTGAAAAAAGGAGCAAGATAATAAAATAAATCAGCTAATGCATGCCATTGAGGAAGAATTACTAGCCTTCCTACAAATCCTCACAATAAAATGTAGAGGAATCCTGGTTACAAAACATTATGCTAATGTTTGATATTCATAAATAAGTCTTAAAAAACTGTTTATTGTTTAGATTCATATTTTAAGTTTTATTTTAGGATGACCTCTTAAAATATATTAATTATAATTAACTACATTTTATTAGGTATAAACTATTTATTTATAAACTATTGATTGATTAAAAGAAGAAGTGAATGTTTTGTTAAAAGAAGTGTCAACATTTGTTGTTTAATGTATATATGTATTCTAGCTGTGTCTAAAGAAACTAAAATACAAATTTCACTTCATTTTTTTTTTTTTATATACATGTATAAAATTATTTACATTTTTGTCTCCTCTAAAACAAAAAAAATATAAACATAAAAAAACAAAGATTTTTTTTCATGTTAAAACTGCCAGAAAATATGTAAAGTTAGATAAAATAACCAATGATGCAATAATTGTCTGAAAACAAGTCTGAAAATATTTAATATGAAATGTCCAAGCATTAGAAATTATGAATGCTAGTAGAAAAGAAATCTATGATATAAACATGGTAGTTAAATTAAATTGATTGTTTTATTTTAATTGTTGGGTTCATCTTGTGTACCAATTAACCCTCACATTATTTGACTGAATTAGATTTTATGTGCATTAGAACTTTATAATATAAATTTAGTTGTTTAGATCGCTAGTATAAATGGTTAAAATATGCTATATTCATATGGTGAATGAGATAGGATTCAAAGTAACCACTTTAGGTAATTAAATTGTAGTAATTGTTTTTAAAAGGAGTCATATTTGAAAAGGGCATTCCTTAGGATTATTAATATTATCTGTATATAGAGTTATCAAGAGATGGAATGAATGTGTACTTGACATATGAATTTCATATTAGATGTATATGTGTGACTTAGCTATGAAGCTAAAGATAGCTGAATAAATGTATTATATTTATGAAGGTTGGTCATGTGTAAGATTATAACCACAATGTATTAAAAGCCTGGGATTTTAATTAAATGATTGTTTTAAAATTAATCTCTTGATTAATTAAACCGTGGACATGTTATAGAGAATGCAATTGTTAATACAATTTGTTTCATATTTGTTTTTCAGCACATGCATCTGAATCATAAATTAAGAGATAGTTAAGAAATAACTATTAAATAAATCATTACGTTTATTTAAATTTATTAGATTAACTTATAACAATAATAATGAATTCTTATTATATAGTCAGTAATGGACGTATTTTGTGATAAATGAAAATTATATGTTTATGATAATTACCATAAATTAATTATTATTTTGTTATTTGTTTAAATAATGTGTCTCATCTGTATATTAATTCCATGTCCATTTCATTGGGAGTAATCCATGTTGTACATGATTTGACCTAATATTATTGTAATAGTCACCATTATCCTGTTTTAAGCATCTTAATATAAATAAATAAAGTATATGTGCCTGGATATTTCCTGAAAGTATTGTCTGGTGATGCCCAAGTCAGTTAAGTTATATCAAGCAAACCATGGTGATATATATATAATTTAAGTGTCTTTGCTTTAATATCAATTCAAATTATTTATACAAAAGTTTTGTGCTTAAAATAATTTTTGTTAAATTTTTTTTTTATATAGTGCATATTGCAGATACAATACTGGTTTGATGGAGAACATTTAATTTGAAAGATTAAAAGCAAAATCAAGAATTTTCAATTTTTTCTGGATTTACAATACTTAAAATATAATTTACAGAATGTATTTGATGTTTTGAAGCCAATTTATAAAGATTTTAATGTTCAAAAAACTTAAATTCTTTATCAGGTAAAGATAGAAGGAAAAAACTTCTGCAAGTTTTAGCCTGTATTGTTATCAACTTAAAAATGCATGATAGATTTTTATGTAGGAAAATGGATTGAGATTTTGGAAATACAACTCTGATTTTAAAATGCTGCTGCTTTTTACCATTTTAATTATATATTAAGCTGTTATTCTACCCCATTTATTATATGGAAATGAGATTTATATTTCTTATCAATATAGCATAAAAATGTTAAAAAAATTTCATTTAACAGATGTTCTATAAAATTCTAAAAATATGATGGTAAAAATCATAAGACTTTAATTCTCTATGTGAAATAAATGATAGAATACTTTCTAAAAGCTGTTTATGATGAACTTGAGCTTGGTTTTCATAGGAAAGATAGATATTCTTTATGTTATAAAGATTATTTCAAAAATAGTCTAAAGAAATATCATCTTGCATTTATTGTGAAGATATGGCTGCATAGAATTCAATATAGAAACTACAATTAGTTATGATGTTGAACTATTTCAGAAAGCAAAGTGTGCTGCAGAAGTTAAAAAATAGTGTTAGAAGGTATGAAGTCAATAAATAATAAACACAAACCAATTATATATGTGGATATATTTATAGTTTTCAGATTAGTTTGTATACTCATTACTAAATTCTTTTTTTTTTCTTTTAAAGTTGGAGTAATCATATTCTATTGTGGATGTCTGCTGTTGCTGATGACCTCAGTACAACTGATTAGATATTTTATATATAACCACAGTATTTAATAGATTTTTTAAAATCTTCATATCTGTCTCACCCATAAATTGATATATAAATTGGAATGTATTTAATTTTGGTCAATAACCTTTTACATATTGTTTTTCAGAATGGATACATATTATTTTTATGATTTTCTTAGATACTTCAGTAATCTAGTATTTTAAGTAATATTTGGATTAAATTGAGTAATTTTATATTTATAATTGCAAGCTTGCTAATTTTGTCTTAATTATTATTTTTATTTAAATCATGACTCATTTTAGCACTTTTTTTTTCTAAATTTATCTCCTCCCCCCCCCATTAAATGTTTTTAATTCTAGAATATTTTTGAACTTTCTTAAAAGTTCTTTGTGTTAATATATACATAAAGAAAAATAGCAATTTGTTAACAGCTGTTGATAATTATTATATTTATTTAATGTAAAATTAAGAACATATAGAAATAATTATGAATTAATGTTCCACTTTTACCTAATTTTTTGTAAATCTTTATTCACGTTTTTATAGATTTATGACTATCACTGTTTATCATCATATAACACATCAGCACATCAGATTACAGTGTATATTATTAATTTAATATTTTGATATAGATAATGAATTTCATACCTTGTTTTTTACAAAATGTAGCATAGTCATTGACATCTTCAATCATTTACAAGTATACTAGGGAAATACTATTTCATTTATATTGAAAGTAAATAAAATAATATTAAAACACAAGATGAGATTTTAGCATGGAAAGCTTCAGATGATAAGAATAGATTTCATTTTGTTTTTATTTAGAATTGTAACAAAAGAATCCTTTACATCCTGAAGCTGATATAGATCAGTTTACAGTTTAGTAATTATAGAAATTAGATTTTTTTTTTTTTTTTTTAAATATAAAACATGATAAGAAATAAATATTGATAAATTGGAAGATATATCGGGTGGTGTGGGTGGTGGGTGGAATATTTATATCTTTTAAAATAAAAAAAAATAGTGTAAATAGAAACAAGTTCTCACTAAAATAAATTCAAATAAACGATGAAGTTATTTAAGAAAAATTAAAAAAGTACTGCATAGAGATAGGAGATTTAAAAAAATGAGAGTAGAAAAATTTTGAATCACTAAGTGATAAATAAAGTGCATGATGGAGAGAAAGTAAAAAAAAAGTGTTCTATAGAAGTTATATGTATATAAAATATCAAATGATATAAGTATAATAAACAAAATCTATAATTTTATATAGGATTTTTAATTTTGTAGAATTATTCTAGTGAATTTTATATATATATGTAAGTTTCTTAATGTTGAATTGAAGAGAGAAATAATTAAAGATAGGAGAGATTAGTTAGAAAAAGAATGAAAGACATAGAAGAATTACAAATAAAAAAATGGATTGGATTTTAACAGCAGCTATGAGTATGAGAGAAAGAAGTCTCTTGAAAGTGCTTAGCTAAAATAAATCAATATTTTTATATTTAAAGTAAATTAATATCATACATCTAATTATATACATTTACTAGCTTCATTATCTGTGCATATAGCATATATATATATAATAGTAGAATAAAATAGATTACAAGAAATGAAATAATAGAAGATAAAAATGGTAAATTGTTAGAAAAGCAAATGGATTTATTGAAAAGTTGAGAAGTATGTTTAAGTAATTTTTATGTTATAAATAAATAGCCTTTCATCTGTATTAATTAAAACAATAAAATCTGATGAATAGGGATAATATAAATTATAAAATAATGATGGAAAAAGTTATTGCTATGAAAAATGCAAAGTTCAAAAAATTGGTAGAGATACCAATTGAATTATTAAAGGTTAAGATAAAAAAGGATTTCAGTGAATTAATTGATTGTATTTACAATGTGTGATTTAAGTAAGCTATGATTAGAATTTTATTTTCAACAGTTACTATTTCAGTGGTAAAAATTTTATGCATTGAAATATAGAGGTTTTAGAATAATTAGTATAATTTTTGATATTTATAAAGCATTGTTAAGAGTCTTGAATGCACATATTTTTAATGCATTTGATATGTTTTTTTTTCTGAAAAGCAGTTATATTGAGAGAAGATAAAGGAACAAAAACCTGGAATAATGAGAATTATTATTGAAAAATATAGAAAAAAAAGGAACTTAAGATTTACTTCATTGATTTTGATGTTATTTGATAGAGTGAATTATTTTATAGTGTTTGTTAAACATTTCAAACCCCCCCCCCCCCCAAAAAAAAAAAAAAAAAAACAACCGATAATAGAAAAAAAGGATATAGTTTATGAAGAGATATATTTATAAAGAAAATTGTGTAGATTTAGAATATATTTGTAAGATTAAATAATTTTCTTACTTCATTGATTTTGATAACTTATTTGATAGAGTGAATTGATTATTGTATTTGTTAAATTTTTTTTTTTTTTTAAAAAAAACAAAATATATAGATTATGAGATTTTAGCTTTATTAATAGATTTATGCATGAATCAGAACATATTTATAAAACTAAATAGTTTTTTTTTTAAAAGAAATTTAAGGTAAAATGTATAATGCAGGAATGTTGTTTATTTTTCATATATATAAAATATCAGTTAATTAAAACAAAATTGTAATTATAATAAAAATAATAAATTTAATGGTAACAAACTATTATAAACAATCCTTAAATCTGCAGAAGTACTTTCAGTTAATTTCTTAAACCTGCCTCAACTGCCATTAAATTTTTAAAAAAAAAGCAGAAGCAAACATCATCAATTCAAATCCCATGAATCTTGTATTTTAATGTTAGCAGCTTGTCTATTTATTAAATGCATTTTATTCCTATTTATAAAAATTGCTTCCTTAATTTTTCTTTTATTATGGTTTCTCTCTTCATGAAGAATTTTCACATTTTCAAAATCAAATTTAAATTTATATTTACATGTTTTTTCATGATCAAAGAAAACTGAAGGAGACATTAAATCACCATTATTTTTACTTTTTACATGCTTATATAACAATTCATGCTCCCTCAATCTCTTCTCAATACTGCACTTAGATTTACCTATATATGATAGCATACAATCACAAAAAATTTGATATATGACATTACTTTTCTACTTGATAGGTATGACATCCTTAAAATTATTGACTAATTTATTAATAATGTTTGGAATGTAGAATAAAACATTAAACACATTCTTATATATATCCTTAAAAAATTTCACTTGTGGATTTGAAATAAATGGAATAGATATCCATTGTTTACTATTAATCTTCATTTCCTTTAAACCATTATAACTTTTTAAATCGACATAAAGTATTACTTATTTGTTCCATTTTATAACCATCATCAAGCAATTCCTTGGCAAATATCTCAATATTTTTCAGTTTATTGTTTGAAGCTTAGGCCAAACATATTTAACAGCTTAAATAATAACAACTGAAGCAAAAAAATATTGATCTATTAGAATTAAATGGATGTTTAATTATTATTATTATTTTGAAAGTCTCTATATTAATTAAAATTTATTCTCTTTTTAATTTAGATACAAACTAGGGGGCTCTATACAGTATTTTTGAATGATATAGCCTGACAAACAGCTATTTTATTTAATTGTAAAAAAAATTAATCATTTAATATTTATGAATGAAAAAAATGTTTTAAATTGAAATTATTAAAAATAATGTGAAATTCATAAAAAAAAAAAATCACTGTATATGATGTCTTTGTCAATTTCTTTATTATTAAACTTTCCTTGTGTGGTAATTTTCACATCAATTTTTTTAAAAAAATTGGATTAATAGTTGTAAATATCCTGTGTAAAATTGCTCATGTGGAAAACAATTCTATTAAGTGAAGTTGACAATAGATAATAATATTAGCATCTATATTCCAATATTTTTAATTGTTGTAGACTTAAAACAGTTTCTTTAGTCAGCTCTAAAAAAATTAATTATTTAATACTTAAGAGAGAAAAAATATTGCAGTAGGTAAATAATGTTAGCATCTATATTCCAGTTCGGTAAATAATGCTAGCATTTATATTTAATCCATGCAACAATTAATGCTTTTTTTTTTTTATCAATTAAATAAAGTGTGATACAAAATGTTTTTCATTTCAAATTATCTTCATGGTATTTATTTTGAAAATTAGAAAGTGGTAACAATTTATAAAGTCAAAACATTGCCACTTCATTATTTTTTTTTTTTGATTTTAAACAATTTCATATTTACTTTAGAGTACATTCTTAGAATTGATATTTTAGGGTGCATGCTGTAGAAACATTTGTAAAATAGGTATAGATATTCAAATCTACATTTAAGACAAAATAATTTTTTTTAATAAATATTTTGATGAGGATTCATGTTATTGTATCAAAATTTTTTAATTAAAACCCATATTAAAAAAAAAAAAAGCTGAATTAGTAAAATAATAAATAAGTATAATTTTATTTAAGGTAAAAAATATAATTTATTTTTTATAACATTTTAGCATCATTATAATTATGAACTACTTGTAAACGAGTGTAAACAATCTGACTTCAGAAGGGGAAAAAAAGAACAAAAGAGTGAAAATGAAAAATGAGATTAGTTTTGTGATGTTTATACAAACCAATTTATGAAACACAAAAATGTCCATTTATATCATTTGCTGTCTTTTTTGTTTGTTTAAAATCTTGCAGTGTTATTTTTATTATACTTCAATTTTTGAAAGAATACTTTATATAATTTTTATTTTTCATTATATTCTATTCTTAGTCCTATCTTTCCAAAGAAGGTAATAATGATTGTGCTCCTTTAATTTGTCTTTGAGATAGCTTCATAATGTGAATGAGGTTCTAGCTCTCTAATAAAAACCATGCTTATATATTTGTTCAATCCATTAAAGATGTGACTTTATAATATTAGTTTCTATTACTTCATATTCAGAAAATTTAAGAACAAGTATTAATTAACATCTTATGTTCTTGCTTTCATATTTTTAGAATCTTACATAGCGCCCGAACTAAAATGTTTTAGTGTTTTTATGTTATGCTAATATTATGTCTAGATCTAACTTATATACAGAAAAAAAATAGTAAAATTATTTAGTTGCAATTATTTTATCATTATAAATCTATCAATTAGTATTTTCTTTTTTTATAAAGTCAAAACAGTTTATTAAAGGGTATAATAAAGTATATATCAAATTTTTGGAGATTGGAAAAGAAATAGTATCTGCTGCTATTATTGTTATTTTATTTTGAATCTCATATATTTTATATTAGCATCAAGGCAGAAATTCAGTTTCACTAATTTTATCTCAAAGTATATTATATTAATATATGGAAGTTTATTCTCTTTGTACTGGAGAGATTTCTATTTTGTTATTGTTGCATGCTATTTGTTATATTGATTCAATGCTACTTCTGTATCTCTAAATCTCTGCTTGATTTATTTATGGATAATTGTCATTTATTGCAAGTTATAATCACATGCAATTAATAGTTATTTTGAATTTGTACTATCCTATTCATTGTTGAGGTGTAGATTATTAGTTTTTAAATGCTATTAAAATGTTTGAAAGCTGATGAAAAAATGTATGAGAATATTTTATATTTTTTATTGCAAAAATATTTATATAAAGAATTAGTATATTGAACTCAGAAGTAATATTTTAACATTAGAATGTAGATGCTTAAAAAAACTGAATTAAAGATCTGGCATTATCATAGGCAGGGGCTATAATATTTTAGAGAGATAGAATGAAATTTTCATTAACTTAATAGTGAGCAATGAAGGGGGTGCGTAATTCAAATTGCTAGAGAGAAAATTTTTGCATAGAATATGCAGAATTTTTATTAAGTATATTATAATTAGCCAGTTATTTAAACTTTAAATACTGAATAGATTGCACTTAGATAATGTATAGTTTAATTATTTTATATAGCGCAATGTTTTTACAAACTGTAATATTTTAAACAGCATTAAACTGTTGCACATGCGCTTTGGATTTTAACTATAAAATGAATATATACAAACACTTCAATCACATGATAAAGTCTTTGGAAAAGATAGAATGACCATCTATCTTTTCGAACCCAAACGCTTTTGTATGGGCAAATCTTAAGTGTTTAAAAGTGAAAGCGTGAAGATATTAAATAATCACTTTAAATTACTTTTACATGCTTGAATGAATGACGCTGGTGAAATTTACTAGAATTTACGATAAGTCATTCTTATTTGAAATTAAATATATGTAAATAAGTCAATTATTTTATATAGCACGATGTTTTTACAAACTGTAATATTTTAAACAGCATTAAACTGTTGCATATGTGTGCGCTATATAAAATAATTGACTTATTTACATACATTTAATTTCAAATAAGAATGACGTATCGTAAATTCTAGTAAATTTCACCAGCGTCATTCATTCAAGCATGTAAAAGTGATTTAAAGTGATTATTTAATATCTTCATGTTTTCACTTTCAAACACTTAAGATTCGCCCATACAAAAGCATTTGGGTTCAAAAAGATAGATGGCCATTCTATCTTTTCCAAAGACTTTATCATGTGTTTGAAGTGTTTGTATTCATTCATTTTATAGTTAAAATCCAAAGCGCATGTGCAACAGTTTAATGCTGTTTAAAATATTATAATGTATAGTTTGAAAAAATATAAAAGGACTAAGTGTGAACTAAATTTCCCTGGTTAAAATTTGAATTGTTTTAGTTTTGATTTATACTAATAGCAATCAAAATCATTATGCTTTGTGTAAATTTCATAAATAGCACATATTACAATGAAGTTTTTATTTAACATATAAAATCATTTTGATGTAATGAATATATGAGTGATATTTTCTCTGTCTTTTCCCATAATGTAATATCTTCTATTAGTTCATTTCATGATTATGTTTTGTTATACATGAATGTATTGTTCTTTATGCCATTATTAGTTTTTAAATCTTTGAACTATGCTAGGTTAACATAATTCTCTACATTGCTGTTATCAAGAATTAGGATAATTATCTATTTTGAATCAGTTTTTATAAAGTTAGATTAAATCACAATTACTTTTTAGAATTATACTTTGCCTAAGTTTTTTTATTACATTCAGAAGAAGAACAATTAGAACATTCCATCATCTGGGTAATATATTTTGTATCAAGACTCATTTATATATTTTGTTCCCATAATAGTTTTAAATTTATTAATTATTATTTTTCGAATAGTGACTTAGACAAGGTAGTGGTAATCGTAGTTAGTTTTTTTATAAGTATTTGCAATATTGTAGTTATGGTCTATTCTAACTATTCATGACATTTATTACACATGTCAAATTCTTCAAGTTGCATATGTTTTGTAATGGATTAGATGTCAAGTAAAATACAAATTATAACAAAAGCCTCACTCAATATAATATAATTATAGTTATTCATTCCTATAGTACAATTCATAACAAGAACATATAGTCCAATATACTTACTGTTTAGGAAAGTGGAAGCTACATTGTTAAAATTGAAATATGCTAATCTAACTATAAAACTATATTGATTTGATAAGAATAGACTAGAGCAGCGTTTCCCAACCTGTGGTATGCGTACCACTGGTGGTACGCGAGTTGCTGGTTGGTGGTACACGAAAAATAATCAATAATGGCGGACATAAAAAATAAAAAAAATTAAATCATAAAAATATCATAGAAACGTTTTTTCCTATAATTCATAAAAATTATTTTAATGAATAATATTATACAGTAAAGTTGTTAATATGTACAGTCGATGATCGAAAATCCAGCAATTGATATCGTTTTTTTTTTTTGAGTGCACTTTTAAAATTAGCCATTAGCCACCAGTAACTTGAGATGTTGCCGCCACTGTTGTCATAGTGCTGCACTCTCATTCACTTCACCGCATGGCTTATAAGTGACAGGTTATTGTTTGTGATTGTATCATCTTTGTTTATTAAAATTCATTGATCCCTATATAACCTGCTTATTCGAACTTAGACAAGCACAGGTTTTTTTTTTTAAGACAATCCTTTTGATCTCTCTTCGAAATTGTATGATTTTGATTGGCTTCAGGTGCTTGCATATTTATCTGATATTTTTTGCAAATAAATGAACTTAAATTTGACACTTCAGAATAACTCGATAATGATCTTTAATGTTAATGATAAAATTGAAAGTATGATTAAGAAATTAGATTTTTGGAAACAGTGTATTGAAAACAATCAACTGGAAAAATTCGAAACTCTACATATTTTTTTGTTTGAAAATAAGGTTAGTCTGTCTCAAGATATACAGAAAATATAATAGCACATTTAACAGGATTTAAATTGTCTTTCATGGAATATTTTCCAAAACCCGAAAACACAAATGATAAGTGGATTTCAAACCCCTTCTATGAAGAAAATTTAGAAAAAGCTACATCATTATCAATAAAAGAGAAAGAAAATTTAATAGAATTATCAACACAATCTAATTAATTTTGGTTAAACACTAAAGAATATGAACAGTTTTCTGAGAAAGCTCTTAAATTATTATTACCATTTACTAGTATGGAATTAGTAGAAAGAGCTTTTTCTTCATATATTTTTTAAAAAAAAAAGTATTAAAACAGATTGAATGCAGCTGTAGACTTAAGGGTATATCTTCGATCTTCTGAACCAAATTTCAAAAAATTATGTTCTTCGAAACAAGCACAAGGATCTCATTAAATTTATTTTATAAAAACATTTGATTATGATAAAAAAATATATTAATTGGGTTTTTATAATTTTGTGTTTTTATTAAAACCATTTATTAGTAAATGAAATATGACAAAATAGTAGATAAATATGATACTTTGAACAAACACATACATATATGTTACAGTGAGTTTATAATTTCAGTGAGTTTATAATCCAGCATGACGTTTAGGCATGTTACAATGTAATTTGTCTCATTATGTGATGTGAATACATGGTCACCCTATAATATGTATAATGCAAATAAAATAACACACCCGCAATAACAAATTTCACAAAATACAATCATTTTTATGAAGTGGTACAATTTAGCATGATATACTACCAAGTGGTACGTGAGCCAAAAAAGATTGGGAAACGCTGGACTAGAGAATCAAAAATTTAGATTGACGTTTTCTTCACTACTTTCAGTGCTCAAAGATCATATGACCTGTCTACAATTAACTATTTGATTATTTTTTTCATATGATTAATGCTATGACACTTTTTCATTATGAAATAATTATTTAAATGTATTTAAGATATATGATAAAAAATGTGCTAAAATCAGATTTGATAATAAGCATTGTGTATGATAAATAGACAAGAATCATTACCACTAATAGTTGTTTTTTATTATCACACAATAACGTTATTATAACATTATTGTTTATATACTGTATGTATATGAAGTTAATATGTAATCTCATTTGGAAGTCTTTTTAAAGTTATTGTTCCTTACAACTTTAATACTAAACAAGTAATATCAATAATATGTCATAAAATAAAAACAATTCAAAAAATAAATTAGAAAAAAAAAAGATTTATTGAAATTACTATAATAGTAATATCTATTTTTTCCTTATCATTTTAACAAAGGCAGGATGTCCTTGTATTTATTTGCACATTTAAATGCATTTGAAATCAATTATCACGTTATGAACTATAGTTAAAAATTTATTTTTTATTTAAAAATATTTTTTCAAAGAAATATATATGTATATTTACTATTGAATACAATGTATGAGGAAGTTGAAATAAAATTATAGTGCTGACATCCAGTTTCCATTCTAGCTATAAAAAGAAATAGTTATTTAATTCAATTTTTTTTATATAGAAAAACAAAAGTAAATTTAATAAAGTATAATTATTTCTAAAAATAAAATTTATTAATACACATTTATTTAAAATAAATCTTACAAACAAAAAGTTTGTAAAAAAGAATTTGTGAGAAAACAAATGAAATGATTTTTTTTTGTGACAATAAATGATTTCATCATTAAGAATTATATTTTAAGACAAACCATTCAAATATTAAAGAACATAAGATAATTTAGTGTTTGTGAAATATGACTTTGAAGTCAACGTGTTTTCAATAAAATATATTGTTATTAAATGGCATCAAGTCAACATCTAGTCTAGTTGTCATATGAATAGCTTTTCTCCAGAATTATTTTTGGTTTTCAGATTTCTATTTTATTTCTAGTCATCTTTCACTACCAGTCTTTTAGATAATTATACATTTTTCTGCTAAATTACTGTCATATCATGATTATATTGAAATAGTATAATTTCTTGGCTATTTGTGGTTTTGGTGAGAGTTCAGATTTATCTATTCAGGGATTCATTTGTTATTTTTTTTTACTCATCCCCCCCCCCCAAAAAAAAAAAATTGTGCCTGCATCAAAGTTCAAAAGCATAGATTTTTTTTCTTACTGTTTTGCTTTCACATTTGTAAAGAGCCACATGAAAACCTATCTTGAAAAATTCTTAATGTCAGTCTTTGAAGAATCACTTGACTATTGAATCCTTTTTTGTTTATGAATGAGTGTAGTTAACCACTTTCTTTATCTCCTATTTAAGCTGTAATCCTACCTTTTTATTAGAATATATATGAGGATTAGAAGAATGATTAAGAAATATCTAAAATAAGAACTTTTAAATTATGATGAATAAAATATTAAACCAAATTAAAGCACAATTAATCTTAAAGTACTTGATCATATTTTTTTAAAAAAAAACAACAACTTACAAACCTATAATGACACAAATTAAAAATATGAACCAAACAAGCATCCCATTGCAATTTTATCTTCAATCCTTCATATATAAACATATTGTAAATGCAAGTTAATAATCAAATTTTGTGTGATGCAGCTAAACAGTTTAACATAAGATTACATTCATCATATAATCACAAATGATACCATAAAATATGATTATACAGTTTGTATTCATGAAGTTGATTTTTAAAATTCATTATATAATTATAATTACTTAGGTTAAACAATATTTGTCTGTTTTATGAAATCCACAAGAAGCATTTGTTAGGAATGGCGGAGAATCCTCAACATTAATACTTTGTCTTCAAAGATTATAGTGACTGAAAAATACTTTTTTCAATCAGAAATTCTTAGATAATGTGCAATGTCAGCTGTAAAAAATTCATCATCAGACAAATGCCTAAATTCATAGCTTTATTATCATATAGCATATAAAGAGTTATTCCAGGCTTGCAAATAATAAAATTACTATCACAGAATAATTGTGCAAACCTGGAATAAATCTTTATGCTGTCTGATGATAAGCTGTGAAATGTATGATATTTGTCTAATGAAGATGTTTTTTAAATTGACATTATATTTTGTTTACTTGTTTACATACTGTCATTTTTTTTAACTTTTTATTTTTTTATTATATTTTACGAATTAAGTTATGATTTTTTTTTTTTTGAAAACTCAATTTTAACTGATTCTAATTTTAAAACTACTTTTTATATTTACAAATTTTATTAATATTAATTAATTATTAGCATCTATTTACAAAGCATTAAACAAAATATTTTTTTGGTTCTGTATGTAGATATTAATTCATTTCTTTCATGAAATCTTTAAGTTATTATGAATATTTGTTTATCTATTTACTTATCCAAAGTATCTAATTTGCATGATATTTTACATAAACCAACTGAATCAATTAATTTATATCAAAGAGTTTTAACAATTTTTTTATTCATCAAAATTTGAAAACTTTGTAATGTCACTAATCAGATCACCATTAGCTGAAGACAGGAGGAGAATTATATCTCTTGAAACATTGTGCATATGCTAATCTTCGTGCTATTATGAACAGTTGAATGTAGTTTGAAAATTTAAATAAAATTAAATTTTTCTAAATACATTCAATACTTTATATTAGATGGTGCAAATAGTCCAGTATATAAATACAACTAAAATACCATCATCACAAACTCTCAGAAAAGCATTTTGAGACCATTTGCCAACAAAGGATACAAAAATTTATTTATTTATCAATAGTCAAAATGCCATTTGAAATTAATTATTTAAAAGTGATCTCAGTTCTTAAGATATATTTCTCATCTTTCATCTAACATCATCAGAAATTGAATTATTTACATGTAATATAAAACAGCTTGAGTAATTATTACTTTTTTTAAAGCATACAATTTCTAATAATTTATCATAATTCAGATTACATTTTTTAATATAGGAATGCAATAAGGTGTGTGAAGCAATTTTTTTATATTTGTTATCAGTAGCTTTATGTTCTAGAAACTTTTGTTTTTAAATGAATATAATAAATTATAAATAAATAATTTTAAAGAATCTTTTGAAGCAAGTCAAAGTATTGTTTTCATATACTTTATTGCAATTCTACTTTAATATAAGAATAACTTTATTTTGAAAATAATGAAAAAATATTGAAATATATACACACACACATATATATTAGAAGTGAAGAAATTTTTCTTAATAATGTTGAATATTGTTTTAATCTTTACTATTGTAATTAACTGGATCATTCACATAATAAAATTTTTGTGAGAATTGGAAGACTTAAAATTTAACATTAAATATGCTGTGATAGTAAGTTCTTAGGAATGGGATTAATAGACTAAGAGAAGTATGAAGCTTTTGCAGCTAGATTCAGTTTTATTGTGCTTTAATAGCTGGAGACCATATTAAGATATCTAGGTAGTTTACTCTTAGCATGTTGAAACTGCAAGAGGGCATAATTTTTATGTAAACAAACACAAATATAATGTTACCAAGCCTTTTTTTTATTTTCAACTTTAACATTATTTCCTAAAATGGAATAATTACGTTTTTAAATTACATTAGATATTTTAGTTAAGATTTTACTTCATTAACGCTTAAATAAATTAATATATATATGTGCTCTGCGCACAGTTAATGAAGCTATTAATAAATTGTCAAAAAATTTTTTATTGCCAAGCGCTTTCGGGACAGTCTACAGAAGAGAGACCTGCTATTCCCTATCTCGTAAATGGTCCACATAACATCTGCATATAAATTTGCATAAAATTTGCATAGTTTTACAGTTATTAACAGAATAACTCGCCATGAATATGGGACTGTAGACTGTCCCGAAAGCGCTTGGCAGTAAAAAATTTTTGACAATTTATTAATAGCTTCATTAACTGTGCGCAGAGCACATATATATATATTAATTAGATATTTTAGTGCCTTGCAATATTTGCAAACTATTTTTAAACAATTTATGAAATGATATTATTTTGTAAAAAACATAATTTTCAAAAATACAAGAATTACAATATTTTACATTACATTCCACAAGTCAGCATGTAACATTGGAATATGCATGGGGGGACCAATGCTTTTGCTGGTCCAAAGGATCAGCCAAAAGATGCAGTACTCAATTTACAAGCCAACATTATTTTCTGAAATACAATAATTACATTAGATGTGCCAGCGCATTTCACTAAAATATGCAGGGGGGGGGGCAATGGTTTTGCTGGTCCGAAGGATCGGTCAAAAGATGCAGTACTCTCAATCAAACCAAGGTTATAATTTGCAAAACAATGTAAACCTCAAACATTTTATTTGTCTCGTATCTGTTCTTAATCTGACCAAAAGATTATGCAGTACTCTGATCAAACCATGCTTATGATTTCCAAAATAATGGGCAACTTCAGCCATTTCATTTGACTTGTAGCTGTTCTCATGCAAACATGTCTTTTTGCATAACTTGTGTGAAATGATACTTGGCCTGACTGTTTTGCAATTGTTTTCACATTCCATGATGTGTAGGGAACCATGGGGATGGGCTTACAATTATTAGTATTTACTAATATGTCAGTTAGGGTGTAAGATCACTATTACAAAGGGATATTACAACAGTTATGGCCAGTTGAATTCCAAACATCCTCATGATATATGGTAGCAATCTATTAAAGTGTGCACATTTGCATAGTGTTGTGAAGCACATCAGTGGACTGTAATATTGGTGTGCAATGCCATCTAAGTCTGCAATGGCTAATATGAACAGAACTGTTCTAAAGGCCGTAACTTTCTATGCAAAAGCACAGAAATATTGAGCTGTGTAAAAGGCATATTTCTGTGCATTTGCATAAAAAGTATGCCCTCTCATGGTTTCAACCAATGAATAAAATCTTGGAAAATACAAGTGGCTGTTTACTGTATATTTATATATAAAATTGCTACATCATCTATATAATTAATTTAATCACATTGGTGTTCACATATTTATATGGATATACATTAACATAAGATAACATTAAGCTATCTGTGCAAATTATTACAATAATTATACATTTTTATATAAGATTTTATAATAAAAAATATGTATACAAAATGAAAGAAATTTTAAACAGTGCTTCATTAAGATGTATTACTAAATAAATTATCAAACCTTTTCCTCAAATTTATTTTCAACATCTGCATTAGAAGCAATGAAGCATTTTTTATTCTAGTTTTGTATGAATAATCATTTTTTCATAATGCTGTGATAAAGGTCAATATCCAGAAACTATTTTGAGAATGTAGTCACTTAATTGGAATAAGCATTAAAGTGAGGCACAATATTTCAAAAGTATTTTTTTTATTAAAGTAGTAGAATAAAAATATCTAAGTAAAATAAAAAGTTTGGGAGCATTTGTAATGAAAAGAATACCCCTCTTTCTTGCCAATTTTTAATTTTTTTTTTTTTTTTTGTAAATTTTAAATTTACTCTTAAAATTTTTTTTGAATAATTCTTTAATGAAACAAGTATACCTTAATTGTCAAATAATTACAATATATTTTTTTGGGTTAATTGTCAAATAATTACAATATATTGAAATTTGTAAGCAATGAAATGAAGTTTTTAAAATGTTCTTAAAAGACAAAACTGTATTATATTTATGTTAATGCATTACTAGGGTTTGTGCAGTTTAGATGGGGAAGAATTCATCTAGTTTGAAAGAAAAGCAAAACAAAACAATAATATTATACGCCAATCTATTTTGTTTCTTTAAAGACTGGAAAAACAAAGGTAAATGTGAATATTCATTGACATTTATATTTTTATTCTCGCCTAATTTTTTGTGAAACAGTTTTGTATTTGACAATCTGTTGAAGGATTGTCTTCATACTGTCTATGATTTTAATTACTTTAAAAAAAAAAAGAAATTAAAGATTAATGTTACTGCTTTATATTTCTAGAATTTTTTATTTATAAGTATATAAAGATGTATTATACTTTAAATAATATTATGATATCATTTTCAAATGAAATAAAATTTATGAGAAAATAATTTAATATTAAACATTTTAAATTAAAAATATATTTATTATATAAAGGAGCAACAAATTCTGTTAAATCGAACTAACTATATGACTTCAATTATATACTATTTAAAGAAAAATGTAAACAAACACAAATCTAAATTTTAAAAACCCATTAAAATTTACATATTTTATGAAATTTAGCAGCCATTTTTTATTCTCTGATCCCCATATGTGATTATATATATTAATAAAATTTCTTTGGTTAATAGTGAAAGGGCAATTATTTTATTCTTTCATTATTCTTTTTACTTTACAAGCATAATGCTAAAGGTTTTACAAAATTTTAAAACAGACTAAAAGTTGATTCTGTTTTAAGCAAGAGATCCTAATTTTTTTATAAGATCACTACTATCTTCCTATAAGAAGAAAAGGTTATTGGAAAAAAATAGAAAATATGGTCTAGAGCATATTTCACTATTTACTTTATTTAATTAGAAAGGACTTGAACTGAGAAATTTCAGGCTACCTACAGCTATGCATTCTATCTTATACAACTGATACACATGACCACATGATAGGGATGTCTGAAAAGTTGGAGGGTGGAGAAGATTGAAGCTTGTGCATTAAAGTTTGAAGATTTGCTATCTTAATGTAAACTGAGCACTGATTGTATTTATATGTGGGAGATAGTGATCTGGACTAACTGGTAAGTGCTGGTTTAGCATGAAATATGTATGTTGGAGATCATTTATCTTTTTCACATTATGTGGTCATGTATATCAGTTGTATAAGATAGAGTGCATAGTTGTAGGGAGTTTGAAAGTCTGAGTTCAAATCCCTTCTAATTACATTGAGTTTAGTATAGACAATAAACTTACATTTGAATATTATTTACTTTATTTTAAAATTAATTAGTTTTTCTTTTTTATTCTTATTGCTTCAGTGAATGCATGAGTGAGCATACACTTAATAAAAATAAAATAGAAATTTATATAACACTATAATACTAACCAAAACAACAAAATTTTACTAACATTCTTGCACAACCATGATTTCATCTGTTAATAAATAGATCTCAAGTGAAATTCAACTAAACATACATCATATATATATATATATAAAACAAAATAGTCTCATTATTCACTTCAACAAACTTCCTTTCACATCAAAGGATACCTTCAAGAGATTCATGACTTCAGTTTCAAAAAATTTTATCAATGAAGTTTCTTTTAGTCTTCTTTTCAAGCCACGTTTTTCATAATTTTCAAATAATATTTTATGATCTATATTCACATCATGAATATATACAAAGCTGAGTTTTGATATTTATTTAACTCTTTCATTAAGACTTAATTTACTCTGACCTATATAAATTTTATGATAAGTACAAGGTATCTTATAAACTGTCCCAGGAATAGATTTGCAATCAATTGTCTGTTTTGAATTACTTAGTAATGAATTTGAATTCAGACCTTTCTTCCAGGCCACTTTCATACCACCTAATAAAAACTATTCTCATAAATCAATTTACTAATTGATGTCTTATAGGGCAAACAAATAAAGTTTTTATTCACATTATCAATTCAATTTTTATTATTGATTAATTTATGGATATTTTTAGTGAATATAATATTCATAATAAATTCATGATTATATCCTAAGTTAATATAGTCAGAAGCAAATTAACTCTTCTGAATATACCTATTATTTTCAAAATTATTAAATCTTTTATTTCTATAACAAAAATTCAATAAAGAAAACTTCTTATGAGCAAAAGATTGATAACTGTCTGGCCTTATTATATTTCTTATTTTTTTTGCTTTAATAAAATGATTACAAAATAAAATATCAACTTTATTAACACTTAAATCTAAAATTTCAACTTATCAAATTCAAATGTAACTCTTCCTCAATACTAAATTTAATATTAGAATCAAAAGTCTTCATCTATCAAAAAATTCTTCATATTATCTTTTTGTACAAACATTCATCAACATACCTAAGAAATAATTTCAAAGAACTAGAAAAATTATTAATAATACTATTCTCTAAAAAAAACCAATATAGACAGAGCACATTAAAGGAGAAATAACATAACCAATAACCCATTCTCTTTAATTTTATAAAACATATTACACACAAAATGCATAGAATCCTCTAATAACAATAGCAAATCATGAATAATCTTAATTTTATCTGCAGAAAAATATTCAAATTTCTTTAAAACAGTAAGAAATACTCTAATGCTTTTCCCCCTATCAATTGATTGATACATGTTTTCAATATCTAAACTCCAAAAACACATTTTTTAAAAAAAAACAAATCCATTAATTTTTTTCATATGCCTCAAATGAAGAAGACACACAAAAGTGACCTAAATCTATATCTATATAAAATGAAGGCATTATAAAAATACTATATAAGGATGCTTTACAAAATTCTAAAAATATAATATAATAATATAAGATTATAATAGCAATCAATATAGAATTTATTATTATATAATCATATCTTTGATGAATTGAATATGTGAAATGAATGATCCAAGACTTCCTTAAAAAGTATGTTCAACATGAGCATGGTATTTGCTTGAGAGATAGGCCCCATTTATATTATAAATATTATTATCTCAAAGAAAATATAATGAAATACAATATTGTTTGTTTTCAATGGGAAGATATGACTGAGAATAGAATAGAGAACTACAATTAAACAGGCTGCTGAAGTCTTTCAGAAAGAAATCTTTGCTGCAAAAAAAGTTAAATAACAGCACTACATAACACCAAAAAACAGAATAATGAACCAGAATGAGCTGTGTGTGGACAGATTTGTGTTTCATGGATTGGTTGGTATAATCATTGCAAAACATCTTTAATATATTCTTTTTTTTTTTTTGGAGTTGGAATCACTATACTTATTTATGACAATAGCAACTTTTAAGAGTGGCCGCTAGTTCTGATTGATTGCATATTTATTATCTTGCAAACTTATTCCATAAATACAAAGCAATTTCACTGGTACTAATTTTGTTGGATAGATTTATAAAAATGTTCTAATTTTATGATATCTGTATTCTTGTTTCCAAACAATCACCATATTTATTGCAATGGGCATCATATACTGATCCTTCTAATATCATTGCCATCATGATATTCCATTAATATTTTTATGCCATGCATTTTGATGAAATGGTAGAGTGTTAGATTCTGGAGCTAAAAGTTCATTAATTATAACTTGAATTTCTTGTGAAATCCTGAGCAATAAAAATTATAATGTTCTTAGTGTATAGAGATTATTTTTATATTTATATAGAAATTGCTATATATTCTTACATGTTTAACATTAAAATAAATGGTCAATAAATTGATTTTTAATAATATGTAATTTGTAATAAAAGTTATAAAAACAAATAAAGTTCTATTCTATTGATATATGTTATCAGCAAAGTGTTAAATTCAAATAATGTACACAATATTTAGAGAATTAGTACAAATTACACTTTTGTGTATAACTGCTTTGTATACTCCACTTATTGCAATAGAGATATCTCAGGCCAATGGCAATTCAGCAATTTGCAGGCACTGGGCAAATAGTTGGAATTAGTATAATAATAAAGTAATGGACTTTAGAAAAAAAGTTACCTGGATTGGATTTCAACATGTAACTTCTGATGCTTAAACACCACTTGATTTTCTGAGCAACAAACAATTTGATTATTTTTTTTTAGATACAAAGTGTTTGTGCAAAAATAAATGGCCCAATATAAATGTTTTTATCTGAAAATATGTATTTTTGTAATTCAGAGTGACATTGTAGTGTGCTTGCAATAAAAGTAGCCTCAAATAATATCAAAATATGGACAACATGCATGGAAGAAAGAGCAGTCCTTCATTTTATGAAAGTAGTCCAAGTTCGTTGACTGTGCAGTCCTTTTTACATTTTGTTTATATTGATTATTGAATTTTATGGAATTTGGTCATCTCAATTTATCAATAGTTGTTAATCGATGCTGATGATATTGTCTAAGTATTTTCTATACTTTTAACAAATTTTAAATATTGCTGAATATATATAATAAAAGATTATGTGCGCATATATATATAGTGTTAATTTTAATAATTCTATAAACATATAATAGCTCTTAAATGTGTAATGTTGATAATAATATTTCTGAAATAATAATATATTAACACTAAAAGACACCTTTATTAGTCAGACATTGGTGAAATCATTTTGATAAATTTATAAACAATACCCCCTCTTTTATCTGATTTGTGGATTAATATAAAGTTTGCGAGTTTATTTTAATAACTTTTAAAAAGTCTGACGTGTGAAGGATTTTATAGGATGTTCATATGAAGATTATTATTTCAGAAGATATGCTTATATATACACATATAATACTTGGTAATATATATATACCTAGAATTATACGATAATAATGACGGAATTTTAAAAATGTGCTTTAATGTAAAATATAAAAACAAACATTTCCCCAAATTTTAAATAAATATCTTTTTTTTTTTGTCTTTTCATGCGATATCATTATAATGTTAAATTATTGTCGATGTATTCTTCAAGGGAGGGGATTTTTAAGGGACAAAAAATGAATACCTCCCGGAAAGCATTAGTGTTGGCATCTTCCACTAAATATGTCATATGAAGTTAAAATTTCACTTGCTTTGTTGTATCAGGAGAGTAATTCTTTATTTTCTATAAAAGAAAAAAAAAGTTTTTAAGGGAATAATATACAACCTCATTATTGTCAAATTTGCGTTTGTCTATATACGTTGAAATACTATACATTAAAAACTAATTCAGATGATAAGTAGTCTTTTTTTTCCCCAGAAGTACATAAATAAATGTGATTAGCATTATTATCTTTATAACTTTCGAATACTTGTGCTAAACTAAACTAAATACAATTTTTATTAATCTGTTTCAATGTATGTAAAATGAATTAAATCTCACCTTTTCTCTCTTTTCCTCTTTTCTTTCTCTACATATTTACACAATAAAGGCTCATAATTTTGACATAGTAAGTTAATATATTTGCTGCCATAATTGACTTGGATTCAAATTTGCTCGGGATGAAACTGAACAATTTTTTCAAGTTCTCATACTGATTTATGATTGCTTTCAGGTCTAGTTCATATTTTTTTCCAAGTAGGTAGCTCATCATTAAGAGCTGGTAGTAGGTTTTAACTATTAGTAAGTAGGAGATATAATAAAAATAGAAAACTATTAGAACGCTCTCCAGCTGGTAATTATTAAATCTGGTTAAGTGTTGTTTTTTTTTTGTTTTTAATATTTTTTTTTTTAGATGACTTTTGACAGGTCTTTGCGATAATAAAAGCTTTTTTAAAACTGGCTTACTTTTTTGTATTATGTGTATCTATATGTTTTTGAAAAATATTTTTTAAGCTATCATTTTTAATACTGTTACATCTGCAAATGAACTTCATTATTTTGTGAAATGTGACTTTCTTTGATAATTTTATTTCTTTATTAAAAAGTGCAACAATGTTACTGAAGATTTTTTTTATTATCAAGTTGCTTTTTAAAGTAAAGCAAACATTAAAAAAAAAAAAAAAAACATATTATGTTACTGAAAGCATTAAACAAAATTACCAAATTTTTTTTTTCCATTTTTTAAAAATTCTTAAATGTTTTTTTTCCCTCAATATTGTTTATGAACTCTTTTGTAGTAAAATATTGTATCATTGTTTGATTGTATGTATAATATTCGAATTAAAGAATTTTCTCTCTTTAAATTGTTTAAGATAGTTTAGGTCTTAATTTTATTTAATCGTTTTTTAGTAATTTTTTGAATATGTAATAAATTTTTTTGGGGTTCCAGAAACTAAACAAGTTTATAGTTAACTAACTAGGTAAAAGATGGCTGCTGGAGGGTTGCATTACGTCCTTAGATCTAGATGCAATGCTGTTCACTGATGAAAACTACTAGCTAGAAACTAATCTGGGGATATTGGATGAGTAGACATTAGATGGGGATTTTATGCACAAACCTTCCTGCACTGGGTGAGCTATTCATGGAGAGTTTGCTACTGTTAATACAACTTGTTTAAGAATAGGAAATGGTGATCACGTGATGTCTTTTGGATCTTAATTTGGATACTATCATATTCATCTTTGTATTTGTAATATACAGTTTCTCTTATTTCTAACACTAACCGAATTTGTGCATTTATTACTTCTAACATTATAGTATTTCATAAATAACTAATTAATCTCTACAATGTTGTTTTATTTTTTATTTATAGTGAATCCTACGTCACTTTTGATTCAAATTCATGTAATCTTCCTTCATTTGAGAATGATTTGTGAGGCGCTACAAAAAAGTGTACAAATATAACTAAGCTACTTAATTTAAAGTTGTAATTATAAATTTATTTAACGTACATTGATTATGTAATAGATTTCTAACTATAAGATCTTCCCATTGACTCATTATAAATCGAAAGATTTTATGAGCACTAATGTGTAATAGGAATTGTGGACTTAATCAGTGAAGTATTGAATAGCTTCACACTCTCAGATCTAACCACTTCAGTTTCACCTATTTATATAAAAAGTAGGTTGAAGTAAGGAGGGGTTCCCCCCTTTTCTTCCAATGCATAAGCTTGTGGTTCAGACCTGTAGAGGTCCTTACCATCACATTTCAACCACACATGCTTTAGGTTTATTGCCTTAGTAAATATTACTTACATAATCAATGTGCATTAAATAAATTTATATTTCTGTTTTTCAAAAATCATTAATGAATATGTTAAGGAGTAAGTAATTAATGGGTTTTTTTTTATTATTTTTTTTATTTAATAATTTAAAATTTTGAGAAGATGATTGTTCTAATCTAAGATTAATGTGAGCCCAAACTAATACTGATAGCAGTAATATTTTATTTTGGAAGTTATTTTTAACATGAGTATTATTGCTACAAATTGTTCACAACAACTCTATTTTTTTTTTATTCTGAAGTTTATGGGTTTTTGACTTTTGGCATAATTTTATAAATATAATTCTATAAAAACTTTTATGGGAAGCATGTAATAATGATGATAATAACTTTTTGGGATCTTTATTAGATTTGTTGAATTTTAAAATTATTATAGTTTTCCTTTCATCCAAAAATTTGGTGAATATTGCTGAATAATTTTTTCTTTATCTTTTTTTGTAATTTAGTTTATTATTAATTTCATAGAATTTTTGTGTTTAAGAGAAAAATATGAGCAAGATAAAATTGATCTATATCTATAGTGTTATAAAGTTTATATCCAGAAAAAAATTTCAAGAATGTTATTTTATCATCATTATTACTTATATTTTAAAAATCAGGACCCATTTACCAAACTAGAGCAAATTCTCCATCTTGTCTTTTCTTTTCTTTTTCAAATAACCATATTCTTTAAAACATCTATAGCCTCTTTTAACATATCTTTCATATTTCTTTCCTCAAAGTGTATGCAATATAGTTTTTTTTTTTTATAATGTTTTTAAAAATAATTTTTTATTTATTTATTTTTCAATATTTTTACTTCACTTATTTAATTTTCCCAATTTATTCTTTCCATTTTTTTCCAATTTCATATATCTAAAGCCTCCAATTTTCTAATTGGCCATGTTTCTGCTCTGTATAAAATGCTTAATAAGGGTCTTTTTAGATATAATTTTAGTAGTCGCAACATAACCTACTCTTATCAAAAAATTACTTACATTAACTGTATCAGTTATCCAAAATTTAAAGCATATACCTGCTCTATAATCTCCTGTCCAATATTTTTTTTATTATTTTTTATTTTTCTCTACATATAACTTCCTCAGATTATAAGTGAAATATATTTGACTAATTGTGATGATTAATAGCATTCTAAAGTCACCAAACCTATAAAGAATGTCCATGCCTTTTAATTAAAGCTTAGAAATTTTGTTTTTCCTCATTACTCTTTTTGCTTTATTAATATATTTCATTGTCTTTTTAATTTTTGAATTTTTAGTACTTGTGCACTGTTTAAAAAGTATTTCTCTCTTTATTATTATTATTTTTTATTCTGACATTTTAAGTATCTCTAGAGATAGACTATTTATCAGTTGTTTTCATGAATTTTTAAATTTTAACTTTCCTAAAATCTAAATTGAGTGGCTCTCACCCAAGAGTGTAAGAATTTGAAGAGAGTCAAAGTTTATATTTATATCGACTGGCATTAAAAAAAAATCCAATATTAGGATATTAAATAATTTTCATGATGCTTTGTGATTATGAAAGAATAGTTTTAAAATCCAAGCAATGGTTAGATAAAAAATTTATAGAAATAAAAAAAAGCAAATGATTTCTCATGAAAACGAAAAAAAAAATAAGTAGTGCAAATAAACTTTAAAAATTCAGAAAGCTTTTGTGTAAAAGTTTAAACTATTTCTTAGATTATTTTTTTTTAAAAAAGAAACAAATAAAATATATGTTACTAAAACCTAAGTGATTGAAAAATGGCAGACAACAAAATACAGAATAATTGCTATTGATAAGCAATAAATATGTTACTTATAGTGAGTTTTCAAACAAGAAAATATAGAAATTGACATACAATAAACTTTTTAAAAAAATAAAGGCAAAAAACTTAAAAAAAAACTCCAACCAAATAATGATGAAGTCCAAAGAATTAAGCAAAAAAAAAAATCAACTTGTAGATAATGAAATCTAGAACCAACTATAAAAAATATCACAAGGAAAGATAGTTTTTAAAATACACAAAGCTAGAATTTAAAACTTTATTTGAAATAAAGCAGTTACACATAATAAATTCACCCAAACAAGGAAAACAAAAGTTCACATGTGGTGTAATGGGATAGTTTTATAGCCAAACAGTAGAACATTCCAATGAAATCAATTAATAGCATTATAAAGAGAAGGAAAGGAAACTAGCCATTAATATCAAAAATATAAAAAAGCAGTCAAGAAAAACATTTGCCAAGTTTTATAATTATTGTATAAAAATATTCAATGCATATATATACTGAATTAATCAGATTGCAGAACTCTTGTTAGGAATAGATGTCAAAACATTTTATTGAGATCAAACCTTGTTTTATATCAAGAAAAATTGGAGACATGGCATCTTTTAGTCACTATTAATATATATTTTATTGTTATTAATGCACATAGTCATCTTCATTGAATAACTCACTAAAACATTAGAGGGAAACATAAGAAGCATTTTAGAAAGTTTAATCAAGAAAAGAATATCTTATTATGTAATGAAAAAGACCTATCATATTAAACTGTGGGCGTGTTTTGTTCATTCTAGAAAAATGTAATAATAATAAATACCCTTGGAAATATCTTAACTTATTGAAATAATAGAAATGAAAAGAAAATTAATTCCAAATGACCTTTATCCAATTTCATTTAACTTTTGAAAAGTAATTTTAAAATTAAAGAAAAAAAAACTAATAAATCAATTATAGTACTGGATAATATGGAATGAAATTCTGATGACCCATAAAACTTTATGCATTTAGTATAATAAAGTAACACATATAATTTCTGTGACAATGATTGAACCAACAAAACATAGTAATTACAAAATTGAAAAAAAATCAATAGTGTTTACCAATAACTTTGTACATTTATAATTTTTTTGATCAGTAGATAAAACAAAGCAGCTGCTAAAGTTCTTTTATGTGACAAAATTTAAAAATGACTTTTCAAGATATCCAATTTAGTTTGCATTTGAGTTTATTATTAAATATATATAAAAATTGAAGTTGCTATTGTATATCATATCAATTTACATTTCAACTAAAAAATTCATAAATTTTATGTGCGTGCTTATGCATATGAGTCTCTTCATTAGACATCTTTTAGTCAGGTATTTCATTTTGTGCACTCTATCTCAAGTTATATTTTGTTAATTATTAAAATGCAAACTATGTTTGGTATCATGATATTTACTACTAAGAAGAAAAAATATATATTTTTGGAAATATTTTCTCTGCTTGTGTAATAAAGCACTTTAGAAAAAATTAAGACTAAAATGTATTGTTTTTAAAATAGCAAGAATTTATATATAATAACCTCCAAATTTTATATAAGTGATTAATTGTCAATAATTTGGTAAAAGGCAAACAGGTTCTAAGAACACAGATTTCCAAAGGTGGCAGAGAAGAAGTATCTAAAATAAATCTCAAGTTTACTTGACATAGATTTGAATTCATATTATAGGGCAGAATATGCAGGTGTAATATCATTGCACAATGACACTCTTCAATAACAATTTTCACTAAACATAAAAGGTCACAAATTCACTTTAATATAGATATACATCATATACATCTTTATATAGAGCGAGATTGCATGTGTACAATTTTAACAATAATACAAGACTTTTTAAAAATAATTAGTGCTAATTAAACATTTCAAACCACAATATTATCTTTGTTTTTAACCAAAAATTAAAAACATTATAATGAAACTTAACTTTTAAGATGATTGAATATGTAAATATTATTGTTAATAATTCATTATACAGTAATTCTAAAACTTCCCACTAAAATCTGAAAATGTATAAAGCAAACTGTAAAATACACATGTTTAACACATATACACATTTATCATACAATTTAATTTAGTAGATGTATACATTAAAATTCCAACAAAAATAATTAACAAAAAAAAATTAGATTAATACTATTTTGAAAAAGTTAGTACAATAATAAGTTGAGATAGAGGCAACAAAACTAAATATATAATTAAAAGATGATTAGTGAAGGGATTTAAAAACATGAGTATGCACATGAAATTATGAATTTTTAATTTTTTAAAATTATTTTATTCCAGAATTATCTATTGTAAGCTTGAATAATCACTGGATACCAGATGAAAATATTATATACAAATTCTGAAATACTTTCCGACTATTTGGAAATTTGAATATAACACAACTCTCAATTATTTCATTTGTTACAATAAATTGTTTTTGAATAAAGAAAATAGTGTGAATTAGTACTTCCGACATATGTATTAATAGTATATACAGAAAACAAAGTGATACATTATTGAATAATAATATTGAAACAGTAAG